>BTHU01000013.1:43668178-44268178 GCA_036184795.1 Tokudaia tokunoshimensis
AATGTTAATGCAGGGTTTGATGGAGTGTACTCTATTGCCCTAGCTTTCAGTAAAATTTTGTATAATGCATTGCATAATGCTTCCCTTAGATCTATTGAGGTATAATTGACAAAAATATATTTATTTAAGATGCGTGGTGTGATGTCTTGATATTCGTATGTATTTGAAATGATCACCATGATAGATAAATGTTCCAATAACTTCCTATAATTTCCTTCTCTACCTCTCTTCTTCCTTCTTCCCTTCCTGCCGTCCCTCTTTTCTCTCTTCTCTTCTCCTCTGTGTTCTCCTGTCTCATCTCTCCTTGTCTCCCTCCTTCCTCCTCCCCTCTCTCTTCTATTTAATATTGTTACTGATCATTGTGGGAGGATAATGGGAAGTTCTGTCCCAACAGATGCTATATTTTTGAGATAACCAAAAGGTTTCACACTGACTTTGTGAATTAACAACAGGTTGTATCAACCCATTGTTGATACAATCTAATTTTCTTTTACTCTGTGTACTGACTGGTTTTGTGTGTCAACTTGACACAAGCTGGAGTTATCACAGAGAAAGGAGCCTCCCTTGAGGAAATGCCTCCATGAGATCCAGCTGTAAGGTATTTTCTCAATTAGTGATCAAGGGTGGGAGGGCCCATTGTGGGTGGTGCCATCCCTGATCTGTTAGTCCTGGGTTCTATAAGAAAGCAAGCTGACCAAGCCAGGGGAAGCAAGCCAGTAAGGAATATATCCCTCCATGGCCTCTGCATCAGCTCCTGCTTCCTGACATGCTTGAGTTCCAGACCTGACCTCCTTTGGTGATGAACAGCAATGTGGAAGTGTAAGCTGAATAAACCCTTTCCTCCCCAATTTGCTTCTTGGTCATGATGTTTGTGCAGCAATAGAAACCCTGACTAAGACACTCTGCTTTGTATCTGACTAAATCATACAAAAGTATAATTTTATATCCTAATTCTCCACCACTTATTTCTATTGATCAGTGAGTATCTAAAACTTCTACAGCCACCTAGGACAAAACAAGTGAGCAAACAAAAGCAAAACAACCCAAAATCACCTTGATCTGAACTCTGTGTACACTGTCTCCATTAGAAACACATCTACTAGTTCAGAGTCTAGGACATAGAAGGAGTCTATATCAATATCAAACAGTGAACATCCAGATTCATGACGGGGACATCAAACTGAGGGGTTTAACAGTTAACATAAGCTGTTGTTGACAGCTGGAAGTTGAGCATTGATGGGAAGTCTAGAATTCATTCTCCTGACCAGCAAGAATTCATATCATCCAACCATCTCCAGCACCATTCCAAATACCATTATCTGTATTTAGTCCATGTAGACTATACGGTAACCAGTCTCACTTTTCAAATTTTACTTTAAAAAGCACTTTAGAAATGATTTCAAAATTCCTAAGCAATTCACAAGTGATCAGATGAATGGCTCTCCTGAGGACGTTGCATGAGTGTGGCAGGCTGAGGGTTGTACTCGGTCTGTTCTCTTCTGTCGCACAACTGTGTACAGCAGTGTGTCTGTGTAGGGTTGTAACATGGTGGTTCTTAAATTGTAGTAGAATATGAGTTGCTCTCTATTACAATGCAATTTTTAATTTTTAGTAGGTTTGGGTAAAAACTAGAACCTTTGTTTTAAGAAACAATAATATAGAAAAATCATTTTTAAATAGCCAACTATTCACTTTTTGGTTTATACACTAGAGGATTTTTACATCCAGGGAAATTTGTGGACCCATGGACAATAAAAGTCCATTTAACAATAGCAAGGCGTGGGGAAGGTCCATAGAATGAGTGGAGGGCAGTAGTGAGGGAGAGAGAAGCAGCAGCTTCATCCCAGTCATAAGGTTTTTGACAGTGGGCGAGACTTCACATCTGGGTATACAGAGAAGTTACCACTATACTCGTAACAACTCAGTTCTTTGGGAGTGGTCAAGATTTGTTGCGTGAAATAGTAAAAGAGCAATCCACGCTGTGCTGCCAGGGCATCAGCTGGCCGGCCAGCTCAACCGTCACTTTGACCAATTACATATCTCTACATTACCTGTCACCCTTTGTGAAAAGAATCATCGTTAATCAAGGCTGAGAACAGAATTAGTCTATGGGTCTAAATACTGCATATTTAGAAGGCAGTTTGGCCACAAGTCCATTCATCAAAACATCTGTAGTAAAAGTGCTCTCCTACCATTTCCAGTCCAGAGTGACATCTGCAGTTATTATATATATAACTTATTATATATATAATATATTATATATAAATATAATATAAATTACTTGAATAAGTATTTCAGTCAAAAAATAACTTATATACACATTATGATTCTACATTTGTAAATAAAAAATACCTTAATGAATTCAGTAAATAAGCATTAAGACCCTGCTATGCATATACCAGACTTATAGATACTGGTATGTGTGGATGTGTGTGCATGCATGCACGTGTGTATAGGTGTTAAAAATTCTAATGTTATTTTACGGCTTACAGTTTCCAAAGAAAACATATTAACTTTCTTTTTTTAAAAAAAATAAACTTTATTGTAAAAAAAGACCTTGCAATTAAATTTTAAAAAAAAGTGGCACACCAAAATCAACCAGACCTAAAGTCTTTACAATTTAAGTAACATATGGTTAGAACTGGCATTCAAAATCCTGGGCATATATGTATACATGTAGGTGCAGTCTAACAGGAAGAAAAGAGAACAAGAAATAGTAAATATTAGGGATGAGAGAGCACCGAATGTGGGAAATGGTGAAAGGTTATGAAACAGGAGATGATGCTGATTGTTTTTCTAGTTCTCTTTTTTAAAAAAAAGATTTATTTATTTTATGTATTTGCGTACACTGTAGTTGTCCCCCCCTCCCTCTCTCTCCATTTGGTGGTGGATGTGGGCCTAAAACACTTTTGATATTGAGAGGGTAAAATTTACCGTGAAAAATTTTCAAGGCTTCCTCTTCAAATGCAGTCACAGGCTTACTGCTGCGGTAAGCACATGGGTTGGTACCAGTGGATCAGCTTCAGAGTCAGTCAGAAGGTATCATGTCACTCATAACCCTCAAAGCCATGATATGACCATTGTACCAGTGGTCATATCTCGTCTGGCAGGTGGGTATTGTAGCCTTCGGGGTTCACAGCTGGGAAAGGCCATAGATGAATTTTCTCCAGCAGGTTGTATAGAACCTTTGGACACTAGGAATGCTAGCTAATAGAGAGGAAGCTTCCAGATTGGTTCCCGTCTGACTTCTCTATGTCCTGTGTCCAAAGTGTGTGGTGTTCTTATGTAAGGCTCTTACTATCTAGTTTCTCAGGCAAGAAGATCAAGAGACAGTTTTATTTGGGAAGCTTCTGGGAGCACCCTGGTCAACAACTCCGTATATTCCAGTATTTATCCTAAAAACTACTTAGAGCAGTGACTAGGTATCCCCTGAGAAAGGACTAGAAACGTTATTTCACTCGGTGCTGGACTTGAATTAGGCACTGAGAGAAGAGGGTTTGGATGGGCCTAGCGTTTCCTTTTGGTCCACATCTTCCTACGATTCTAGGATGCTAATACACTCTTTGAGAACCATGGCCGAGAGCTGACAACCTGGCAGCCACACTGTCAGGTTAGTGACCTATCACTTGGCACCGGATGACAGCCCAGAGATTGTTCCTGGAGGGGGTTTCTCATCCTCTCTGCTTCCCCAGAGAGCTCGCACGTGTTTAGCAATCTGAAAGTTTTCCTGCCCAATTTGTTTTGGTTTAAAACAGGGCACATAGGCTGCTTAAGTAAACAGGCAGCATTTGAACTAAATTTAACTGGGATGTTGTGGTGGGTTGCTCTCTCCGGTGGATAGTCTTGCGTCTCTCCACGTCAACTTTCCTCCATAACAGGAAGTGGAAGTTCTGAGGCACCACAGAGCCTGCTCTCGGTATTTCCGGGCTCGCTGAGACCAGAGAATGGCGGAAGAGACAAATCCTTCTTGTTAGATGACATTCCAGGTTGATTTCTAAACCAGGGTGCACAAGATCAAAGGTCTCCTAGGTACAGATCGGCATCCCAAACTTTGATGCTTATCTAAGCAAACCACTTTCAACTTTCCTCAACCGGTTCTAGTGGGCAGATACCTGAGATAGGGAGAAAGTCAGCGCTGAGGAATGAGGGCAGGGCTCCCACCCACGGACTGAAAGCAGCGATATTCCAGTCTGTAGTTACCTTCTCTTTTTTTATGGCATAGGTAATTAAAACCTCTACTAACTTGCAGACCGAGGACTTAGAAACTGGAGTGGGCATGGAGAAAACTCTTTTCACTCAAGGGTTCTCCCAGTGCAGCAAAACAAGCAAGCAAGCAAGTAAACAAACAAACAAAACAACATCAATACCCTCCCCCCAGAAGATCTTCTAGGAATTCTTCCAAGAATTTTACCAGAAGCTGAGACTAAGTGACCGCCCCCGCTGGTTCAATGACATCTAAACCAGGGGAAACCACGGAGAGTTAGAACAGACAGCAGTCTACACTGTATTTCCTAGATTTTTGGATGGGAGCCTGGCTTTTAATGGCCAAGCCATCTCTCCAGCCCTGTGATTCCTAGACTTTATGTTTTAAGTTAGCTTTTCCTTTTTCTTTCTTGTCTCTATAGGGGAAAAAATATTTTCACGAGAAGAAATTTAGATTACTTTGAAAACAGCAAAGCTTCTGAATTTGTGAATTAGATATGAGGGTTTGGTGAGTAAGTGGGGAAACTGAGGAAGCCTACTCCTCTGAAAAGGAAGCAAGAGTTTTCAGCTCTTACCAGAACTAACGTGCTAAGTCATCCATTGCCACACCCAAGCACAGTAAAACCCACCGGACCCACGCTTCAGAAAGCCTAAAACCACTAGGCTAAAAGGATTCAGTTGTCAGCACCAACCTCGAAACATCTGAAGTCAAATAGTCATGTTGGTCTTCGTTGATGGAGTGACTCATACAATGGTAGCGTTTATTGTTAAACACTTCCGATCTCAAGATTTCTGGTATGACCAATGTCTCCGATTCTCCATCTGACATTGCACTTGCCAGGGTTTCCCTCAATGCCTGTGTGCCATGTGTGTTTTCTCCCAGAAGTACACACACATCTTCTTTTTTTGGTTTTTTTTTTTTTCCGAGACAGGGTTTCTGTGTGTAGCCCTGGCTGTCCTGGAACTCACTCTGTCGACCAGGTTGGCCTCGAACTCAGAAATCCGCTTGCCTCTGCCTCCCAAGTACTGGGATTAAAGGCGTGCGCCACCACCGCCTGTCTTCAGTACATCTTCTTAGAGCTTAAACCTATTCGGTCAGTTGGGGCAGTTCTGAGACAAGCAGGAGTCCTGAATTCTAACCTGAGCTCTGTTGTGGACGCTCATCTTGGCTTTAGCTGTATGACTTGTGGCTAGATGTTTAAAATGTAGATTCTTGGAGCTTTGGGGATTCTGGATTATAGATTCTTTCTTGTTTTGTTTTGTTTTTTGATACAAGGTTTCTCTGTGTAGCTCTGAGTGTCCTGGAACTCACTTTGTAGACCAGGTTGTCTGGCGTGGGCCACCACTGTCTGGCTTTAGATTCTTTTTAAAGGAAACCAAGATGGGCATTGACTAGATATTGAGAATTTTATAATTCAGATCTAGTGTACTTCAGATTGAGTTTTACCTCTGGGTTCATTATGGACCACTTAAAAAAATGTTAAAAATTAACTGTATCACTTTCCCCCTTCCCTCTTCTCTCTCCAACCCCTCCTATGTTCCTTCTTATATGCCACCCCAACTCCCTCTCAAATTGGTGGTGTCTTTTCCTATAATAAGTATTGTGCATGCACATACACACACACACACACACACACAATACACACACACACACACACACACACACACACACACACACACTGCTCACCCTTTGGAAAGTCAAGTAGAAATAAGGAATCCTTATTCCTTGCAACCTTAGACCTCTGTGGAGGTCTTCAGAAGGTATCTCAACACATGGTCTGTTTAATCTGGTCTGAGAAAAGCAGACATGTGATGTCTTACAGTTCACTCTTTAAGTTTTCTTACTGCGCTCTTATTCCTCTTGCTTCTCTCAATCTCTTACTCCTCTGCCCCTCTTGGGCTCTCCTCCCCTCCCCCCCTCCACGTGGTCATGGCCAGCCTTTACCTCTCTACTCTCTCTGCCTTTCTCTGCTTCCACTACCCCATTAACTCCCATCCTCTGCCCTAAATAAACTCTACTCTATACCAAAAATAAATAAATAAATAAATAAATAAATAAATAAAAATAAAAAAAGTTTTCTTACCGCAATGTAGAGAAGCAGACACGGGCTTCATAGCCAACAGTGCTGTCTGCCTTGCACAGACTGTAGCCTACCCTCCAAGGTCCTGAAGGAAGCCCAGTGTATGAACCTCACAGGTTAGAACTTTTAGTTTGGACAGAGAGACTTGATTCCTGGAGTGTTTTTATTACTTTCATGTGTTTACATACCACCTACCCCTGGCCTTTTCTTTCTTCATAACTTATAGCAGGCAATACTCACTCTCTTTTATCCAGAATCTGACAATTTCTTGTCATTTCCATCATTTACAGCGACCAGACTGATCCCATCAGCACATAAATCACACCCCTGCCAGTCCTCTGCTTAAACATAAGATTTCTATGCCACGAGGGACTCCCCTTTCGTTCAGAAGAAAAGTACAAATGCTTAAGGGAGCCACTAGGACCTGCTCTGCCTGGCCAGTGTGACCTCTCCAAGGCCATTTCTTTTGTCATTTGTGCATCTGTGTGACCACAGGCCTTCTTTCTGAACTTGGTACAGAAAAGTCTTAAGGACTGCTCAGTGGGTTTAGGCTGCCCCCTCCCTGAAACCCGCAGGCTGCACTCACTCTAAAGATTCTTTTTTTTTAAAATTAGATATATTCTTTATTTACATTTCAAATGATTTCCCCTTTCCTGGTCCCCCCTCTCCCCCTGAAAGTCCATAAGCCATCTCCCCTCCCCCTGTTCCCCAATCAACCCCCTCCCACTTCCCTGTCTTGGTATTCCCCTGCACTGCTGCATTGAGCCTTTCCAGGACCAGGGGTCTCTCCTCCCTTTGATGTCTAACAAGGCCATCTTCTGCTGCCTTATGTGTCTGGAGCCATGGGTAACACCATGTGTACTCTCTGGTTGATGGTTTTGTCCCTAGGAGCTCTGGGAGTACTGGGTGGCTCATATTGTTGTTCCTCCTATGGTGCTGCAAACACCTTCTGCTCCTAGGGTCCTTTCTCTAGCTCCCTCATTGGGGACCCTGTGCTCAGTTCAATGACTGGCTGAGGGTATCCCCCTCTATATTTTTCATGCACTAGCAGAGCCTCCCAGGTGACAGCTATATCCAACTCCGGTCAGCAAGTACTTGTGGGCATCAATAATAGTGTCTGGGTTTTGTAACTGTATGTGGAATGGATCACTAGGTGGGGTAGTCTCTGGATGGTCTTTCCCTCAGACTCTGCTCTACACTTTGTCTCTGTATCTCCTTCTGTGAGTATTTTGTTCCCCTTTCTAAGAAGGACCAGAGTATCCATATTTTGTTCTTCCTTCTTCTTGGGCATCATTTGATATGTGAATTGTGTCTAGGGTATTCTAAGCTTCTGGGCTAATATCCACTTATCAGTGAGTGCATACCATGTGTGTTCTTTTGTGATTGGGTTACCTCACTTAGGATGATTTTCCAGTTCTACCCATTTGCCTAAAAATTTCATGAAGCCATTGTTTTAATAGTTGAATAGTACTCCATTGTGTAAATATACCACATTTTCTGTATCCATTCCTCCATTGAGGGACATCTGGGTTCTTTCTAACTTCTAGCTATTATAAATAGGGCTGTTATGAACATAGTGGGGTACGTGTCCTTATTACATGCTGGAGAATCCTCTGGGTAAATGCCCAGGAGTAGTATAACAGGGTCCTCAGATAGTATCATGTCCAGTTTTCTGAAGAACTGCCAGATTAATTTCCAGAGTGGTTGTACCAGCTTGCAATCCCACCAGCAGTGGAGGAGTGTTCCTCTTTCTCCACATACTCACCAGCACCTGCTGTCTCCGGAAGTTTTGATCTTAGTCATTCTGACTGGTGTGAGGTAAAACCTCAGGGTTGTTTTGATTTGCATTTCCTTGATGACCAAGGATGTTGAACATTTCTTTAGGTGCTTCTCAGCCATTTGGTATTCCTCAGGTGAAAATTCTTTGTTTAGCTCTGTACCCCATTTTTTAATAGAGTTATTTGGCTGTCTGGAGTCTAACTTCTTGAGTTCTTTGTATATATTAGATATTAGCCCTCTGTCAGATGTAGGGTTGGTAAAGATCTTTTCCCAATTTGTTGGTTGCCATTTTGTCTTATTGACAGTGTCCTTTGCCTTACAGAAACTTTGTAATTTTATGAGGTCCCATTTGTCAATTCTTGATCTTAGCACATAAGTTACTGGTGTTCTGTTCAGGAAAATTTCCCCTGTGCCCATGTGCTTAGCTCTTCCCCAGTTTCTTTTCTATTAGTTTCAATGTGTCTGGTTTTATGTGGAGGTCCTTGATCCACTTGGACTTGAGCTCAGTACAAGGAAATAAGAATGGATAGATTTGCATTCTTCTGCATGCTAGCTGTCAGTTGAATCAGCACCATTTGTTGAAAAGTCTATCTTTTTTCCACTGGATGGTTTTACCACCTCTGTCAAAGATCAAGTGACCAAAGGTGTGTGGGTTCATTTCTGGGTCTTCAATTCTATTCCATTGATCTACCTACCTGTCACTGTACCAATACCATGCAGTTTTTAACATTATTGCTCTGTAGTACTGCTTGAGATCCGGGATACTGATTCCGCCAGAAGTTCTTTTATTGTTGAGAATAGTTTTAGCTATCTTGGTCAAATCTATTTGGAGTTCTGTAGGCTTCTTGTATGTTCCTGGGCATCTCTTTAGGTTAGAGAAATTTTCTTATATAATTTTGTTGAAGACATTTACTGGCCCCTTAAGTTGGAAATCCTCACTCTCTTCTATACCTATAATCCTTAGGTTCAGTCTTCTCATTTTGTCCTGGATTTCCCGGATGTTTTGGGTCAGGAGCTTTTTGCATTTTGCATTTTCTTTGACTGTTGTGTCAATGTTTTCTATGGTATCTTCTGCATCTGAGATTCTCTCTTCTATCTCTTGTATTCTGTTGTTGATGCTTGCATCCATGACTCCTGACTTCTTTCCTAGATTTTCTATGTCCAGAGTTGTTTCCCTTTGTGATTTCTTTATTGTTTCTATTTCCACTTTTAGATACTGGATGGTTTTGTTCAATTCCTTCACCTGTTTTGTTGTGTTTTCCTTTAGTTCTTTAAGGGCTTCTCCTTGTTTACTTGTGTTCTCCTGTATTTCTTTAAGGGAGTTATTTATGTCCTTCTTGAAGACCTCTATCAGCATCATGAGTTGTGATTTTAAATCCAAATCTTGCTTTTCTGGTATGTTGTGGGTATCCAGGACTTGCTGTTGTGGGAAAATTGGGTTCGAATGGTGCCATGTTGCCTTGATTTCTGTTAGTAATGTTCCTATGTTTGCCGTTTGCCATTTGGTTATCTCTGGTATTTGTTGGTCCTCCTGTCTCTGGCTGGTCTTTGTCCCTCCTGTGTGCCTGCAAGCCTTTCTCAGCACCCCTGGGTGACCGGCTTTCCCCTGGCACAGAGTGCTGTGGTGCTGCCCAGCTCCTGGGTGCAGGTGGGGTCCTGGTGGACCGAGTCCCAAGTGATCTTACACTCGGGTGTTCCCTACGTTCCTGGCTGCACTCATCTGCTCAGTCACAGGAGCAAAGATGCCACTCTAAAGATTCTTGTATGTTTCCTAGTCACACATTTAAAACGATGGCATCTTCATCATGCTTCATTGCCTTGTTCTGTCTTCCTTGGTTATTCCCAAGTCCCATACACTGAATTTATTTATCTCATGCATTTTATCCATCTTCTCTCCTAGGCTGTGAGACCCAAGAACAAACCTTGCTTTTTAAAAGAATTAATTAATTAATTTACATTCTTGGGTTTTTTGTTGTTGTTGTTTTGTTTTGTTTTTTGTTTTCTTACAGTCTTGCATTTTAATGCTTACAAATGGTGCCTGGCTCTAGGTGATAGCAGTAAATATTTTTGCAGCATTGACTGATTGTCTCTCACATTGTTTCTTTAAATCCCTTGGGGCTGTATCTTGTTTGTTTTCGTTCCTAGGATGGAACACAGTGCCTGGCAGTTGTTTTTAATGGATGTTTGGTGTATGAGTGAATGCTCATGGGCCTTTCAGAGGACTCAAGCAAGTTACTGAGCATATAAACACAGGGCAACTGAACTCTTTCTCATCTGATTTTAAGTCTGTTCTACTGAACTCTCATTAAAAGCATCTTGGCTACATTTCATCTTATTTTTGTTGAGTTAACTATTGGACAATACTGTTTGAATGTTTAAAGCTGTGCATTTGAAAATGTTCTCATTAAACTTCATCAGATAACTCTTATCCTGGTGACTATCTAATGATCTAAAAGTGGAATGCATTTAGATGTGTACAAAAACTTTTAGTCTATATATTTGAGATTTAAACCATTAAATATGTTCTATAGGATAGATGGCAATAAATTGCTATTATAGTAAAACAAAGGATAGTCTCACACAGTCATTTTGTTTTTCCTGAAAAGAGCAGCTAAAATCTTAAAAATCTCAAATATCATGTAATTTTAGTGAACATAGTCTTCATAGTTATCTTTAGGTATCTTTATTCTACATCAGTTGTTCTCAACCTGTGGGTCATGACTCCTTGATGGGGGGGGGTCACATATCAGATATTTATGTTATGATTCATAACTGGCAAAAGTACAGTTATGAAGTAGTAACAAAATATATTTATTGTTGGGGCTCATCACAGCATGAGGAAGTGTATTACAGGGTCACAGTGTTAGGAAGGCTGAGAACCACTGATCTACATATTTTCCTCTTTGTATTCCTTGACCTAAACCTCCTTGATCCTTGTTCTACCTTGCTACCCTTCTGTATCTACAATTTTAGTATCAACTCCCAATATTTCATTTTTAAAGAAACTATAGATGTTAAAGAGGAGTGATACAATGCTGTTCTTACTAGCTTCTTTCACTTAGTGTGATATCCTCAAGTTCCAGGGTCCAGGGCCTTCTTTGTAAGGTTGAATTTTCTTTTTAAAGGTTAAATAATATTCCATGGTATTTATCAACCATATTTCCTTTAACCACTTCCCCACAAACAGGCACTGTTTTCTTGTCTTGGCTATTTGATATAATTGCAACAAACAAGCAAGTTGAGTTTAATCTTCATAGGATGAGGATTTACATTTGTTGAGCATACATCCAGAAGAATTACTGAGTCATATGATAGTTTAATCTTTAATTTTTAGAGGAGTCTCTGTGCTGTTAAAAACATTTAATGTTCACATTACTTTCCATAGTGACTACCAATCTACATTTGCATCCACAGTGAATATGGGTTTCTTATTCTTCACACACTTGCCAGCTTTGGTCATCTCTGTCTATCTGATAGTAGCTATTGAGCTTGATGTGGTCTTAATTTGCATTTCCCTTCATATCAAAGATGAGCGTTCTCCCTTCCCACCCTCCCAGTCTCAATTGACAATGAAGAAGAACCACTTGTCCCGAATAAGGATTTACAACCACTCAAATTTAAAATGTTATGACTGTCTACATCCATCACATCTTTTCCAGCCTGACTCCCCATCTGCTGTCTCACCACCACAATTAATCACAAGGTAAGGTCAGTTTTGTCTCATTCTAAAGCCTTTAATAACGTCTCCCTACCCAAATCTAAAGCAATGCCTAACTGTGTACCTACTCCCTTTCCTCCCTCCATTCCTCCCCTTATTAGCTTCCTTGGCATCCTGCTAAAGGAAGACTTTTATATACAAAAAATACAAATGAAGCTTATAAAAACCATGAAGACTGGACTGGCAGTGTGATTCAGTGCTAGAGTGTGCTTAGCCTGAAGGCCCTGTGTTTATTCCTTTGAAACCAGCAAACAAAACAGTGACGGTTTTTACTCCCTGAGGTTTGGTTATATTAACCTTAAATGTTAGTAGTTCCAAGAGCTTGGCATGTGAAACGCCTAAACTGGTTTTTAAGACAGAGGCATTGTTGTGGGATGATGGGAAAGATCGGATTCTGTACTCTGGTACAGCCAATTAAATTAACCTGGAGCAATCCAGCATGGGTAAGCTACAGAAGGACATGCCCTTTCTCCTTAAGTCAGATGCTCTAAGTCTAAGGGCATGTTCCTGCTAGTGTTCTTCAAAGTACTTTACAAATATATTACTTTTTGAAAAAATAAATCGATTTATTTATTTTATGTATGTGAGTGCACTGTAGGTATCTTTAGACACCAGAAGAGGGCATCTGATCCCATTACAGATGGTTGTGAGTCACCATGTGGTTGCTGGGAATTGAATTCAGAACCTCTGGAAGAGCAGTCAGTGCTTTTAACCGCTGAGCCATCTCTCCAGTGCCCGGGAATATATTACTTTGTGCAATGTATCCTGAGAGTTGTCTGGAGGTCAGAGGATGAAATCTAATGGAGAACCTTAGATGGAATGTATCTCTTAGATAAGCACACTCCCTGTCCTCCCCTGCCCTCAGTGCCACGGATTGAACCCAGATCTGTGCATATTACACAAGCTTTAAGTAAGCATCCCAGCCCTGGCTAAGGAACTCCTTCCCAAGTAAGATGAGGTTTCTCTAAAGTCAAACAACAATTTTGTCTATGTCTTCCTCTTCTGCCACATGCCTTCACATACTTGTATTGGGAAAAAGAAAAAGGAAAGCAAATAAAAAAAAAGTTTTCAGTACTTAGAAGTTTTGGCTCCTGGAAAACTGTACGGTGGAATCTGCAAAGAGAGTAATTTTTCCCTTTAAGTTTTCCTTGTTTATTTTTCTCTTATTTGAAATTAGCGGAATTTATCACATCCATTTAGTTTTTGACTTATGAAAATATTGATAAAATTTAAGGACAAGTCAGAATTACCCACAACTTTATTTCTTTCACGTGTTGTTTAGGTCACTCATATGGCCCACAGTAGTCATGAATTAAGTGAAAATAGTGGCAAACAGTCTTTGCATCGATGAGCATTGCATTAACAAGGCGTGAAAAAGCTCACACTGGCAAGGCCTCTCCTTCCGAGTACAGCTTTGTCGTTTATTTTCTCTTGTTGGCAGGAAGCCCACAGGGAGAGTGTAACTTCTGTGCACAAAGCTAGCCAGATAGTCTGTGCATGTGGTAACATGGGCTTTATCTTTCTACCATTAGTAATGATTTGGAATAGGCAGAGACGGAGAAGCCGATATCAATTATTGCGGCGATCTTGAACTCATTGCTAATACAGCTGTGGGAGAGGCTTCAGAACTCCTGCCAGCTCACCCTCTACTACCACACCTGCCTGAGCTGAGGTCTGCATACTAGCAGGCCGGGGTGGGAGAGAATCCACAGAAAAAAAAGACGGATGTCACAAATGAACCAGAAAGAACCAGTTCACGTTGCTAAATAGCATTGCCATTTGTAAGAGATTGGCCATGGCAATTATTTTCCTACCAAGTTTTTTCACATAATTTTCAGAAAATTAAAACCATGACTTGCATGCAAATATAAAATGAACACATGTCAAAGATTGATTCAACTGGTTTATTAGACTTGAAGAAATCAGTCAATGCGAAAACTGTTCTTAAAAGTATTCAAAGGCTTAGGTATTTTTAAGAAATTTAATGAATGCTGTTAGAATAAGACTGCTGGACTAGATTTTAAAAATATGTTTAATATTTTATGGGACAAGAAGCCATTGTCCTAGGGCATTTTATGTTGTTCTTATTGAAATACCATGAGCCAGGCAGCTTACAAAGAGGGAGACATGCAAATCCCACAGTTCTAGGAACCCAAGAGCATGGCTTTGGAATCTATTTCACATCTGGGGAGGCCCTTCTGCTGGGTCATGACATGGTCAAGGACATCATGTCAAGGCAACAAGATGAGCTTGGGTGTCTCTTCCTACTTAGAAAGCCTCTTATACCACCATGGGCACCCCCTTTCATGGGCTCTGGTCCTCATTTCTGCCCATAGCACCCACTTCCAAATTCTATTTCCATATGAATTTGAGGGTTAAGTTTGAAATATATAATTTGGATGATGAAATAAAATCATACCAAGCATGAACTTGGGAAGAATTTATTTTACAAACCAAAGCAGTGGGAATTTTATTGGACAGAATTCTGCAAGCTTGTGATATTGTTTCTCTATCTCAGAATTTGAAGAAGAAGAAGAAGAAGAAGAAGAAGAAGAAGAAGAAGAAGAAGAAGAAGAAGAAGAAGAAGAAGTAAAGTAATAGCTTCAGCAAGGATGGTACTTTGGCTACATCTTTAGCTATGTGACATTCAGACATTGTGCCATCTATACTTTTTCAATGGTGAAGATTTTATTTTGAAAAGAACTACATATTTTTCTAACAGAGGCACCACACATACATAATCATATTGGAAACAACCTCAAGTATTAGATCAAAATAAGTGGTATGTAGAGAATGGTAGGTACTTAGATAAATCCTTTGAGATGGAGCAACATGGACCACATTGGATTTACTATTGTTATTGTCAAATGTCTATGGCAGCCCTGTTCACATTCACAAAAGCCAGAGACAACCCAGTGGCCCCTTCAGAGGAGCATGAGCAGACAGCTACTCCATTATTTCACTAGATTACATTAAGCAGTCAAAATGATTGAACAGCACAATAAAGGTTGATATAAATATATTATTAAGTGAAAAAAAAGCTTCAAAGGGAAACATAATGATGATATCATTTTGTAAAGTTAAAAACAATCAACCTTAAGCTTCATTTCTAGACATGTATGGAGATATGTTCAAGTTGTGTTAGATGAATGGAAGAGAGAAACACAGTATATGGCTGGCAGTTCCATTAGGTTGCATGATAGAAATGGAATGGTGCTGACTGTGTATTGGTGTCTCGTTATTATTTTTATAAAGCCCTGAAAAATTTAGTACCAAATAAACTCAACTGCTTAATTATACCAACAAATTTCAAAGGCCAACGACTTGGGTAAGGCACATGAGGATTAGTTTGTATTTACTTTGTGATGTCTGCATCCCAGTTGGGAAGACTTGAAGGATTGGGATTGGCGGAGTCATCTGGAGATGCGTAGAGCTGATGCTTCCTAGTGGCGGGATTCACAGTGTGGGCTAGTATGAACTTCCTCATAATGCTGGCTTCATCTCAGAAAGGAAGATAAAAAGATATGGTATTTTTTTTTAATAAGGTTGCACAGTGTCACTTTTGCCAAACTCCACTGATCAGATCGTCCTAGTTTCAAATAGAGGGCACCTCACTACTTAATAGGTAGAAAGCTAATTTCCCAGCACAGTAAGAGCATATGTGATGGGAGCTACTTCTGTGGCTATTCCCAGAGATATTTTGTGGCTTACTTTCATATGAGTTTTTAGTGTGCCCAACAAAGGCCCACCTTTTAAAAGCGTGTTACTCAGAGTTATGCCATTGAGCGGTGGTGGCAGCTATTTAAGAGGTGGGGCCTAGTGACAGCCTTTAGGTTACTGAAAGCATACCCTGAAGGGGATTGTGGGATATCACTCCCCTCCCCTTCTCCCTTTCTGTACATTGGCTATGAAATGAAGATCTCTGTCCAACTGCAAGCTTCCTGCCCCAATGTTCTGTCTTCTCATAGGCCCAAGAGAGTCAGGCCAACCAGCCATGCACCAAAACAGTGATCAAAAACAAACTTCATCTCTTTATGAGTTGATCAGTATGGGCATTTAGTTGCAATAGGGGGACATTGACTAACACAGCCTCTGACAGTGATAGAGGAAGATACTGTCAAAATCTTGTTTTCTTGTTGAGCAGTGGGTTTGTGGGGGTCTTTGCACATTATTAAAAAGATCAAAATGAAAAACAGACCACCTCCAAATAAATAAGAGCATTTCTTATACCAGTAATGCATCTTAAATCAATATTACCGTTAGTATGCTTTGCTGCCCTGGTAATCTAGCATGTAAATAAAAACTAACCTGGAGATCAGTATTCATTACCTTCACCTAAGTTTTCTTTACACCATGCTCCTTCAAAACTTCTCACTGTGTTGTCCATGCTCCTCTCAAGGCCACCTAGTTCATCAGAATTAAGATGGACCCTGTCTGGAATCCCAGTGGAGCGACAGAGATACCAACCCACCTACAAAACTTTCGACCCCAAATTCGCAAGTAATGCAGGCACAGGGGAGGGACCATAGACTGAGGAAATGGCCAACTGATAACTCGCCCAACTTAAGACCTATCCCACAGTCAAGCAGCAATCCCTAACACTACTAATGATACTCTGTTATGCTTGCAAACAGGGGCATGTTGTCCTCTGAGAGGCTCCACCCAACAGCTGACCCAGACAGATAGAGATACCCACAGCCAAACATTGGATGGAGCTTGGGGACTCTTACCTTCATGTGGGTCCTGAACAACTGGAGTATGGCCCATCTCAAAAGCTGTTGCCTGTCCATGGGATATGTTCTTCTAGCTGGGCTGCCTTATCTGGCCTCAGTGGGAGAAGAAGCACCTAGCCTTGCAGAGACTTGAAGAGCAGGGGAGGGGGGAGGGGATACCCAGAGGGGCTCCTACCTGCTCACCTGCTCAGAGGAGAAGGGGAGGGGGAAGGGGAAGGGGAAGGGGGAAGGATTGTGGGAGGGGTTGATTGGGAGGTGGACAGTGAGTAGGATGTAAAGTAAATAAGTAAAAAAAATTCAACAAAATTAAATAATAATAATAAAAAAGATAGATCCTGTCTGACACAGATGTAGTGAACTGTTTGCTCTTGTGATCTTCTAGAAGATTTCTCATAATACTAAAGTCCACACTCTTCAGGAGCCAGGGTACTTCAGTGCCTCCTCATCCCCACCTATGGCCAGCAGAAGGCTTTGCAGTGCTCTTGTGTGCCATACCTTTTAGCACATGTGTGGCATCCAGTCAAGTCTAGCTCACTTGAAGCAGATTTTATGATCTAATACAGTCATCAGCAGTTTAAGTGGAGAAGTTTTAGTTCCATTTTATTGCTTTGAGAGAAAGAAGAATCCCTGATCTGATATGTAGGATATCTACTGCCCTAATCAATTTTTGCAGTATTCATGCATGTAATTAACAAACTAATTATATTTTGTTTTAAGGTGATCAAGAAAGAGTAAAATCCTAGTAGCCCTATACTGTCATACATGCTTATGATCCCGCACTCGGGTTGAGTAGTCAGGAAAGTTCAACATCAGTCTGCCTACAGACTGAGTTCTAGGCCAGGCAGGGCTCCACGGTCACACACACACACACACACACACACACACACACACACACACACACACACACTCACACGACACCACCACTACTAAAATAATAAAACATTTGTGAGCTTGACTCTGCATAAATTATGTTTAGTCTGTGTCTTTATTTATATGACTACACTGTAGCTGTCTTCAGACGCACCAGAAGAGGGCGTCAGATCCCATTACAGATGTTTTGAGCCTTCATGTGGTTGCTGGGAACTGAACTCGGGACCTCTGGAAGAACAGTCAGTGCCCTTAACCGCTGAGCGGTCTCTCCAGCCCTGTGTCTTTAAGGATACAGTTCCTTTAGCTGCTCCCCATCTAAAGGCTACATGGCTGTGTCATTTGCCTCTTGTGTGATTCTCAGAATATACTTGTGCATTTGTTTGCTTATTCATGTTGCATATCCTAAATGAGGCACTCCCAATACAAATGTATCGCGGATCATTGACTTCAAGGGCCCTGTCCTTCTGCCTCTCCCTTCTTACCCTTTTGAGCAAGGGTCTTGGGCAGGCTTTGGTCTCCCAGCACAGCTGTGTTCCCTGACGCCGCTGACAGCAGGGTCAGATTTATTAATGTTACCTGGACAGGGAAGGGCACAAGGCCTGAATTTGTCACCTTAAGCAGGCAAGTCTTTGTGGAGGAGATAGAATTTCAGGAGGAATGTTTATTTATTTATTTACTTATTCATTTAAAAAAATCTTGATTGCATTTCGTCAGATTTGATAGAAGACAGAAACTTCCTAGCACTCAGAGCAAATTATTAACTTGCCCTGAACCACATAGTAGATGTGAAAAGTTTTTATTGCTCTTGGCATGGGTCTTAGTATGTGAGGACCAGGATGCAATTCACACCAAAACTATGTTTCTTTAAAAAAAATTCAAGTTCATTAAAATTTCCACTTGAAGTTTTATATTGACATTCTGTGTGAGTGAATAAAACTAGCCTGAAGAAGCTTCTGGACGCAGTGCTCAAGCACCGAAGAACTAACGTTTCAGACTTTATTGCGCAGCTAACTGTTTTCTTCAGAGCAGTTACCCTTAACTGTCTGGTTGTGCTCCATTAAGCAGTAATAAACCTATAGGGACACAAAATTGGAATTTTACTAGAAAGTGATCCGAGTGTAATGTTTTATTTTTTCCCCCAAAACTAACTTGTTAAAGTCCTCCTCTCTATTATTCTTTCATGACTAACATGTGCTTCGCTTTTCTATTCAGTTTCCCCCTTTAGCCAACATTGTGTCGATTACGCTGGGAGTGCGCACGCCACATGGCTGCCCGAGTCTATAGTCTTCCTTCCAACGTGTCTTCCCCTTATCCACAGTGGCTTTTCTTACTGGGTGGAAAAGAGAAGGAAGATTTTTCAACTCTCCCTCCTACTTCTGCTATTTTCCCCTTTGGATGCTCTGTTCTTAACCGAATTGAAAGTGGTTTCAGTGACTGGGTAGTTTTCTTAGGTTTCCTTAGGAGCAGCAAATTACTGAAAACTCATTAAGAGGAAGACATCAGAAGTGATGTAGAAAAAGCAGAGACGCTGCTGCAGCTGCACAGATGGTTGCTGCATAGCCAAGATTTGTTCCGCTGCTGGGTGGTACTGTGTATGTCAGCCACAGACTCTGTTCTGTGTCCTCTGAGATTGTGTACATTTATAATTACCTCTCTCTCCCTCTCCCTCTTCCTCTCCTCCCTCCTTCCCTCCTTCCCTCTCTCCCTTCCTCCCTCCCTCCCTCCCTCCCTTCCTCCCTCCCTCCCTTCCTCCCTCCCTCCCTCTCTCCCTTCCTCCCTCCTTCCCTCCCTCCCTCTCTCCTTTTCTACCCCTCTCTCTTTCTCTCACTCTCTCAGCCAGAAAGAGGAATGGAGAGAAGTAGATCAGGGAGGAGTGTTGAAACACAGACTAAAAATGAAGTCCAAATACTACCTCAGTTCATATTCTGTTGCTATAACGAAATACCCGTGACTACATAGTAATTTATACATATATATATATATATATATATATATATATATATATATATATGAATGTTTATTTGGCTTAAAGTTCTAAAGTTCTGAGGGAATAAAGAGCATGGCATTTGACATTTGCTTGGCTTCTGGTCTGGTAAAGATTTTCTTGCTGAGGGTCAAGATAAACCAGAATGTGACAACCTGGGTTTTTATTTATTTTTAATCTATGTATTGTGTGTGTGTGTGGAAGTTGTATATGTGTGTTTGTGTGTGTGTTCATCTGTATGTATGTGCTGGTAGAGGTCAGAGGTCTATGTTGGGTCAGTGTTGGACATCCTCCTCAACTTTTTGAGACAGATCTGCAATTGAGCTGGAAGCTTATTAGTGGATCTAGGTTGGCTGGCTAGCCAGCTCCAGCGTTCTTCTGTCTCTCTGTCCTCCCAGTCTAGGATGCTATGTCCCACTTTTACAAAGGTGCTGGGAATCTGAACTCAGCTCCTCATACTTGTGTGGAAACATGTTGCTAACTTAGTCATCTCCCCAGCCGCCCTCTTCCTCTTTTAATAGTCACTAATGCCACCAGAAGGGCACCACCCTCATGAATGTATCGAATTTACTTACCTCCCAAAAACCCCTTGTCCAAATACCATGGCTTGAAGATTAACTTAGCAATGTCTGAGATTTCAGGGACACATTAAACTACAGATGACGCATTTTCTGATTACTAGGAGTCTGTCGAAACTTAAATGAGATTTGAAGACAATTTCATGGGATCACATTAGTGATTTCAGCCAGCAGATAGTAGTATATTTTGTCATTTGCCATAATTAGGGCAAAGTCAGAACTTCTATGATCTTTCCCACATTATCAGAAAGAAAGTTCTCAGGTAGCAGCTTTAAAATTGACGATTTTACTCGGTCGTGAGATAAGCAGAGGAGAGGACAGTTACAATCAGTGTGTCCATACGTTGTTTGGTAAAGTTAGGCATTTGCTTTGCTTTTAAGCACAAGATGGACTTTAGTGATAACCATTGCCTTCCCAACGGTCTTTTAAAGAAGTCCTTCCTTATGCTTCTTGTCAGTGTATGATGTAAGTTATTCAAAATAATAGCGCAATATTTTTGTTTATGATTTACCTACCATTTCCTACTAACAGATACCCTATTTGTACTTAATTTTTCTTGTGTGTGTGTGTGTGTGTGTGTGTGTGTGTAAACACATTAGTTCAGTGTTCTTGGAGGCCAGAAGAGAGCACCACATGCACTGGAGTTGGAGTTACAGGGTGCTGTGAGCACCCTGAATGCCAGTTCTGGGAAATAAACTCAGGTCTTCTGTAAGAGCAGTGTCTTAGGGCTTTACTGCTGTGAAGAGATACCATGACCATGGCCTCTCTTACAAAGAAAACCATTCAATTTGGGGCTGGCTTACAGTTTCAGAGATTTAGTCATTCAGAGATTATTATCACGGCGGGAGGCATGGCAGTGTGCAGGTAGACACGGTACTGCCTTGAGGAGGAGCAGAGACTTCTACATCTTGATCTACAGGCAGCAGCAGGAGACTATGAGCCACACTGGGCATAGCTCGAGCAGAGGAGACCTCAAAGCCCAACTCCCCAAAGACATATTTCTTCCAGCAAGGCCACACCTCCTAATAGTGCCACCCCCTATGGCCAAGTATTCAAACACATGAACCTGCGAGGGCCATTCCTATTCAATCGCACACAAGTGGCACACACTCTTGACCGCTGAGCCCCTTCTCCAACTCCTGTTTGTTTTGTCCCTATTTAATTTGGTAAATTTAGCCCTTGAAGGCCAAAGTTGACTGAGAAGAAACAATTACTTTATTTGCATTGAAGAGGAATTTGGTATACTTATCTATTACAAACAATCTTCTTTACCTCCGTTGTCAATAATGACTTCATTTGAGAATGTGCTAAAAGTATGATTTCAATAACGCATTTACATCCACTTTTGCAAGTAATTTCAAGGGGATAGAATTTTCTGGAGCCAAGATTAGCAATATCCTTATGGGAGGAGGAGGAATCAATGCTCTACACAGGGCTAGCTACGGAGCTAGAGTTGGACGGCGGTAGACAGGTGTTGCTCACATATCTGCACAGAGCGTTGCTTGATAGTGCCGGGTTGCTGTTGAGAACAGCTGGCTCCCATTGGCGCTGGGAACCCAATAGCAACGTCTGTACTGCAGCAGAGAAGAAAACTTACAGGCACAGCTGTTTCCAATGGAGACTCTGAATCTGTAGCCCTACAGTCGAGAGTTTCATCTTTTCCATTCCGTTTACACTCACTGTTGCATCTTTAATGTTCAAAATAAACTGAGAGCTTCCCGGGAATTGTTAAAAATATCACCAAGGGCATTGAAGCTTGGTACAAAACCTTGGGAAAGTAGCTAATTCCAAACAACTCACCACATGCTAGTTGTGAGTCATTGGGGGAAAAATGAGCACCAGGACTCATGACTTAGTTGTCTTAATGACTAGACCATAGTGTCCCCAGGTCAGCGGGAGAAAGCAGGATCGCAGACTGCAATACCCGACGTGGAGCCTAGGGTGCGCTGGTGAGTACAGAACGGTAGCTGCAAGGAACCCTTGTACTGGTCAAGAATACGAAGTATCTAGTTTTGTTCCTCATATCTGGCAGGTCTGTCCTTCCTTTCCTTAGCTTTAAAATGGGGGTTGATGCACGACAGAGGCGAGAGTGTGGATGGAAGTGTTTCGAAGTCTGTAGATCATTGATTGCAGGAAAGGTGGTACAATTCTCCCCTTTTGCTTAATTGCAAAGTGGTAGGCAGGGCCACGAAGCTGCGTCTTGCCTTTCCCAATAACCTTTGAAATCCTTTAAAGTAACGACGTTAAAGAGGCAACACAGAGGCGGTTACACATCTATACTTATTCCTGCCAAGGAAAAGAAATGCAGATAGTGTACAAATAATGTAAGAGCCATCGATTCTCTTTTTCAACGTCTCAGAATGGATTTGAGATCACTTTAGTTTATAGCTCTGATTATAAAGACGTAAGTAATTTATCTGAGAAGGCAGAGAAGAAACATCTGGATATAAATTATGCACCAGGAATTTTCTAGAACACACATTTTACTCCATATCCCCAAAAGAAGGAGGAAAAAACAGTTCTTATAGTTGGTGAAACCACAGTTTGGGGAAGTTAAGTTTGCTCCTGACACGCAGCCAGGTATCAAAGACAGAGTTTAAATCCAAGTCTGTATGGCCGAGAAGCATACACTCTTTCCCCAAACCCTTTCCCATTCACGCCTTAGCATTTTATTGAGAAAAGATTCTAAAATGATTAAAATAGTAAACAGGCCAATTTATTTCTCCATTTATTAAGCCTTAAGTATATATTAAATAAAAACACAGTGCTAAGTAAGCACTGGAAATACCAAGGTGAAATAAGACAGTACTTTTTCTCAGGGGCTCCTAACCAAAGCTATTTTATCTGGAGAGAGAGAGAGAGAGAGAGAGAGAGAGAGAGAGAGAGAGAGAGAGAGAGAGAGAGAGACTCAGTATAGAATACCAGGAGCAATCCCTGCAGTATTCGTCTTTTTAATTAAAGGATCATTGTTCATAAGCTCCACGACATCAAACATTGTATCATCTGTTTTAGGGTTTATGAAACAATTATCCTGAGATACTCATGTCCCTAAATCTCATGCTACAGCAAAGTGACTGCGGTTACTCCGTCTACCCTGTTGGTGAGGGAGGGAGACAGAATAACGTTATTGACCGATAAGGACTGATTGGATTTTAGAACTGTCTCCTTCGCAGGAAGATGAGAGTCCTGGATAACTAAATTCATGTTTAATCAGGTGCACTTCCAATATCGTGGATTTTGAACTGTTATGCTGTGAGACAATGCTTCCCCTCATTTCAGTGGAATTATATCTTTAAAAGTATTTATTTTGGTGGTAATGGTTAAACATTTATTACTATCGCCTATACATTTTGTATTTTATTTCCTAAGGGCCCCAAATATTACTGATGAGAAGCAACCTCTAATCTCTTCATGTCAAGGTGGATCCCCAAAGACTGAGAAGTGAGGTACCAGCAGCCATACAAACGTGTACTGCAGAGAACTACCAGCAGAGGGCAGTATTAGTTTTCGAACGTTACTTATGTCTCTGCTGTTCTTAAAGCACCAATTTTGCAGATGCTGTTCTGCAGAAATCTTGGGTTCGGAAACATCTTTATGCAGCCATATAACAACAATAACACGGGAAAAGTAAATCAAGGGGCGGTGAGAATTACTAAAATTCCAACATCTCTGATAAGAATCAAGCAGCTTTTGTTTAGTGTGTATGTCGTATATGTTCACGTTCACGTGGGTGCTTATACATGTGTGCAAGTCAGAAGTCAATGGTGAGTATCTTTTTCAGCCACTTTCCACCTGGAGCTCACTGATTCAACTAGGCTGAATGACCAACGAGCTCCAGTCTCGTTGCTTATTTCTTCCTTCCCAGCAGCAGGATTATAGACACACGCCCTCTGTACTTGGCTTTTAGGCAGGTACTAGGGATGTGAACACAGGTTCTCAAGCTCGCATAGTAGTCGTGTTATTAACTGAGCCATCACTCAAGTGAAGCTTATTATTTTATTGCCAGGGAGACACGGGGCATCAGTTGACTCTAATATAGTAGGGAAACCTCAACACTGACTAGATTCCGACTAAACAAGTGTTTACTGAACGTGTAGGGCTAGGGAGGGGCCAAGAGAAGGATGAAGACTTATCACTTGTTCCGTGGTTCACAAGGGTCACACATTAGATATCCTGCATTTCAGATATTTACATTACGATTCATAACAGTAGTGTAATTACAGTTATGAAGTAGCAACGTAAATAATTTGATGGTTGGGGGATCACCACATCATGAGGAACTGTACTGAAGGGTCTCAGCGTTAGGAAGGTTGAGAACCTCTGCTCTAGTCTCACTTAGAAGGCACTTGTGTCTGCGCATCGTTTTACCAAATAATTTGAACAAGATCCATGAGATTGTTTTCCGGTCTTTCCGCTAACTTCAGGGCAGCTTTAGATCCGTGAGTTCGGTCTCCATGGTTTTGTCCTTCTAGCGATGCATGCCATTGGCTGACTTTCTACTGCAGAAACCAAGGCTTCTTATGCATTGACAAATATGTTTGGCTAGACTGGACTTTTGTAAAGAGACATGAAAATAGTATTAATCAATTGTTGGTTGAATTAGAAGCCACTTGGCAGAGCCAACATCATTTTTAAAAACTGAATTAGGGGAGTTGTAATGCAAATTGATAGTAGATATTTGGGTGTGTGTACAGGTATGCATGTACTTGTGTGTATGTATGTATAGAGGCCATAGGCCAGCCTCAGGCGTAATCCTTCAGGCACTAGTCATCTCAGTTTGTTTTATGAGACTGGTCTTCCACGGGCCTAGAACTTGCTAAGTTGGCCAGACTAACTGCCCAGTGAGCTGTGGTGAGCCGTGTCCCTGACACTGTTACCCCAGTGCTGTTTACAAGTAATTGTCACCAAGTTTGTCCCCCAACTCCCCAAGATCTGGGTATCAAACCCATGTCCTCATGCTTGCAAGATAAGTATTGACTGAGCCATGTCCAAGCCCAAATTTTTAATGGAGTCTTTTTTTTTTTGTTGATTTTTAGTTTGTAATTATATCATTATTTTATCGTTACTTTATTACATAGGTTGACAGCAGCAACCCTGGTAGCTTACATTACTTGGCATGGTGCCCATTTCTTTTCAGCATCTGTTAAATATGTTTCTAATTTTGTACTCCCAGTTTCGGGGTAGAGCTAAATATTTGGCATTCAGGAATGTCTGTCAGGGATGACTGAATGAATTTTAATGCCTGCACCAGTTCACTGTGCATTTGTTTTGAGAAAGTCAACCTTAAGGCATTACGCATAGGACAAGGGGGAAGAAACCTTCCCGAATACAGTTTTTGAAGTTTCCTGGTTACTTCCACCACCCTCCAGCTTATAGTTCTCCACTAAAGAATTAATGGAGATACTTTAGCTGTCTGTAGTATCTCTAAGTGGGCTAGACATCAGTGGGAGTGGAAGGCTTTGGCTGAACTTAGCTCATCAAATAAATGCTGAAGTTTTCTGACAAGAGCCTTTCTTGGTAGAGCTTGCTCTGTCTCTACTTGGGTTCTATGCCTGGGGTTATGCAGGTCAAAGGCAGCAGGAAAACAACACCCTCACATCCAGCCATAAGCTGTTTTGCTTATGCAGTTTCTCTAAGAAGGGCGTAGGTTTATGCTGCTCTGGTCATGCGCTGGTCCTGCACTAACAGTTCAGGGCAAGAGGCACATACTGAGCTGGAACTACCAGAAAAATAATTGAAGTAACTGGTCTGCAGGCTACCGACTTTAGTCTCATTAGCAATATTTCTGAGTAAAAGAGTTGAACATAGAAATGTGTATACACACACACACACACACACACACATTTAAAATTTTGCATAACCTAAGGGTATACTTTCTCAGCCTTCTTCTCATGGTAATGAATCGCCAGGTGGCAATGAGCAACAGTAGTATTACTGTTTGTCTTAGTTAGGGTTTTACTGCTGTGAACAGACACCATGACCAAGGCAAGTCTTATAAAGGGCAACATTTGATTGGGGCTGCCTTACAGGTTCAGAGGTTCAGCCCATTGTCATCAAGGCAGAAGCATGGCAGCATCCAGGCAGGCATGGTGCAGAAGGAGCTGAGAGTTCTACATCTTCATCTGAAGGAAGCCAGGAACAGACTGGCCATCCTCAGGCAGCTAGGAGGGAGATCTCCAAGCCCACTCCCACAGTGACACACTTCCTCCAACAAGGCCACACCTTCTAATAGTGCCCCTCCATGGGACAAGCCTATGCAAACCATCACACTGTTTGAGGATTCATTTGCAATGTGTATGTGACATAGTATCTTCAGTTTGATTTCTGTTAGGTCCAAGCAAATTTCTTTCAAATGTTCTGTCTTCAAAGTGTAAGGCTTCTTCCTGTTTGTCAAGCACACTTATGATCTAAATTCACTTCATTGTGGGGGTGACACTGAGAACTAAAAACCTTGTTTTTGATGTCCTGGTATTTATGTCTCACTTTAGGGTTACTTTATTTGCAGTTTAATTTTATGCATAAACTTTAAATTTTATAACTGTTTTAGGTTTGTAGAGGAGTATAGACAAGAGGAAATTCACAAAGACCCTAAGCCCAGTTCCCACAGTGCTGATATCTTGCACTGATAAGCTTCGCTTTTTTGCTTTTTAAGATTTATTTATTTATTTTACGTGTATGAGTACATTGTTGCTATCTTCAGGCACACCAGAAGAGGGCACTGGGTCCCATTACAGATGGTTGTGAGCCACCATGTGGTTGCTGGGTCCTCTGGAAGAGCAGTCAGTGCTCTTAACCACTGGGCTATCTCTCCATCCACAAGCTGCACTTTTTATAAGTAGAGATTTGATGACTAGGAATTGTCTTAGTGAGGATGCCTAGCGCTGTGATAACACATCATAACCAAAAGTAACCTGGGAGGAAAAGGGATTTATTTCATCCTATAATTCCAGGTAACACTGAGGGGAGGCAGTGCAGGAACTCCAGCATGACAGGAACCTGGAGGCAAAAACCCCAAAGCCTAGGCCGTAGAGGGGTGCTGCTTTCTGACTTGCTCCTCGTGGCTTGCTCCGTCTGCTTTCTAATAGCACCCAGAGCCACCTGCCCTGGGGTGGCACTGCGCCAAACTTCACACTTTACTAGTCTTTTTCTCTTTGTCTTTTCTGTTCCATATTCCACTCAGAACATTAAATTACACATTAGATTCTCAGACAATGCCAAGAAGCCTCAGGGACATTCTCCAAAGAAAGACCAGAGAGTCTTTTCCTCTATGGTATAGAAAGTTTATGCTATCAGTATGAACATTCGTTGCTGATTTCATTCCCAATCAGCTGTCAAAGGTAGCATTTGTTGGATTTCTCCCCTCAAGTGTTCCTCTTTCTTGTTCTTTCCCACATTATTTCGGAGCAAATCCATCTGTAGTCAATAGTGTTGGGGTGGGTACTTATCCCTGGGTCCTTGGGCAGGGAAAAATCTAGTTACAATATTTGTAATTCTTCCATGTGGGGGATTTTCAGCTAGCTATTTGAGAAAGGTATATGGTCCAGGATAATCCCAAAATGGGTCTTGAACTCTTGAGCTACCTAAGTATACCTCCTGAGTCCTGGGATTTATAGGTGTGTGCCACCATACCCAGTGGCTTGTGTGCTCAGCATATATACTTTAATGCTGTACCGTTCAGTGCATTGCTCAAGTTTTTTTTTTTTTCTAGTTTTGATGACTGGAAATTCTTAAAATTTTTGTCCCTCGTGATAAATCCTCCCATGTATAGCCTTTAAAAAAGTTTCTTATATTTTCTTCATTTCTGACTCTATAAGATATATAAGGTTCGTGTTGTATATTCCCTGTCCCAGCCTTAGAATAATAATTTCTCCAAAGGTACTGGTTTCTTTTTAATTGTAAACAAAATCTTGTCGTTAGAAACCAAGATTTGGGCTCTTGGTGCACTCATTCATGCTGGGGGCGGGGCATTGTTTTTAAGCTGACAGAAAAAGAAAAGACTCTAAGCACACTAATGCACACAGGTCCATATATTTATGTTCTTCTGCACGACTTCATACATGTCAAAACATGGTCCAAGAACAGAGTCAGGAGAAGACAATTTTGAACGTTTGTGAGAAAACTACAAGAAAATGAGACAATAGTATTGTGACCTCAGTTTCTTCAAAACACAGAACTGTTCTTGCTTCCGTGTCCCTTCCTGGTCTAGAATCGAGTTTACTTCAGATTATTCATTACAACTGGCTATTGTTATTGGTTTATATGCCTCCATGGAAAGACATGTTTTTGGCACCTGTGGCTTGTCCTTGTGATTGGACACTTTCCTCATGTGACTCTTAAAACCTCCAAAGAACAAATTTTCTGATGCTCTGAATAAAGTTGGCTATTGCTTGGGACTTTAGTCTGTCTCATTTATAGGCTCCATGCTCCCAGGTTCACAGCGCCGGCGAGAGCTGTAAACAGTACTCACAACTGAAACCCCATCACCACAGAATTGATCACCAGCTTTCTGGAGATGGGCTTTTAGGTTAATTTTTTTTTTTTAAACTAATGTAGCTTTAAAAAAAAAGGGAAGAGAGTGGATGGTTTCATGGGGGTAGTTTCTTATTTCTTCACAGACTCTTGGACTTATTCACTGTCTTCATTAACGTGATTTAAACAGGACTGAGTTCTTTATAAAAAAGTAAAGGCAGTTGGAATGGGTCCAGTTCATTCCTCCACTCGTTAATTAGTACGGGAGAACAGCGGCAGGCTGGAAGCAGCTGTAGTTTTTTCTGAAAACAGAGGAAGAGGGAAGTCTCAAGCGGCATGAAAAGAACCACAAGCTCTTCTGACAGAGTCACCAGTGTTGGAATGTAGGGTACAAAGGTAGCATTTCCTTTGTTCTTTTACATTAGGCAAGGTTCCCAGCTGTCGAGAATAGTAGGCGTTCTGGTTTGCACAGCCCCTTTCTGACCCCATAAGATGAGATTTTGGAGAGTAAGAGTAAATCCTGAGCCTAGGAAGAACGTTATTGTGAAGACACAGAGGTGGGTTTACGACCAAAGAAGGACGAAAGTTTTATTTTTCTAAAACGTATTTGAATAAAAGTGTCAGTGGGAAGCGGAGTATGTCTACCACCTGAATCCTAATACCTTTCCATATTGTTCAAGGGACATCAAGAAATATATATTGTAATGTTCATCTGTCCTTTACAACAATAGCTCATAAAAAAACCACCAACAACAACAATAGCCCATGTGGTCAGCAGGAGGTGGTCAAAGGTCAGGAGGGTTCCCCCAGCAGGCAGGCAATGGGTTCGAACCATTCTTTTATTTTTCTTAAAAAGCTTTCATTTCAATTTTAACCTATTCTGCTAAATCACCTTCATTTCTACAGCATATTGATTACCTACTTGGAGGTCAGTAATGAAATTTCACCTAAGCATGATGATTTAAACAATTTCTCTGTCCTGAAAATGATCAACTTGCTCTTTGGAGTGATTGGTTTTCCAGGAGTTCCATGGGCAGCCTAATTATAAAGTCAGTGTATGGCAATTCATTGTGCTGCCAACCATATGAAGGGCCTGGGTCTACCTCCTGACTCTCCACGCAGTACCAATGCAGCCTTGATATTTTGAGTATTGTCTGTTCATATTTGAAATGGTTATAGATGCTCATCTTACGAGGTTGGGTGTTTTAGATGTATTCATGTGCACGGTTCCACTTATGTCTAAGAATATGTCTGAAGTCCTCACATGAAGTCATTGTCGTTGTTATGAATCATGGTGAATTCAGTAGTTCTTTAAAGGGCCGCTCTTGAATTCCTACTACAGGAGAACGGATGAAATGCAGTTCTTTTAAAAAATAAAATTAATTAATCGATTTATTTTTATGTGCACTTGCTTGGTGTTTGACTTATGTGTATGTCTGTGTGAGGGAGTTGGATCCACTGGAACCTGAGTTACAGACAGTTGTGAGCTGCCATGTGGGTGATAGGAATTGAATCCCGGTCCTCTGGAAGAACAGCCTGTGCTCTAAAATCACTCAGCCATCACTCCAGCCCTGAAATGCAGTTTTTGTTTTTGTTTTTTGAGACAGGGTTTCTTTGTGTAGCCCTGGCTGTCCTGGAACTCACTCCGTAGACCAGGCTGGCCTCGAACTCAGAAATCTGACTGCCTCTGCCTCCCAAGTGCTGGGATTAAAGGCGTGTGCCACCACTGCTCCGCTGAAATGCAGTTCTTATTCCAGACAGATCCATGGTATTGTGGCCGAAAAATAAAATCAGCTTTAGTTTATGACTAAAAAGAAAGAAAACTCGAGCAAAACAAAACAAAACAGCAACAACAAAAACCAAAAACCAAAACTCTGAAAAATTCTAAGCAGGAAGAAAGGCCCAGAATCAAAAACTACTTCATGAATAATCTACTCATCAAAAGATATTAAAGTGGAGTATTGTTTTCTCCTAAATAAGCCACAAGAGTGCACAATGAGACCCTATGGTAACATGTAAGGTTCTCTGTGTTACCACCAACACTTCCAATTTTACAACAAAATGACAGGGACAATCTGGAGTAGAGGCGGGGGATGAAACCTGACAAGAAGGGCAAGCTGTGCTAAGTTGGACAGGTGACACACCAGCTCTGTGCTCTCTTTTACTTTCTCTTACGCTGATTATTATGTTGACTGCCTACATAGTTTTGGAACAAAGAGTAAATGTGGTCAAGTCTCTCAATCTGTATCCAGCTCTAAAATCGTGCCTGGTAAGCAGTTAGAGTGTTAGGTAGTGCAACAGCTGAGGTGGGAGAATTAAAATAAAAACAATAACAAAAATGAAGCTTGCAGCACTATTTCAACTATTTCTCTTTTGATTTTAGGCAAGCCACTCTCTCAGCCTCATTCTGCTCTTGGTCCAGTGAAGGGCCTCTGTCAGCTTCCTGTTGCTGTGGCAAAACGTCTGACAAAACGTCAGTGATAACCAACCTTCAAGAAGGAAGGTGAGTTAATTTTAGCTGCGAGATTCATGGGTTTCAGTCCACTGTTGCTTGGTTCTGTTGCTTTGGGCCTGCTGTGGTGTAGTGGCTCACGTGAGAGCACACAGAGGTTGGTCATCCCAGGAAACAAAGAGAGAAAGGGGAGCCCAGATACTCAGTACCTCTTCAAGGGCATCCCTCAGTGACCCAACTTCTTCCTACAATACACTACCTCCCCGCAAAGTTATACCACTCTAGGCAGTGACCAAGCTTTTTAACACATGCACCTCTTTTCCTCATAAAACATTGAACTAGGCTTTACAGGATTCTTTCTGCATGAGAACAGCCTGTAGGTATCTTGATCTTCATCTCAAGGTGAAGAGAAGTAGAGAGCTGAGTCTTTGTGGAGCAGGCCGTAGATGAACCAGAGTCACAAGGCTTAGAGAGTGAGGGTCTTTCAGCCCAGCCACACAGGACAAGTTTCCAGATATTTGCTTCCTCCTACCCTGATTTGTTCCCTCTTTCTGAGGCAGCACATTTCCTGTTCAATCACTGAAGAAAAGAATTTTGTCTATATAAGGATTGGAAGATTAGACCCCCCTAGTGTTTTCCCCTTTAGCCTGTTCTCTCCTCTGACCACAGACTCTGTGGCTTCATTAAAGAAAGTAAAAGCAAAGTGTTACATCCCCCAAAGCACGCCATGACACAGCTGTTCTGTGCTTTCTTCTCTTGACATTCGTACCCAAGGAGAGCAAGAATGTAAACATCTGTTTTATATAAGCCCACTCCAGACTTATAACTTGATTAGTATAGAGAATATTTGATGTGATTAATTTTCCAGTTACAACACACATGATGGTTTTCTGTCCTTTTATTGCCTTCTTAAGGGAGAAAAGAGGACAAACCTAACTTTAATTTGTGTGTGTGTGTGTGTGTGTGTGTGTGTGTGTGTAACTACAATGCCAATTATAATCACTACAGCCCATACAAAAGTATTCTATACTCAATTCGATGGTAATGCAAGTTACTTACCCCGTAGAAGCGTGCTAAAGGAAACATAAACTGAGGCTGGACCTCCTTCCATAGAGAAGCAGACATTTTGGGAAGGATGATTGAGGATGACACGAAGCTGTTTAGAGATTCGAAAACTGTTGTAGGATCATTCATGTCTCCAATTAAGTCAGGGAATGCCTGAGCTCGGCCTTATCAGACCCAGTGAGACTGACGGTCCCAATTAGACAAGCGTGTAAAGTACTTACCCAACACTCTTGTCTGCTTCGGGGCACAAAGAACAAGTTCAAGGGTAAACAGAGAATTGGAGACATCTTTCTAGTGAGTGCTGGAAATGCACAAGACTCATTAAGAAGAAGATGTTTTCTTTTCTACACCATTTCCCTTTCCCTCACGTAGAAAGCATAACTAATGAGAACGTAGGTAAAGACTTGCGAGACTAATTGGTGATTGTGAGCAAGAAACTGGCAGTATCCAATCATTTGCTACATGTTCTGGCAAAATCTGCTATGTGTTCGTAGCCTATCTCCGCTCCCACCCCTGCCTCTGGGAAATCTCAGGGGCTCTGAATGTCCGAACACAGATCAACTGTGACATTTTGCTTTTTCCATTTGTCTCTCTCTCTCGGCCCTTAGAGTATTCAAGGTTGTTTGTGGATTCTTTATTTTAGAGTTCGGTTTGCAGCTACTTCCATTAAAAGCAACTAAAAGCTCCAAATAATTTTTATGTTGTCCTAGCCTCTCCTCATACACTACATGACTTATTGGCTCATGCCCTCCTAAGATACAACCATAGCATTAAGGAGAGATGACGAGCACGGGCTTGGGGGCAGAGATTCTTCCTTTCTGTACCCTTGACTTAGGCAAGAAGTCAAACTCTGCAAGTCTTCATTTCCTGACGTGAAGGATGCTATTAATATTATGGATGCAACTCATTCTTAGCCTTGTAAAAATTAAGTCATATCTCTTATTACATCTTTCAAAATTTGAGTGATTTGCCAAGTCTGACTAAATATTTGTTCTTTAGCTTAAAGTCCATCAGTGTCTTTGTGGGCCTTCAGGACGGAACCCAAGTCTGCACAGCTGATGATGCGTGCTGGCTCTCCTGCTGCTCCTAACTCACAGTCTAACCAAATCTGCAGACCTAGAAAGGTCGTGCCTTTGCTCCCTGACCCACACCCACAGCTAATGCTGGTGTTTCCACACTTACTGTATGTGACATACTTTTGGGATAGTTGATCTGATTTTCTTACGGTGAGTAAAATGCCTTATATGGTTTCTAAGAATGCTGAATTTTATCTCTCAAAGAATCCTTATACCTTCCTCTTCTATACTAGACTGTCCCGTTCCTTGGGAACAGGTACAGATACTCATTGTCTAGTACTTTGCATGAGTTGTGCACAAGTAACAAGTGTGAATGAATTTTTGTCTTTCTGTCTTTAATCTCTCTCTTTCTCTTTCTCTGTCTGTCTCTGTCTCTCCCTTCCTCCCTCCCTCCCTCCCTCACTCTCTTTTTGCTCTCTGCTAGAAAGGGCCTTCACTAGGTAGACCAGGATGACCTTGAATTTACTCTGCATCTCAAATGGGCCTCCAACTCAATGCACAAATCCTATCTCAGCTTCCTGAGTGTGAACCACCATGCTTGACTTTCATTAAATTTCTTGACAAATAGATAAGTAAATCACCAAATAGAGCTTAACAGTCATAGACAGAGGGCTAGGTTCAGGCAGTTTACTGTGCTATCAAATAAAGGAGAGATTCTTTGGGTTAGCTCATCTTATTGGACACCTCTTACTTACTCCTTGTATCTTTTCAGCTTCATCTGACTCAGGGTTATACCTAGGGTCTGATCAGGTTCACATAGTTATTCTCTGACAGTTTCTTGCCTCAGCATGTATTATAGGCTTTTTGTGTTGTCCTAGGCTTGTCTGTTGATGTTTTGGTGCAGGACGTCATACAAACAAATCAGCAACTTTGTATGTAAGAGCCCAAAATGTGCGTGGACTTTGACCAATGCTAATGGGTCCCAGTAGACAAATGGTTTTGTTTACCTTACCTGTGCGTCTTTCTCTTTAAAGAATAGCTTTTAGATCCTTGATAGTTTTATGAGATACAATAATTAGCTGCCCATTGGGAGAACAGGCTTTATAAGGCAGTCATATAGTCTATTCCTTCTTCTTGGCTCTGGCTCTCCATTTCCTTTACCTATTAAATCTGTACTTCCTTTGCATTCTAGGGAGTCTTTGGGTAAGATTCTCAGAAAGTTACAGCTAGAAGAGTTTTAGAAATTGCTTGTGTGTCTGGGATGAGTTGACAGAATTAAAGGAAAGACTAAAGTTTGGTTCCACTCACAGACTTGCTCTCTCCGTGTGTATATACTTCTTAACTAAAGTAGAGAACAGGCTAGAATGTATTTTTTTTTCCTGAGGAAACACTCTGATCTGAGTGCCACTGTTTTGTAATTTTTTTTTATTTTATTTATTTATTTATTTATTTTTGTCTACTCCTTCCTACCTTCAATCTGGGATGTGCGCCTTTCCTAACTCACTTTTTCTCCAACTTTCAATCTTGGTTTTCTCAAGTGACTGTGGCCAAAATATGCACTTGGGGATTCATTCACTCTAAAGAATAAATACAATTTCTGTCGAGTAGGCTGGCTTGTTTGTGAGCACTTGCATTTCCACAGTAATCAGTCTTTATTGAAAGTAATGAGAGAGCCCATGGAGGCCTTTGCTCCGTCCAAGAAATGGATCATCAAGTGAAGAAGGACAAAGTAGAGAGACACGTGAGAGATTAAAGAAGATGCATGCATGTACATCTCTACAAAAATGCCTATGTAAAGAAAAATGTCTCCCAATAACTGCATATTCTTTCTCATGCTATCTTCTTTTCTAACAGTAGTGTCCTACAGACACTCAATGCAGTCTCAAGTGTTATCACCCACTTGTTTCAGGATGGTAGGGAAGCATGTGCTAATTAGCTTTCAATCATTGAAACAAAATGCACGAGAGAGTAAACTTATGAGAAGGGAAGGTTTATCTTGGGTAGGTTTTACAGGTTTCAGCTCATGTTCAAATGGTCTATTGCAGTGGTTCTTAACCTGTGGGTTGAGACTCCCTTTGGGGGGTCAAATAACCCTCTCACAGGGGTCACCTAAGGCCATCAGAAAATGCAGATATTTACAGTATGATTTATAATTGTAGAAACATTATAGTTATGAAGTAGCAAGAAAAATAATTTTATGGTTGCGGGTTGCTATGACATGAAGAACTGTATTAAAAAGCTAAAGCATTAGGAAGGTTGAGAACCACTGTTTTATTGTGTTTTTCGGACCTCTGGGGAGGCACAGCTTCAAGGTAGAATACAGGGTAGAGGACACCGACCACCTTATGGGAGCAGGGGAGTAAAGGAAACAGGAAGAGGCTGAAGTTCCTAGATCAAGGACGAATGGTTCCCAACCTAACTTCCTTCCAGCAGCTATCACTTCCTGTTTTCTTCACTTCTTAGTTCTGTCATTTGCAAATGCGTTATATGCTGAGGACAAAGCCACAGGGAGGCAGTCAATATCCAAAATAACAGCTACTAAAGACATTCTATAAACAAACAGCCTCTTTAGTTTTCTATCACTTTTTATGCCTTGTATTCTTGCTATAAATGCACATAGGTTCAAACATTCAAGTTATTTAAATATGATGTTAATAAAATTAAACATTGAGTGTAGAGCTATTGCTAGATACTGGGCTAAATATATTATGATCACTATTTTATTCTCAGAAAAAAATGAAAGCAATTCCACAGAGATGAAAACTACTGGTAGTTTTCCTAGTTTACCATCTTAGAAGAATTCCCAGGTCTCTGAAGATGAGTGGAGGCAAGATCCTTGTCATGGATAGTAGGCTGTCTGAACTGAGGAGAGGGACCTGAAAATCCAGGGAGATTTTGCTAGAATGTGTAGGAGACAACACTAAAAGGAGCTATGTAGATAGAGAGCTTCTCAGATTTGCAGGGAGCCAGTATGTCTATGTCAGGAAAACACTCAGGACTCAGGAAAGGAGCACTTAATGGGAGTCGATGTGACAGTACCCAGGGATGGAAATATACTGTCGGTTCTCACAACTCTGTTATTAAGCATCAGGTCCCATTCAGTGTCTTCTATAACTATTTTAACTATACCAGTTTCAGAGAATATCACCCAAAGTTCCCCAGAAAGCAAAAAATGAAGACATAAGTTGTGGTAGGTAAAAGAAATGGAGTAACAAAGCAAGGAAGAAACACAAGTGTTTTATGAAGTTGGCCATTGCTAAAGGCTGCTAATTAATTCAATCCCACAACATTGTCCAATATCTAAAGGCTGTTGTTTAAGAAGAAAGATAAATGGGTGGGGTAAAAGGGGAATCCAGTCTCTCCAGTCATGACTTGCAGAGAATTGGACAAAAGACACAGAGTGATCCTTTCATAGTCATGGGAAATAATTAGTTGTAGATAGAAACTGTTTTGGTATAGCTAAACAGTTAAAAAGAAAGTTCTAATAAAGGTTGAAACTGTTTCAAAAAATCTCAACTCTGTCCTGGAACAAAGTTGAAGAATATTTATAAGACTACTGAGATGTCTAGTACCCCTTAATGTCTGACATGTCAAGATTCTGAATCCCAGAAAAAACAACCTGTAAACATCATTTTTATCTCCTCAGCTGAAGGGATGAGATGAGAGCCATGCTCAGGCTGATTTTCTTGTTTCCTTCTCTATCCTAACTATCCACAGGTATAAGATGGAAGCTTCTAGCCTCTGGACAATTTAATCTTCCAAGATGACTGATTTAATCTTGCTTCTCATGACTTCTGACTGAATTGCTCTACTTGACCTCATACTGACTTTGCCAGTTTATTCTAGTCTTCTGGCTCCTTCTCATTCTTTGACTTATTCTATCTTCATCTGTGACTAGCTTGGTCTCCTTGCAACCTGCCCCTGTAAAATTTACACACACGCACACACACATACACACACACACACACACACACTACTCCCCTCTCTTTGCTCTTAAGTAACCTCTCTTTCCTATGGTGTTCTCATGTGAGTTGGGCATATCCTATGTCTGATTCATTCTGTCAAATCTTTTTCATATTCATCACTTTGTCTGCCCCTGAATTAGATGTCACTTTTAAACATGGCTGCTTCCTTTTACAAACTAATTTTACCTTCATTGTTAGGGATTAAAGATGTATACTAATGGCATGTCTGTATTCCAGCCAGAACAAACTGTAATCTAAGGTGTGTCTGCATTCTGGCCATATCATATAGATCTAAAAGGTGTTTGGATGTGATCCCTTGCCAGAGCAGCCATGTTGCTAGATCAAAATTCCTCTATAGAAACCCATGTAATGAGACAGATTACCAAGCAATACCCAACTACTATACCTGCATGTACTGTAGTTATAGATTCAAAGTGAGACATCAGAGTTTTAAAAAGAATCCTAATTGTACTCCTGGAGATGAATGGAAACTGCAACATTCATGATGAACTTACACAAGAGGGACCACTGGTGTATTAGACTGTAAGGAATAGACTAAGAGAACATAAAGAAATAGTGTAGAAACTATAAAAATGAAACTAGGGAAGAAAGGGAGCAATTAAGGACAATGAGCAAAATGTTAGTAAGCAATGGAACAGCTTAAAGTGTCTCCAGCACATGTGTCCTCTAGGTTCCCAGAGGAAGGTGAGGTAGGAGACAGAAAAAATAATAATGTTCTAAAGTATCCAGATTTGATGACAAGAGATGGAAGGCCGTCGAAACCTTCAAGGAATGCAAGGGGAAAAATATCAAGGCGTGTGATCAAACTGATCAAACAACAGTGATAATAATAATAAGACTTAAAATCACCAAGAGGAAAAGATCTGGCTCATACAGAGGAGCACATAAAAAGATGGCAGAGATTTCTCACTGGAAATAGAGTGAAAGGAAGCACCAGGGGCAGGGTGAGGGGGTGGGGGGTGTGGGGAACCAATCATGCAGAGTTTTTATTTCTACCTTTCAATGTTTTCAGAAACAATGGTGAAATAAAGACTTTTTCAAATACACAAAGGTGAGACAATCACGGTCTATGAGAGCCACACTAGAGAAACTAATGTGGAGCTTGAAATGGATAAAACAATAGCAATGTAACTTAGGAGAGGTGAATTGGAAGCACATCTCTCTCTCTCTCTCTCTCTCTCTCTCTCTCTCTCTCTCTCTCTCTCTCTCTCTCTCTCTCTCCTCCCTCTCTCCCTCTCCCTCTCTCTCTCTCTGCTCTCCACCTCTTATTTCTAGTGCTAGAAATGAAAACCAGAGCCTCCCACATGCTAGGCAAGTACTCTACTTCTGAGCTATTTGCCCAGCCGTAGTCCAAGATTCTTCTATCTGAAACTGTATTCCATTAAAGATACAGATCAGAAACCCTAAATCAGCCATTGACCAAAAAAGTAATAGTTAACAATCTAGCATAGCAATGGAGATATAATGACAGTCATTACTCAATGAAAAATAAAATGGACACCAATAGAATGGTGATTGTTCTAAGTACAACCATGATCTCAAACACACTTAATATAAATGGACTAACTATATTCATAAAAAGGCAGAGATTGTTGGGTTGGATTTTAAAAAAAGACTCAGTTGTATGATGAGTATGAGAAGTATATCTTACATATAATGGCACAAATAGTTTAAAAATGAAAGCAAACACTATGCTAACACTAGTCATAGGAAAGTTAGAATGCTGGTATTAGACAATATATGTTGTATATTAGACAATGTAGACTTCAGATAAAAAATAATACCATTTAAAATGAATGTAATGTCATAATGTTAGAGATATGTTTGTCAATCAAGAGAGCATAATACCAACTACATTTGGTTACAAATGTTCAAAATGCACAAAGCAAAAACTCACAGAACTTCAAGAAGATTGACAGATCCACAGAGTCCTATATTTTAGTATGATTCTCAATAACTGATCACAAGTGGGCAGGAATCACTAAGGATATAGAAAACTTAATTGAGATTTAATTTTAATTTAAGACTTGTTTAACACCATTAAACAAATCAGTTTGAAATTTGTTGAATAGTCAATTTACACAATAATACCTCCTTTTCCCCAAATGCATTTGGAACATATATAGACCACTTAATCCTGATTAGGTAACCACCATGTTTCCTATTAGAAGTAAATAAAATAAAAGGCAGGAAGAAGGTAGGTATGGTGCTGAAGGTCACAGCTATTAAGCCCCATGCAAGACTTAGCACCCGGCTGTCTGTAGAAGGCAAAACTCTCCCACCTCTCTGAGCACCTGGAATAGCTCAGGTCTCTATGACCTAGAATAAAATCCTTTTTAAATAAACAAAGGAATGGACTACTCAAATAGCGTTCAACATTCTCTAAATACTACTTGGAAAGGAAACGTGCTCTCTCCCTCTCCTCTCATGTTCCCACCCAGCCCAAATGGCCTGTGTGCTTCCTTTAAGTGACATGACTTATAGGTATCATAAAATCAAGTTCCACAGCTGGTGGGTCTGAAAGGGAAGACAGTTGGAGATTATAAAAGGCTGGTGGGAGCTGGTCCTTTCTCAGGCTGCCCCGATGCTGGAGGGTGGTCTCATACACACTCAAACCCAGTTTAAAGCTGCCCGAATGAGTGCTTGCATCCAGACAATAACCCCTTTTCCAGGAAAAAAAAAAGTATTCATTAAAGGGGAACAAAGAGTGGTTAGCCCATGACTAACTTTCTTTGCTTACCTTCTGAAATCTGTTAGCATGGCTATAATGTATATAATGATTACGACTTGGAAGAACACTGTAATGTTTTCCACGGTAAAGTTTCCTTAAGTTTTTGGCAAGAAAATGTCATTGAGGGGAACAACGTCTCCGTGGATCTTTGCCTAAGACCTGACACATAGTTGTACAAGAGGATATGTGAAATGGGAATACTATCGCATCACCATGCTTCGCAGAGGATTTAGGCTGATCAGCAAAGTGAATCTTGATAATGAAATTACAACTCCCGCAGGTTTCTAATAGGAATTCAGTATGTCTCATTTTTCTTTTTTCTTTTTTAAAAACACCCCTACTCTTTCTATTGGACGTCAATGTTTTATTGATACCCAACTTCCTTCTCCAATCCCACAACATAGCTAGTGGCTTTGTGATGTCTCTTACTTTCCTCCTATCTCCTTCCATTCTCCTTTGCCTTTACAGTAACCTCCCTCACCGACACCCCCCCCCCCCCAGCACTTTCCCTGCCTTCCTCCCAGCTAAACACTCCCCCAGGAAGATCAAAGAACTATCCATCCTGTAGCCCAGAGGAAAGAAAGCTCCAGCTCCCCCTTCTGGCCGGGCTGAATGGTGGGTTGAGGGGCAGGAAGCTGGGTTGGGGCATCTTAGCTTCTGCAATTGGGATGGGCCAGGGAATTCTGAGAGAAGTGTTGTCTGAAGCAGCGTTGCACACTGCACACGTTAGGGGGGAAAAAGTGCACCAATTCCCTTTGTGCCAGCTAATGTGATGCCCTTGAATTTGGGAGTGGGCCACACATTCCTGAAAACCATTGTTTGCCTTGGACTTTTGGACATTGGTCATAGCTCTGAAGGGAACACCGGAGCTGACCTTGCGAGCGCTTCCCCCGTACTGGAGCGACTTGGAACTCACAGAGGGGAAAGTCGCCCTCCGGGGTGGGGTCTCCCTCAGAGGAGGGACGGCCGCTGGCCAATCAGAAGGAGAGGTCGCGCCTGGCTTCGCCTTCGAGGGGCTAGCTGTGGAAAGTTGGGAGGCTCAGTCGCTGGCCTGGAGCGCGGCGGCGGCGGAGGCAGCACCGCAGGCTCGCAGCGTCCCCCGGGGCATGGACCCGGAGCTCTGCCCGCGCTCGGCTACTTGCAGCTCCCTGCACGCGGCCGCCTAGAGCTCACGACCTACCCAGACGGACAAAAGGCGCCGCATCCCTGCCCAGCCCAGCCCAGCCCAACTCCTGGAGGCAGCCGGGTACTGGGCTGGTCCGCATCTCATTCTCCGCTCCAAACTTTAAGTTAGTTCAGAGACTGCAAAAGCCTGATGAGGCACCAGAGAGGAAGTCCTCTGCCTGTTGTTGAGGAGTAAGCACAGTGCTTAGGAGCTCAGGGCAAAGAGAAAAGCAGCGAGCACAAGAAAAGAAAAAAAAAAATGATTGCCCAGGAAGTGGTCCACACAGTATTCCTGGTGGCTCTTTTTCATTCTTCCCTAGCTGGAGATGGGACCCCACAGTCGGAGAGCAGGGCTGAGGAGATTCCGGAGGGGGCGTCCACGTTGGCTTTTGTGTTTGATGTGACTGGCTCCATGTATGATGATTTAGTTCAGGTTATTGAAGGGGCTTCCAAAATTTTGGAGACGTCTTTGAAAAGACCTAAGAGACCTCTTTACAACTTTGCTTTGGTGCCCTTCCATGATCCAGGTAAGGGGAATACTTACTCTCTGTATTTGCTGTGATTCGTAATTCTATTCTTTCTTATGTTATGAATTTGTTTTATTGTCAGAAAGTTTCAAAAGCATGTTTTAAAAATATGCAGCGGAGTATGGTAGTAACAAAGAATTGCTTACTGGCATCTGGGTTTACTCTCAAAGCTCTTAGCTCAGTTAGGCTTAGCCTTGGAGTGAGTTGTTGGTTTGTTTAGGGAGATTAAACAGTGGTGCCCTGACCTGGAAATGTGGTCCTCTGAAGATCAGAACCAGGATTTTGTAGCAGCAACTGCAGCAAACTCAGAGTTAACCGGCCTGCATTTTAAAGTTAAAGACTGTTTGAATTGCTAAGGCAGCCACAAGACAGGAATGGGGTTTTCAGCAGCAGGGCACTGAGAGCAAGCACACTCTCAAGATAACCTCACATAGGAGAGAATCAGACCTGCTGCGGGACACATGAGCAAGTCTGTAAATAGCAACTAGGATTGGAACTGGAGGCATGAAAATGAAAGACAGAAGCCATTCATTCCTTAACTGAATCTGTTGTTCATCGTGGCACCGGGTCATCATTAGTTAGATTCACAGATGTGTGTAAACAGTATGTCCATGTCTGGTGGGATACAAATGCATGTAATTTGCTAGGTCTGTGCTCTTGAAAGGTAGTTGAAGAAAAATGACTTTATGTTGTGCCCCGAAGCTGTGACTTTCTGCTGCTGCACTGTAACATGATCCTATTTACTCTTTTCAGTTTCTTTTTCAAGTAGCACCTCCCTGTGAGGCTCCTAGGAGCCTTCATTGTCACCATGGAGGGTAGCATTACAGGGGCAGCCCCGGGGCTTATACTGTCTTGTGTCCACCTGAGTTTCATTAGGCAAGTAGCTGCTCAGTGGAAGAAATAAAACCGTGGATTCTTAAGAGCCCTCCCCCACTGTTCTGCCACATTCCCCTTGCTTTTGAAATTCTCTCTTCACTAGACTTGGGCATAACCTCTTTCACAATGAGAGCATGATGTTGAAGATCTCAGGTTTTTTTTTTTCTTTCTTTCCTTGTGCATTTGCCAAGCATATTAAAATCCTAATTATTGTTAGCCATTAAATGTGGTGTATTTCAGCTATTTAAAAAGATGTCCTTGGGATGCATTGAGAGGGAACTAGAATTTTCTGGAATTTTCAAGTTCTTCAATGACAACAATAAGCAATTCCAGTCTTCTGTAATACACACGTGCATTTCCACACTGATCAGACATCATATGCTTTACCATTTGAATCACGAGTTTGATGGTCATTTGCTGTGTTTACTGTGGCAGTGAGACACTTCAAATGTCATGATGTTTCAATTTATAAGATGCTACTTATGATGCAGTCCAAGGGTTTTGTTATTTTGGAATAGGCTAAGCATTTTTCCTCAACAGGGATGAGTCTGAAGCTGGCTCAAATATAAAGTAAAAACTGATTTTGCTAATTTATAGCACAATTTGCTTGCTTCAAAAAATGATGACATTATGTTACTGGAAAAAATATAAAGTATGTTTCATCTCATAAATGGATGGTGAACTACCATATTTTGGAGTGATGTGGAAATATTTTATAACAGATTGTATAGTGTGTGCTGCCTTCCAACTGGTATCCAGTGAGAAAGTCTACACCCCATTGTAGTTGATTTTACTGTAGTTTAGCAACCAGAATTCAAAGTGGGGAAACTTGAAATGTTAATTGCCAGTGACTAATAAAACGAGATCCCCTTTTCAATTAAATTGTATGAGAAAATAATAGTTTAAACTTTAATAAAATTGTGCTTGTAACTCAATATACATACTGATTATTTTTCCTTTATAATGAAAAATAGAGAATGGGAAACAGCTTATATTATCCAAGTATATTTAAAATATTTTTGCAGATAGAGAAATAGAAGTTAAAACATGCAATTGACATTTAACTCCAACTTCACTTTAATAGATTATTGCCATTGTGTGATTTTTCTGATTTCCTCTTTGTGTATGCCCATGTGTTCATTGAGAGATTTTGTTTCCTTTTCAGCTGATGATCAGGATGTAATGACAGGAAGGGTCTTGAATGGAGATTGATATCTTACTGACATTGGGGAAAAGTCAATTTCCTCTTTTGAAGCTCAATCTCAATATTAGAACAAAAGAACTGGATTTGAACACGCCTAAGGACATTTCTGATTGTGATATTTTGTGACTGTTTTATGAATGACTTTTTAAGTAGTATCAAATACACTTTTTTTGTTGAATAAATCAACCAATGTAGAAAGAAGTAACATCTAGCGTTGAACTCAAGTGACCACACTAATGACCTGAGTGCTTCCTCTGCTGGCACCTGTCACCCTGGGTTGCTAGATGGAATAATGGGTGACAGTCTCAGGCTTCTGAATAGCTTTAGGTCTTAGGAGCAGGCCCACATGACAGTTCTGGGAAAGGTGTGTGGTTACAGAAGGTGGTAGTTTGAAAACATAGAGCCCACGGGGGAAGAAGGTCAAATATCCATGGGCAGTGTTGTGGTAAAGCCCATCAGAAGAAGCTCATGATGCGGAAAGTGAGAAAGATCCAGTAGTACCAGCAGCACCTGGGGAGGGGAAGCAGCCGCCCTGGACTGCCTCATCTATCCTGATAATAATTAACTGTGTTGAAGAAGCCTTTTAACTCCCAAAGTCATGCTTCCTGTATTACTTTTAGTTAACTAATTTGTTTTTGAGACATGGTCTTTTATGTAGCCCTGACTGGTCTGGAACTCATGATGTAGGCCAGGCTGGTCTTGAACTCATGGACTGTCGTTCTGCTTCTGATTCTTGGTGCTGGGATTCTACGTGTGCATTATGACACCTGGCTACTGCATTAGTTTGTAGTAGCTTTGTTGAGATATACTTCCTTCATCATACAGTGTATGGTTTTATCATGCTCATAGATAGATAACACCATTAACACAGTTGGTTTTAAAATATTTTCCTGCCCCCCAAGCAAGTCCTATACCATTTAGTTGTCAGTTTCCTATTCTTCTCCTAAGTAAACCATTAGCACACTTTTCTGTCTCTCTGAGATTTCCTGTTCTGGCTCATACACTGTAGAGATTATTTATAATCATCTGTGGTCTTGTGTGACTAGATTCCTCAGGCCAACATAATTCTTTCAAGGTTCATTCGTATTGAAGCATGTGTCAGTCATCAATCCTCATTTCTTTAATATGACAAAATTATATTCAACTGCATACCACATTTTGCTTATACACTGGTCCATCATGGAGATTTAGATATTCCCTACTCTTTTATTAATAACTGTTATGAATATCCACATACACATTTCTGTGTGGACATGTTTTCATTTCTTCTGCGTGTATATTTAGAAGTGAAATCTCTGGGTCATGGTAACTATATGTTTAATTGCTGAGAGGGTGGGCAAGCTACTGTTTAAAGCAGTTATAACACTTTATGTTCCCAATAGCACTATGTGTGAGATCCAGTTCCTCCATATCTTTAACTGCCTGTCATCAGTTGTTAGAATATCTATATTATTTTTTTTCTGGTTTTAATGCTACTCAAATCTCATTCCTGTCTTCCTCTACACAACATGATGTACGGTTGTGTAGAGGCGAGCTGATGGTCTCTTTCGCCTGCACTCCCTTTGTCACACAGGGTCTTATTCACCCCTTTCTCTGGGAGGCAGTTTCCAGAGACAGAAGGAGTGAGGATAGATGCTGTGTTTTAATGAGTTGGGCATCTCCTTCTCTCTGACAGTCATGGTTCACTCTCTGGAACATCTCATATTGGTCTGTGTTCCTTGCTTACTTGCTTACTGTATTTCAGGCATTGTTTAATGCACTGAGGAGCCAATAAATAAATAAATAAATAAATAAATAAATAAAACCAAAAGGAAGGCTCCTGCCATCATGGCCTCTGCATTCTCCAGAGGAAAGGGGGACACAGGCAATCAAGGGAACGGTCAGCACACACACACACACACACACACACACACACACACACACACACACACACACAAGCATTTGATGCCTGTGATTGCTATGAAGAAAACGAAAGGCAGGAAAGGGGCATGAGGATCTCAAGGTGGACTTGATGGTGTTAGAGTTTTAAGAATGGTGGCTGGGGATGTGCAGAAGAAGAGTTTCTATTTCAACAAAGGCTCGAAGGAGGGAGCATTGAGCATATCTTCTATAGGTAGGTGAACAATTGAGCAAAGTGTCCTGGTGACAAGAACATCTTGACACATTCAACAACAGTCAGACACTTGAGTGTCTGTGACATGGCAAGAGATAGAGTGGAATTGGCAAATGTGGCCTGAAATGAAAAGGGACTCATAGCTCCCTGTGGCTATGGTCTTCTTCTTCTTCTTCTTCTTCTTCTTCTTCTTCTTCTTCTTCTTCTTCTTCTTCTTCTTCTTCTTCTCCTTCTCCTTCTCCTTCTCCTTCTCCCTCTCCCTCTCCCTCTCCCTCTCCCTCTCCCTCTCCCTCTCCCTCTCCCTCTCCCTCTCCCTCTCCCTCTCCTTCTTCTTCTTCTTCTTCTTCTTCTTCTTCTTCTTCTTCTTCTTCTTCTTCTTCTTCTTCCTTTTCCTCTTCCTCCTCCTCTCCTCCTCCTCCCCTTTCCCTTTCTTCTTTTTAACTATGAATGATGTGGAGACCTACTTTGTTATTAATTTTAGTTAACTTTAGTTATTAATTTATGTGTATGGGTATTTTGTCTCCATGCCCCTCTGTGTACCATGTGCATGAGGTACCTGCAGAGGGTAGAGGAGGGCATTGGATCCTCTGGAACTGGCGTTAGTGATGATTGTGATCCCCTGTGAGTGTTGGGAATCAAAGCACATCCTCTGGATGAGCAGCCACTGTTCATAACCACGGCGCCATCTTTCCACCTCAACTATAGAGTTCTAAATGGCTCAGTGACACAATCTGACATAAACATTTGCAGGGTCATACATCTGGTGCTAGGTAGTAATGGGAAGCAGATAAAGAATGAGCGGGTCCAACAGAAGACTGAATTCCTCAGGTGGAGTTGGTAGCTATGGGTATTGATTCACATTTGGAGTTTGTATATATTTTGAGTAGAAAACCAAGAAGACTTGATGATGTGCTGAATGTGAGGTACAAGGGGAGAAACAAGGTAGCTTGAGTTCTGAGACTTGAGATAACAGGAGTGTGGCAGGGTGCTATCCTAAGGTGGAGAATGATGATGAGAGATAGAAAGGGTGGGAGGATGAAGAATCATGTATAATAAACTTGAGACATCTCCACATTTGGTTAGTAAGTGGAGATGGAGGAAGGCAGTCCTGTCTATGACAGAAGAGTTCACGAGAGGCAGAATGAGAGATGCTAGTTTAAGATGCAAGGTGATACATGAAGATGCTATTGTGGACTGTCAGAATAGATAAAACTACTAAGGGACTTATTGTGCTTGGGGAAGAGCGAGATCCGAAGACTCAGCCTGGACATGCAGGGATGCTTATTTAGAGAATAAATAATTCTCTAATGAATTCTAAATGAATGAAGCATTGGAGAGAAACTGGAATCACAGGGGCAGAAGAAGCTCTGTCTTAAGGAAGAAGGCTGGTCAACTGAACTGAAGAGCCTGGACAGAGAGAATGCAAAAGGATGGAAAAGAGGAATGGAAGATCTTTGTAACTGTTTTCTGTGTGCAGTTACTGGGGTGGTTGCCCCACTCATGAGGCTGATTTTGGTTTTTTCAAAATACAAATGTCATGCAGTAGAATGAGCATCCATTTTGGAATGGGAAACATATGTGGTTTTTCTTATTCTTGTCATTTAAGCAAATTGTTTGATAATCCTGACTGATTCCGTTTTGCTCTCTATAAAATTAATGCATTGTCATTATCAGACAATGATAAAGCCAAGGGACTTTAAAGAGATTGGAAACAGAAAGGATTAGGTTCATAAGCAGGAGTATCTATACTGTATATTTTTTATATTTAAGAGTTTATTATTTTATTTTACTAAAAACCCATAAGCCCTCATTGGCTTTGTACAGTTTGGTCCAATCTGCTCCATTCTGATACACTGAGTGTTCGAGACACATGAGTTCTTTGTTACGTCATTTCCCTGTCTCCACACCTCTGCCTCCTCATAGAGAAACCTGCAAGGGAATATAGATGCTCCATTATAAGCTTTTATATTTATTTATTCACTTAATAGTTAATATGTCTGTTACTGTTTATCAGTAACAGGTGTGCCAGGTGTGTTGATTCAGAGACAAACTTCAGAAGAGGCTAATGGTCTATGAGGAGGGGTGCAGGTATAGGCAGGTTTATTCTGTATATTTCATAGTGGAAAAAAACCCACAAAGCTCTCTACTCTCACAAATTCAAGCAGGGTTGACTAGCAAAGATTTTCTGGGAGCAGTTCATCTGGGCTGAAATCTGAGGAAAGTTCATGAATAAAAGCAGCTTAATCAAAATGTATTAGAGGTTTTGCATTTCACGATGAAAGCTCTTGGGAGCTGGAAGGGTTGCAAGGATTATCCCGGCACTGCTGTGGGTTTTCAATTTAGAACTTTATCTCTTGGCACAGTGGAGCAAGGGAGTCTTCAGAGCTGGGAGATGAGAGATGAGGCCATCTCTGCAGTACAGAGGAAGAAATCCTGGGGGCACCCGGAGGAGACCTGGGCACTGTAGAAAAGGATACATGTATGTGTTATTAAGGAAGTCCAGTTGACTTGACTTTGTCTTACCAATACAGGAAAAATAAATATAACAACCCACTGAAATTAGCATGCAGTATGAGAGAAGAGACATGATGCAATGCTTTCTCCAAGAGTCAGTGTCATTCCCAGGGTAGTGAGTCTTGATAGTAAGCTCTTCAGAGATTAACTTGTCTGCAATGAAAAATAATCACAGAAACATATTTGAGCAGTGTCCAACCAAGTTCTAACTAGGACTCAATGTGTTAATTTATTTTGCACTTGAATAACCAGGATTCCACTGTGGTGATGGACTGTTTCTCCTTATAAATATGTAATGATGTCATTACACATTAGCACCATACAATTAATGGTCCTTGTTCTGCATGCGCCCACTCCAAACAGCTTTCTGATAATGTAACCTCATGTCATTCTTTATAGGGAGAGAATACTGCGGTCAGACCGACACATACATCAGGTTCATTCGACAGTCATATTCCTCATCAGTAACTCATATTTTGGCATTCCAGTTGTATACATCAGCCTCCCTTGTTTAAAATACTGTGACAGTGTCATGCTCAAGTTTCTGGGTATTTAAGTCCGAGAGCCAGATACTCGTCACTGATGGCGAATTTATCACAGTCCATGTTTCCCTGGTGGGACTGTTTGGGTGGCCTGTCTGTCTTCAGGTATCACTCCCAGCATTTCTAGCTGTCAGTATTAGCTGAATGTGCCAAGTAACTGTTCTATCCACTTGAAACTTATACGGATGACAGTTGAAACCATCGGAATAAGTGAGATCATCCAAGGCGAGTGTAGACTCAGAAAAGGAACTGGATAGAACTGTGGAGTATGCAGACATTCAGGGGATGGAAGAAGCTCATAGAGGATCCTGAAAAGGAGAGTCCACGGAAAACAGCAAGAACAAAGGGAATAGGTTTTAAGCAAGCTGTCAGCTCTATCATTTATAAGATTAGTGAAGGTCAAAGTCAAATAAAAGTAAGGATAAGTCTCATTGGACTGTGGAGCCATAAGGCTGAGTGGTCACTAAGAAAAGGAATCTGTTAAGTCCAAGGTGCTTCCTTTAGGAGCCGTGAGACAACTGGTGGAGGAGGCTCTGGATTCTGATCCCTACCTTGGAAGGTCAGCTCCTCCAGTGCCTTGCTGTATTACCATCTTTGTATTTATTATGATGTAATTTATGAGATTTATACGTGGGCCAATTATAGCGGACCTCCAAAGTTCTTGCACATAGTAAATTAAATTCTCAATAGACACTAGGTATTGGCTTTTAGGGTTGTGTAAGGATGCTCTAATTTCAGATGGTACGAAGGAAAGAACGTTTAAGTCCTGTTTGAAAGTAATCCACGTAGTTGAAAAATATTGCGAGTGACACCAGAGAGACTCGATAGCCTACGGAGGGAGGACTTAGAAGAAGCTAGAGAGAGGTTGCAAAGAGGAGTCAGTTCTTGGCAGGTAAAAATCTTTGGCTCAGTACAAAGAGAGAACAGCGGGGCATGGACAGGCAGAGTTATGGACAAGTGGTACCCAGAGTACAGGATGTGGCAGCCTGTCATGGAATCTTTTCTGTACATGTGTGTGTAAAATGGCAGCTCTTTAGTTCACATGGCACATAACTAAGGCTTATATGATCTCACATAATATGCCAGGTTTTTTTTTTTTGAAAAGAAGTAGATTTTCATAAGTTCTTTTTGCTGGTTTGTTTGTTTCCATAGTTCGTTTAGAGAAATGTGTGAAATCGAAATGTGCCCAGGAAGGCAGAGCAAAATATTTTCTAGAGAGATTGTAGCAAAATATTACTGGCTGGATGACTTGAAAAACTGTAAATTTGCAATCATGATTCTGGGGGCTGGAAGTCCAAAATTCCAAATCTAAGGTGTTAGTTTTTTACTGTCATGATTCTGGAGGCTGGAAGTCTAAAATTCCAAATCTGAGGTGTTAGTGGGGCTGTGTCCTTCTGAAGGTTGTGGGGGAGAATCTGTGCCATGTTTTCTTCCTAACTTGTTGTGGTGTCTGGCAATCCTACAGAGTCCTTAGGTTGTCAGTACATTAGCCAGACCTTGCCTTCATCTTCATGTATGTTCTTTCTGTGTGCTATGTCAAACCCCACACCTCCCAATTCCTTTTTTTGTCCTTTTCCTTTTTTGGAGAGAGGACATTAATCATACTGGATTAGTGGACCATCATATTCAAGTATGAACTCATTTTACCCAATTATATCTGCAATGATCCTATTTCCAAATATGGCCAAATTCTGAAGTGCCAAGGGGTAGAATTTTAACACTCGAATTTTTGAAGGATATAATTCCACCTATAACAGATTATCTGTCTCTTAACATTAAAACTCTAAAACTCTTCAGTGCTTTTTCTACAGACACTTGGTTTGTTATTTAAATTTCTTAAACAAATGTGTCAGAAGTTATCTTGGACTCTAGTCTGGGATCCCTTTTTGGATTTGAGCAGAGTTCTGATTGGCAGCTGTGGAAAGAAACAGTAGTCACAAGCTTGAAATGGTTTTCATTAAGAAACCTGTGATTATTTTACCTGTAAAAGCATGGCATTTAATAAACAGTCTTTTTGATCTTTTAAAAATGATTTTGAGATATTCACCTTAACTTCAAAATGGTGAAAGTTGTATAGGGGCTAGACATTCTGGGAATTGTGTGTAGGCCTCAGAATATTTTGAGTTTGTATAAGCCCTGCTCCCTTTCTTGGAAGCTTCAAACACATTAATTAGGACTCCCCCCACCCCCATTAGTACCACATTGCCTAGAACGTTCTCTTAACACTGTTTTACCATAGGAGGGAGGAGTCCTTGATGTTTCAAGGCTGGAAGGGGGCACTGCCAGTGAAATTGTTTCCCGGTGGCCCATACGCTGCTCTTGCCAAGGACTGCAGGGAGAGGCTGGGAAGGTGAGCCTTTGGGTGACAGGGTAGTCACAAACTTGGGGATGCTACCTACTCATTATGTTTGTCATCAAGTGGACTGACAGGAAAACACACCGAGTCACCAAGCACGAGTGAGCGACATTGCAAATACAAAATTGTACTGTGTGGGGAAGTACATGTTTGAGATTCAAAGTAGGATCTGCTTTGCCTTTTGTTTAGTTGGTTATTTCTGGTTCAAAGCCTTTGCTGGAGCACACAGGGAACTTCGCTTCTATTGTTCTCCCAGTCCCCAGAGCCTCCCTCCTGCTCTTCTTAGGTGAACATCCTCATTGCTGCCTTGATCTGATTGGGTCTTTACATTTTTTTGCCCTGAAGTTTTCCTCCTAGCCACATCCAAAAGGAAACGTCTCTCAGTCTTCTTTACTTAAAGAATCCCTGCAATTTTATGTCTCCTAAGGAAGCATCCTGGAATATTAGAAAAGTTTATTTTTTTTCTTTTTCTTTTTTAAAATGTATTTATTTTTATTTTACGTTGCATTGGTGTTTTGTGTGCATGTATGTCTGTGTGAGGGTGTTAGATCTGGAGTTACATACAATTAGTTGTTAGCTGCTGTGTGGCTGCTGGAAATTGAATCTTGGTCCTCTGAAAGAGCAGTCAGTGCTCTTTTTTTTTAAGATTTATTAATTATTATATCTAAGTACACTGTAGCTATACTTTAGACAGACTCAGATCTCATTACGGATGGTGGTTGTGAGCCACCATGTGGTTGCTGGGATTTGAACTCAGGACCTTCAGAAGAACAGTCAGTGTTCTTAACCAACTGAGCCATCTCTCCAGCCCCAGTTCTCTTAAATCCTGAGCTACCTCTCCAGCACCGAAAAGTGTATTTCTTAATATTGAGGTACTTCTTTGTATTTATTACATCTGCTATGTCCTTGATAACTTTACTCTTTTTTATTTCTTACATGATGTAAAGAAAGTTAAGGGTGGATCTAATTTATCTTGATAAATAAATTTTAGTAAGTTAGAATGACATAGGCTTGGAGTGAATGGATTCTAATGTCAGATAGGACAACATTGATCAGTCACTAATATAATCATATGTGCATTATGAGTTAGTGATTTACTCATTTCTCAAAACCTTAGTCTGCTATCATGAAAAAGATAACAATTATATTTTCCTCATAGAATTATCTTAAGAGAAGAAGAAATACATGCAGAACTCTTTAGTGAAGAATAAGGACCCAATAGTGTGCTAGCAAGTGAATGTTCGATAAGGTGGAGACCCAAGTGACCCGGCTTAATAGCTAACTGTACAGTCATACGTCTCCTAGGGTCTCAGTTTCCTGTAGAAAACATGGATTCATCAGTGCTGTGGCGATGCAGCTGAGTCGGGAGAACACACTCTATGTTTGTAGCATTTGCTGATTTCTATTGTTTTAATACTCTCGCATGGCCAGATCAGACCAGTTGGATGCCAATGGATGTGGAGTTGGGAATAAATATATCGAAGCATCTCCCACACGCCACTTTCAATTTCTTCCAGAAGAAGTGATGATGCCTAGCAGGCCTATGGCTATGAAAGAATTTAGTGTCATAGGCTTCGAAAGTGAATTCTGTGGACAGAATCGGTGAGAGTACAATTAGCCCCATGATAGCGAAAGCACAGTGAATGTTTTCTTTTCCATGACAGTTTTGGGAAATCTGAACAGCAAAGACCCTGAGAGGCTGGCCATTCCCCCAAAACAGGACTAAAACAGAAATGAGGAAGGAGGAAGGTACTGTCCACCTAAACCTGCATCAGGCACCCAGTAGGCATCTCACAATTACCAATGCCTCCTTTCCATCCCAAATGCGTTTGCTTTGTCCAGTGTTCCCATCTCAGTACAGGCACCAGAGCTTTCTTAGTCATCTGGACAATGGCCTCAGAGTCATCTGAGACTTCTCTTTCTTCGCACCCTACATATAATCCCTCCACAAAATCTTTTGGCTTAACTCTCAAGATAACTTGGCTACCATTCATGCCTTTTGATGTCCTGTGGCCTGAGACACTTTTACTGGTCTCCCTGGCATTCTCTCTGGAGCTGCCAGAAGGAGCCTTTAGAAATGAAAGGCAGATTTCCGGCTCCTCTTTCTGACATCCTTTTCATTTCACTTCTAGCAGATTGCTTCATGATTGTTTCTGACTTGTGAGGGCTAGCTCCTCCACCAGGCCTACATCTCTCGCTCTTCTCTTCTTCCACACATGCTCATGTGACATCTGTCACTGTTTCCTGTGGCTCACGGCTCATGCCTCAGAAAAGCTTTCTCTGGCCACCTAGTCCAACAGTGTCTCCTGATTGTCCTGTTAACCTGCTTGGCACTAGCGACTGAGTGAATATATTTATTTATGTTCTACTCCCTCCACTACGTGGACACTATGTGGAGGCAAACATTAGTTTGTTATGATTTTATTTCCCAGGGCGCTCAATAAGTATTTAATGAATCAATTTTTTCTAAATGTATTAGTTGCATTTTTCAGCGCTGGGTTCAAATGACTGGCAAAAAGCAACTTAAGGGAGGACAGACTTATTTTGGCTCATGGTTTGGGGGTACCATCCCACCAGGACTGGGAAGGCACATGGTGGGTGCATCGTGGCTATGACAGCAGGTGTGGAAGGCTGCATACTCATATCTTGATGGATCAAGAAACAGAGATGCAACAGGAAGCAGGACCAAACATAACTCAAGACCTATCTTCAGAGATTCAATTCCTCCAGTTTGGCTCCACCTCTGAAAGATTCCACAACCTCCTAAAACAGTACCACCAGATAGGGACCAAGTATTTAAACATATGAGTCTACGGTTTATATTCAAATCACAATGTACCTGAGATTCCTAGGAGCTGTCCGTATAGGCAGTTGTGAGGTATCTGAAGTGAGTGCTGTCGACTGAACTCCTATCTTCAGCAAGAGCAGGAAGTGCTCTTGACTAGAGAGCCGTCTCGATTGTCTTTAGTAGATTTTTAAAATTAGGTGTGGCACATAAGGAGTGACACAGTGTCAGTGTCAACTTGACACACTTGAAAAGAGGGACCTCAACTGGGGTGTTGGGTATGTCTGGGGTGGGCATTTTCCTAATTGCTAAAGGGGGCTCCTACCCACTGTGGGAAGTTCCATCCTTGGGCAGGTGGTAAGAAAGGTAACTGAGCAAACCAGAGGCGCTGGGCCAGCATGCAGCCTTTCCTCATGGCCTCTGCTTCAGTTTCTGCTCTAGGTTCCTGCTTGATTGAGTTCCTGCCCAGACTTCCTTCAACGGTAGGCTGTGACACGAGTGTATGAGCCAAATAAAGAGTTTCTTCATCCAAGTGTTTTAGTGTAACAGAACAAAACATAAGGCAAGTAGGAAGCACTTGGTCTTTATTTGGTAATTTTTGAATAGTACCTTAATTCTTTTAAAAAAATCATCTTATATAATATATCAGTACTTGACTGAATACGGAGTCATTGCTCTTTAAAAACAGCTTTTCTCCAGTAAATTACATACAATGAAAATAAAGTTTATGAATTTTAAGTGACTGATTTGATGACTTTGACAAGTCTGTGGAACCATAAAGTAGACAACATTTTTGTCAGGCCAAAAGTCTTTCAACAGCTTCTCACACAGTTAATCCTTCTTGTGAAGCCTCTGACCCCTCCCCCAAGTTTCTTTTACTTGGAATGATGAGTTTTAGATTCAGATTCATTTTTTTTTTTGCAGACAGTAGTAGTTCCTTTTTATTACTGAGTAGTATTCAATGGGCACATTTTCTTATTTACCTGCTGTTAATGGCTATTTGGTTATTTCCTATTGCGGTTGTTGTACTTGGAATTACCATGTGCATTCACCCATGAGCACTTCATGAACTGCTCTTTACTTCCGAGTTGCATAGTAAAGAATGTTTAACTGTGTCAGAAGCCATCGCACTATGTCCTAGAGTGGTTATACCATTTAACATTCCCATCAGTAGTTTTCAGATATTTTAGTTGCTTTATATTTCACCAGACTTGATAATTTTGTCTTTTTAATTGTGACCAGTCTACAGGGTACACAGGGAATACCTCATGTTGGTGAACAGTTCACTGTAGAATTCGGTACTTCACATATCGTTTCTTATTTATTACTTCTTTTGCTAACTTCCCTCAGGCTAATATCAATATTCCTTTAAAGATAAGTTGTAGTTTTCTTTTTTTTTTTAAGATTTATTTATTTTATGCATGTGAGTACACTATAGTATTCAGACACACCACAAGAGGGCATCAGATCCCATTACAGATGGTTGTGAGTCTCCATGTGGTTGCTGGGATTTGAACTCAGGACCTCTGGAAGAGCAGTCAGTGCTCTTAACCACTGAGCCATCTCTCCAGCTCAAGTTGTAGTTTTCTACAGTTGTTTGTTCATTCTCAGGTTTTTGCAGCTTCTTTGTGTGTAGACATAGACTTGGTTTTGTATTTCCTGCTCGGTCATTCTTAACTGAAGATTAAAATTCGTATTAAATTCTTGCACTCTGTAAATTTTCAACAGACTTTACATCAGGACAACCGAATTCCTAACATTATGCTTTGTGAATTTCAAATATATTTGAACCACTATTTAGGTCATTTAGAGTTATTTTGTGATGACTTTGGAGTAATTGGTTTGTATGCATATTTATGTTTTTACTCTGTCTGGGAGTCAACAGGCAGTTTAGTGTTTTTATTTTTCCCTTTTGTGTTTTCTTGGGCAGAAATTTCTTTTAGAGCATAATATTTGGCAATATATTCATTAATTAACATGCTTAATTATGCAGGATAATCCACAATGAACTGTGATTTTCAGCAGCTTGTCAATGTCCTTGATGAACTGTCTGCTATTCCAAAAGCAGCAACTTCAGTAAAACATAAATTTATTTGGTTTAGTTTTCAACCTGCTTAGCAAAGAAAACATTTTAAATGCTTGTTTCCTAATATAATTTTAAATTTTGGGAAGTTTTTAATTTGGCTAACAATAAAACACACTTTTTAGTTTGTTATAAACATTTTTGTCTAGCGTGTACACACACGTAAGAACTTGGGGGCTTACCTACACTGGATCCCGACGGGCACTTGTGAGCCTGGCAAATTTGTTACTGGGAAAGAAACTCAGGAACTCTGAAAGAGCAGTGAGTGCTCTTAACCACCATCTCTTCAGCCTGATGAGTTTTCAGTTTCAATGACCATTGTTCTTTATTTTCAGGGTTCTTTCTTTTTCCATAGCTTTCTGTCTTGTTTTTTATTATACGTTAGTCAGTATTATAGTCGATTTCATATTGCTCTGTTGGTTTTGCCAATTGGTGCTGATTCTTCCAGCTGTTGGGTCTGCTGGCTGTCTCTCACTGTGAGCTGTTTCATTGTCTAGTTGTTAAGTGTTGACTCCGAATGCAATCTTATCAAAGAGTTAGTGTGCCTTTGATGGCTCACTGGGTCCTCATAGCTACGATATAGTTTACAGAGGGGATTGTGGCCCCTTTTGAAAGTATCCTAAGATTAGTTTGTGGGCTAATTGTTTTGTATTGTGACTCATGCAATACAAAAGATTTAAATTTTGCTTAAGAGATTTTGTTTTCCTTTAAGGACTTGGGCAAATGCCAAGCTTTCTTGCCAATTTTCTGGGCTAGTAGGAGGAATTTCTGCTGATCCCTGTTTTACTGATAAGGTTTAGTTTAAAAAAGGATACTCTATAGTATCTGACCCCAAGAGGCTGTGACCCTAAAAACTGTACCCATGTGGACATGAAAATCTTAGTAGCCAAGTCTTGGATCAGGTTTTTGTGCTGCCATGGTAACAACTGGTGTTTATTTCTGACTTGAGTTCCCTTATTATTTCTGGCATCTGGGAGATTTCCCTTTATTCTTACCATCAAACTTGGCTATTGATTAAAAAGAAAAAATTTATATTTTGTCTAGTGTTTCTGTTTTGCGGAAGGAAGATCTTTCATGTCCTGTAGTCTGTCATAACACTAAAGGTCATGCCTTAGAGCTTTGCACATTTCCTTGCCTCCGTATTAGCTTCCTATGCCCAAATTTTTCCTATTAAAAAAAGACCTTTGTTGTAAAATATCTTCCTGCAAAGAAATCCCCAGGCCCAGATGATTTCTCAGGAAAACACTATCAAGGAGAAATAGCCATGGTTTTACAGAGGTATTTCTTGGCATGGAAAAAAAGGGAATGGTTTTCATGATGCTAACATAGCTCTAGTGTCAGCCGTGTGATAAAGGAGACTATGGGAAAGAAAAAGCCCTTAATAAATCTGTTTGAGAAAATCCTCAAGTGAATTATAACAGGCCATTCCAATGGTATGTAAAATGGAGCTTATCTGGTGACCGGGTTGTTTTAATTTAAGAACCAAAAGAGCACTTAACACTGGAAAATAAATAATTATATTATAATATCAGTGAATTACAGGAGAAAAATCTGTCTCTCTCTCTCTCTCTCTCTCTCTCTCTCTCTATCTATAGTATTTGGTGTGAATAAATATGCTGATTGGCAAACAAAGCTCCAGCAAAATTAGGAATGCACAGAGCTGCTTTACTCTGAGAAGTGCCTTCAAAAACTTAAGTTAATCACAATATTTAGTCATTAATTATTTGGCAAATGCAGTGAAGATAAAAGTGGCCTGAGCAGTGTATAAGTACATTTAAATGATGTTTCATCTCTAATATTATTTGTGCTTCTGTCTTCTCTTAGGTTGGTTTTTTTATGAAGTTTCTTTAATCATCTGAATATCTAAATATTTTTGCTTTCTGTTTTTATTTTCCCCCTATATTTTATTGCTTCTCGGCTTCGCAATTCTTGTTTTTTTTCTGTTGTTTCTTTTTAATTTATAATATTCACTACTCTTCTTTCTCATGTATAATGTATATATTTAGAGGCTTCAGCTTTAACAGTTATTTTCATGAACCATTTTAGTTGTAAGTTAATGGAATCCCTTATTTGTGTTATCATTTAATTTTAAATAGTTCATAATTTATGTTGTATCTCTAATGAGATGGTCTTAAGAACATATTTATTAACTATGAGGAGACCATGTCATAGCTGTAGAAGAGCTATTGTCAAAATGGAGAAAGATAACATGCCTTGGATAAAATATGGAACAAAAGGAACTTCTGTATGGTTTGTGGACAAAAATATAGTACAGCTATTATGAAAACCATGTTTATCAAAATATAAAACTAGAATTACCATGTGATCTAGCAATTTCCTAGGTTATTTTTCTTGAAGATTTGAAATCATCATGTTTAAAAGACAATTGCATTTCCATGACTTACTTCAGTGTTTCTAATAGTTTATTTAAAATAGCAGTGTTATTTATATTGTATTATAAATAGCTCATTTCTAATATATTATAATCATGCATATGTATTATGATAAATAGCTTATTTATAATATCTGTATTCTTTACAAGAGTTAATTTTAGTAAGTGAAATAAACCATGCACAGAAAAAGAAATACTGCATGTTTTCACTTATATGTAGAATCTTAAACAAGTGAATCTATAGATGCAAAGAGTAGGAACTAATTAACAAGGCTGGAGGGAATGGGAAGACAATGGCCAAATGCTACAGGGTTTCAGTTAGACAAGAAAGTAATATTAAAAGAATATTTTCAGTGTTTAACAAATAGGCCATTTAAATTAAACTTCTTATTTAAAAAAATTACTATTTCAAAAGACATTTATTTGAAAAATATGGTTTTTAGATTTCAACATGCACATTTTAAAATTTACTGCAGTGTTTCTAATAGTTTATTTATAATAGTTTCAACAAATGCATTTTAAAATTAGTTGAGACTTCTTGGGTGTGATGTTTAGTTTTGATTGTCAACTTTATACAATTTAGAGTCTCTTGGGAAGAGAGTCTCAGTGAGGGATTGTTTCAATCAGGTTGGTTTCTAGCCATCCTGACTGGATTCCATTAATTGAGGCGGGAGAACCGGTCCACTGTGGGTGGTATCATTCCCTATGCAGATCATCCTGAATTGTGTGAGTGGAGAAGGCAGATGAGCTGAGTGCCAGTACATATGTATTCATTCTTTCCCTGCTCTTGATTGTGAATATGGCTAGCTACTTCAAGTTTCTGATGCCTTGCCTTTCCTGCCATGATGAACCATAACCTAGAACTGAGAGCTAAAATGAACCCGTTCTTCTTAAGTTTCTTATTGTCAAGATATTTTATTACAGCTTCAGAAATAAAATTAAGACACCAAAGAAATCAGTTTGATTAGTTATTAGTTTATAAACATGGTGGATGTATCTGAAAAGTATTGTTGATTACCCCAGGTATGGCACCAAAGACATACCAAAGAAATAATTCAACTGAAGTTCAACATAGTGAGCCAATATACTCACTGAACTTATTTATAGGAGCATGGTTGAGAGGCTCCTTAGAAGTATAGGTGACTCAGAGATCAAGTAGTATAGTTTGCTAATCATATTGCACAGAGAGGTGATGTAATAATAGCTAAGAATGCAAGTTATGGAGAAGATTGCATAGGTTTCACCCTATATACAACTGGCTCTGTAAATTTGGGTATAACCTGTCTTCCTTATCTGTTGAATGTCTATTCTGATGATATCTCTTCATAGAATATTTTTCAGGCTTAAATTACCAGTAAAGTAATTCGAACGGTGTTTAAAACACAATAAAGGTGTATAATATCTAAATTACCGTCTCCCAATACATATTTCTGTTTGTTATAATTTCTTAACCCCATCAGTTTGTGGTAGGGATGTATTTAATCCACTTACTAAAATATGCTCTTCTGTCGATGCTTTGGTCTACCTTTATTAACTGTGTTTGAAGCTGTAATGTGTAAATGTACAGTTACAATATTTACTTAGTGTATACCCATTTTTGTTATCATGTACTAATATCCATTTGATCCAGGGCCTCTTCTTAGTCTGTGAGGATACAGAAAGTCATATCCTGTACTGCAGGCAACTTGTTCTGTAACATGCTTTGGAAGGTACTCTGTACAGTTCAAAGACGGCTATATCCCATGACATCCCTGGATCAGAGTGCATCTGGAAGGGTGCCTTTCACTGGCTTTCTACTATGAGGTACTGCTGAGCCTCAGGATGTAGTACTATAGTAAACCTTTAGTAGAGTTTGACTTCTGTGAGACTACTGTGAGCTACTGGGATATTTTTGTATGAGGCCAGAAAACTTAGATGAAAAGTCTTAAATATCAGCTCATTAGTTGTCTGAGGAGATCCAACTGTTCCAAAATGTACATCTGGAGCCAGGCATACCTGATGAGATCAGATGGATCGGAAATCCTCAGGGGTGGGGTTTTGAAACCAATGGAGATCCAGGGAAAAGGGATTTCCCACGTGGGATGCCAAAGGAATCCAAAATTCTGCACAGCCCGGTAGCTTTCTATCAAGGACTTTTCTAATGCATTACACAATGTGGGCATAAAATGCTCATACATTAAGCCAATAAGGTAAGGTTAATGAGTTTAGGAGGCAAAGCCTGGAGAGACTCCATAACTTACATAAAGTTTTCACCAGGATGCCCTTGGTGAAATTCTGGAAGTAGCTAGAGTTGTTAAAGAATGCAGCCAGTCTGACTTCCGGTAATTCCCCTTTCTCCATGTGTTCTTTGGACAGACTGACTGACCTCAAGATCCTGTTCAATCTCCAGCTTTTCTTAGGGTCCCAGAGAAAGATCGAAGGTAAAGAAAAGACACGGCTTTGAGTCAGAAGAAGCAGGATCTGGAATCTTTTTCACCAAGTAGCAAGACTTACTGCCTCCCTCTCTCTGGGTGTGTCCGTTTGTCTCAGTTTTACCCCAGAGGCCAAAAGAAAAAAAACAAAACAAAACAAAACTAAAAACAAAAACAAAAAAGGGAGGGGTGCTTAGAGCATCCTTTTCTGTAAATTGTTAAGAGGTTTAAGAGAAATAGACATATTAATAGCATGTGGCCAGTAACTTATTCATTCTTTTTACCTCTCTCTTCTTTATCTGTCCTTTTTTATCATGTCTCTAAATATTCAAGTCGACTTCTTAAACACACACACACACACACACACACACACACACACACACACACACACACACCCCATATCACCACCACCACCACCACCACCACCACCACCACCACTACCACCACCACCACCACGTTTGGTTTTTTTAGATTGAGAGGTTCAATTCTGAGTCTCTGGTGCCTTCCCACTCCTCACCATGAACTTAACTTCTGCCAAGCTCTTTCCTTCCTTCCCTCTAGTTTTCTTCCAAATGTTGAGTTATATGCAGATCATTCTTGTTACAGCTTCATTGTGCTTGGTCTTATTCTTTTTGCCAAGAGTGCTTTCAGCTTTCAGCTCAAATGTTCAAAATTTTTCTAAAAAAAAGTTTCTTGTCTACTTATCTAAAATTACTTTTTCTACCCCCATATTGTTCTCCACTAGTTTTTACTTACTTAATTTATTTAAAAAAGTGTAATTATTTGATTACCATACATGCTGAAATATGTATATTTGGTTGTTATTTTCTTCCTATGTACAGTATAAGTTTTATCTTTGTTTGTTGCAGTAAATTCTCCAACTCAAATAAGCCCATGTAAAGAAGACACAACTCAACATGAATACAAACTGTGCAGCTAGATTGGGCAGATCTACCACTACACTACTATATTCCCCAGTTATGAGATCCCTTATCATTTGTGGTTTCTCCAGGCTATGTGTTTCTGCTCCATTTTCCTTCCACCTCCTCCTCCATCATCGTTTCTTTTCCCCCTCTCTTCCTTCTCCCCAAAACTTTTCAGCTCCACCTTCCCTTCCACTGCCCAATCCCCAGCTCTAGCCTTTATTTTACAAGTTAAAATTGGCAGAAGGTTCACAAGAAGACACCTGAGTATGTGATTCACTCCTCGTCCCTCTTGAGGAAGTGGAATTAGTATTAAAATACAAACAGCACCAGGTCAATCCTCAACATCTCTTGATTGTTGAAATGTTTCTAACTCTATAAGTAGTACTTGACACATGGGGAAATGCCCAAATATATTTACTTAATGCATAGTTGAATAAATTAATAAATACTTTCTTTAGGAGGTCTTTTCAGAGTACTTCATTTCCCCCTTTTTGGGATCCCCACTCTATTTTGACAGCTCCTCTGAACACCCAATAGTCTGAAGGCCTCCTAGGAAATATGCTGCTGCGAGGGCAACAGATCAGCAGCTTGTCTGCCCCTCTAAGTACCCCACAGTCTGAAGGCCTGACATGAGGTCTGCTACAGCCAGGGCAACAGGCCTACCAGGAGATTGGCAGCAACCCAGGGACATAAGAGGCAGGTACCAGACAGAGACACTCAGACCACCTAGCACCAGGGATAACCAGATGGTGAGAGGCAAGTGGAAGAGTATAAGCAATAGAAGTCAATATACTTTGACATCATCAGAACCTGGTTCTCCCACCACAGCAAGCCCTGGATACAACACATCTGAAAATAAGGAAGCTGACATAAAATACTATCTCATGAAGATAATAGAGTCCTTTAAAGAGGATATAATAACTAACTGAAAAAAATACAGGGTAAATTGGGTAAATAGGTAGAAGTCATTAAAGAGGAAACAAATAAATCCCTTAAAGAAATATATGAAAACACAATTTAAGAATACATTTCTTTCAGTATTATTATGTTCCTTGTGTTTTGTTTCTGTATATTCTTAAGTATGCTCTACTAAACTGTTCTGGGGGACAGAATTAGAGAACAGGTGTTCATTAAATATTTGTTGAATTTGTGGATCAATCACAGTTGATGAAATTTCCCTATCTATTAGGATATATATAGAAGAGACTGGCTCTTGCCACTTCTCTACATGTGTAAACAGTTGAGGCATTTGGATTGAGATGAGCTTTTTGAAGAACAGGAATGTTCTTTAAGATTGTCCTCAGTCTAATGTCTTCTCAGCTCAAGGTTTATAAAATGAATCCATTCTATTTTCTTAGACATGGTACTTCAAGAGATCACAAGCTCGTATCTTTGAGAAGGTTGCATTAAGGGTAGCGAGCTTTTGAAGCCAGATTACATTTTTGTCCACATTCTATGCCATTCATGATTCAACAGCTTTTCCATTATCATGTCACGCATCATTTTTCTTTATCTCTTTCCTCCTTTAGCTTCTCTTTGCCTTCCCCACTTCCCTTCATCTTTCTCTTATCTCCTTTTATACCTAAATTTGCTTATAAGCTTTGTCCTCACCTCAGTACCTAGGGATAATACCCAGGGACTTGCATATGCTAGGCAAAGGCACTACCAATTGTCATAACAACTTCAGTCCATTCTTAGAGAAATTCCATAGTGAGCCCATGATCTATGCAGGTGATAGAGATAGGAGTCTGCTTCTTCCTCCTCCCATGGCCGTAATTCCAGATTCTCCCTGCAGTGTTGCTTGAGCTGTTTTATTAGGCAGAACAGAAAGAATTCTGATAGTCCTAGTTGCAGATTTAACAGAAGACCTTTTGGATGTGTCCTATGTACATTTAAAGAGACTTAACAGAAACAATAGACTCAAAATACATCATGTCAGGGTTTTCTCTTCCAGGCCAAAACAATAACCCTTTTAAGGTAAAGAGACGATATGAAATATCATGTTTTTATTTCATGTGTGTATTATTTTAATCTAATTTGTTATAAAATCATGGACTATGACTTATTCATCTTCATATCTCTAGTCTTCATACTAGTATATGAAAATTGCAGGACCAGTGAATATTTTTTGATAACTACTATCTTTCATATCATCTTTCCCCCTCCATTATCATTTCATGATTTTGTTTGTATGAAATGCTGTCTGTAGGTGCCAGAGACTAGGTGATGGGATTGTGAATATAGAAGATCCTTAAACATCAAAACTAACAAACCACAGAGGAAATCATCTTTAATATACCTAATCTAGTCATTATTGACATTGGTTATTTCATATAGAGACTAAATTAAAAACTAAATAAAACTAAAGCTGATATTAGGAAGAGATCTTTCTTTAAATTTTTATTCATCTATTCCTATGTGTTTGTGTGAGCATGCCTGAGTGAGTGTATGTAAGAGTGTCCATGCAGGACCAACAGAGGTCAGAAGAAGGCATTTAATCTTCTGGAGCTGGAGGAATAAATGGTTGTGAGGCACTCTGTGGGTGATGGGTTCGGAACCCAGGTCCTCTGCAAGAACACTCAGCCTTTTTAACCACTGGGCTACCCCTTTAGCCCCCATGATGTTTGTTTTGTTTTAAGAACTACCTTCTTTATAGGCAGAGCTATTTTTTGAGTGCTATATTGCTGATTTTCTTACTTACACGTGGGGATAATATATAGACTCCATTTCAGAACATTTCTTTTTTGAGGTAAGCCAGAGAAGAATATTTTTTATGTCGTTCTTAAGTATGTAGCTGTACAAATGGTCGTGAAAACAAGTCCAGACAGCCAATAAGCACAAAAATCATGCATTGTAGTCTAAAAGCCAACATTAGGTTATCGAGAAGGTATTTTAACAGCTCACTCAAGCACAAAATCTTCAAGGGCAGTGCACACTGTAGCTCAGTGGGAGAGAGGTCAGAGAGCCTGTAGAGCAGTAGAGAGGCCCTGAGAGTGTGAGTGGAGAATATTTCTGACTTCAGAGAGCTGGCTTCTAAAGACATGACATCCATTCTTCAGATGGAAGAATAAAGCTATGATGAAGGTAATGTCATCGACAATATTTCACTTATTCTTTTAAACATTGACACGCACACAGAGTCATCTTTTGTATGTCTTAAATGTACTTGGTACACAGAATACAGCAATGACTGAGACAGAAGGTCTTCTCCCTTGTAGAGCTCTTAATCTGTTAAGGAAATAGGACACAGTAGCACTACCTATATTGATCTAATAATATTAATATTAACAGTTGGCTTTGGGGAATCTTGGTCTAATGGCTTATGCTCATTGAGACACCATTTAATCAGGTACTCCTCTTAGTGCTTCACCTGCATTATCACATGCGAGCCTCAAAATAGCTTTTCAGAGTAAATACTACTGTTGTTATATGTATAAAAATGGAGGGCTCGAAAATTTAACTTTTATTGCCCATGGAATATGTCTCAACTAGTAATGGTAGGTCCAATATTTGAAACCATTTTTAATTTGGAAAAACAACAATTGTAATCATGCTTTTACACATTCCTACTGCCTATTATTATCTTCAGTCTTTGGTAGAAAGTGGGTTTGGATCTAGTACAAGTAGCCAAGAAGAGGTTTTCTAAGTAGAGATGTTACATAAGACCTAGGTGTAGAAAGTATGTCTGGGTGGCTGTTACAGAGGTAGATGCTACAGATATAGGTACAGATGCAGAGCTAGGATGTTCATGAACCAGAGGTACAAAGGAAATGGTTAAATTGTAGAACAGCCAGACATTCAAAGAGCAGTTGACCTGTTTCTGTCAGTTGATGTGTAAGTTTCTACTGGGATCCAAAGTAGATGTGCTAAAGATGCTTACATTTGTAATCTTATTACTAGCCAAGTACCTCTCATCTACGATTCATGTACCTACTTACCTTTCCTGATCACATTCTTCTTTGGTTTTGTGGTCTGTACTCAAATCCTTTCCCTTGATGATTTCATGTGGTGGGACAAGGTATCCTGACCAGATCCTCATTTTTCATTGTTGCATTTATTGCTCATTAACTTCTGCAACAAAGGATTAAGTTAGAATGGTAAATAAAAATAAACCTGGTAAATGAATGGAATGAAATGAAAAAAATTACAACAATTGAAAAATAGCCTAGAAAACCATTTCATGGCTCAGGAAGTACATATTATAGGTAATAAATGTTATAAGAGGGAATAAAAACCATGCTCAAATGTCAACGGCTTCGTCTATTGACAGTAAAACCATTTGGATGATATAGGAGGTGGAGACTTTCAAGAACACCTGCAATAATTTATCTGTGACTTCTGGTGGTAATCTTAAAAAGAGCGTTTCTAACTTTTGTTATTACTAATCATATGGTGTAATTAATCTTGGAAAAACACTGTTTAAATGCTTTGATATGAGAAAAAAAAGGTGCTAAGTAGGAAGTCACAGCTGAAATTGGTATCCATTTTCAAACTGCCAATGTACAATAGTTTCTTGGTCTGTCCCTATATCTGACTAAACAGAGCTGCAGCAGACATTCCAGCTTTAGTGCTGGTAAGCCACCAGAAGAATTTTGAGGTAGTTTCTATAATTTGCACACTGGGAGATAGAAAGGAGAGAAATATTTCCTACCAGTGATTTTCTTTGTTTCTAGGGAAGGCCTTACTTACACTTTTCCCTACACTGTAGTCCTTTCTGGAAGGAATAACTGACATTATTATTATTACTTTTCAAAAGGGATTACTTGTATAATTTTAAGTTAGTGCTCCCTGAATGCATGAGCTTCGACATATTTCCTGGGCACAGCTATAATCGAAGTAGATGAAATTGGTGTCTGTGTGATTTTAGGCTAACCCCTAAACTGTAGCTCAGATAGTCGGGCTTTCTAGTAAACAAGCAGAGTGCAGAAATCCAGCAGTATCACCAGGCTAATCAGAGAAGGAAGTAGTGCCCTTCTTAGCCAGGTAGAGAGGGTAATAGGACAGGCTAGGTTGATTCTGTAATACCGACCATAAGCATTAGGTACGTTATCAATGGATTCATTCAGCACTGGCTTTTATAATAAATGCATCACTTTAGCAGCTCCAACTGAAGGTTTTAGTACAGAAGAGATTCTAATGTTGGTTAAGATCAAAGGCTGATCACAGGCATTTCAACACTAAAGATATTTATGCAAATGTTTGCAACTCGTAAAACACCCTTTAAGAAGTATATTCTTGTCTAATCTCCTTCTTGTCCTCCTCAAACCATAAAAGGTTTTTCCGTGACTACTCTGTCCTTTCATTTACACGCCCAGAGTTCAGAGTGTATTCTGAAAACCAAACCAAGGTTACAGATGTTAGAAGAATAGAGATCTGTCCTGTGGGTAGGATTGCCTGGAAAACAGCATTGATTCTAAGTGTACCCAGGTCCCCAAGTCCAAGGATACTAACATATTGGCCATGCCTCCCTTTCTGCAACAAAATATGAGGGATCGCAGATGCCCTTGATGGCATTGACACTGACATTTGAGACAGGCTGATAGGCAAAAAGGTGAATTTGGGTTTCCGGATTGGATTATTCCACAGGTAAAGCTAAGGGTCGAGAGCTCACAAGAATTATGGAGGACCAAAGGCTGACTCCAAAAGTGAGGCTCTAGTGACTGAGAAGATCTGCTTCAGGGAAGATCAGAGTAATTGAGCAGAAGGTAGAGACAAAGGGATAATTTTTATTAAAATAATTTCCTTTAGTGATGTTCCTTCTCTGGCCAAAGGCCAGCTTAATTATTCTTGGGATATAACAGTAGCTCTTCCTAAAATGCCTAGCACAAACAGAGAGGGATACCACATCTTGATAAGACCCTGAACCTCTTATGTATTATAGAGAAAAGAAACAAAGCAAAACTCCAGCCGAACTCTCAGCACTCAGGTCCGCTAATCTGATTTGAGTCTCATAATCTTGTTACAAGATGGGTGGTATCTTTTATATCCATCTTATACTTGAGAAAGATAAGGTTGAGAATTATATAAATCAACTAAGATTATCCATACTCTATTTTCCCCATTACATAATTATATAATTACTTGGGCTCTTTCTGATTATGGTGGTTTGAATATGCTTAGCCAGGGAGTGGCACTATTAGGAGGTGTGGCCTTGTTGGGGATGGGCTTTAAGACCCTCGTCCTAGCTGCCTGGAAGCCAGTCTTCTCCTGTTTGCCTTCGGAACAAGATGTTGAACTCTCAGTTTCTCCTGCACCATGACTGCTTGGGTGATGCCATGGCCCTACCTTGACAATAATGGACTGAACCTCTGAATCTGTAAGCTAGCCCTATTAAATGTTTGTCTTTATAAGAGTTGCCTTGGTCATAGTATCTGTTCACAGCAGTAAAACCCTAAATAAGACACTGATGTACTACAGTATTTAAAATATGCATAGTTTACATAATATAATGGCATGTAATATGAAGAATGCCTTTATATAGTGGATCATGCAAGTCATTCACTTAGATGAAATGGGATGCACTTAGATTTAAGAAAATACATGTTAATCCTGAGATAGGTCCATGAGAATGTAAGTTTGCATCCACAATGGAAAGGAGCCAACTGTCCTGAGTGGGGAACAAATGTCTTCATTTAAAAATGGGTTATAACTCCCTTAGCTGATTTCTTGAATCAATAAATAGAATCTAGTATGATAAATACAGGAAAGGTAGGCTCATACCCTAATAGTGTGCTAACGGACACTTGAGAAGAGCAGCGTATGTAATTCTCTACTTCTATGCACAATGAAGTAGAAGGTAAGGGGAAACATTGTACCTGTGGGTGGTACAGTTCAATGATACAAAAAGGCTAAATAGAGTTTTCATATAGTTGATGGACTCATAATCAATATTTATAGAATAAGTAGGGATTGTGGTGATCAATAAAGGTCATGCTTTTAAAACCACACATTTCTAATAGAGTTATTATTAATGCCATATTTGGAAATGATTGTTCACTGTCTTGATCTATATAATTTTACTCTGATTTTCATGTTTATAACAGACTTTCTTCTGAGCATCACACTGCCAAGAAGTGGTAGAAATCATCCCCTTTCCTGCTTTTTGACTGATGGGTCGCATGCTAATATAAAAATATTTAGTCAAATTTTATTCTGTGATGCAATGAGACCCCTTCCATCTCCTACTGCTTACTTACAGAAGTGCTGTGATACTCTTTGCTGACACCTTCCAATGATCTGACCATGTGTGAAACACATCAACGAGGACTCAAATATCTGACTATAGTCCGATTAAATTGTTAGTCATTTGATATGAGGATATTTGATCATGGCATTGAGCTCTAGTGAGAACAGATGTGCAATGTTTATTTTTCAAACTTAACAATCATGCTTCACAGATGTTCCAGTCACAGTGTGATGGTTTGTATATGCTCGGCTCAGGGAGTAGCACTATTAGAAGATGTGGCCCTGTTGGAATAGGTGTGTCACTGTGGGTGTGGGCTATAAGACCCTCGTCCTAGCTGCCTGGAAGCCAGTATTCTGCTAGCAACCATCAGATGAAGATGCAGAACTCTCAGCTCTGCCTGAACTGTGCATGCCTGGATGCTGCCATGCTCCTACCTTGATGATAATGGACTGAACCTCTGAACCTGTAAACCAGCCCCAATTAAATGTTGTCCTTTGTAAGACTTGCATTGGTCATGGTATCTGTTCACAGCAGTAAAGCTTTAACTAAGATACATGCTATCTACCCCACACTTACAAACTTTTAATTGAGTCTTCCCTATTCATGGAAACTTTTGGAAGAAAGCTTTCAGTAGGCTCTTTATTCTGCTCACACTCCTAAAGAACATAAACGTTGCTGATTGGATGGGGGAAATGCCAAAGGCCAAGGGGGGCAACTTCATGGACTGCTTGGTAATCTGTGACTTGGCATTATGCCACATAACAAGTTGGCCAACTCAGGTTATCTTTTGGTAATTTGAACTGGGAAATATGGACACAATCAGGATCATAGTCATTAATCAATTAAAAAGATTGCAAAGAGTTCATCTATGAAATAGAGTCACGGAGGGGTGGAGTTTGGTTGGCTAATATGTACTCTGCTGGAAGTTTGTAAGCATGAGAGATGGGAGAAGAGCAGGTTATGGAGAGGGGGAAATGTATAATTATAATAATAGCAGTGAGTATCAGCAACTGCTTTCTAAGTACTAGACACTATTCTAAGCATTTTACAATTTTTATTTCATTTAGTGTTAATTATGATGATTAATATTGATAGTGAACTTGGTATGATCTAGAATCACCCAGGAATCAGATATTCTGCATATCAGATATTGACATTAAAATTAACAATAGTGGGAAAATTATAGTTATGAAGTATCAACAATATTAATTTTATGGTTGGGAGACAGCACAATAGGAGTAACTACATTAAGTGGTTATAGCATTAGGAAAGTTGAGAACCACTGTATTAGGGGCTTATTAAATTAAGGCAAGTTCAAGTTTGGGAAATACAAGAGGCTACTGAGACATACGGTCCTAAGGGTCACTGTCTGAGGATGAGACAAGTCAGTGCTCCTGTCCTCAAGGGACTTCAACAGAAAATTCAGTTAGTAAATTGGGTGTGGAAGTACACACCTGTATCCCAGTACTTAGGAGGTAGAGGTCAGTCTGAGCTACATGAGGGTCTGTCTGAAAACCAAAAATTATTCTAGGGATGAATGGAAGATGGTACAAAAATCATACTAAATGCAAAATCGTTGAGAACTTTCAGACAAACCCTGGTTCCTATGTGTGTTTGGCAGAAGCAAATGCTAATTCTAGATCTCTACATCTAGTAACTTATACAGAGCGTTCTGTACATAAAATGGGTTACTCACACACTAATTTAATCATGCACTCAAGGAATTCCTGACCACCAAAGGGGTCCACAGGACTGATTATAAAACAAAACCTTCTTTTAAGAGAAATAAGACAATCTAATAATGTCTTTAGGATCAGAAAATGAAATTCTAGCAGATAGGAGGTTAAGTAGATTCGATCTATAGAAGCAATGCACCAAAGAAGTTCAGCTAAGAAAGCAACGATGAAAAAGATTACATTAGAGATAAAGTATCTCCTCCACGAACCATTTTGGTTAGGTTTTCCTTTCTGTCTCCTTTACTTTCTAGCATGATACCATTGTGTAATCCAGGCTGGCCTCAGACTCTCAATTCTCCTGCCTCAGCCTTTTGAATACTGGGATCACAAGCATGAGCTGCAGGTGTGTGTTTTTTTTTTGTTGTTGTTGTTTTGTTTTGTTTTTAGCATTTAGATATTTTGGACAATTTCATGCACATATACATTATGATCACAGACTTGTCACCTCCTCAGTCAAAGGCTTTGGACCAGATTTATAGTACTAGCATGTACTCTGTCTTATAAGGCAGGCCTCTAACCTAAGCTGAAAGTGAGTGGTTACCCCCTAAACACAAACACGATGGCATCAGTGAGTATGTCTTACCTGTCAAGTTGATATTGTAGCATGAGGGGGTCCATAGTCAGGAAGACTTTTAATGTCTCCTTCAGCAACCTATACAGCACCTTTAGGCACTATGAATGCTAGCCAGTAGGGAGGAAACTTCCAGCTAGATTCCAGTGTTCTTTCTCTGTATCCTGTATCCAAAATTCTTGGAGTTTCAGTGATAGGATCTTACTCTGTAGTTTTGATAGTGCAAAAGCAATGACATTTATTGTTTTGGGAGCCTCAGGAGACTTTCTGGCCAACAGCTCAGAAGGAAAAAAATATACCACACCTGGTTCTGGGGTTTTTCCCTTAAAATAAACTTGTGACTTCTGAGAGCAGCATTATTAATCCATGTAGTCTACAACCATCAACATTTTGGTTAAGATTTTATGGAGTATGTATTACCTACGCAGTTAATTTCAGATTTAATTTTTTTGATATAATGGCATATACCTGTAATTCCAGCTACACAGGAGGCAGGGGGATATGAGTTGGGGATTATAATGCCAAGGAGGGCTGGGCTATGGGGAGATCCTGTATCAATATTAATAACTATCAATTTAGAATTAGAATTAACTATAAATTCTAAATTGCCAATATATAAAGATAATTTCATGTGCATTAGACATACATTAAATTTGCCTTTCAGTTTCTGTATCCACTTGAAATACAGATACAGATAAACTGACCAAAGGCCTGATGCTTGTTGGTCTTTAGAAGTCATGAACTCTTGGGTATTGAAGGTGAATATTTTAGTTAAGTGTTGTCAGTTTTCCATCTTACTTATGAACTTTAATTAAGTGTTTGAAGGGTATAAATAATTTTGGAAAAATGCAAAGATAAGACAGTAGAAACAATTTTGGAACCATGAATGGGACACAACTGTCGCATAATCCGTGTCCCTCAGACCTCGGTTTTCTGAACTGCTAAGTTTTCGGCTGGGGCTGACTATGTGCAAAGGGTAGAGCCATTGTGTTCTGACTATGAATAAAGGTATCCGCAGATGTTGGCTATGTCATATGCAATTCATCCCCAGAGATGCTAATTATTCTTTAAGAATGTGGTAATGAGGTGAAACACACTATACGCCAGCAGGCATAATAGATCGTATTTCCTATCACTCATTTAAATCAGCACATTAATTCTCATTACAAGATAAAGCCAGTGATAGAAGCAGAGGCAGACTATGGGGAAAGTAGAGTCTAGCAAGTACAGGCAGCAAGCCACACAATAGTTGGCTCTTGAAATGCTGATCTCATTAACTTGTAGCCAGACTTGCTGAAAGATGGCTATCAGAAGAAAAACAAAAATCCCCTCAATGGTGCAATATTCATGTTAATAGCCCGTAGCTAGGAAAAAACATACAGTTCAAGTCAAATGCCATAAAAGATAATTCCTTTGAATGCTACATTAAACTGGAGGGAGGAGTTATGGTCTCCACTTTGTGTATTATTGTTCCTCAATACTTGTTTGCCCAACACCCATGATGTCAAAGGAGAAAGGAGAACAGAGTTTGTTCAGAAAACTTACACTCATTATGACTCAGGACCAGGGGGAATCTCATAGCTAGGCGGAAGTCGGCCTCCTGGACCCAACTAATTAATGTTTTCAAGTTTGGATTCCCATGCTCTTTGTCCTCCTCTGTCTCCTTCAGCTGTCAGCTAGAGTACAGTTTGGAATACAAGGGTTTAGGGAAGAGAGCAGAATTTGTTCTCAGGGAATATATATATATATATATATAATGTAGAGGAGTGGGAGAAAGTGGCTTAATTAACCCAATAGTGTGACCTCTGAGATGGAAAAGAAGCTAGAAGGTGGGCTGGGCATTAAACATTGATAATCCTCTCAGATCTTGACATTGAGTAAGAGAATGAAGGGATCAAGCACTGTGTGTGTTCTTAAGCCACATCTGCCACTCGAATGAGTGAACAGAATAAAGAAACATGCAGGGAGTTTGTTCTGCAAGTCACTGCCAAACAGTGAATGAAAGGAAGTCGGTCACATGGGCCCCAGTGACCTTAAGAGTAGCTTACATATTTTAATGGAAGAAAACAAAAACCTCCACAGGCTTTATCATCAGTAAGAACTTGAGCACATGGTAAATGTCCACATAGAAAAACTGAGATGGGCTGGGGAGATTGGAGAGATGGCTCAGGGGGAAAGTGCTTACTGTATAAACATGAGAACCCTAGTTCTGATCCCCAGGAGCCACAGAAGTGGAGTGAATCTTGGAGAGTGGAGGATGGTGGACCTTGGGGGCTCTCTGCCAATCAGGGCCGCTGAATGGGAAAGATCAAAGGTCAGTGAAAGACCCTGTCTGAGAGAGAGACAGAAGTGGTGAGGAAGTGATTGAGGAAGATATCCCAATATTGACTCATGTCTTCTACATGTGCAACCATGGATGAGCCCCCTCCACACACACACATGTATATACCCCACACAAATACATACACACAAAAAAATAATGAAAAGAGATAATTGCAAAGTGTTTGACACAGTACATTATGATAGCTATAGTAAAGTGATTGTAAATAGTAAATAGTGATTCTAAAGGTTTATTTCTATATGATAATTGTATTGACATTTTTAAAACAATTGATTATTGGAAAATTTGCATTCTTTTGATATTGTATCAGGTTTTCAGAAGAACAGAGTCATCATGATGTATTTATAATGGAAAGGTTTATTAGATTGGCTAATATGATTACAGGGTAAATGATCCCACAATAGCAGGCTGGAGTGCTGGGGAAACCAGTATTTAGTTTAAGAATCTAGAGCCTCAGAACAAGAGGAACCAGTGAAGTAGCCTCAGGTATGCAAGCTTCAGTTGTGCATGGCCGTTCTTGGTATAGATCTGTTTCAGAGACTAGAGAATCTGGAGTCTGATATCTATTGGCAACAGGAGCAGGAAAAAAAAAAGGTAGTGTGTGAATACGTGGGTCCCTCCTTTTGGCTTTTGTTGTTCTGCCTGGGACTCTAGCCTACTGGATATCAACACCTAAATTTGACTGATTTTCCCCACCCCTACTCTTTTGCAGTGTTCTATAGTAGAGAAGTGTTTTAGCAGATTTTATAGAAAATTATTGAGAAAAAACCTACAAGTTTGTTTCTGTCAGGCATCAAAATCATTGTCTTAAAGCACTGGGGAGAAGGGCCCTGAAGGGTGATGTGAAGTATGGCTGGATCTGGGTGTGGGAAGAACAGTGGGAATGTGGTAACAGGAAGGTAGTGCTGCTTTTGACCAAAATAAGCTATTTAATTAAATTTGGTGAAATATTGAAGAAAACAGCTAACAGTATAGAGAAAACTCAATGGACTGCAGGGATGTCTTTTTAAGAATATTTTTATTTCATTGAGAGAGAGAGAGAGAGAGAGAGAGAGAGAGAGAGAGAGAGAGAGAGAGAGAGAGAGAGAGAAGGAGAGAGGGAGGAGGAAGGGAGAGAGGGAGAGCCTGTTTTGTGTGTGATGACAGTGTGGAGATATGCCTTATCTGGCCTCAGAATTTACTCTATATGTTTTTCCACCAGAGCTCATTTGCCTCCACTATGGAGATATCATTCACTGGGGACAATTTTTCTACTCCAGTTGATTGGCAGGAATCAAAAGTAAAGGACAAAGTTAAGTGCTGCACCTTGTACTGGCGACATTGTTTCTTAGCATGCCACACTTGGGTCAGGCCCTCTAACTTCCCATTTCCTCTTTCTCAGTGCTTGTAGCAGGTTTTGCCATTACAGCAAACGAGGCTAGATAGAAACCCAGAGGGGAGAGAGCATAGGACATCACAATGATGCCGGTGTACAAATCTCATGGTGGATACGAGGTTTAGCAATGTGGCAGAGGCCCCAACTAAGTCTGTAGTTTTTAAGACACTGATTTATATGTACTTAAAATGCAGAAGCCCCTGAAACCAGAACCTTCTAGAATACTCACAGTAGGCCATTCTCGTTGAGGTTCCCTATGGTAGATTGAAAGGTATGTAGGGTTTGGTGGGTGGCACAAGTTCCTTTTTACCCTGTTCAGACAAGGAAAATGATTAAGCCCTAGGCCTTCCTTCATGTTGTGAGGAACAGCTAATCTTAGATATTTGGAAGTCAAGCCTCAGAAACTGCTGTAAGATTATCCCTTTTCTTCAAGACAATCCTGATGAGGCTTACAACAGAAATTTTGAATTGAATTTTGAGCTTGTGGGACTGAGCCAACGCCTCTGGCATGTGGTGCTGGCCCTGCCTTGGTAGCAGTGTGTCCAAGCATGGGTCTTTTCTGCTGGGTGGCTGCTTGCGCCGAATGCACGCGTTCATTTGAAACTCATCCTTGGTGTATCATCATTGCCGACTTAAAATGAGACTTTAAGCAGCTAACCATAGTGCAGAAACTCTGGAAAATAATTAAGATACAAAGTTTAGAGATTTCTAACTCTTCAGCAAAAATCTCATCATGATTATTTTTGGCATATTTAGGCAAAGCCTCCCAACAAGTAGTTTTTTTAAGTTGTATAATTATAACAAGAATATGATGTTAATACAAACATTTTAAGTGTAAGTATGTATCTTTATGTTTTCATAGAGTTGCTATGTAGTTTTCTGAAATTATCCTATCATGTAAATGGAAAAAAGCTGTGACTAGTCTCGTATGCAACTGCCAGTTGCATAAGAACATCTTGCAGACTTCTTCCTGGGCTTTTGATTATTTGCCTAGCAAAGATTTTTCAAACAGAGCCTCTGAGACAAAGAGAACACACATCTTTATGAAGTAACACATTAGCTAATCACAAAGTACACATTGCTTTTTGTGTATAGATATCCTGTACATTAAGGATATGGAAACACTAAAAGCAGTTATGCCTCTGTTAATGATGCTCTAGGCACCTTGGCGTGTTTATTTTTCATTCAGTTTTCCCTCTGGTCTATCAGTGTGTGAGTGTGTGTCTGAGTGTGTGCATGTGCGCATGCATGTGAGTGTTTGTAACTTCCCCATTTGTCTTCTGGACATATGGCTTTGGCCTAATTCTCAGACCTGGTTGCACCTCTTGTTTCTAACTCTCCAGTCTGGAGCTATCCCTACAATATCTTCTATTCTCAAGACACTTCTATTCCCTACATAGTGTTTAAAAGCCCACATGTGTAGTAGTCCCTGAATCACATAGAGAGCTGCAGATATCTGGGGTAGAGTGATGATGGAAAGATGAGACTCTCTGGGTGTTTCATAGACCACACTGGTAGGAGCTGTTGATGTTTGGCCACAGGCAATGAAGAGAACATCAAGATGACTGTAGAGATCTTAGGGTTCACTAATACTGGCTTTAATACTGGCAGTAGTACTAATTACTTCTGATCCCCCAAGGAAGTCCATTTGTGTTGTAACAGAATGCCACAGAGTGCTTCATAGAACAGACATTTCTTAGTGTGTTGGAGGCTATGGAGTCCAAGGTCAAGCTGCTGTCTTCTGGTGGGTGACTTTTTGCTGTCTTCTTGCATGGCTGAAGGTAGAGGATGAGTCTGAACAGACGCTGTACACTAACAAGGCAGAAAAGGAAAACACATTCCTTTCTGGCAGTTTCTTCTACAGCAGTGGTTCTCAACCTTCCTAATGCTGTGACCCTTTAATACAGTTCTTCATAGTGTGGTGACCCCCCCCAACCATAAAATTATCTTGTTGCTACTTCATAAGTGTAATTTTGCTGCTGCTGTGAATTGCAATATATCTGATATGAAGTATATCTGATATGTGAACCCTGTCAAAGGGTCATTTGATCCCCCCCCAGGGGGTTTCTACCCTATAGGTTGAAAAACACTATTCTATAGTGACAATAATCTATTCTTGAGAGTGGAGCTCTTTCAACTTAAATACCTCCCCAAAGGCCCCTCCTCCCAACTCTATTGCACTGGGAATTAAATTTCCTATATCTGAATCTAAGTCCATACCAACAACTATCATTTATATAAGTGGGAATATTAATAACAGGCAATATAAAGAGGTCAGAGATACCTCTAGAAATCTGTGGTGCCTGGCATAGCACTCCACAACACAGTTATCTACTCTTAAATGTCAGTGGTTCCAAGTGTGGAAACCCTACTGTACAATAATTATAGCAGCTACATTTTATTTATTTACTCGGTTTAGGGATAAGCCTGGATCTAGGTCAGTGCGGCTTCCATGAAGCATTTCTCTTGCAGGAAGTAGTACATTTTTTATAGTTGATGTTATCTCTGAATATGACATATAGAATCATTGTGTCTACCCTGCCAGCAGCTTGGGGATGAAAGCAACATGTAGAATAAAGAACTAAGAGAAATGAAGAGAAAAAGACCCAGAACTTTGTACATCTGAACAGTTTCTATTATGGTCTCTACCTCTTTTTAAATGGAGTGGCAAATTCATACATGGTTAGAAGCAGAACTCATAGTGTTTTCCTATTACTTGGACCCTAAGGCATCCTAACTGATCAGGCCACTCTGAATTGCTTGTGGGTGATTCAAAATGGTGGCACTAAATAAAGTGTTTGGAGTGCAGTATTAGAGCATTGCAAAATAGTCAAGCTGAGATTGAGTTAGGAAAGGTTTCATTCTTCGATCATAGGTGTGTTCTCTAGTGTAATTTTAAAAACACGCTTCTTCCTTTGCCCAGATCTGCGGCCCTTGCTCCCAGCTTAGCTCCAAGATCAGCTGCCTCTGATGGTTCCACTGTCTCCTTGACCATTCCTCCTGGCTTAGCTCCGCCAATGGCCAGTTGGTGCCTTTCCGGGGAGCTCCATTACACCCGTAGCTTCCCCAAGCCGCCATCATCCATCTTTGCCCGCCATCATCCGACTTTGGCCGCCATCAGCCCTCTTTGCCTTGGAGCTGCGTTACCAGCCCCACCCATGACCCTTGAATCCACAGATAAAAACACACACTCAGCCTCACTATATCTTAGGCCTTGCCATTTAACACAATTGCTCCTGTCCTAATCTTATCAGCTAACAGCTAGCTCCCGCCAACCTCCTCGCCACACCCCCTCTCCGCCACCGCCCACGAAAGAAGATGCAGGCCCTAGGTGCCCCAAGGCCTTACATGACTACAGCTTTCTTCTTCCAGTGCATGATTGCAAAAAGCCTTCTCCTCTTGTCTCCTCTCTTCCTCCTGGGACCTGGAAGTCCCACTTTTACCCTTTGCCCAGCAATTGGCTCTCACCTTCTTTATTGATACAGTCAAGAACCAATCAGCATCTCCCCCTACAGTGTGTCATCATGGCACTGATACTGCAATTCAAATCAAGCTTAGAGCTCAAGAAGAAAATGTTTGAACACAATTCTTACATTGTGAGCTTGAGAGGATGACATACTGAAAAAGGGTCAAAGATAACTCTTAAAGGAGATAGACAACCTTTGCGTGTTATCTGGTGAGCAATATGGTGAACTCTCATTTATACGAGTGGGGAATGTTACTAAGAGATCACATAAAGAGGTCAGGGATGCCTCTAGACATCTGTGGTGCATGACACAGCCCTCCTGCTCCTAAATGTTAGTGGTTCCAAGTGTAGGAAATTCCAGTGTGGGAAAGTGCTTTTTCATTTCATTTATTTTTTTATTTATTTGTTTATTTAAACTATTCATTTGATTGTTCACTATAGAGTAACCACTGAGATGAAGTTGCCTGACTGCATTTTGTGGAGATCTCTAACTTCGAGAAAGTCAAATGCAAGGAAAAGTTTGCTCCATGATTTGAAAACTTGGAAAGTTTGAGCAAATCAGTGTAGTAGTTGATAAGAGAGATGAATTGGAGGATGACTGTTTGGAAGGACATGAAAGGCTGCGTTCACTGAGGGGATGCAACTTTTGGAAGTAGCAATGCCAGCACCATTTTGTCCAGTCCAGTGTAGGCAGCGAGGCAGGAAGAATGTATAGGATTTAAAAGAAGGAAGAAGCCGAGGGGTGCACACTGTAAGTTTTTCTTTTCTGAGAGTTGACTGCTGAGACTGCGGCTTGCCAAAGTAGGGAGTCTGGCGCTTGGGGTGAATGATCAAAGTTTTGAATAGTTACATTTAGGCAATGGAAAGAGGAGGGGCGGGGGAGATAAAGGAATGGGTTTCTGAGCAGCTGGAGTTGAATATCATAAATTTGTGATGGAACCAATCAGCATATTTATGTGACTGTTGCCCTGGCAAAACTCAGAGACCCTTGAAGGGAAATAGGCAGTTTTACTAACCCTAGCTGTGGTTTGGAAGGAGACATGGAGCAGAAGGTGAATTGGCAAGGTAATTATGGTAAGCACTGGTGAGAATCCTGCAGGGATCACCCAGCACCTCATGGGCAGGAGAAACACATTTAGATAACCTGGAAACAGGAGGCTGAAGAAAACACTATGGATAGTTAGAATGGATCATTAGGCACCATTTAATCTTGTTTGGGGAATGAAGCTAAGTCTGGGTAGGGCTTGAAATGATAGAAGTATGGAATAAAGTATGATTAGAACATCAAATCACTTCTCCCATGAATTTTTCATAGTTCTTACTATATTTAAATATTATTTATCTATTCCTTGTGACATACATAACAGTATATTTTGATCATATTCACCACCTCCCATGCCCTGACTCCTTCCCAAACCCAACATACCCCTTCCTCAACTTCATATCTTGTTTTTATTTTTCTTTATAATCCACTGAGTTCAGCAATTGCTGCCTTCGTATGCATAGTGTAGGATGCACTGGAGGAGCATGGGCAACCTGGTTGAAGCCTTGTCCTTGAAGAGAACTGACTTTCCCAGTAGTCATCAACTGCCAATTATTTCTCAGCTAGAGATGGGGTCTGGTGAGCTCCCCCACCCAGATCCATGCTAAATGTTGACTGCTTTGATCTTGTGCAGGACTTGGGAAAGCAGCCACAGCTGCTGTGAGTTCAGAAGTGCATGTCCCTATGGTGTCCAGAAGGGACTATTTTGTTACAGTCCATCTTCACTACTGGCTCTGATGCTGTTTCAGCTCCTTCTTGCACGACGTCATTTATGAGGAGTCAGTGAAGTGATATATATGTCCAATTTAAGGTTGACAGAATTACTTAAATCACCCACTGTTCTGGTTTGGATACTAAATGACCCCTGAAGGCCTTTGTGCGTTAGATACCTGTTGTACTATTAGAACATGGGACTTTGATTAGGTAGGGCCCAGTGGAAGGATGTTAGGTCACTGGGTATTTGCCCTTAGAAAGGACCCCAGCCTTTCCCAACTTTCTGGTATCCATAGAGAGATGACCCTCCTCTACCATGATACTCTGTATCACCATGGCCTCAAAGCAACAGGACCAAGACACCATGAACTGAATTCTCTGAGACTATGAGTCCAGTCGAACTTACCATTTATGTTTGATAAACTTTGTTTATCTAGGGCATTTGTCACAGTGATGGAGATCTAGCCACCAGCATTGTAGAGGGAGAATGTGTATTTCAGAGGTGGTCAGGGTAGATGTAAAGATCAGGTGGTCATTTAGCACTAAAGAGTTCAGAACCAGGATGGTTTGGTTCTGGGCTGACCACTCAGCTCTGAAATGTGTGGAAAAAATGGTGCTTTGTAAAAACCCAGGCAATGAGCAGGAAAAGAAATGCGAACCTCCTCAATTAAATATTTTATAAATGCCTTTGCTGGTCTGGGGAAATAGTTTGAAGACATTTCTCTATTCACCATATTAGTATTAAGGGGAATCTCTGTGGCTGGCTATTGTCTCCTGGGAGGGCCCTGCTTGTGGGTAATCTGGCAGAAAGCCAGGTGAGGCAGTTGTTTAGGAGTCAAGTAACAGGGTGATAAAAAGTCACTGGAGGGAAACAAAAGGGGACTTGATGTAACTAATTGATTGTGAATGCAGCCTGAAGCATGCGACTTGAGGGGGGACCTTCACAGTCCACTGGCTCAGTGGACGTTTTAATCAAGAGGGCAGTATTCATGTGAGTCCTGCTTCTCTTCTGAAAGGGGCTCATTCATCGGGGGAGTTACTGGGAACATGTGTTTATTAGACTGGGATGGAGAGAGCTCTAACATTGTTGAAAGAGGTCAGCCGTGTTTCTCAACCTCTACTGTACTCTGGGGTAGTTGACACTGCCATGGATGGACAGTGATGGACAGAGAAGCCCTGGTTTTTCATTTGAGGCTTGATCGACAGCTGTGTATGATATGTACCGCTCTGGAGTCTGAGTTTGTTTTCATGAGTGACTACAGTCAGGGCTCAGAGCATATGATTTTCTGGGTGATAAGCCATTGGTGTTCATTTTCATAATTTTATTATTATTTATGATATATTCTAGTTTACTGTTTTCTTATTTAAATACACTATCAGCCCATTCTTATTTTCTTTTTGGAGATTTCTTTAAAAATTTAAGTTCTCTCTCCTGCTCAATTACGAAAGAGCATAGATGTATCGCTGTGTTTTACTTTGTTTTTAGGCTCTATGGGGCCTTTAATTCTTGGACTAATGTCATTTGCTGTCATTGACTTTTTTCACACAATTTAGGTGGTGATTAATGTTCACTATCAACGATTGGATTTTTTTTTTCTCTTGCTCTGGGCGAAGTCTTAATGAAAATAACCACACACTGATGTGGAGTAAGTTCAAGTAACTACAAATCATGATTTCCTTTTTCTGTGATTACAAGCTTCCTAAATTAGCTGCTTCACTGGCTCTGACTGTGATAAATTGTTTTGGAAGCTTGATTAAATAAATAGGGCCATTGTGAGGGAGGGAAAAATATAAGCTTTTAGCATCCATGGATGCTTCATTCAATTTATGGTAATAGAAAGCATGATTACTTAAAATGCAAACAAGAAGGGCATGTTGCCATTAGGGTAATTGTTAGAATATTCATTTTTATGTCTTTTCCTGTAGAATTTGCACTGTGATGACTTTACAGATTTTCTTTTGGTATCTGCCAGTTTCTCTCGGTATGCCCCATCTAGTTATTGGTTAAGAAAGAGATTGACACTGCCTTTGAAATTAACTCAGTTAAGCAACCAGAACAAAAGTATGCAGCCATGCAGTGTGTCTTAGTCTTTGCACTTACTGTTTTAAGTGTAAAAGCCAAACCAATGGACCAACACAGGAAAACTTAGTCACTGTGCGGGACTTGACACAGCTAAAGTCATCTGAGGTGGGGAGAGAATCAAAGAAAATGCTTCTATAAGATTCCGCTGGAGGCAAGCCTGTAGGGCATTTTCTTAATTAGTGATTGATAGGAAGGGTCCAGCCCATTGTGGGTGGTGCCATCCCTGAGCTGGTAGTTCTAGGTTCTATAAGAAGGCAGGCTGAATAAGCCATGAGAAGCAAGCCAGTAAGCAGCACTCCTCCATGGCCTCTGTATCAGCTCCTGCTTCCAGGTTCCTGCCCTGTTTGAGTTCCTGTCCTGATTTTCCTCAGTGATGGACTATGGATGTGGAAGCTTAAGCCAAATAAACCCGTTCCTCCTCAAGTGCTTTTGGTCATGACATTTCATTGCAGAAACAGTAACCCTGGCTGAGACAGTTGCTTCAGCTCACTTTACTTGGTTTTCAGGGCTCAGAGGATGCTGATATTTTCATTGTCTCTCTCCATCTTTCCTTTCTGCTTCTCCCCATCAGGAGCTTGTATAAGAAAATAAAGAACGAAGAAAAGACATAAATAATAAGTCTCTTGCTAACTCCTGTCCATCAATGTCTGTTCAAAGATGTCACCCCAGAGCACTTATGCTTTCTGTTCTTGCATTAGGTATTGACTGGTTATATTTAATATATACGATAGAATTCGCAACATCAGATGTTCAGCCCAACGGTAAAGCTGGATTATCAGTTTGCTGGGATGTATGCTAACAAAAATCCTGCTGTGTGATGCTGTTTTTCTGTGTACTGTTTATGTTAGATGTACCCGGTTCTGTTGCTCTCCAAGGTGGTATTGATGAATTATTACCTCTGACTGCTCTGAAGTCTGCCATGCCCTTCACACCTCTTGCAGGACTAGATGCACTGATGATCAATAGGCTTTAGTTTGTGATGATGTCATGTGGATGGGGGAGAGCCAAAGGTCAAAAAGGTTATGGTGGTTGGTCAGAAGCCAGTAATAGCACACAAACTAGGGTTATTACTTCACTTACTTAGGGACTTTTTTATTCCTGGGAGTTCCAGATGTTTTTCTGGAATCAAGGTGGCCCTCTAGAACTTTTACTGCTTTCAAAGACCATTAGCTCTAGGTGTTCATGTGCTCTGATTTATCCTACAGCTCTTTATTTTAGTCCCTGGGGGGAAAACTATGGGTTTTGGTTATAGCCTGTGAGTTCCCAGAGGTGTGGACACAGGGTGCTGTATTTCTCACTGAAGATTGCACATTCTCTCCAGGAACCCTGTCTGGTTTCACATTCCCCTTTCCCTCTCTCAGATCACTGCTCTTTATTGCTGGAGGTGTAGTGGGTTGATTTCAGTACTTCTGCCTTTTTGTCTTAGCTTTCTTTCTTGTCAGAAAGTGATGAGTAGGATAGACAGTGGAAATGTCTGAACCCATGACATATTGTCCTGGAGGGAAAGCCTTTCTAATTTGGAAGAGTTTCCATGTCTTTCGCCTAGACTGTCTACTTACCCATTTAGCCTACTATATATTTTTATGTGTAGTGAAATTGCACATCTTAACACATGACAAATGTGTATACTCATGGAATCCAAGCTAAAGGTTGAGAATGTTTCTGTTTCTTCTGTATGCTCTTTGACACACCTTCTTTGAACCTGTACAATCACCCATTGCTTGATATCTATTACCAAGGATTTGGTTTGCATTTAACCAGACCTATGGACTTTACACTTCTTTGACTCTAACTTCTTTCAAACAGTTCAATGTTTTGTCTAGATCAACTCTTTTGGGTTACTAATATTTATTTTATCAGTACATCGCATTTGTTTATTCTCCTGGTGAGAGGTGTTTGGGTTGCTTCTTGTTTTTAACTATTGTGAACATTTTTTATGTGATATCTATTTTGGACATACATTTTTATTTCTCTTGGATAACATCTGGGAAGACAATTGTTTGGTTATTGTTAGATATATTGCTTAACCTGATTCTAAATAAAATAACTGAGGATATTGATAGAAAAGGTAGGAATTGTATCTGCTTCTCTTCCTTACTATTCTGATATACATTAGGTTAATTTTAATTTTTTGTTCATTTATTAGATATGTGGGAAGGAAGATTTTGTAATTCCTTGTGCATCCAGTATCCAAAAGAAAACATATAAAAATTTGCTTCGCTAATTAAGGTCTTTCACACCTCGAATGTTTAATATGTACATTTCAAGGCAAACAGCGTGTTTTAAAACCAAATGTATCTCAATGTCATTTTGCCTCAGATTTCTATTTTGGAAGCCAATATGACAACTCTGGTGTGATCCTGTATATAGTTTATAAAAAAAACTATCTCTGAGCTTATCAGTAGCATAAACAAATCTTGTATCAGTTCTGAGAAATCTTCACTAGTGGGATGTAGTAAACAGGTGGACCATTCCTGCTAAGAGACTTTGATTGATTCTATTGTGAACTTATCTGCTTGAGAACAACATTGGATAGAGATGTGTCACATAGTCAGTGACCCAGCATGTAGTCCCGTCTCCTCACCCCTGGTTGGGAAGTCATTGCTCCTTCTGAATGAAGTCTACAGCCAGTGAAGTCTGCATGTGCATCTAGGAGCTCCTCCGCAGATAATGAAAGGATGCCTGTAAGTAATTCTGAGATACTTGAGAGGAATGCAGTTTGATTTTATAACATCATGTTGATGTTGTTATTTACCAGGCTCCAAGGAGGCCTCTTTTAGTTTCCTATTTGAAGGCCGAGAAATAATTTTCCCTAACATGAGGTTTTCCATAGAAATGCAGAAACAGCCTTTGGAACATAACATTTGCATAATATATATTCTTCCAAGTTCTCTTTCTGAATCTATGACTTTGTATTTAGCCTGATTTCCCCCTCACCCTCCAAACTGTGTCGATTATCCACTTCTACTGCCATTTTTTTTCCTGTTTGGAGGGCTTTCATTAGCTGGGAGTTTAGAAACAATACTAATTTTCTTTGAGGATGAAAATACTTATAGGCAAAGAGAGGCTGGGCTTTGTAGTAGACATTGTGTCTTGGCTCTCTTTGCCTTGTCCGGGTCCCCTTCTATCTCGGATTTCTTTGACTTCCTTGAGAGTAGGTTCTATGGCTCATCCAGGTTCCAGCAGGTGTAATGTATCATTGCACAAACCTTCGCTAGCTGCAAATACTCTCTTAAAATGTATTTAATCACATATTTCAATCTGCTGTATTAATGTTAAAACTACGTGAAGATAAATACATTTCCAGGCGCAAAGCCAACATGAAACTCTTACACAAATAAATATGGCAGAACCAAATTAAAACTCTTGCATTTTCCCTGTCTCTAGATTTGACCATAGCAATTGCCTACTTTTCCGTTTGTGGTTATCATCATTGTGTTCTATGACACACCTCACCTCAATTCTGCCTTTGCCAACATTGCATAGGGAGCCATTTTGCCCTCCAGGCTTGCTATAAACCAAATATGTAATGAAGAGACATACTTTTTATATTTGCCTTCAGTTGTATGAAGTAACTTTCAATACTTCATTATCCTCCTTCATCTTAATGTAACTTAGCAAATTAAAGTACATTATTTAAAATTTGAAACCATGAGTTGAGTGTCTTTCTGTGGAAGTGTATACACAGTTCTGTCTGGCCTAGTAGAGACAGGAAACTGGGTGTGCTATAATATGAGTTTTCTTCATAAAACAAGAGAGATAGGCAATATGTACCTTTTGGAGTGTCCTCTCTATCAGTAATAGATGGAGTTTGGATGAGGTTGGGCTTGACAGGTAGATGCTGTGGTTGGTAAGGTGTTTTAAATGCCACCCAGGATTGATCTTTGACCATAGGTTGGGAGAATGAGAACCAGAAGTGAGTGCAGCCACAATGGATTAGAATCCGGAGGGGTTGGCAGGAGCATGTCCAGCATTCAGGATGCCAGTTGACAAAGCACAGGGCATACTAAGATTGCAAAATCTACTGCTATGTTGCCTGAGAGTTCACCGCAAAGTGGGTTAGGAAGAGTCACTCTGTGGGAATGAGGAGGACCAAAGCCCATAAAACTCCGAAGTACTTTCAACCTTATTTCCCAGCTCTTTTTGCCAATGTCTTACTGCAATCCGCAGTCAGCAGCACGCTGGGATAGGTTTTGCCTCTCAAAGAAGAAGGAACAAATGCTGGAGAGGAGACACGGGAAAGAACCAACATACAGGGCACCTCTCAGAGCCTTTCTCCTTCAATTCATTAAGAGAGATTTAGTGACTAACTTTTAGCTTTGTTATATTGCGCGTGTATGTGCTATTTATTTTACATTCATACTTACTTTCATATATTATTTATTTGTTTAATTCTATTATAGATAGTATAACAAAGTCAGAGAAGTGAGGTGACTTATGACCAACCAGCAGATAAGCGACAGTCAGAATTCAGGATGTGCACTTGAATTACTGTGTACTACAGTTTTTCTCTCCCACCTGTCCACTGCCCAAATACTCAGTGTAGCCCACTTGTGTCAAATAAAACCTCATTTGGCTTTTTTCTCCTGTAGTACATAACTGTTAATTAATAATGAATTAAATTAACTTCAGAACAACAGTTTGGTATGTTTGAGATACATAAATGTTATTTTATAATTGATTTTTTTAAAGACATCAGGATATTGCTATATTTGACATTTCTGTAATGCCAACACAGCAGACAGAAAACAAAAAAAACAAAAAGACAAAACAAAACAAAAAAAGATGCTGTAGCTTCATCAACACCTTTGCTGATTGGCTTTGCAACACATTTAGTTTCACAAATCCCCACACACATCTGTAAGGTGCTTAGCCTTCTCCTGCTGTCTTCTAAGACAAAGCCTTTGTCTTAGAAGAGGCTAGAAAGGAAAGGGAGGGAGGGAAGGAGGAAGAGAGGGAGGGAGGGAGGGAAGAAAGGAGAAAGGGAGGGTGGGAGAGAGAATTGCATTACTTTAGAGTACATTAAAGTTTCTTTTTATTTTATGTGAGACAATAAGACATGTGTGACTCAAAATCAGTGAGTGGCCCTATTGACAGATAAATGTAGCTCAGTCTTTAAATAATAGACTTTTAAACCTGTGCTTGAGTTTGGGTTGGAGTTTTGCCATATTGTTTAAATTAGCTCAAGAGCAGAGAGGAGACTCTTAACAGGAAGCCATTGTAATTCTCTGCTCTTAGACATTAGTGTTTTTACGAGCTGAAGTTCACTGTCTCAAGGGACAATGGAATGCTCCAGGATGGATTCTGAGCCTGTTGAATTGCACATTGTTGTTTTCAAGCTTGCGCACAGAAGTGTAGGGCCTTTATTTCATTTTTGTGATGTCATGATACTGTCCCCAAATGTCATTTTCTTTTACAGTGACCTTTTTCTGACTATAATATTCAGAACAAAACACTTCCACTAATTTTTCAGTAAATGTGTTCCATGTTTATTTTGAAAACAAAATCATAGGGACTTAATTATTATTTGGCTTTTAATACCCATGCAACAAAGCAACAGCTAAAGAAAACCATAACCAAAGATTTTCTGAGATATATAGAATAAACTATAATGAGCATTTTGCAATTGGATATAAAAACATCAGTTACATTTGTTTCCATTGAAAAGACTCAAACTTGTTAGTTTTACAAAGCTAAAATTCATATACAGTGTTTTTAATAACCTTACCATCATCACTATCTATAAAGCAATTTTTAACAGTGGTGCTTTGTTAAATGTAACTTGACAAACATTTACTGTTCCTTGCTTGCACAGTTGGGTCAATGGATTTCCTGTTTAGAAAAGTGACAGGGTGGGAGAGAGTGGGTGTGAGAAAACAGGGTAATATTGGGCTGACACTATGTCCAGATAGTTTTTGGGATTGCTCAGTAGGTCACTGAGGCGCTGGTACATCAAACCAAAGAGTTAACATGACATGCTACAGACATCTTGGTATATAGTGAGAAGCATTTGAATAGGCCACGTCCTCCCTCTGATGTAATAGAGGAGGAGTGTTGTGTTGAGGAAGCATGTCACACACACTGACCACACTGTCACTTTTGTACAGCATAGAGTCCCAATCTGTGACAGTGATTTAATGCCCTTGGACACCTCCAACACTCATATGCCTCTGTCCTGACTTCTGTCAGAGGCAACTGTAATCACTCCTTTGTTCTTTTAGACTCAGATTTAGGGCTTCTGTACCAGGGCTAACGGTCAGCTTCTGGCTTCTTGGTGTACCTGCTCCTTGGTGATGTCTGTGATCTTATCCCTCTTGTCTCCAAGCTCCACCTGCTCGGAGTGGGAGAAGCTGTTCAGAGTCTCTAAGAAAACTTTCAGGGCTTGAACATTCATCAGATCCTTTCTTCCTAACAAGTGTGTTTCACTTCCTTTCTTTTGAGACATTTTCCCTCAGTCAGTCTTGATTGGCTCTTGCAAAGAAATGATCATATTATTTGTGAAAGGCACATGCACAATAACATCCGTGCACATATCGGAACATACATGGAAATACACATATGCTTTCTCATACACATGCATACAGAAACATATATACACATACATGCACACACATAGGCTTTCTCTCATATACAGTACACAAATATACATGCACACATATACGCCTCTCTCTTCCTCCCTCTCCCTCCCCTCATACCACACTGCTCTTCCCTACAAATAATCCCTTGACATAGATGACAGCAGGCACAGATATGTGCACTTATAACCCAACTATTCCATCAGAGCAATGTGCATCCATTTATTGTCAAATTTATGGAAAGAACGTACTAGGTTTACTTGAAGTCTGTAGCCCCTAATCAGCCTTACATGCATTCCTAGTGATAGAGCTACCTACTACTCTCTACAGTCACTGCAGGCCCAGGCACAGTGGTTTGGTCAGTTATTGCTTTTCTGCATCCTATGATACTGGTAACCACTCAGTTCTTTCTGGAATACATCCTCCATGCCTTGGTTTTCACACTGTTACCTTATGTATTATCTATTAGCTTTATCTATTATATCTACTTCCTTTTTTTCTTTCATCATTGAGCAATATGACCAAAAAAAAAAATGATTTAAAGGCTGGAGCAGGGCTTGGTGTGAAACCAGTTGTGACCTCACTGAAGAAGCTCTGACTCCTGAGACACTGAGAGAAGAAATGAGAGGAAGTGTTTGATGCCACATGGCCTAGAGCAGGGCTTTTCAATGGGGTCTTGTTAGCATACATAGGGGTGGAACAGTTCTTCCCAAGGAAGGGCTCTTCCAGGCACTGTAGGGTGCTTGGCATCCATGGCCTCCAGGCATCAACTGCTGGTTACATCCTCCATTGTGTCAGGCTCAGATGGCCCCAGCAGTCATACTCAGATGTTCTCTACAGTGGTGCTACAGTCCTGTGGTCAGAGGTAACTGAAGGTTATAGTTACCCCTTTCCTCTGAAGCCACTTATCCTTTATCATTTTTATTATTTTTGGAGAAATAATATGGTATGTTTATTCGGGTGTTGTTTATGTTAACCCATCGCAAAGTGTACCTCTCCCATACTATCCTGTTCATATATTTTCAGTTTTTCTTCCTTCCTGGGTGTTATCTTTATTGAAATGAAACTTTGATACTTAACAGGAGCTCCTTCTGATACTTCAGAGTCAGCTCCTGGGCTTCTAGGAATACATCATCTCCCATGAGCTCCTAGATGCCCGAGTAACATTTATCAGGTTGCAATGCATTGTGTTTCACGCCTACCTTTCAGTACACGTAAGAACAGATACCATTTTGATGGTGCCAACAACTGTGTGTAGCATATAGTAGAGGGTCAAGAAATATTTGCTGTCATTTAAACAAAAGGATGAAAGCTATTGTTGAGGTGGAAAACAGGTAGAAGGAAAACAGAAAGTTTATATCACCTGACTGCAAACACTGTAGAGTGAGTTATGTTTCAATCGTGAGATATGGGGTGAAGGTCTTTGCTCTCTTGTGCTGACAGTAAGGGATGGTTGACAAAGACTACATGGCCCTGGAGTTAGCACAAGGCATCACCTGAGCTTGGTACAAACATTTTTGTAGTCAAGTTAACTTCTCTTTTTTCAATAAACCCAGAGTGATATTGAAACATCAGAGACTGAGATTATTCAGGATGATTTTAGAAGATTGGAATCAGGGGAGGGAGTAGGGTTGAATTCACAAGAGCGAAGTTAAGGGCTAGGCAGTAAGTTATATCTCAATACAATTGATTGATGTTGAGAATGTCATTTTTTTTTCTAGTCTCTGAACCTCTTAGCTTTATCACTGAAGATACTTTCAAACCAACTCTAAGTTTAAAAGAGCTGTTTCTATTGTATTTTCAACATTCTAGGAGAATGGCTCCAATTCTCATGTTTCCCTCCCTCCCTCCCTTCCTTCCTCCCTTCCTCTCTCCCTTCTTTCCTTCTTTCCTTCCCCTCCCTCTCTCCATCTCACTCCTCTATGTTCCCTATTTCTTTCATTTTTATTTTGAGACAGGATGTTACTATGTAACCTTGGCTGGTCTGGAACTAACTGTAGACTAGGCTAGCCTAAAATTCATAGAGATCCTCCTGCCTTTGTCTCCTCTGCCTTCCGAGGGCTGAGTTATAATGGTATGTTCTACAAGCCTTGGAATTTTGTTGTTTTCTTTACAGGGTCACAGGATGTAACCCTAGCTGACCTGGAACTCACTATATAGATCAGGCTAGCCTCAAACTTGCATTAATCTCCTGGCTCACACTCTCAGGTATTGGGATGACAGACTTGCACTACCATATCCTGCTCTCTCCATTCATGTTAATTCAGTAGCTAGCTCTAGACACAGCCTTATCCATACGATCCATAGGCAGGTATCAGGTGCACTGGAGAAAGGGCATGAGCACAACTGCGAGTCTTATCTTTGTTCTGTTGGTGAAGATCTCACATGGTCAGGAGCTGGGGAGGTGACTCGCTTTCCCAGAAGCACTCTATAATTTTGTCAGCAACAAATCACTGAACAAAGGTCTTTGCAGTTTTCTTATTCTGTGGTCCAGAAAGCTAGAAAAAAGATGTTTGCTTTGATATAGTCTTGCTAACTCCATATTCATAGACTTTTGTTTAAAAATAGCTTTTTTTAGCTAAGCCTTAAAACCAGAAGAGATCATCTTTTTTTCCTTACTGTTTTATTTGGGGATTTTATTCAGTTAATTAATTTGCTTAAGAGTATATTTCTGTCTTTGTATATATGTAAAAACATAAAAAGCCTACCATACGAAATCTGCTATGTTTAGAGGTTGATGTTGGTCATAATCAATATATGTATTCAAATTAAATGATGCAGGTTTTGCCCATCTTAAACATGTGGGACAATCCTACCTGCTAAAATAAATCTGGGCAAACTGTGAGCATGGAAGAGGTGATTCCCCTGTCCTTTGCTGCGTGATACACTTCCCTTAGGTATAAGGCAAAAAGGGTACTGATAGCTAGACTAATTGAAGAAACATTTCCAAATGCCTGCTTTCTTTCAAACAGTGAGGACATAGAGACAGAGGAGACAGTAAATCCTGTCCTCACGAGACATGCCATCTGAAGGAGGAAGTAGACATGAACAACTGCAATAAATGTTAAAACAATGTTCAGTTTTTGTAGCAGGGCAGCTCTGAGGGTACAGGCCACAGACAAGAAGGAATGGTTCTTTTTGGAAGGCACCGTCAATGAGCAAGTAAGTAGAATTATTTGTACTTGCCTGGACTGCATAGCACTCAGTGAATCCAGAGCTATATACAGTGTCTCCATGTGAGTGAGATGTTAAGATAGATTTTAACAGACAGTGCAAATCCTTAGAACTTCGAGATAAGCTGTTCAAATGATCCACCAATGTTTCATCAGCAGTTCAATGTTTTTTTTTTGTTTGTTTTGTTTTTTGTTTTTGAGTAGAAAATAGTTTCCCCTGAATATGCAGGGCTGTTTCACGAAAATTCATGTCTTAGCTCCAAAGGATACCATTTTAAAAAAATAAGCTTGACCCTCCCAACCTCAGAGTCCCATTTTCACATATTCTGTTTTTTAAAGAAGCAAACTTTAAAAATCCATTGTGTACATTAAAGAATACACTCGTGTCATATTCTTTTTATTTTTCTTGATGAAACCCCATTTCATGAGCTAAGATATCAGAATTTTCTTTCTAGCTCACTATCAATTCATCATCATCCTGTGACTGGCCCTCATGTTGTTTCATACTAATTCACGATGAGGGTGCTGTGTGACCACCCACAAATCACCAGAAAGCCATAACCCTCATATTATTTTGCAATGGTTTTATAATTTTTTTTTGTTTACCTTCTAGCTGATACATTCTATGAGAATTTATCTGATTTCTTAATTCTGGTCATTTCTTATTATTGCCTTAGCAAATTGCCATAAATGTAGTGGTCTAAAAAAATTAGCTTATTACCTATTTGTTTTGAAAGTCAAAAATCCAAGTTCCCATGTCCAGGTAGAGTAATGACCCTTTTTCTGGAACTGCAGGACCCACCCCTTTCCTTTCCCCACCGTCTATCATTCATTTAGCCTGCCTTTCTTGCCATCTGGTCACTTCCTTACATTGATGCCAACGTGTGCTTTTGTGTCTATTTCTTTCTCTGACTGTCTTTTGTAAAGTCTTTTGTGATTAATCTACCATTTGGGCAATTCTTCCCATCTCAGAATATGTCTTGGGTTCTTAGATTTGGATGTGGATGTATTTGGGGGTGGGGTGGAGCTTCTGTTCTATTACTTGCTTTCAGTGACTAGTTGTTGAGTTACTTTAACTAACACTTTAAATGGTGATAAATATACAAAAAAAGATAGAAAATATTTACTAATATTTGAAACAGGAGATAGGCCCACATGTGAAGTATCCAGGCTTTAGATGGTATGGTGGTTTGAATATGCTTAACCTAGGGAGGGGCACTATTGGGAGGTGTGGGCATGTTGGGGTAGGTGTGGTCTTGTTGGAGGAAGTATGTTACTGTGGGGGTGAGCTTTAAGACCCACCTCCTAGCCACATGGGAGCCAGTCTGCTCCTGGCTTCCTTTGGATGAAGATGTAGAACTCTCATCTCCTCCAGTTCTGTGCCTGCCTGGAAGCTGCCATGCTTCCTGCCTTGATGATAATGGATAGAACTTCTGAACTTGTAAGCCAGCCCCAATTAAATGCTTTTCTTTATAAGAGTTGCCTTGGTCATGGTGTCTCTTCACAGTTTAAAACAGATGGGACATTTCTGAGGTAGTATGCGCCTCTGAAGCTATTTTATGTGTTCATGGGGAAGCGTAAGGTGGCACAGCCGCCTCTCTGGATCTAGGAAGATTGAATTACATTCTACCTAGAGTGAGAGATACAGGTGATTGTGATCCTTATGGAGAGAGGTGTGTAAAGACCTAGAGAGCAGTTCTGAACTAGATAGTTAATTTTTTGTTGAGAGCTATCGAAAGGTCTAAACGAAGTGTTTAAATATGTCCCTTTATTTCAAATGCTAATGTTATCTACTTTACCACAACAGTTGTCCCTGATTCCTGTGAGGCACCTTTCATAAGTGGATAGCTCTGGGGATTGCTGAGGTTCACTTAACTATACAGTATATTGTCTTTACTTGATGCCTTTTTTTTTCTTTTTTGGCCTTTTCTTCCTATATGTGAAAAGACACTTTAAAAAAAATTGTTGAAACTGAGAGATGCAGTCCGATGAGTGTTAAGAAATGCAACACACTCTAAAGGTCAAATTGCAAGAGTTAGCTCAGTTTTATACAATGTATGTCATACATTAATTTATAAAAACTGTCATAACACTATTGCCAAACTATAGATTTTATAAGAAAATAAGCCTCTATATTTAGAGTGTTTCTACTCCTAATTAGGATCTTGTCTGTTTCTGGGAACAGAAAAAAAAGAGAGGATATGTGTGTGTGTGTGTGTGTGTGTGTGTGTGTGCAGGCGTGTGCACACACACATGTATCTTAATGAGTTCTTTTGGGATACTGGAACTTGAAAGAGAGGTCCTGTGATGTGGAGTCAAGTACTAGACTTTAAAGATGGTTATAGTCAGTCTTCTGAGATTTCTTTCCTGTAGTAATTGACCACTAGTCGACAGACACTATAGTCCCTTTGATTTATTTCTTTCCTTCAGTTGCCAACTCAAATATTTCAGTTCCCCAGCTGTCCAAGAAATATACATTTTATATTATTATTTCATATAATCATTAAGCACTAAAAAAATAAGTTAAAGTGTCTTTTTGAAATCTCTTCCCAAGAGGCTCCCCTCCCCCAGGAGCTGTATGTATGAGTTGTGGGTCCACGCTCCTTAGTTTCTGACTGTTGAAATGATCTCACAGAAACTCACTCACTTGCTGCCCTTTGCCAAGGATGCAACTCAAGGAATTGTGATAAGAATGTTGGTGCCAGATTCTACTTAGCCACTCCTCAAGGGAATGCCCTGAGTGTACACACTTGTCCTGATAGCCGAGCTTTCTCAGAAACAGACTTGATCTGTTTACACTGAAAGGTCATAAGGAGGACTACGTCCAGGGTAGGAGAAGGAAGAACTTTTTTTTTAACCTCTAATCCTAGAATATAGTTGCTTAAGGAATCAGCCTTGGGGTTTCCTTTTTAAACTTTGACATGGCTTTATTCCTGCATGGATTTGAAAAGATGGAAATGAAGGTAAATGGTTGTTTCTAGGTTGTTCATTATTGCAGCCCACAACCTAACACACAGTAGATGAACACTAATTAAATAGTATTGCTTGGGCACATCCTAACCTTGTTACCTTTTTACTTTAAATATACTTTTAACTGACAAATACAACCAAAGACAAATATTGTGCACCACTGTAATACATCGATGCATGTATACATTGTACGATTTTTAACTCAGGCTAAATATATCTAGGTTGTCTTCAAACATTTATCATTTGTGAAGTCTTTGAATATCCGCTATCTTTTAGCTATTTGGGATGCACAGTACATTGCTGTAGTCTACAGTCACCAGTCTGCGCAATAGTTCACTAAACCTTACTCGTGAGCAGTTCGCATCTGCTGATCTGTTTCTTGCCATTACTCCTGCTTCTGATTCTTTCCAGCCTCTGATAACCATCATTCTGCAACCTCTATGACTTCAACCATTTGTTTGTTTAATTTGAGATTAGACCTAACTATGTAGCTCTGCCTGTCCTACTTACTGTATATACCAGGTTGGTTTCGAACTCACAGAGATCTGTCTGCCTCTCCATCCTAAATGCAGTGAATAATGGCATATGCCACCATGCCTGGTAATGTCAGCCTTCGAATCCCATATATAGGTTGAATGCCATTATGCAGTATTTGTTTGTCTGTGCCTGGTTCGGTCTACCTACCACCATAACAATTGCTAGTTCTGTATGTGTTGTGAATGACAAAACTTCATACTCCATATGGGTGAATGGCACCCCATAGTTTAGATGTAAAACATTTTCTTTTTCTGTCCATCAGTTGGGTTGATTCAAGTTCTTAGCTCTTGTGAATAGAACATAGGTGTCCTGAAGTCTTGTCAATATATTGATTTCATTCTCTTTGGCTACCTATGCAGAATTGAGTCTCCATAGTCTATGGTGCTTCTGTTCCAATTTTTTTCTAATATTGCTTTCTGCAATTGCTACACCTGTAGTGTTCCAGGCTCTCTTTCCTCCACTTCCTCACCAGCTCTTATCTTGCTTTTTGGAAAGATCCATTCTACAAGGAGTCAGCTATCTCACTGTGGCTTGGAGTTGAATTTCCCCGACAATAATGCTGTTGAGACATTTAAAAAAATACTTTGCTATTTATCTGTGTTCTTCTGAAAATACCTATTTTAGTCTATTGCTCACTTTTTGCCTTTTATTTCTATTAGTCTATGTTAACTACATACAAGGAGCATTTAACCCTTTCACTGTTTCCTTCATCTGTTACAGTCTTTCTGCAGCATCTTTTTTGATGTTCTCTATATTATTCATTTTTAATTAGTGGGTTTTTTCTTTGATTTTTCTATTCTTTCTTTCTCCCCACTTTGCTATTGGAGTTCCTTATATAGCCCAGAAATTACCTTTTATCAAAACAATAGTTTAACCAGATTTCTTCCATCCACTCTACTAGTTATTATTATTATTATTATTATTTGTTGAACAAAAGGTTTTTAGTTTGGCATAAGCCTGTTTGCCTGCTTCTGCCTTTGTTTCCTGTGTTTTGGGGTCTTACCTCCCCATCCATTCCAATGCCAAGTAATTTTCCTATGTTTTATACTTTTGTAATTTCAGGTTTTCTATCTAAGTTTCTAACCCATTTTTTTAGTTGATTTTTGTAACTAATGCAAGGCTGGGATCCAGCATCTTCCTCGTGAATGCAGACGTGCATTCTCCCAGCAGTGCTCACTGTGGCCAGTCTCCTTCCAATTCATGTTCTTAGCACCTTTGCTGAAATCCAGTTGGCCGAAAGTGTGTGTTTTTCAAAGATCATAACAGAAAACTTCCCAAGCCTTATTTAAATTGCAGCCATCTGTTTAATCTTTTTCATTTTCAAGCTTCAGTGTCTAAGACTGTAATTTAATTAAAGACAAGTTATATTTCACAGGTTGTTTTGAAGGTTCATGGTCAACACTTAATTCATAAGATGTATTTCCTAATTGATTATTATAAATAATTACAAGTGGAGCAATCACAATCATTCCTAATTTAAACAGTCCTGTAGATAGATTAGATGTTTCAATAAAGTTTACATGTCTACAGCTATCGCGTTAATCAAAATCAGCTTATGAATAATTTTATTATTTATGAATTCTTTCATTAACAGAGAAAATAAATTCACGCTACAGGGAATATGTAGGATACACATGAGACACAACTCTCTGACAACCTCTTTTCTGTTTTGTTCTTGTGGAAAGGAAAGTATTTAAAAATATGTATTTGTGTGTCAGCTAGGAAAATAAATGACTGGTTCTAATAATTTCATTAAGAAATTAGTTCCACTCCTTTTGGGTCATTGCTTTGAACTTTGCAGGTTTTAAAAAATTGCACAAGGTAAAAGGTGAATTACTTTTGGTACCTTTTAAAGTAAATAAATTCATGATAATGTCAAAACACATAAACTCAGTTCTATAGCTCCTCTCTTTCTTCCTCATTTCCTCCTCCTCCTCTTCCTCCTTCAATTCTTCCCCTCTCCTCTTCTTCCTCCCGTTACACCGAATAGGCAAATACTCCTTGCCAGAAGAAAATTGTACACTACTCTTATGAAAGGCTTTCTTAGGGTTTGTTCAATAATTCAGAATGATTCATGTTAGTGATGAGTGCTGAAACAGAGAAAAAAGTCAATTGGCTAGGATATTATCACTTGCGTGCTAAGAAAAATAAATGTTCTCAAAAAATAACCACCCAAAGGACTGGATCCATTCTTCTTTCCTTTCTCTCCTGGGGTCTCCGGCAACTGCAGGTTGCTGTGAAGGCTCAGCTGCCATCACATGCTCCTCTATTGGGCAGATACTGAATTTCTGCAATGTGCTAGGCACTCACTTGGCACTGGGGTGGCTGAAAACGAAAACCAGATGTAGTCCCGCCCCGCTCTGGCTAACAGTCTGTGGACAGAGAAATTGATTAAATAGTCAAATTAAACAGTTGAAAATCTAAAATGTAGTTTGGAGTGTCTGAATTAGTGGAGGGAGGCAGGCACGGCTTCTCCACAAAGGAGGGAAGACAAAACTAAAAACCTGGGAGAAGCAGGAATTAACAATGGGAACGGCAGAGCAAAGAACAGCTTAGGAAAAGACACAAAGAAAATATCCTATGGGATAAGAATGTGCAAACCAATTATGGGAAAATAAAAGGCACAGAGAGTTTCTGAAGGTGGAAATCAGACCATGAAGAACAATGTAGTCTGTGCTAAGGGGTTTGATTCTAACAATGAAGGGGTTTAATTGGTTTATGATGTAAGTGCTTGTATCTACTTTGTTTCCCATGGGCAATGGATTAAAGAGGACTTCACTGTGCCTTATGAAGGGACTCTTAGGGTCTCTCCTATAGTCTGGGATCTTTGGAAGCCAAGAAGATGAATCTAGGAAGAAGATTGTAGCTGAGGACATGGAAAGGCACTGGAAACATCCCAAAGCTATTTAGAAGGTAAAATGAGTATGGCTTAGTGGTGGTTATGTACAGGAGGAATGTGAATGAGCAAAGGTTCAATATTGATATTGCCTACATTTTGAATTGGGCTAACTGGACAGACATAGATACTTTCTCCATAGATGACAGACAGATTCTAAGAAAGAACCAGGTTCTAAGGTAGAGGTAAAATCATAAATTTCTGTTTTGATGCGTCCCTGGAGGATGCTTTAGTAAAAATGGACCAGACACCACGGCAATCATAATGACACTGCATTAGGTGAGAGATGCACACATACGGGGCACCAGTGCAGTCCACCATTGCAGTGACTATTAACTGAGGGTCTTGCCAAGGATGAAATCACCCAGGAAGAATGCAGCTAAGATGGCCTGGAAAAGATCCTCTAGGAACTACAAGATCTTTATTGACCAAGGAAGGAGAAAGAACCTGCCATTGAGAGACTCAGACACAATCAAAAGAACAGGGTGATGCATCAGCAAGGACAGGAAGACTGAGTGGTGCCAAATGTGGCTGAAAGATCATGGAGATGGAGGCAGAATGGCGTTTGTGTGGTATACTATGACGAGGATCTCCTGTGATTTGACTTCAAGCTTTGAGGCCAGGGGCCAGATTTGACACCAGTTGGGACTTTCATACAGACAAAGACAAGGTTATCATAGACACACAGTTGGATGTTCATGCGAAAAGGAAATGAGAGGTAGGATGGCAGTCAGGACAATTAGGGGCATGGAGCTATTCTGTGTTCTTGTTTTTGGGTTGTAGATTCTTGAAGGACTTGAAGTCTAATAATAAAGAGAGTAAATGTGTATGGCAGAACGTGTAAGTCACCAGAAACCAAGGCTCCAAATGGCATGTGTATGATTGATTTTTCCGTTTGGTTCACTAGATTCTGTTTTTTTTTGTTTTGTTTTGTTTTTTGGTGTCACACAAATCACTCATTTACTAACCTGTATGGAGAGAGATGCTAGGATTCTCTGTGAACTTCTTGGCTCAATTCCACAGTAACAGTTGCTGATGGAAGAGTCCTTTAAAATCAACAGAACCAAAATCCAAACAAGGAGGGCATAGGGAAGTAAACATGGGTGATATTTAAGAAAAGAAGAAGAGGAGGAGAAGGAGGAGGAATGAGAACATCACTTCAACCTTCACAAACATCTCACTTTAGTTCTTTGGACATGTTGACAGGTGTAGCTTCTTCATAAACTCACCCTAGTAGTTCAGGCCTCTAGACATGGACATAGGCACTTATCTGTGATATTTGGGACCCCGTGTGGTCATTTAAGAAGACAGATCCATTATGTTTTGTCTAACATCATTTTCCCCTTTGTCCCAGCCCATTTTACCTTCCTAAAGGACTTGCAGTGGCAGGGAGAAAGAGTTGAAGTGGGATTCTCTAGTGAACAATGTTCTTTCAAAATTATAGAAAGAGGAGGTGGGTAAGGGACAGACTAGAATGGGATGGAAAAACAATTTTGAAAAGTCACTGCTTGCCTAGAATTCGGGGAGGGAGGGTAAGCACAGCGCTAGTCCGTTTTTAATCTCTTTATATACGTGTCTGATAGTACATTTGAACACACACTTTTCTCTTGGTCTCTGTTATATCTTTCCTCTCAGCTCCTGTAAGAATAAATTGTGTAAGTTTGACAGAAGTCAGCTCTCTGGTTTTGTCATTTAGAAGGACCAAGTGTTTACATCGAAATGAAGTGTATTCATGCTTCCTTCATGGTTTGAGATTCCAGGAATCAGTAAACGTTGGTCAATTGCTGGCTGGCTGTTACTCTGTTGTTCTCAGAATGGTCCTTGTGGGTCTCTGGGCTGTCAACAAATGGGAACTGTATTTGTTTTCAAATATCCACTGGCAGTGTGAAATAGTTCAATAGAGAGAAACAAGTCAGGTACCTTGGTCTTTTTCTTTCATGCATCTTGTAAGTGCTTCACTAACTGAAGCAAAGAAAAAGCCTGATTTACCCTCAGATTTACACAATGTAACTTCGGCTTGTGGAAGATCTTAAGGTGATCATCAGTCTCACACACCACTGTCTTTAGGAAATTTTATGAATCTCGATTTTTGAAAAGAATTTTGGGGCTTTCAGTTCAAAGCATTTGCACGTTCAAACACGCATTCTTTTCTATGAAGCACATTTTTAATTTAAATTTAAGATGATACATAACTTTGATTGTCATAGACCAAGGCACTGAATCACACAGATACAACTTAGAAAACCTGTATTTGACCATCAAGTTAAAAAAATCATCAGGAAAAAAATGCCTTTTTCTGACATCATGCAAATATCTCATTTTTTTCCCCAAACCCATCACTTAGATGTCTGTTTCTGTCATCTTTGGGAAATTCTTAAATATGTCCTTATTTGGCTTGTTTCTGTGGACACTTGTATTTATGTCTTAATTGTTTTCTGTTCTGACTGTAGCAATTCCCTTTACAGACTTTCTAAATTCTTAACCCTTAAAACTTCAGAGGGGTTCAGAATGTCTTGGCAAGACGGTGGATTGCTGCTGCTGTAAAGAAATGTACCTTGTATTGATGTAGAGGGTGACAGTTCAGTGTGGTTTTCTCAGTAAGTGGTACCATCTCCCTGTTGACATGGTGTTACTGCTTGGTTAGAACACCGTTGAGGTTTGCTTTTGGGAAGTAGGACAGATTCAGAAAATACACCTTGCATCATTTAAATCAATTTGATGGCAAATTTTCTGTAGGTTCATGGTGTTCTTTTATTGAAGGTTCATTCAGTTAAATTTAGACTTGGGGCATGAGACACTTGTGAAAGGTAATCATATCTTTCACATCCTGAAGACCTTCAAATGCTTTTTACCCTTATAATTATAGTGAGATTTATTATTAGGAATATTATTCCTATAGTATTTTTGTATTGATCATACAACCCCCAAATCCTTATAAAAGGAATAGCAAGTTTTGCCTCCAACCCACGAGTTATCAAGTAGAGAGGCCACAAAGTCCAAGAATTTCCCCTCTGGAAATAGCAAAGAATTTATGACTGTATAATAACATTTAGGTAGAAGTGACAAATTTTCAACTGTCAAATGCAGTTGACTGATGAGGCTTGGGATTTAGCTCAGTGGTAGAAGCCTCATCTAGAGAGCAAGATGTACTGAGTTTGGTGAGGGGCGGGTACTGAGTTTGACTGAGGCATCTGAATTTTTATCATAGAGCTTGCATCATAACAGAGAGGAAAAACTTTGCACCTCTGTGCTTCCTCCAGAAAATCTTTAAGCAAGCTTATTTTTATGGAACATTTTATTTTATTTTTGCAAATTTAGTCTGGGAAAGTAGGATATAGCTGCAGCGCACACTTCCTTGCCCCCATCCTGTCCCCCTCTCCCTTCACTCTCTGCTGCTGTCTCTGGCTCTTTACCACATATTTAATACTGATCTTTGAAGCATAAGAACTTCTGGAGATCTGGGTAGCACAGCACGTCAGTCCAGTGTTCTGTATGAAAGGCTCCTGTAGGGCCAGGACTTGAGTAGATCGGGGAGAGGCAGAACATGAGCTCTAATCAATCCCATTTGGGGCTACATTTATAGATGAGGCATGGTTCATATTCCACTCAAAATGGGTTAACAAAAGAGGAGCCATCCCTTTTATTCATGGAGAAAATGTTTCTTGTTATAGCAGGCATGCTAGCTGAAGAAAATAAGAACTGACTTTAGGCTGAATCTGAGCAACTATAACTGACAGACTGATAACGGTAGGAATAAGTGGGTTATTAAGAGATTGCCACAGCTCCAAATGCCTTTGTTTGTTGACTCATTTAAATGTGCAATGACTATATCAAGTAGTTCTGATATTGTTTTTATTTTATTAATGGAGAAACTGTTACTATGAAGTGAAATGCCCAAACAACTGAAAAGACACAGATTTCAACAGTCAAACTCCAGAGGCCACATTCCTTATTTTTTTTTTAATATTTTCTATTCTTCTCTCATATATTTCATCGTGACTGGATTTCCCCCTCTGTCTTCTTATTCTTAAGTCAGCAGCTCTCTTGTTCCTAATACAGAGGGGCTTTCTCCACTTTCCATCTCAGGCTTGAAGAGTCTCATCCAGCAGCATCTTTTTTTTTTTTTAATTTAATTTAATTTTATTTTTTTAATTTACATTCCAAATCACTTCCCCTTTCCCGTTTCCTCCCTCCCCGAAAGTCCCATAAGCCCCCTTCCCTCCCTCTTTTCTCCGTTCAACCCCCTCTCATTACTCTGTCCTGGCGTTCCCCTACATCCAGTCTTTCCAGGACCAGGGGTCTCTCCTTCCATCTTTTTAGAAATCTATTGATATGCTGATTGTGTCTAGGGTATTCTGAGATTCTGGGTCAATATCCCCTTATCAGTGACTTCATACCATGTGTGATCTTTTGTGATTGGGTTACCTCACTAAGGATGATATTTTCAAGTTCTGACCATTTGCCTAGGAATTTCGTGAATTCATTGTTTTTAATTGCAGAGTAGTATTCCATTGTGTAAATATACCACATCTTCTGAATCCATTCCTCCGTTGAGGGACATCTGGGTTCTTTCCAGCTTCTGGCTATTATAAATAAGGCTGCTATGAATATAGTGGAGCATGTGTCCTTATTGCATGCAGGTAAAGTCTCTGGGTATATGCCCAGGAGTGGTATAGCCGGATCCTCCGGAAGTGTCATGCCCAGTTTTCTGAGGAGCCGCCAGACTGCTTTCCAGAGTGGTTGTACCAGCCTGCAATTCCACCAGCAGTGGAGGAGTGTTCCTCTTTCTCCACATCCTCGCCAACAACTGCTGTCTCCTGTGTTTTTGATCTTAGCCATCCTGACTGGTGTGAGATGGAATCTCAGGGTTGTTTTGATTTGCATTTCCCTAATGACTAAGGATGATGAACATCTCTTTAGGTGCTTCTCAGCCATTAGATATTCTTCAGGTGAGAACTCTTTGTGGAGCTCTGTACCCCATTTTTTAATAGGGTTACTTGCCTCTCTGGAGTTTAACTTCTTGAGTTCTTTGTATATCTTGGATATTAGCCCTCTGTCGGATGTAAGGTTGGTAAAGATCATTTCCCAGTTAGTTGGTTGCCGCTTTGTCTTTTTGACGGTGTCTTTTGCCTTGCAAAAACTTTGTAATTTAATGAGGTCCCATTTGTCTATTCTTGATCTTAGAGTATAAGCTATTGGAGTTCTGTTCAGGAAATTCTCCCCTGTGCCCATATGTTCAAGGTTCTTCCCTAGTTTCCCTTCTATTAGTTTCAGTGTGTCTGGTTTTATGTGGAGATCTTTGATCCACTTAGAATTGAGCTTAGTGCAAGGAGATAAGGATGGGTCAATTTGCATTCTTCTGCATGTTGACCTCCAGCTGAGCCAGCACCATTTGTTGAAAAGGCTATCTTTTTTCCACTGGATGGTTTTAGCTCCTTTGTCAAAGATCAAGTGACCATAGGAGTGTGGATTCATTTCTGGGTCTTCAATTCTGTTCCATTGATCTACATGTCTGTTACTGTACCAATACCATGCAGTTTTTAACACTATTGCTCTGTAGTACAGCTTGAGGTCCGGGATACTGATTCCCCCAGAGGTTCTTTTACTCTTGAGAATAGTTTTAGCTATTCTGGGTTTTCTGTTATTCCAGATGAATTTTTGAATTGCTCTTTCTAACTCTATGAAGAATTGAGTTGGGATTTTGATGGGGATTGCATTGAATCTGTGTATTACTTTTGGTAAGATGCTCATTTTTACTATATTAATCCTGCCAATCCATGAGCATGGCAGATTTTTCCATCTTCCGAGGTCTTCTTCAATTTCTTTCTTCAGAGACTTGAAGTTCTTGTCATACAGATCTTTCACTTGTTTGGTTAGCGTCACGCCAAGATACTTAATATGGTTTGTGGCTATCGTAAAGGGTATTATTTCTCTTACTTCTTTCTCAGCCTGCTTATCCTTTGAGTATAGGAAGGCTTCTGACTTGCTTGAGTTGATTTTATATCCGGCCACTTTGCTGAAGTTTATCAGCTGTAGGAGTTCTCTGGTGGAGTTCTTTGGGTCGCTTATGTATACTATCATATCGTCTGCAAATAGTGATAGTTTGACTTCTTCCTTTCCAATTTGTATCCCTTTGACCTCTTTTTGTTGTCTAATTGCTCTAGCTAGAACTTCAAGTACTATATTGAAAAGATATGGAGAGAGAGGGCAGCCTTGTCTAGTCCCTGATTTTAGTGGGATTGCTTCAAGTTTCTCTCCGTTTAGATTGATGCTGGCTACTGGTTTGCTGTAAATTGCTTTTACTATGTTTAGATATGGGCCTTGAATTCCTGATCTTTCCAAGACCTTTAGCATGAAAGGATGCTGAATTTTGTCAAATGCTTTCTCAGCATCTAATGAGATGACCATGTGGTTTTTTTCTTTGAGATTATTTATGTAGTGGATTACATTGATGGATTTCCTTATATTGAACCATCCCTGCATCCCTGGGATGAAGCCTACTTGATCGTGGTGAATGATCGTTTTGATGTGTTCTTGGATTCGGTTGGCAAGAATTTTATTGAGTATTTTTGCATCGATATTCATAAGAGAGATTGGCCTGAGATTCTCTTTCTTTGTCGGATCTTTGTGTGCTTTTGGTATTAGTGTAATTGTGGCTTCATAGAACGAGTTGGGTAGTGTTCCTTCTGTTTCTATTTTGTGGAACAGTTTGAAGAGTATTGGTGTTAGGTCTTCTTTGAAGGTCTGATAGAATTCTGCACTAAAACCATCTGGACCTGTGCTTTTTTTGGTTGGAAGACTTCCAATGACAACTTCTATTTCTTCAGGGGTTATAGGACGGTTTAGATGGTCTATTTGATCCTGATTTAATTTTGGTACTTGGTATCTGTCAAGGAAATTGTCCATTTCCTCAAGATTTTCTAGTTGTGTTGAATACAGGTTTTTGTAGTAGGATCTGATGATTTTTTGAATTTCCTCAGTTTCTGTTGTTATCTCTCCCTTTTCGTTTCTGATTTTATTAATTTGGATACTATCTCTGTGCCCTCTGGTTAGTCTGGCTAAGGGCTTATCTATCTTGTTGATTTTCTCAAAGAACCAACTCCTCGTTTTGTTGATTCTTTGTATGGTTTTATTTGTTTCTACTTGATTGATTTCAGCCCTGAGTTTGATGATTTCCTGCCTTCTACTCCTCTTTGGTGTATTTGCTTCTTTTTGTTCCAGGGCTTTCAGGTGTGCCATTAAGCTGTTAGTGTATGCTGTCTCCCGTTTCTTTTTGGCGGCACTCAGGGCTATGAATTTTCCTCTTAGCACTGCTTTCATTGTGTCCCATAAGTTAGGGTATGTTGTGCCTTCATTTTCATTAACTTTCAAAAAGTCTTTGATTTCTTTCTTTATTTCCACCTTGACCAAGTTATCATTGAGTAGAGCATTGTTCAGCCTCCATGTGTACGTGGGTTTTCTTTTGTTTTTGTTGCCATTGAAGACCACCCTTATTCCATAGTGATCTGATAGGAGGCATGGGATTATTTCTATCTTCTTGTATCTGTTGAGGTCTGATTTGTGACCAATTATATGGTCAATTTTGGAGAAGGTACCATGAGGAGCTGAGAAGAAGGTGTATTCTTTAGCTCTAGGATGAAATGTTCTATATATATCAGTTAGTTCCATTTGGTCCAAGGCTTCAATTAGATTCACTGTGTCCCTGTTTAGTTTCTGCTTTCCTGAACGATCCATTTCAGAGAGCGGGGTGTTGAAGTCACCCACTATTATTGTGTGCGGTGCGATGTGTGCTTTGAGTTTTAGTAAAGTTTCTTTTACGAATGAGGGTGCCCTTGCATTTGGAGCATAGATATTCAGGATTGAGAGTTCTTGATGGTGGATTTTTCCCTTGATCAGTATGTAGTGTCCTTCTGTGTCTTTTTTGATGACTTTGGGTTGAAAATCAATTTTATCCGATATTAGGATGGCTACTCCACCTCGTTTCTTGGGGCCATTTGCTTGTAAAATTGTTTTCCAGCCTTTTACTCTGAGGTAGTGTTTGTCTTTGACACTGAGGTGCATTTCCTGCATGCAGCAAAATGCTGGGTCCTGTTTACGTATCCAGTCTGCTAGTCTATGTCTTTTAATTGGGGAATTGAGACCATTGATATTAAGAGAGATTAAGGCATAGTGATTATTGCCATCTGCCATTCTTGACGCTATCTTTATGTTTGAGTGGTTATCTACTTTTGGGTTTGATTCAAGAAGGTTATTATCTCATTTTTTCCAGGGTGTTGTTTCTCTCCCTGTATTGGAGGTTTCCACCTATTATCCGTTGCAGGGCTGGATTTGTGGAAAGATATTGTGAAAATTTGGTTTTATCATGGAATATCTTGGTCTCTCCATCTATGGTGATTGAGAGTTTTGCTGGGTATAGTAGTCTAGGCTGGCATTTGTGCTGTCTTAGTGTCTGCATGAGATCTGCCCAGGATCTTCTGGCTTTCATAGTCTCTGGTGAGAAGTCTGATGTGATTCGGATAGGTCTTCCTTTGTATGTTACTTGGCCCTTTTCTCTTACTGCATTTAGTATTCTTTCTTTGTTTAGAACATTCGGTGTTTTGATTATTATGTGACGGGAGGTATTTCTGTTCTGGTCCAGTCTGTTTGGAGTTCTGTAGGCTTCTTGTATGTTCATTGGCATCTCTCTCTTTAAGTTAGGGAAGTTTTCCTCCATAATTTTGTTGAAGATGTTTACTGGCCCTTTAAGTTGCAAATCTTCACTCTCATCTATACCTATAATCCTTAGGTTTGGTCTTCTCATTGTGTCCTGGATTTCCTGGATGTTTTGGGTTACGCGTTTTTTTGCATTTTGCATTTTCTTTGACTGTTGAGTCGATGCTTTCTATGGAATCTTCAGCACCTGAGATTCTTTCTTCCATCTCTTGTATTCTATTGTTGATGTTTGCATCTATGACTCCTGATTTCTTCCCAAGGTTTTCTATCTCCAAAGTTGTCTCCCTTTGTGATTTCTTAGTTGTTTCTACTTCCTTTTTTAGTTCCTGGATGGATTTGCTGAGATCCTTCACTTGTTTGTTTGTATTTTCCTGTATTTCTTTAAGGTATTTTTGCATTACCTCTTTCAGGATTTCTTCCTGATGACCCACGTTCTCCTGCATTTCTCTGAGCGATTTTTGTGTTTCCTCCTCATGGGATTCCATCTGTTGATCCATCGTCTCCTGCATTTCTTTAAGCAGTTCTCGTGTTTCCTTTGTAAGGGCATCTAACCGTTGATTCATTTCTTTAAGCAATTTTTGTGTTGCCTCCTTATGGGCATCCGTCTGTTGACCCATATTCTTCTGCATTTCTTTATGCAAATTTCGTGATTCCTTTGTGAGTGCATCTACCCGTTGATTCATCTCGTTAAGCGATTTTTGTGTTGTCTCCTTGTGCGCCTCCATCTTTTGATCCATGTTCTCCCGCATTTCTCTAAGCGATTTTTGTGTTTCCTTTGTAAGGGCTTCTAACCGTTGATTCATGGTCTCCTGTAACTCTTTATGAGATTTATTTGTGTCCTTCTTGTGATCCTCTAATAGCATCATGAGAAGTGATTTTAAATCCAGATCTTGTCTTTCGGGTGTGGTGGGGTATCCAGGACTTGCTGCTGTTGGAGAGTTGGGTTCGGATGGTCCCACATTACTTTGATTACTGTTAGTAACATTCCTACGTTTGCCTTTTGCCATCTGGATACCTCTGGTGTTAGTTGGTCCTGCTGCCACTGGCTGTTGGTTGGACCTCCTGTGAGCCTGCAAAGCTATTTCTGCCCCCCCTGGATTACCAGGATTCCCCTGGCACCGATTTCTGGGGCCTGCCTGCTCCTGAGTGACTTTGGAGCCCTAATGTGCTTTGCCCCAAGTGATCTTATATTGGGGAGGCCTTGCACATCTAAAGGCTCAGCCTAGTGGATTCCTGGAGCAGAGGTCGCCAAAGGGAGGCTGGCAGGCTCCTGCCCTGTGCAGGGGTGTGTGATCTCTCCTGGGGGGGGGAGGGGGCCTCCCTCTGCCAGGCAGAAGTCCCACAGCAGATCTGGCGCGCTGGTCACTGCAGATCAGCCCAGCACCTGGGAGCAGGTTACACACAAGCTGCCTGAGACTGAAGCGATATTATGCCTGTCTGTCTCTGAGCCTGGCGGTCCCAACTACCTGGTCACTGGAGCAAAGATGGCGGAGGGCAGTCTCCGTGGCGCCGCTCACCCTGTGGTCACGATGGCCCGCCGATCTGGCACCCAGACGACCACAGCGCCAACCCGCCCTCGGGCACAGACGGAAGCCCCAACAGGCCGTGTCCCAAGTGATGTTATATCGGGGGGAGAGCCTGGGTACCGGTCTCTCCAGCGCAGTCCGCGGGAACAGAGGTCGCGGAAGGGAAGCTGGCAGGCTCCCTCCCTGCGCGGGGTCCCTCCACCAGGCCATCCAGCAGCATCTTTACGAACATTTGACAAAGTGCTGTTCTTCTTAGGAAAACGTCTCCTAATTTGAATCTGAAAATCAAATGTAACATACTGTAAATATTTGTACTGGTCTAACATGAAAGCATATGTAAACTGCCTACTGCGTTTTAATGGTTTTTAATTTATTTAATGCAGCTGAATGCAGGTGATACACCAAGAAGGTTACATTAACCTTGCTCCGATTTAAAAAAAAAAGGTTTTCCGTGAAGTGCCTTTGAAATATGGTTGTCACAGTTGTATGACATCAAGAGGTTGAATACTTAACTTTGAGCTTCCCATATGTTGACAATTTTAAAAGAAAGCAAGTTTTCTGTAAAGTCTTTAGTCTATTTAAGAATATTCCAAAAATCTTGAATGATACAAAACCATTTTAACATTTCAGCATGATTTTCATGTTGAAAGTTACATAAATTGTAGGAAAAAAAAAGTCAAGTCATGTTTTTGGCCCAAAATGTCATTCTTTAGCCTTTTCTATTCCACTTTTTTTGATTTGAATAGATGTCTATAGTATTTTTTGACTCTGCAACATATTCTTCACAATTCAAAAGATCGTTTCTTAGAACATGCAGGATAAATATGCTTGAGGAAAGAAGACCAGGGCCTTCACTCATGTGCCCATGCACATGTGTAGAAACACAACCACACATATGCAGGTTGCTACTATGCAAGATCCATACTTACACACTCATTAATACACTAGCTACACACACATACACAGCACTCATGTTCTCAGATACACACATTTTTGAAAGCCATACCAGTTCTGGCTCAAAGGCTTGCTTTGGCCAGTCTTGATACGGTGCTAATCTCCTTGCAAACAACCTTTTGACATTATTTATAACTTGTCATCATGGGCTTTGCATTCCTGCTTTTAATATCGTGCCTTGCGTATTTATAAATTTTATATTTCTACATTGGATCCTTTCTGCAAAAATTCTTTTATGACAAGGAGATTTCTTTTCTATGCAATCTGAAAGATAAGAGATAACAAATTAAGTGGTATAGCCTTACTAACTTTCTAAAAAGGAAATACTTTTGGAAACATAATGTTTAGTAAAGCAAGGGGAAAAATACTGTCCATTAAAAACATTTAATACATGGAGCTTTCTGTCTTAATTTTGGGCAGAGAGACACAGTTCTTTCTTGCTATTGAGAGCTCCAAATAATTGTAAAAATATTTAATTGAAAACTAACATGAAGTCTTCCAGGCTGTCTCTGGGTTGCCTTCATTCCATGTTGCTTTAAACCATGAATTTTTGAATAGCCTGTTGTGCTTCACACAAGTTTTCCTTCGTGGGAATAAATCTGTGGCTGTGTTTCATATTACATTCTGATCTTTATAACTTGATAAACTCTGTGAAATAAGGGGTTCCTTCAAAGATATTCTATTTTCCCTGCTCCCCAGGCATTAGGATGAGAGGAGAGCTTAGCTATTCCATTTTCTTGGCAGATCAATATTTCTTTCTTTGACTCTTAATGATGTGATGGCATCCAGCATGGATCTTTGGGCAACTCTCACAAGACTCCAAAGAATTCAGAAGGGAAATAGCAACAGCAGTATGTAATGGATCAGCTCTTTGGAATGGAGAGCTATTAATTTATACCAGACCACTTGTTCAAGGTTGCTTTACCCACCCTCCTCTGTGATCCAGAGCCAAAGGATTCTAATGGGTAATTACCTTTTGTCAAATGATGTCTTGACTTACCTTACAGTATAGAATTTTATCCCAAAGGGCTCATAGACACTTTATTAACATGTCTCTCATTCTTAACATATGCTTAAGAAGGAGCTCAAAGCCAAATATTTTCATTTACCATAGGAATACCCCATTTCCCAAACAGGAATGGAGACTAGACTGTATTCTGGGGAAAAACTGGCAGTTTCCCCAATAATTTGAAAGATTTTCTTCTATGATTTATTGATTAGAAAAACTTTTGAAATACTCATAATTTAAGGTATAATAGATTTTTAAAATTCTGATACACTGAATGAAAACAAGAACATTGTACACAAATAACTCCTATAAATTTCTAAGAATTATGTCTAAAAACTTTATATACACTGAGAAGGATGTGTATATATGCATATATATGCAATAAGTATTAATGAAGGAAAGCAAGAAGAGGTGTATGAGAGGATTGGAGGGAGAAAAGGGGATGTAAAAATGTTGTAATTATAATTTAATCATGAAACCATTTAACATATATGTGCATGTTCCATAATTTTTACTGTCTGCCCCTATTTGGTTGGTTGATGAAGTCAGGAAGGTGATGTTAATGAAAAGGTAAGCTTTCCCCCTTTTTAGTGGCAATTCTGTATGTCATGATGAGGGCTGTGCAGCATAAGTTTGATATTTGAATTGTAGGGCCACGCAGGGATGAAATACTTAGAATTACTCAGAGACGGAGTGCACTTATAGCATCTTGTGAATTACCTTGCTACTGATCACCCATGAAAGTTAGGATGCTTGGTCAATCAATTCTAAAACCTACTTCTGCCTACCAGAAACTTGACATTTCTTGTGGCAGAATTTAGATCATTTTTGTAGAGTTGTCCTGTTTGATATCAATATTGAGTCTGTATTCTGGGATTCCTTTGGCTATTTATGATTAGGCCTCGATAGTGAGACCATGAACAGCAAGGAAATAATAACTGGACCATGCAAGCTCATTGACACTGTTTACAGGGATGATCAGTTTGGAAAGTGTTCTGACACACTTGACTGTGCACTATATTCAAGAAAAAAGGACCAGATGTCCTTGAACCTTCTTTACCTATGGTTCTTTTCATTATCATTGACCTCTTCCTGTTCAGAAAGAGTAATTTTGTTAAGTGAAATTTAGATTATTTTCCCTTGGCAATTGAACAGTTCCAGGATGTTCTAGAATTCACAGTGATCCCCCTGTCTCAGTCTGCCAAATGCTGGGTTACAAATATGGCCTATCAAACATGGTAGGGCAATTTTGCGTTTTGTTAATTACATCAAGATGGATTCAGACTATTTTATATGGCAAATAGGGCATTGCATCCATAATTAGTTTGCATGAAACTTTATGCGCCTAAAGACTGATGACAATTGAAGAAATCCCAACTGTACATGTATATCTCAGATATACACAACATGGCTGAATCCTGAATTCTTCCCATAACTATTTAAATAAAAACACATGGGAAAGAAGTAAAAATGTAACAGTTATATTGATCAGAAATATCACATACATAAATTCATTAACAGTAAATTGGTAAATTCCATTTTTCAGAGTTCATCTGGGTGGGGGCTCCATGAAAAAAGTATTCAGACGTTTCAACATTGCTTGCTTATGGAAAACATTTGGCAATTATATTAGCAAAGAGCAGTGTCAAAAATCTAAACGTTTCCCCCTCAACATCTGCATTTGTTTATTAAAAAACAAATCCACCCCACACCCCCATCTCTCAAGCAAGTTTAGTTTGTCACGGAATGATTTTCAATTGTCTTGAAATTTGATCTCAAATTTTTGTATGTGTACAAGCTTGGTTTATTTGTTTATTTCATTTCCACATGTCTGACATCTAAGATTTTAGATAGGAATGATCTTAAAGCATTATATATATATATAAAAAAATCACAAAACTCAGGGAAAAAAAGAATCACTTTAGAGTTTCAGTCTCAAGAAGGACTATTAGAGAAATTGATAGCCAAGGGCTATTAGAGATTGCTTTTATAACCTATACCAAGAGACATCTGTCTTCTGTCCTCCTGAAAGTGCTTTGTCAATTGAACTCAATACATTTTATTCGCTGTTCTCCACACCTCAATCTGCTTGAAATGGAGAAATGTCCTTTTGGTGGAAGAATATGTACGTGTGCTTCTAAATCCCGGTGTTCTCATTAAAGCTAGAAGACTGACTAGAGAGAAGGAAAAGACACTGTTTTCCTTTCTACAAAAATGTATAGGTGCATTCATTTATGTCTTCATGTCTTCATTAAATTGTTTTAACTTTGGTCTATAGAAAAATGATGAACATGCTGAAATAATCTTTGGTATCTTCCTTCTTGGCATTCCTTATGCAGTTTTCTTCTTTAGTACTCATTAAATATCTCGAGGTTGCCTTAGTTAATGGGATTACATATCAGGGCATTTCCTTGAAAGTTGTGAAGTACAAGACTTGTTGTATCAGTCATGTTCATAAATGCCAATCACTTTCTGTTTAAGGTGAATTATGGCAATTAGGACCTCAGAGTACTCAGCCATTTGGAAAACCAGCCAGTGTCTGGGTAACATGCAGTTGTGGCAGACTGCGAGTTTACATATCTAATGCAATTTTCAGGCCTCACCAGAGAAGCTCCTTAGTGTGAGAAGCAAGTAATATCGAGACTCCAACTGGTCAACACACAGATAATATGTGCCTATGGAGTGTTCAGCCACAACTGGTACATCTTTATCACATCTCTATCCAAGACTTAGGGACCACAAAGAGAGTGGTAGTAAGAGGTCATGCATGACTGCTGTGAAACTGTCTTCTGGATGTGACACAGCCATTGCTCTCACAAACTCAGAGAAGTTCCGTTTACCTGCACAAGATCAAGTGGGTCAATGTTATGACAGAGAAGGGACACACGAGATACCACTCCTAACTTAGCTACATAATCATAGTTGATGGCTAATGGGGAATGGAGAGTTATATTTCTTCAGGGTGTGGCCCCTGGTAGGTTGTCCATGTACCATTGAATGGCCATACTCTTATGCACGTGCAGGCACACTAATTGAATGCACTGGATTAAAACAAAACAAAATAAAACAAAACAAAACAACAACAAAATGAGTTGGGTGGAGCATGTGTTTAGAGAATCCAGGAGCATCAGTGGGAAGGGTGGATATTCCCAGAATGCATTGTATCCATCTATGAAACTCACGATATAAAATTTGCTAATAAATTCACATCTACTTAATAATGCATTATTTTTTTAGACAGAAATTGTGATGATAAACTGAATCAGCCTGTTGTACTTTGTCTAATGTATTTGACCAATTTGCTCTCAATAAACATCTTGTTACTGCAACATTAATTTTTGTGTTATAGTTGATGTGTTTTGAAAAACTTAACCCAAGTGTACACCCACATGCTCAAATCAATGAGAACATCTAAAACAGATTGGATCATCTTGAAAAATGGCTGACTTGGAGTAAAGAACTATAATCCAAGCTCGCTAGTACTGCCTCATTACCTAAACAACAGTGACTCACTGTACGCAACTCCAAGAGAAAGGGAAATGATTTCTTATTTGAAATAGCTGTTATGTTGTCATGTTCTTTGATTATCTGTTCATTATATAACACATAGTATTTGAGACCCTAGAAGTAAAAACTGTTTGATCTGTTTTGCACGGACAAAGAAAGCCACATGGGAACTCTGCTTTTGTTTGTAGTGCTGGGCTGGAATCCAGAGCTTCATGCTTTCAAGAGCATCATCATTGAGTCCCGGCCCTTGGTCCTTCATTTTGTGAGCTTTTAAAGTTAAATATTTAATGCAGATATTAAGTTCTTGGAGAAAAAGTGCTATTTTATATAAAATAAGAATAATGAAACAGCTCACTAAACAGTTGAGGGGGGAAAGCATTGAACATGACTTTGGCAATTTAGTTGTCCAAGGAATTGCCTCTTGCTTCTTAACTGTCCCCATCTTGACGTTTTCTTGGACTCTAAACACATGGATGCACTAGCACACATGCACATACTCTCTTCATTAGTGTGCACTATGCTCAATAAGGTGAAGCCGGAACTCCTCCCTTTTAGTGAAAGAGAGTGTATCAGTCCGTGTCCAAGCTTACAATGGTGCGGCTTCATAGATCTCAGTACTGCACATTTTCTCTGTAAGCATACATGAGTGCAGTTTCCAAATGCTTCTCTTATGAGAGCGTTTCTTGATGGCTTCCTCACTGCATCTGATTGAAGTTTATAGCAACAACCTGAGTGGGCATTTGTTCAACTTTTCTCCATAACTACGCTATAAACACCACATCAGCCCTGTCAGTTCTGTTTTCCAAAACCCGACATAGAACTTGACCCATAACAGAAATATTGCTTGATATTTGTATGAAACAATGAAAAAAATACGTACTTACTTATGGAACTTCAATTCATTTACTGAAATTAAAAGGTACTAAGGAATAGGCATTGATTTCTAATGTTTTATTTAATGGTATAGTTAAAATGTAAACTTTATATTGACATTTATTTAATATTATTATTAAAATTTTTTAGTTAGTAAGTGCAAACTAAGATAATTTGTGATTGACATTTTTTTTGAAGAGAAATTTAGTTCAGTAGCAGAGATACTTTCACATAATTTCACCTTAAGATATTTTCTTTTTTAAAAAAAAATCAAATCTTAATTGCTTTTGGAAAGTGTATCTTTCTAAGTGGCTTTTGAATAAACACAAGTTTAGTAAGACTAACTGGACTGAAGGATTCTAGCATGGATCTAGAAGGACCAGCAGGTGGCACTGTATTCCAATACTGAGTAAGAAATGGAATCTTCCAGAGGGTGAACTCATTTGGTAAAACCAAAAATTCTATCAATAATTTTACAAGAAAATTTGTATATCATGCTATGAAGCCCATGTATTAATTTATATATGTAATATAAAATTGTTTGAAATTTAATAGGAATGCTTTTTATCTTTTGGTTTTATTGTTTCTAGACTTAGCTCTTCTATCATATACAGAGGTATAATTATACCAGATTATATTTTATTTTCTTTCAGTGTATACTAATAAGGTGCACCAGGAGCTGGAGCAAATATTACTATAAGCAATGGTTAAACTTGGCTTTAAGAAAACATGATCACATAGTGGATGTATTTCATATATATTGATAGTGATTTTGATGGTGTTAATTCATATGTGTTTGCTTTACATGTTACTTCTACATTTATTATGTTTTATTCACTCTAAAAGGGACTGCATATTTTGCTCTGAGTGATAAATGGAATTCCAAGGCAAAAAAGTATTTACAAATTTTTATTTTTATTTTTTCTTCATTAATGAGCTTGTATCTCAATCAAGTAGGATTCTTCTGAGTACATATTATATTTCATTACCCATTCTTAGATATGTGATTAGATAGAAAATATCCCAGGACGACTTGTTAAATGAGAGCATGCATTTAGATCCTACAAGAACTGTAAAATCTCTGTTTCACGGAATGTTTACTAAAGAAGCAGTTTTGCTAAAAAAATCAATTCAAGAAATCTAGTTCCTAATGTCCATGATAGCATGCTTGGCTATGTAGGTTAGGAATAACCAAACCAAACCAAACCAAACCAAACCAACCAACCAACCAGCCAACCTAACCAACTAACCAACCAACCAACCAACCAACCAACCGACCAACCAACCAACCAACCACCTACCTATCCTAATTGTTCAACAACAGCGTATTTCAATTTTAGGCAAATATTTAAGTGTCCCCTAACTTTAAAACTATGTGTACAGTAATCTTCAGGGGTCAATATTACAGCTTGCATCTTAGTGCACCCTAAAAATTCTTAAGTTTAGGGATTGAGTCACAGACTAGCACTATCCTAAGTTGGGGCCTTTAAGAAGCAAAGCCTCATGGGAGGGCTCCTGGTCACTGGAGATAACTCATCCTGGTTATCTATAAAAACACCATTTCAAAACTTGAGCTTGTGGCTGTTTCTCACAGATTGTCTTTGCTTGCAACACAGGCACCTAAGTCTTGTAGATGCCTGAGACTTCTTGCTAAAACTGTCACCATTTTATGTTTTGCATATTAATTCACTGTGCTCATTGCTATCATTTCGAATGCGGATGTATACTCAGCACCTTGGTGATAATGCTACTTTCCTATAGTGTTAATATGTACACGGCACTGTCATGGTTAAAGCCAGCATCAGCACTGAGGTGAGAATTCATGGACCAAGTTTTACAGGGGCTAAAATTGGAAATCAGGAGGGCAAGATATTCTTTTGACATATCCTGAAAAATAATACGACTTTTTTTTCTCATTTTCAAAGAATGAATCTGGTCAGAGAGGAAAGTTGAAGTACTCAGAAGAGCAGAGTTCAGGCAGCTACTAACAAAGGTCTATCCATCCCCATGCTCACCTGGCTTTGTAGAGTAGATAGTGTTGCCACTTTAACGTTGGAAGAGCAGTTATTGCTTGTCGAAGCACTCGGCTTACTATTTCAACACCTCTAGGGATGCTTATAATATCTTAATTGATTAAAAAAAGGTAATCAGAATTTCATCTTACTATTCTGGATACCAGCTTCCAACTCTCACAGCAAGTTCATTCCCATGGTAACTTCCAACGTAGATCAGTTTATTGGATCCAGGCTAAGAGATTAAAACAGTTTATTTATCTCTACTTTGTCCATCAGAGCATAAGTTTTAGATAATGATGTATGACTAGGATGCTTGTGCCATCTGTATCTGATTAGCAATAAAGGCAGCTTGGAACATGAGGTGGAAAAACCAGTGGTCAGCATTGGGTAACATCCTAGCAGGAGTGACTCAGTACCACTACCCTGGTGTGTGGGTTGAGGCATTTAAGTACATTTTGTCTTAGGAGTTTTGAAAACGTCATTAGGGCAAGCACCTGGAATTGGTTCTAGCTGGGGGAAGGCCAAGATACAGAAAGGGAAAAGTAGAGAGAGCTTTGGCACCAACACTGTAACATTTAAGAGGGGATGTCCGCATGCTGACACTACAGTCCCAATCTTTCTGGTCCCTTGTTGAAATCTTTGTTTCTACATGGAAAGAGTCACAGGGGGAAAGATTTCTGCTCTCATTCTTATTTTAGTTTATATATAATCAAATTTATAGTTGATAATAGAAGCTTAGAGGATTTGTGAATAAATTATTGTAATGGCGTTTCCAAAAGACTGTTCTGTGCAAAGTGTTAACTGAGCATGATGGGAGAAAAATGTAAATGAAAATCTCTCCTTAGACAGCCCAGACCCAACAGGGTATATAATATGTATATATCATTACATTATATATGTATATATATATATTTGACATATTTATACTATATTATGATCTTACACACACGCACACACACACACACACACACACACACACACACACACACACACGTAAATATTCCCAAGGACTGTAGATTTGCATGGCACCCAAAATCCTTGTAGCTGGGAGGCAGGAGTACTTATAGTGCTCCCTAGAGTTAATAGAATTTAGCTTTGTTCTTAAGGAATACAATCTATAATAGATAGCAGTATGTGCATGGGTATTTTGAGTCTGTGTGTGTGTGTGTGTGTGTGTGTGTGTGTGTGTGTGTTGGGGATGAGGTGACAGCTGGAGTAAAGTAAAAGTGAATGTGAAATCTTTGGGACTTAATTAAACAGCAACTGGAGAGATTAGGCTTGATGTAAGTTATGTGAGGGAGGGAGACAGGGCAGGAGAGAAGGTTGACTGGGAAATCAGGACAACACTATAGAGAGCTGGCAAGGCCAGGATAAGGCAGCTTATATTTTAGCAGTGAATTTATAGAGAAAGTGGTTTGTATATACATGATAGTCATGAGTAGTATTTGATTCTAAAATCTTAAGGGTCACTGACCATGATTTTTGCTTCTTTGTACGTTATATTACTTAGAAATTGCTGATTTGATTATTCTGATCACAAATTCACAAGAGACTGTGTAATGTTTTGTATCCATGTTTTACAAAGAGGCCTAGGAAGGGCTTTTGCCTTTGCCTCTCAATATTAAGATTTTTTTCATTTAGTTTTTATAACCTGAAAAGGAAGATCAAGAAGACCACACATGGCCAATCTATGCCATGAATGCAAAAGCTGCTTTGGCTCATAAACCCTTAGAAGTTGGGAGGAAAATGTAGCCAGTCCTCGGTAGCTATTTTTTTCTTGTTTGTTTTTTGTTTTCATGTTTGTGTCATACCATTCTTATTATTCTCCTCAATCCCTTCTTTATCAGCTGCCTCCTTCTGTCCAGTGTTTTTTTTTTCAAAACTCAGACCATGTATTCTTGCCTTGGGAATTCTCCAGAAACCTTCCTTCAACTTCCCTATCTCTGACAGGCAGGGCACAATCCCAGTCATACTTGGTTACTCACAGTTCTTTCAGAGTACAGCAGTTATCTGTAATTGTAAGAATTGATAAATCATTTCAGCCACTGTATGTTCTTCTACACTACTGGTAAAATTGATTTCTTAAGCTCCCCCTGCATACGTGGAGGGCCAGGGGATAGGCTTGTTGTAGGATTTTCAAACATTGGAAAATGTTTTAGTTGTGTTGAATGGAGTTCTTTGCTTCTTTTCCCCAGTGCACCTTCCCTTCTTTTCCTTCTGAATGACAGTGCTGTTTGCACATGGTGATTTCACTGGTACTGTTCTCATGAATACTGGCTTGAAGATCAAGACACTTCACCACCTAAGAGTGCATCTATGGACCTACTCCACTGGCTACATCTCTCAAAATGTGTGATTGTCTGTGAATCTCTCCACGTGATTGAATGGATCTGAAACAGCAGCCACTAATTGCCATCCCCACACTTCTGGAAACTTAATGTAAAATGCATTCCTGACCCTAACAAAATTACAGTTTTAAAAACCTTTCATTGGGCTAACGTTTCTCAATCTTTGCATAAGAAAACTCATTTTTTTGCCCCCTGAAATCAAGCTATATTTTGTGGTTCCTCAATCTAGTGCCAAGGGAGCCATGCTTGAAAGAGTTATGCTACTAATTTGATGTATTTTTGAGTTTTACTCACATGCAAACACGTCCTTTTAAAAATAGTTCCGCCGGGCAGTGGTGGCGCACGCCTTTAATCCCAGCACTTGGGAGGCAGAGGCAGGAGGATTTCTGAGTTCGAGGCCAGCCTGGTCTACAGAGTGAGTTTCAGGACAGCCAAGGCTACACAGAGAAACCCTGTCTCGAAAAACCACACACACACACACACACACACACACACACAAAAATAGTTCCGATCGATTATTTCAGACATTTTAAATTAGGTTTATCAATGCACCTGTGCTTTCTAATATGAGCTCCCCAACTACTTTGGGAAAATAACGTATTTTCATACATATGTTTATCTCTATATATCTTATAGAATATGTACATATTCTTTCTGTATCTGTGTGTTCTCTTAACTCTCTGTTATTGCATAAAGTTGTGTCCTTCTATATCTTTTTAGAAGCTAAAATATGGTTCAGTAAGAAATTGTAGAAAAATTATCTGATTCAAATTAGCTAGTGTTTCTTCCTGTCTTTTCAATGAATTCCTGCTTTTTTGATTATAATGATTTTTTTATAATATCTATAAAATTTTCTTCAATATTTTATTCTAAAAGTATACTTACTTTGTTGTTTGGAAAGATGTGGAGAATGGAGCAGCCTTACAGATAATAGCCTCACATATTTCAGAACCAGAGAAATCTAAAATGGAGGAGAGAGTTCTACTGCATCCCTACCAGCCCCGCAAAGTCAAACAGCTCAGCACTGTGACCTCCAGCCAACATTCTGAAATCTAGTTTTATTTTCCTTCTGTTAACAGTAGACCATGTCTCTATTGTGTTTAACAGGATCTCTTAAGGCTGTTTCTAGGCATAGGTGAGAAACAAAACAGAGAAGGGGCCAGAAGTAGATAAAGGATTTCTTAGATAGATGAAAAATCACACTTAAAGTGCTCAGAAACCAAGTCCCCAACAATGGGTACATGCTAATTAGTCTTGAACTGGAACCTTAGCAAGGGGAAGTGCTGATGTCATCTCCCAGGGGACTTTGTCCTTATCCTTCAAGAAACAACTGGAGTTTGGTGGCAAGGATCCCAAGTTACAGTATCCTTCCTTGACATTTTGCCTGGACCTCACTAGAGTTTATGTAACTGGCTTTTGTGATGTCTGTTTTATCACTTACGGGATTCTCCTTCATGTTTTTTAATCTGGGGTTTTCACCAAGGAAGCAAAGAGAGCTCCAAATATTAGATATTCTTAGTTGGGATAAAGTTCAGCCTATCTGCATCAGACTACTCAGGATGGATGAGAGACTTGGTTCCTTCCCAGTGCCTGAAGTTTCACAGGATTGGCTTTCTCCCCACCTTAAATTAAAATAGTTTTTAGGGCTCAATTAAGTCTACAAATAGTAAAATCTAAAGCAAAATCTGAAGAAAATATTTAAAAATATGCCCGATAAACTTTGCAACTGCAAGTTACAAAATGGTTATTCTTCAGACAAAAATTAAGAGCTTGTAAAACTTCTGAACTATCAATGAATCCTTTGTGGGAAAGAATTTCAATACAATATATGACATTTCAATCCTGAATAGTGGTGTTTTCTGGCTCTGAAGTACTTGCCATAAATTTCAATTGAAATCAACCATTTATAGCTTTCAGCTGGATAAGTATACTTGCTAAAGTAAATATTACATGCTGATTTTTACTTGTAAACGTATTACATGAACATCTCTTTCATTTCCTTCATTAGTCGGATTGACAAATTTTATCTTTATAAAATCAATAACCTAATTTATATTGAATATGAACTTGGAGAATAAAAGTGTATTAACTCATGACACATATGTTATTTTTCCAATGAATTATTAACTTTAAAACATAAACATTGGGCTGGCAAGATGACTCAGCCGGTTAGGGTATTTGCTGCCACACCTGACTACTTCAGTTCAATCCCTTGCAAACCACATGGTGGTGAAAGGAAAGAACTGATCCCACAAGTTGTACAAACACACAGATACACACACACACACACACACACACACACACACAAACACACACATCAAATAAATATATAAAAAGTCTACTCCAAATTGGGAATAATTGAAACATATTAATATGCATATACATTTTTTGCAAACATTTATTTTTGAGCCTGTTTTTTGAGATTTATGTACTGTATAATATAAAATATAAATAATAAAATAGTATAAAAGCTTGCATCCTTTGGTATAACCTAATTAAATATGCATATATGTGAAGGGATTGTGAAAAAGTTAGCTTCAAGTTTTGTTTTGTCTCACTTAAATTCATAGCAACTATCTGTCATTGACATATGCTGGATCTCAGAAAACAACTTAGTTTTTGAATAAAAAGGTTTATAAAAGCTTATACCCATGGTGTCATGTGTCAATAAAAACTGAAAACTGTTAATCCTGCTAAAGGCAGCCTACTACAATTCACACTGACTTGGAAACAGAAAGGAACGATATTGTTCTCCAGAATTAGTACATGTAACTTGCAGGCAAACTAACTTTCTAGAAAGCAATTCATTTATCAAATGTGTGGACGCCTGATGACAGTTTTACCCCATGTCTGATTATGTCCTAAGTTTCAGTTCTGGTCTGTTTCAGCATCTCCAGCCTTCCTGTGAGTCTTCGGGCCAACTTCGTTGTGTTTTATTCTTTGAGCTAATGAGAATGTTTTAGAGGGAGGACCTAATCATGAGCTCCCTTTGTTTGACCAACTTGAGCTGGAGGAAGGCTCAGGAAAGCTAAGGACAGGCATTGAGAAGGATGTCTGGACAGACTGAGAAGACTGCAAGGGATAAGATTGATGTGCCTTGTTCTGGAAGTGGTGCTGTTAACTACTTACTGATTTGCTATTAAGAAAAGTTTTGTACTGTTTAGAGATCATTCACACATAGTACTACGTGAAAAATATGTGTTTTTAAGGAAAAGCCATGGTTGCCAGTGGATGGAGGTGGGGTATGAGGAGGTGGAGGACAGAGGATTTGGAAGGCAGTGAAACGTCTCTGTCCAGTGCCGTCATGACAGGTCCCTCTCCTTGTACCCTTGTCAAAACTTATAGAATGCATAACATCCTGAGTGAACTGTGTGAAAAGAATAACTCTGTAAGATTATGATGAGTCAATGAAGGTTTACCAGTTCTGTAAAGTGCAATAGAGAGTATGTTGCTAATTGAGGATGCTGTGTATGTGTGTGTGTGTGAGGTGTGGCAGAATTATTGGTATCTTTCCCATGGACCAGAAACAACCAAGATGGCCTTAAAAGTAAAATAAGTATGCTTTCCATTCTGCCACAGAAGCAGAAGGTCTAAACATATGGAGAGATTGAGTTGTTATCAGTTTACAGATTGAGACCTAGAGGTTCTGGTTTCTAGCGGTGCGGCTTCATTGCTGTGGGTTGGAAGGAAGCAGCTATAGATTACAGAGCAGGACTCCTCACTCATGGCTTGCTGGCATACCAAAGAGAAGCAAGAAGAGGAGTCCTACTGTATTCTTTGAGGTTAAATCCCAGCCATTTAAAGACTTTCCACTAGGCTATGCTAAGGCTAGGCAAGGCTTCCTAAAGGTCCCATCACTCTCAATAGGACTCCAGTGGAGATCAAGCCAATGGCTTTCGGGGGCGTTCCAGATCTCACTGTATAGGTCCCACCCTGACAGTCAGTGCCCTGAGTATTGAACTTTCTACTGCGGATGAGCATTCTCTCACTAATCAGAGATCTTTGGGAATATCCTGGGGGGAGTGAATTGATTTTCTTTCACATAGCTAAATTGATGTATGTGACCGAGTTTGTTTCCAAGAGTGCATTCTTGCTATCAGTAAGTGATTTGGACTAAAGGCCAAGTGTTTAGGACGACTTTAGTGGGTCATTATCCACTCGTCTCGGGGAGATAAGGAGGCATGATATTAATGCATCAAAAAAACAAAAACAGAAACAAAAAAACAACCAGTGCTCTTGTTGAGAACACAGTGTGGCTTAATATCATGAAATATGCAGATTTAAGGAAGCCATAATAATACTTCAAATTTAATAATTTTTGTGTGTTAAAGGAAGCAATGTATCTATCCTTACATACAACACTAGGAAATGTTATAAAAGTGGAAGGAACTAACCTAAATGAGCAGATTTCTAAAATCTCATTGCTAAAAATGTAATAATAATAATAATAAAATAATAATAATAATAATAATAATAATAATAATAATGTATTTCTCTTGCCCCTCCCTTGTCATCCATTTCTTATGTCAAATGGTGATTTTCTGGTATATTTTATTTCATATTTACTTTTTCCTACACATTCCACCATAAGATATATGAGATTTTTTTAAGACCTTAACATTATTCTAAACTTTACTGAAAAAATGATAGACCTGGACCAATACTTATATCAAAAATTATCAGCATTAAAAATTTTTAAAATATTAATATTAAATTTTTAAAATATTAAAATTTTAATATTAATATATTAAAATATTTTTAAAATTTATTTTAAATTACATGTGTAGTGACAATTTTGAGAATTCTGAAATTTTGGTTTCTTAAAAAAAAACAGAAATATTGTAAGAATGTGCTTTCATTTTAATCCCAGGTTTGGGGTTGTAGAGCAGCTTTGGACTGTTTAAACCAGCTGACCATAATTTGCCTTGTGCTCCAGCAGAAGAGTAGTTTTGTCAGCTGCAGATAATTTATGCAACATGTGACATTTGGAATTCTGGGAATTTTCAGAGGGTATATAAATGCTAGGGCACTGAGAGGTGGGTGGTTGTTGGTCATTTAGGGAGGATGGTTGTTAGTAGTTAGAGAAGAAACAAAAGGAAATTTCAGGCTCTCTCTCTCTCTCTCTGTCTCTCTCCTGTCTTTCTCTCTTTCCTCTCCCCCTCTCTCTGTCTCTCTTTCTCTGTCTCTCTCTCCCCCTTGTGTGTGTGTGTGTGTGTGTGTGTGTGTGTATCTCCCCTCTATCCTTCTTTCTCTCCTATCTAGCCTTAGCAGGTGAGACTGTGAGGGAAAAGGGTGGGAAAATGAAGAGCCCACAAAGTATCAAAGACCAGCTACGACGTGTATGTGTGTGTCCATGTGTTTGGTATGTGCACATAGTGCATGTGCCTGATGAGGCCAGAAGAAAGTCCTAGGTGCCCTAGAGCTGGAGATTTAGGCTGTTGGAAATCCTCCAGTGTGGGTGCTGGGAACTGAACTTGTGTACCCTTTAAGAGCAGTACATACTGCTAAACACCGAGTCATCTCTTTAGCCCCAGACCTTAAGTAAAAATTTTGATTAGCTATGATTATTTTGGAAGCAAGCATTCTTATCTTCAGAGACACTATATTATGGAAAAAGTTATTTTCCCATCAGTACTAGCACAACTTTAGGTCAATATACTGATATTTTCACAATCTTCTTGCCATGTCCAAGGCAAACAGAGAAGACAAGTGTCAGAGTGGAATTCAAGGCATAGTGTAAATGATGTTTAGGGTGAATTCCATAGTCCCCAATCATACATATTTATAGGGATTTTTTCCATTGTTCTGGTTTTCTCAATTGACTGCAATTTTGATGTTACCTTGGATTTGAAGTTTCTACAATTTTCTGACAAGGATTCTTATTTTTATGACCGGTTTGGTCACGAGACTCCCAGGGGTCCATCTCTTGGCTTTGTGCTTTTCATGACATCCAAATGCACTCCATTGAGCTGTTCACATGACTGAATGCCAGAAGATAGAACCGAAATAAAATATCCTGTTCTGGAAAAATAAACCACCCAAAGGACTTATGTGTCCTTCCTCATTTCTTTCTGTTTCTGACTTAGAGTTAAAATGTAAGCAAGAAGCAGTGTTTTGAATTCAAAACTGAAACAATCCTGACTTGTAGACGTAGTAATTAAATTACCTAAGTTTATAGTGCAGTCTAGCATGTTGTTTTATTTTTAATGCTCCACTATGCTACTATTTTTATATTTTTATTTCTTCTAAATATACTTCAGCACCTTGGAACTAACAGCAAATAAAATATATTAATCTTCTATGGAAGATTGGGGCAGAATATATTTTTTTGTAAATAGAATCTGTCTATATAGATCTATCCAGTGTTTGCTGGGAGACTAGCTATTGTTGTGATGCTATTAATAGCACATGTGCCCTGGAAATTGGACTTTATGTTGTGGCTGAGTTATTCCTCCAAACAAGTCCAAAAAGGTTCTTTTCTAGGAGAGGGAACTCAGAGCTGCCTGGTGTCTCTTAGTAGGAGGCAATAAATACTTGTGCATCAGTTCCAACTGTAGGCTAGGCTCTGGCTCAGCCCTGGGAGTGAAAGGACACACAGTGGCCATAACCACAGGCAGAGTTGGAAAGATACATGGAGTTTTGAGGGGAAAGCCTACTACATGTTGTTTTATATACTTTTTCCTCTTTTGGTTCTTTACAGTCTCTCTGATTATTGCAAATAAAGGCACACAGAAACCAAAATACCAATAACTTCTGATAGCTAGAACATGGGAAAGCCAGGATCAATATTCATGGTTGCTCTATTCCAAAGAGGCCGAAACTTTGTCTTCCTATATTTTTATTCCATTAGAGGTCTTTGTTAAAGTATTGAAGAAGAACAGAAAAGGTTCTAACTTACTCTCAAGTTAACTCTTGTTTCTCCACTGACACTAAAGACAGAAGAAACACTTAGGGGTACTGATACCTAAGGTTAACTACAAGTGGGCAGTTTACCCTTAAGAAAAATTGCTAGTTTTGCTACCACTGTTCTATGAGGATTAGTGTGACGGAAAAGTGAACATGATATTTTTGCATATATTAGGAACTATAAAACAAATTTTGCACAGGTATTAGCCACACAAAATATGAGGAGGGTGTCCTACAAGGTCTTCTCACACTGAGTGACAGATGCTACAGACATGAGAGTGAAGCAACTTCTCCAAATCTATACCACCAATAATGTGTGACAGGAATAAAAGCACGGGTCTTGGTTTGAATACAATGCTCTTACTGTTCTGGCTTGTTTTAGTGCTATCTTTAGAGATTATCTATAAAATTTTAATAAGACTTTATCTTGAGTGAAGGACGTGTGTGTGTGTGTGTGTGTGTGTGTGTGTGTGTGTGTGTGCGTGCTTGTGTGTAGGTCTTGCTTGGTTTGGAATGCCAAGGAAAGTGTGGTAGCAATTGCTCATTTCTATCTGTAACCGTTTGAACTACTCAGTGTGTCTGGACTTTTCCTACACATAACCAGTTCAGCCATATGTGAAATTAAAATTAATTGTGCCTGAAGCAAAGCATTTGTAATATTACTTAGAACTATAACTTAGATTCACATGTTTGTTCTTTATGTTGTATGTATTCAACATTTACTTATTTATTTTTAGGTAGAAGATGTATCAACATTCTTAATCTTTGTCAAGTTCATTGGCAGGCAGATTTATAGTAGTGTTTGGTCAGTTGCTTAGGGGACAGAACCAAACAGCATATTGGTTGTGTTATGTTGGGCTTTGTGGTTTTACAGTTTAGGAAGTCCAGTCCTTGTTTAATAGCATGCAACCATTGCTGCTCTCAAAGTTTCCTTCTATATGCAACTAGTGGTTTAAAAAAAATATTTGGAGGAGGACCAAAAAGCATCCAGACTCCAAAACAAAGAAATAACCCTACAGCGTAATCAATTAGGAATTATTTTGTTTCCACAACAACTAAACATTTAGAAATGATCGTTGGAGAACAGGAATCTGCTGGAGTGTGATTCAGAGTAAAGATCCTGAGCCTTAGAGTCAGATCAGCTCATGTAGAAATCTGAGTTGTTCTCAAGATGTAGACAATAGCAGCCAGTTTGTGTGACTCTCCTGAGCAAGGTGCAGTAACAAAATGGTATAAATATGTGCAGTCCAGAGCCAAGTAGGTGGTGAACATTATTTCCTAGTACTTGCAGCAAACTTCCTAACTCCAAACACTACTAAGGCGTATGTGCTTTTAGGATATTCAATTAAGATATAGGAAAGAATTTAGGGAAGGACTTTCATATTGCATGAAATAGTTTAAAGTCACATTATCCTGTCCTCCCTCCAGAAATGATCATATTCAACAAGGTGAAATATAACACAAAATGCGATTGATTAATGGTGTTGGGTGAAACTCAGGAAACTGCTGAGTCTCAGCTTCCCTAGAAGGCGGAAGATGTCTGCCTCAAGCAGGACATGGCCACAGAGCTGATGCAACAGCTCCAGCCGAGAGAGTCATTTTCAACATGAGGGGCATAGGTCTGAGCTCCATGTTTCTAAACGAAAAAATAGGGTATGCCCCAGAGAGAACCTTTCTTAGACCCTCTTTATTTCTAGCAGTGATGAAGGAGTTGATCCCGTGGAACTGTGGGCTAGCATTTCAGCCAGCCGCCAGGTCCCACTGTAGTGGAAACACGTATGCAAGTACACGCATGCATGCACGCATGCCCTGTTCATTGGTTGAAGAAATCCAAACTACGAAACACAAAGATTCACATCATGAGAAAAAAAATAGCTGTTATCCTGGAATATACCCAAGAGCTGTGAATATGAGATATAGTAACAATTAATCAATGAATTAGTACAGAAGTTCCTCAAAAAATTGAAAATAAGGGCTCAAGAGGTGGCTCAGTGGTTAAGTGAATGCACTGCTCTTGCAGTGGATCTGAGATTGGTTCCAGCCTCCATGTTGGGGTGATAACAACTGCCTGTAAAGCTAGCTTCGGGGCATCTGATGCTTTCCTCTGGCCTCTAAAGGCACCTGTGCTGGATTGCATATGTTTCCACACAGAGTCACACACATACACACAATTAAAATAAATATTTATAAAAAAAAACCAAAATAGAAATAACACATAATGCTGTATTTACCCAAAGAATCTCAATCAACATATTGTGGAGATACTTGTACATATGTTTTCTCTTATATGTAAAACTTAGATTTAAAAAATATGTGTGTGTGTGTGTGTGTGTGTGTGTGTGTATAAAAACTAGACAAGTTAACTGGAAAAAAAAAGAGCTCAGAAAAACATATATAGCTTTTCTGCCATCACCTAGAATACCAATGCCTTAAAGATTTTGCCAGAGACTATTACCAAATGCTTGATATAACGTCAGTAATATTTAGACTCTTCCTGAGAACAGGAAAGAGAAATTCTCCAAATTTAAAGTGATATGAACATAATATTAATATTAGAAATTAATAAAGATTGTACTGAAGCCACATGAGGCTGCTCTACCATTGCTGGCTCAGCCAGTATGCCTCAGAGATATGCACAGAGAATGTGTACATTCACATTCATTTCTGTAATGTTCAAAACTAGAAAGAGGAAATATGGTATTAATACATCAAAAACAATGGGATTTTATTCAGTCACAAAGAAAAGTAAAGGCATGACATTTAGAGAAAAAGTTTATGCAACCAGAGATCCATCCATGGTAAGTGGAATAAGCAAACAACTATTGTTTGTTTTCTTTCATATGAAGAATTTAGATTGTGTGTGTGTGTGTGTCCATCCATGTGTGTGCAGGATATTAAAAAAAAAAAGCACATTGTGAGAAGAAAGGAAGAGATTATGTGGAAGGGGAAAAGGAAAGGGTAATGGGGTTACTTGCGACATGAAAGAGATGGAAGCTACGCAGAAGGGAACTGCAAGAGAGGGGGTACACCAGTGCAGAATGGCGCTCCAGACTCATCTCCGCAGCTTCAATAACCATCACAAATGGAGGGAAGGAGAGAGCTTCAGCCTCCTTTAGTTGGTTGCAGTCCATCAGCGAGGGAAGTCAGGGCAGGAACCCAAGCAAGAGAGAACTTGGAGTGGAAGGCTTGGAGGAAGGCTTGGAGGAAGGCTTGGAGGAATGCTGCTTGCTGCCTTGCTCAACTGGGCTCGTACTTTCTTCGCTTGCTTGCTTTCTTATATTTTTTTAAACTTTATTTTGAAAAATAAATTCTCATAATGTATGTTTTAATCATGTCTTTCCCCTCCCCCAATTCTTCCCAGATTCCCTACCTCCTTACTCACTCAACTTTATATTTTTTTATCTCTTTCTTTTTAAAATATGAAAGCAAGCAAGCAAACAACAACAAAATCCAAGAAACACAACCCCTGACAAAACCCACAAAAAATGAAAATCAAAATAAACAAACAAAAGACCAAGACAAAAAAAAAAAAGAAAAAACCCAAGCAAAGAAAACTAAGACAGAAAGTCTATGAAAATACTATTGAGTCTATTTTGTGTTGTTTAACTACTCCTAGGCATGGGACACCCCAAATCGTGGTAACATACTCGGTGAGACTTCATTGGCCAAAACTGATTTTTTCTTATTGAGCTTAGTTTTCCTATGTGAAGATCATCTGCCTAGGTGTGGTACTAATTAATACTGTCTAGGCCCTCCTGCATCAATTAACACAACTCCCACAAGTCATACCCACAGGCCAATCTGTTCCCCTCAGATGACTCTAAGCTGTGTCAGGTTGATAATTAGAGCCAACAGGGACAGATAATAACACACAAATATAAAGATGGCATAATGAAATTCACCACTTTGTATGCTAACTTAAAAAAAATTAAAAAGAGAAAATTTTAGGATAGTCACATTCATGCAAATAACTTCCGAAATTTTCATTAGAATGTTGACCAATAGAGTGTAGCACACATTAAAAAAAAAGAAACATCCTGATTAAAGGTCTTTGTTTCTGGATCCTAAATAATTGCTCAATAATAGGAAATCTGTTAATATTATACTTGAGAAGAACAAATGAGTTTATTAAGAGATATAAAAGACATTTGGCAAAAATTTAGAGTTTATAGTTGATTTAATAAGGAAGGAGCTAATGAAGTCATGAATTGGTGAACTTTTTCTTAACCTGCTAATGAGCATGTAATAATTCTCCAATCCAGTGTCATATTTCCTGGAGAGAATTCTAGAAACCTTAAATCTAAGAAACAGACAACGATGCCCATTATCACCATTAATATATAATATTGTTCCACAGTACTAACCAATGCCATTAGACAGGAGAAAGAAATTACATGTACACCTATATGTGCTGGGACAGCTTTTAGTTGGTTGGCATCAGTAAGATACATAAGAAGTTGTGCTTAAGAGGATCTGGAAGGAAAGGAGGGGTGGAGCCAATAAAAATAAATTGTATTTGTGTATGAAATTCTCAAAGATTAAAAAAATTTTAAAACATGGGGTGCTGGGCGGTGGTGGCACACGCCTTTAATCCCAGCACTTGGGAGGCAGAGGCAGGAGGATTTCTGAGTTCGAAGCCAGCCTGATCTACAGAGTGAGTTCCAGGACAGCCAGGGCTACACAGAGAAACCCTGTCTCAAAACAAAACAAAACAAAACAAAAACATGGGGTAATAATTACAGTTTCCATGATCGTATATCATGATGATAAAAAATATCAACTGAAATATCTGACAGAATTCTGTAGAGTAGTGGCTGGAAAGATGATGCAAAGATCAGTAGTTTTTACATATGCAAAAAAAAAAACAGTTAGAAGACCAAAATCTACAAAATAGAAAAAAAAAACCCAATTTAACATTAAATCTACCAATAAGTGAGCAAAATTCTATATGTAAAAAACAATCAAAAACTTTGGAAAACCTCTGAAGTTCTCTGGAGAATGCCATAATAATTGAAATAGTACACTGTAGACATTTTCAACATGTTGTCAGCGTCTCTTAATTCTTTATATAAATTTATACCATCAGGAAAATTTTGGATCTAGATGGGCTGCTTTTAAGTTAATATGGAAAAATATGCATGCATGCATGAATGGACAGGAAAAATCATCAAAAGGAGAGTAAAGACGGAGGGCTAGCTCTGCCGGATATTAAAACATACTGTTAACCCTGAGCTATTAAGAGGATTTAGTCTGGGCATGAAGTGAATACTAGTGGAATAAAATATAGAATACATATGTGAGTCAAAGTAGCCTATAATATTCATGGGAAAAATGTGATTTTTCAATAAGGTGTCAGTCAGCTAGCTGTCTTGAAAAAAATAGATACATACTATTTTTTACACTTTATACTAGTACAATTTCCAAATGGGACATTAATGAGTATGTAAGACATAAGCCATAATACTCTAGAAGACATCATAGAAAATTCTTTTCAATGTTTTCAATGAAGAAAGACTTTCTAACTATGATTAAAACTAGGAACTACAGAAAGTAACTAAGTCTTACTACATAAAAGAAAACTATTTCTGCATAGCCAAAATTAAAAGAAACACCAGAGGAATTTCTTTCATGTGTAGTATATACTACAGATAAAAGCTAGTCTACTTAATATATTAAAGGCTTCAACACTTTGCTACAACAAACCTAAGAATTCCACATGAAAAGAAGAAAGTCTCTGATCATGTATTTTACACACAGGAAGTAAGATGGGGGTGTCTACTTTGTGTCATATGCAGCAGACCATCATCTGCTTAGTTTGGACTTAACAGTCAACTTATTTCTTTTTTAAAATTTATTCTTTGAGAATTGTATATAATAGGTTTTGATAACAGCAACCTCCTCTCTCCCATCTCTTCCCAGCTCCACCTCTCCATACAACCAACTTGATTTCTTTCTTTATTCGCTATTCGAGCACTGCCTTCCCTCCTGGTCCCCCTTCACAGAGTCCTTCCCTTTCCACTGCTCCTCTGAGAGGGTAGGGCCCACCCCTGGGCATTCCCTCACTCTGGCCAGGTACAAAGCAAGTCTCAACAGATACCAGAAGATTGAAATAATCTCTTGCATTTTATCAGATCCTCATAGATTAAGGCTGAGCTTCTGCAACTACGGAAACAACAGAAAGCCCACAGACTCATGGAAACTGAACAACTCTTTATTCAATGATCACTTGGTGAGGGAAGAAATAAAGAAAGAAATTGAAGACATTCTAGAATTCAGTGAAAATGAAGGCACAATATACCCAAACGTATGGGACACAACGAAGGCAGTGCTAAGAGGAAAGTTCATAGGATTAAGTGCCTTCATAAAGAAATTGGAGAGATCTCATGCTAGCAGCTTAACACCACACCGAAAGCTCTAGAGCAAAAAGAAACAAACACTCCCAAGAGTACAAGGCAGGAAATAATCAAAATGAGGGCTGAAATCAATCAATTAGAAACAAGGAGAACAATACAAAGAATCAACAAAACCAAGAGCTTGTTCTTTGGGAAAATCAAAAAGATAGATAAAACTTTAGCCAAACTAACTAAAAAGCACAGAAACAGTATCCAAATTAACAAAATTAGAAATGAAAAGGGAGACATAACAGCAGAAACCGTGGAAATTAAAAAAATCATTAAGTCTTTCTTCCAAAGCCGATACTCAACAAAACTAGAAAATCTAAATAAAATGGATGATTTTCTAAACAGATACCTCTTACCAAAGTTAAATCAAGATCAGGTAAATTATCTAAACACTCCTAAACCCTCTAAGGAAATAGAAGCAGTCATTAAGTCTCCCAACCAAAAAAATTCTAGGGCTTTTAGTTCAGAGTTCTATCAAACTTTCAAAGAAGAGCTATTATCAATACTCCTCAAACTACTCCACAACATAGAAACAGAAGGAACACTGCCAAACTCATTCTATGAGGCCAAAGTCACCTGATGTCTAAACCACACAAAGACTTAACAAAGAAAGAGAATTTCAGATCAGAGTATAGTTACCAGGAGGTGGGCATGGTTGGGAGCCATTTTAGGAGATGCTGAGCCTACCTGGTAAATCCTCCACAAATAGTTCAGACTTCATTCAGAAGAATGATCTTTAATTCAGAGAAATGAGACATTCTACAGCCTTTCCTTAAGGGCTGCAAAATGAGTTGAATCATAATGGAACGTTTGATAAGTAAACAAGGAAAATAGCCTTTACAGCAAACATATTGTAAACAAAAGAGACGGTCACTTTCTACAGGACTATGGAGACAGTAACATGCGGCACACCTGCAAATTCTCATTGGGTGTTTTATACTCATTCTATGAGGTCAAAGTCACCTGACATCTAAACCACACAAAGACCCAATTAAGAAAGAGAATTTCAGATCAGTTTCTCTTATGAACCTTGATACAAAAATATTCAGTAAAATTCTCACAAACCGAATCTAAGAACATATCAAAAAATCATTCACCATGATCAAGTTGGCTTTATCCCATGGATGCAGGGATGGTTCAGTATGCAAAAACCCATCAATGTAATGCGCTATATAAATAAACTGAAAGAAAAAAATCCCATGATCATCTCATTAGATACTGAAAATACTTTTGACAAAAATCCAACACTGTTTCATGTTAAAAGTCTTGAAGAGATAAGGTATACAAGGTACGTGACAAAACATAATAAAGGCAATATACAGCAAGTCAGTAGCCCACATCAAGTTAAATGGAGAGAAACTTAAAGCAATTCCACTAACACCAGAGATAACTTGGTTTTTAAAAGCTCCATTGATACCAATTTGCCAGGCCCTAATATTCTCAGATGTATGGCCTTTCACTGGAGCACGGCCAATTTACCAGGGTCTACATTCTCAGATAAACCTGACTGTCTCTCCAAACAATTAACAAATGCCAATAGTTCCAGAGCTAGGGGTGGGATTTTAGTTTCAACAGCCCTTTTCAAACTAAGATTCTGTCTCACCTGGACTTGCCTAAGTCTTTACATGCTGTTGTGACTGTTGTGTGTTCATATGTGAAGCCTCCCTACTGTCTACAAAAGACACTGTTTCTTCATAGTCCCCCAGGGCCTCTAGCTCTTATCCTTTTCCTACTCTAGCGTCTACATGGGTTTTTGAGCCTTGGAAGGAAGGGATGAAGTGCGCATGTTTCATATAGTGCAGTTTTCTAAAATCTTGTATTTTCTCTATCTTGGTAGTTGAGGGCCTCCGCATTATTCACCATGGATTGCAAACAGAAGCTACTCCAATGAGGCTGAGAGATGCGTTAGTTTGTGACTGTAGTGATAAGTCTAGGAGTTGGTTTAATACTATGTCCATTTAGCAAGAGAATAGTAGTAGGCCGTATTTTTTGGCTTGATAAAGGTGCTAGGTAAAAGTTTCACGTTGTGAAGTAGGACTTAAATCCAGTCACAGAATGGTTGATTACTACTATGATGTTTGTGCCAATGTTATACCAATGGGCAGGGCTTGGTAGCCCAGTCATTATTGTGGCTTGCAGAGATTAAGAGTGGGTAAGATCAATGATTTCTTTTCTCTCCTGGTAACATGCACAGGTCTTTCCAGCACTATGAAACTAGTCAATAGGGATGACGCTTCCAGGCCAGCACCAGCCTGATTTCTCCATGTGCTACGACTTACATACATGGTGTCATCAGCAAAAGGGTCTACTTCGAATTCTAGAGTATGATCAAGAACAAAGACAATAGCCTATAATATTTTGGGTGTATGAGACATCACAGGGCAACAACTACAAAAGAGGTAGTCTATTCTTGGCAAAGGGCTTTTTTATTATAATTATTTTTGCCTGTGGAGTTTAATAAGGGAACAGAACACTATAGCGTAGGTCCACTTAAACTCTGTGCATATGTTTGTTTCTACAGTAATAGGTTTTCATATGACTTAAAAGTTCATATAACTTTAATGTTATTTATCTCTCTTTTACCCTGCCCTCCCTCCCCAATTTAGCCCTTTCTGTTCCATTATTTCCTTTTAACCCTTTATACCCATCCATTTTATCTCATAACTTTTATTCCAACTTGGTTTTCTCTTTGTTTTGTTTTGTTTTTATTTTTTGTCTCTATGTCATTTAAAATGATGCATTTTATGGAGAAAGTGACTATCCTCTTCATAGTTATCCTTTTGCTGCAAGCACAGTGCTCATGGTAAAGTTCTATTTCCATTATACTGTTTCTTCTGCAGAGAAAAGACCCTTTAAGTGATCTGAAAAACCATCTGTGTATGTCAAGAAAATTCATCATTGGGAATACTGAACTCCATAGATGGATTAATTTTAAAGAATCAACACGAAACCACACACATTCACCAAAAGACTGAGATGCATACAGAATAAAGCATCTTTAGGTTTTCACCAACTTCAAGAGCAGGACACGATTACCTCATAGGGATTTAGAAGTGGTTTACTGAATTAAAAGTATCAGAAGAAGAGTGCTTGCCATTAGAGATGTTAATTTTCTTTCATTTTGTTTTTGGCAGAGTGGACTGCTTCATTAATAACTTCTTCAGCGTTTTGAATGCAGTTCCAATCACTTTGAACTTTCTTCACTTCTTTCATCTGCTGCTTTGATTTTTAAATTTAATTAGTAGGATGAGATGCACAGGGCTCATTAGAGATCATATGAATGACTTCAGCATCCTTTTAATATTCTCTGCTTTTCTTCATATTTTTGAGATTAAATAACTGTCATGTTGTAAGAGATCTTCTAGCAGTGTTTGCACTTTCTAAGTTATTTATTTATTTATTTATTTATTTATTTATTTATTTATTTAATGTATGTGAGTACACTGTAGCTATCTTCAGACATACTAGAAGAGAGCATTGGATCCCACTACAGATGGTTGTGAGCCACTGTGTGGTTATTGGGAATTGAACTCGGAAGAGAAGGCAGTGCTCTTAATCATTGAGACATATCTTCAGCCCCAGCTATTTTTTTTAATATGGCCATAAAAATGATTTGTAGTTGTACCACATACTAGTTTTCACTTCTCTAATTATTTCTTCAACGTTCACTTCTAAAGGTATTACATATGTATCTGTATCTACTATAGTAACCAGCTATATACAACCATATGTATATGCATATTTTCTCCATTTGCAAGTTCTATTATGAATTCCTTTCTAAATGGCTGCAGTGACTGTTTTAAAGCAGTGATTTGTATATACTGTTTAAGACAGTTGCCTGTGACTGGGAGTTCATCAGTGAGACCCACATTGAATAGCTGGAGATTCAAAATGTGAATTCAAAATTCACTGCAGCTTTCCCCAGAGCACTTAGTAATCTACCATGGGAGACTGTGCAGATAACATGAAGCAGTCTTCTGCTACAGATCATTTTGTATTCCAGTAAGTGTTGTAAAACAAATTCCAAATGGTGTTGTTTAACAGGGGAAACAACTCATTTATTATTTGATAGGTTTTGTGAGGCAGGGATCTCAGCTTAACTTAGTGGGTCCTTTAGCTCAGGGTTTCTCATAAGTCTATAAGAAAGTTGCTGACTGGGCCTATAGCCATCACAAAACTTAACTGATAGATGAACCAGATTCCAGGTTCTTTTATGTCTGTTGGTAAGACTGAGCATTCTATGAGCACTGTGCACCTGATGTACTTGCTGGGTTTTGGCTGGAGGCTGCCTTCAATCTATGCCACATGACTCTCTCTGTGGGGTAAGAGGGTAATTCACACACCTATTTCTCGTGGCTGGTTTCCATCAGAGGATAAGAGAGAGAATACAAGATGACCTGTAGTCTTTTAGTAACCCAGCATTGGTGATGACATTCAATCATTTTATTCTCTTCCATTAGATACAAACACCTAGATCTAGTCCATTACTAGTGTGAGGAGATTATACAGAGTATAGTTACCAAGAGGTGGGAATGGTTCAATCCATTTTAGAAGATGCTGAGCCCACATGGTAAATCCTCCACAAATAGTTCAGACTTAATTCGGAAGAATGATCTTTAATTCAGAGAAATGAGATGTTCTACCTGCTTTCCTAAAAGGCTACAAAACAAGTTGAATCATAATGGAACATTTGATAAGTAAACATGGAAAATAGCCTTTACAGCAAATATATTGTAAACAAAGGAATGGAGACAGCCACTTTCTACAGGACTTTGGAGACAGTAACATGTGGCATACCTGCAAATTCTCATTGGGTTTCTCATACTGATGTTGTCCGGCACAGCTTAAACACTAATTAGCAAACTCAAATCAGAATCTGATTTTTGCCACATGGTTTTACTTCCTTCATGCTTGGGCATTTATGATCTTTACAAATATCATAAAGTTTAAACCAAAGATCAAGCCACAGTTTATCTTTGGATCATTGTTATAAAATTAGGAAATCTGATTCAGTGACAGGCTGGGAAATGAATTCTTACTGTTTAATAAAATTCAGTTTCATGAAAACAAGAAGTAGACTTTTAGTTATGTGAAACCACTAAATGATCACAAATGTTTGAAATTTCCCCTATCATACTGTAAAAATGTAAAAAAAAAATTAAAAGACATGACAAAATAAGAATGTAATTTGCCTAACTCCTTTCCGAGGTAGAAATTTGAATTCAGTAAATCCTCTTAGGCACTAGGAAACAATTTTCTTTTTAAACTTCCCAGGTTAAGGTATTTTTCTGTTATCCTGTGGTAAGCAGTTTCTTAGCAGCTGTAACTTCCAGAAAGCTACTGGGAGCCACAGTGGTGGCGGTATTTGCACTTCCTTGTGTGCTCAGTCTACTCCAGTCCCAACGTGCACTCTCACCTTACTAAGGTCTCATGCCAACCCCGTGCTACATATGCAGAATTCTCAGATAAGGAAACTGGAAGGAATTTGACAACACTCTGAAACAAACTTTAATCTGTGACAGAGTCTTGATTTCAAACGAAGTTTTGCAGAATCCAATCAAAAGGATAAGCATTGTCTTAGCTTAGACATTGAGCAAGTGGGGGAGGGGGCCGTGAGAGAGCACTTCAGGTCATGTGAGCCTTTTCATGGGTGCTTGGTAGATTTTCCAGCAGGTATGGATCAGCAGCAATCAAGCCACATTAGTCAGTTTGACGGGGAGCTTTGGTTGGCCCACTCCCTCTTTTGGTGTCTCTGATAATTGTTATTAATGGGTGCCTGTAGAACGCACCTCAGTTACCGGACTTTTGTTGGAGTACACACGTGATGAAGGGGGAACACCTCTTGCTCTTTGGAGCACAGGGTTTAAAGAGATGGCTCGATTCCATCAGATAACAGGAATGCTCTTCAGTGCGAAGGAGAGAAGTGTGGGAACTGGGAACAGAGGTATGAAACCTTCAGAGGTATCACTTGGTAAGGGAGGGCTGATGGCGGTGATAGGAAAGGGTGCCACAGACGGCCCCTTGTTCTCCTCTGGAGCTTTTGGAAGGTCTTGGATCCAGGCCACTGACATTTGTGAGGCCGCGCATACCTGTCTTTGCCACTGTAGCCGTGTGCTGGTGGCTGAGAGGAACGAGTGGATGCTTTCTCGCTATTCTAACGCCATGATGCAGTTTGTCTCACACTGAAAGTCTTTGGAAAAGATTCAAACCAGAACAATGGAGGGAAAAAAGGAAACAAAGGAACTAACTTACTGACCTTAAAAAGATGTTGGTTGGCAACTTCGGTTGTTTTTAATCTGCTAACTAAGGCAAGTACTCCAAACCTCTTATTAGTAGAAGCATTTATGTTTAAAGTGGGCACGCCCAAATCAATAATTCAGCTTTGTCTTCAATATTTACAATTATCCCAAATATTTATAATTTACTAGTCAATGAAGATGCAAGAGTTAAGACATCTGATTACAAAAGGACACACATGTAAAAATATGCAATGAAAATAAAAATTGATTATCTGAAGAAAAATAACCCAAATCAGGCTGTGTTTGGATTTCGGGGTGATAAACCCTAGTAGTATTTTGTGTCATTCAGTGAACAGAGATCCTTTTTATTGTGACCAAAGACTGATCAGTAAGAGGGTGGCATTCCATAGAGGTGTGCCCTTAAAAGAGATAAAAGAGAGATGTGAGGGCATTGGAAGAGAACATAGTATCTGAACAATGACTGTTTTCACTGGACACTAAACCATTAAAACTTACAACATTGACAGATGATGCCTCAGATTGGTCCTTTGTATCTTGTCTGATGCGGAGAAATATCTTTGTGCTTTTATCAATGACCATTATAAACAACTAACTTCAAACAGCCAATAGCACAAACATGACCACCAAGCCTTCTTAAGTTGTGAGTACAATGATTAGGAAATCTTTTAACTTCCTTCGTGGTGTGTGTGTGTGTGTGTGTGTATGTATGTCCGTGTGTGCATGTGTGTGTGCATGTGTGTGTGCATGTGTGATGAATGTGTCATGTTGTATGCATGTGAGTATAAGGGTGCATGCATTTATGTATGTGCAGTTGAGACCAGGCCTGCATGTGAGATGTCTTCCTCCTCATTTCCTTGAGACATTGAACCAGTGGTTCACTGTCTTGGCTACTCTAGCTGGCCAGAAAGTTGTCAGGATCTGTCTGTCTCTGCCTTCCAAGGTTGTGATCACAGGCCCCCAGGGCCATACCCAGCTTTTATGTGGGTGAGGGAATTTAACTACACTACATCACACTTGACTGGCAAGTGTCCTTACACTGAGCCATTCTCCCAACCCCTGCTTAGAAAATTTAGAAAAATAAAAAAGTATTTGCTATTCTACCAAGTCGAAACACCCGCTTTTATTGGTGTCACCTTTCAGAATTTGTGCTTAAATCTGTGTGCCTTTACAGCTACGTTCAGTTAACACCTGCAATTCCATTTGCCTTTTGATTTTATAGATAAATATTGGCATGTACTTCCACAGTCTGTCGGTCTTTAGAGAGCTGTGTAGTTTAATCACTTCTCAAGTGTTGACACTTGTCATTCATATCCTGATAATGACAGTGTCCTCTTATTTCCGGTGAATTATCACAGGAAAGTTCATTACAAGCATCTTTCAGACTTAGAATTGTTGTAGATACCTATGACACAGACAATGCACCAATGCTAGCTATTCACAGTCGTAACAAAAGTACAGACGTTCCAGTTCATCATGCCTCTGGCTTGAGTAATAATCTTAAAGAAAGTCTTCCCTTCTGCCCGGTGTGTTTCAGGTGTGCAGCAGTTTGCACGACTTTCAAACTTACTTGTTGTTTATGTCTTTGCCCTCACTCTTACGTGGTGTTTAGCACTTTGTTTCCTTTTATCAACTTGAACACTCTACAGACACTACACAGTCTAATTGATGCTAATCCTTGGTGAGAATGTTGCCAAATTTTACATTCATGTTTTATTTCAGTTTTTAAAATTCATTTATTTTTCAGATATTTGTATCTATAAGTTTTTTCTTAATTTATTATATTGCCTTAAGAAAGGGAATATTTTTATAGAATATTTTTGTTTATAGAATCTAGATATGTATTCCAATTATTGCATATTCTAATTTAGATTTGTTTCAATAGTTATATTGGTTATAGTTACCCAACTAATCCATTTAGAGATTGTCTTACCACATACCGAAAAATAGGAATTAAAGTTAAAATTAAAGAATTTCTTTCATGCATTTGTCTGTTTTAAGTGTGTGTGTGTGTGTGTGTGTGTGTGTGTGTGTGTGTGTGTGTGTGTGTGTGCATGCAGGAGCACACCTCTCATGGCAAGTTTATGGTCAGAGGATAACTTCTGGGAGTTGTTCTCTCCTCTTGAGTTGTGGTTCCAGGTTTCGGGCCACCAAGGTTTCTTGCAAACCCTACTCTCTGAGCCTTCTCACCAGTCCAGAGTTAGCTTTAAGGTGTGTTCCCACTGTGTGCACTAAGGTGTGTTCCCACTGTGTGCACTTGTCTGTGTGTGAACCTTCCCTGTTCCACAGCTGAACAGCGGTGTTGCTATCTTCTCACGCCCTTCACTCTTTCCTTCATTGGTTTTCACTGCTCTAAATCACCTATATTGTTTTAAAAGTAAATTTAAGAATGTTGTCATTTTCTAAAAATGCAGCCCAAAGTTCTTGAGAATATATATTTAATAATTTAAATATATTAAAATCAATAAAGTATCTTCAGAGTACAAATATTTTAATACTTATGTTTTCCTCTTCATTAACAATGGCTTATACCTTTTCGTTGGGAGTCCTATTTAACATAATTTCATGAGAAAACTGTAATGTCCGTACTATTGCTAGGATTATAAATGTTTTCTTGTTCAGCGTTCCTTAATCTGGCTTGTGTTTGTCTCTCTTGGACGCTGTAGACGCCATCTGGGATCAGTCGCAAAATACGAATTGTGTAATTTGAGTAAATCTGCATCCCAGTTAAAGGCTCTGATATTTGCATTTATTCCACAAAATAAAGATGGATGGTAAAAATTCATGCTAGTGATTTAAACCAGCTTTAGAGGGCTGGAAGCAGAGAAAGAGACCCTGTACCTTCTGGCATGGAGTCTGCACCAGCAATCTGGTGCACATGGATGCTTCTGGGTTAAGTGAGGCATGGCCTGAGCATCCAAGGTTCTTCGTCATGTGGGATACACTTGACCCATGGCAGAGCCGCCATGTGGTGTTACCCCTCGTGCAAGCCTTGAGTCGCAAGTTCTGTATCCCAAATGTGTTCAGCGAGTGAAACTGAGCCAGGCATCCTTCCCAGCAGCCCCAATCTTTGATGAACAAGCAACCCATAGCAGTCTTAAAACCTGGGCACCAGGGTATGTTTAGATCCAGAGTTTGCGAAAGGCTTGAGGGACTTAAGACTTGGCCTCAGCCACTGGTGTACTTCTGCCATCCCAGAGCAAGGTTTGCATTCTGCATGAACTGCTCTTGGATAACGCAGGGTGCTTGAGGGCCCTGATCCTGTGCACATCTTGGTCCTTGTGGGGTTGAAGGTGACAACTGGTTTGGATCCATTAGGCTACTGGAGGCATATTCTGGAAACAGGAGAATCTGAGGCTGAGAACCTGCTTTGGAAGATGGTGGGAAGGCAGACTTTAGGCATCAGCCAGGACTTGAAGCCCTATCATCTGAATCCACTGTTCCATCAACTTCACTTACAAAACACAACTCCAAAGAAAAACGCAATTTCAGAGTAGCGACTGTAAAGCATTAGACTCCAGGGAGGGAGTCTGCTGAGAGCTGGGCCTCGTACAAATGCACTGGCCATAAATCCATGCAGCTGCCCGGGCACACCCAGATATTTCTGAGCTTTATAATCGAGACTTCCTTTAAATCATTTGTTTGCTTGTATGTTTTCTTGACAGCTGAGCTATCCTCAAGGTTGTTGTTTCTATTGCTTGAATTGGTGCAAGCATTTGGAGGAAACCATATACATGTGACTTACACACCCATCATATGTCAACACATCCCCTGCATTTTTTGTAAGTAAAATACTTTGCAAATGAGGTTTTGGATCACTAACTACATTTTGTCGTGAAAGCACAATAGAAAGTGTGCATACGTTTGTTTGATTGCTGTGGAAACAATCAAGACTGCTGTGGAGCCTATTCTCCCAACATGTGGAAATCTCAACAATATTGGACTCTTCTGTAAATACTTGGAAAATACATAGATTTTTAATTCTTAACTAATAATTTATTTTTTTGTAATTTCCCTTTTTATTTTACTTGAACCGATTTGTATATTTACTTGAAATGATATGAATGTTAAAAATTGTCCAACATAGCAATTTATTATTATTATTTTTTTTAACAATTTCAGTTTTGAGAATTTCATGCATGAGTATTCAATGTTTTGAACACTTTCTCCCATCCAGCTTCTTCTATACCCACTACCACTCTTCCCATCCACCTTACTGTATTTGTTAAGCCCACTGAGTCCATTTATTGCTCCCAGTAGGTACCTAGATATAGGGCCGGACATTGGAACATGGGCCACCTGTCACAGGCCTTATCCATTATCTAGCATGCTGACTTCCCACACCCAACTTTCTCCAACTGCTTACAACTCCTCAGAGAGGGATGAGACTTTGTGAGCTCTTCCCCCAGTCATATCTGGATTTTGACTGGCTCGATGTTGTGCTGGACTTATGAATGCAGTCACAGCTGGTCTAACTATAAATCATCTTTGACACGGTTGTAAAACTCTAATTCATGGCTGCAAAAGTGACATCTGGCTCTACCATCTTTCTACCTGATCTTTCATGGTGATCCCTGTCCCTTGAGGGAAGAGGTGTGATGTAGACGTTCATTTATGGCTAGGCACTCCACACTCTCCTGTTCTTTGCCCTATGACCTGCTTGGGAGTGAATCTCCCAACAGAGCAATTACAACTTTAAAATGAATCTCAATAATTTTTGAAAAAAAATTGATCTCATTGAAATTTGATGTATTCCAAGACACTACTGACAGCAAAGAGACAGACTTTATGGGAGAATACTATATCCTGTTTGGGACAACAGATTAAAATGCAGGGTCTACATAAACACCTAAAACTTGACAAGAAAGCATAGCTTAGATAAAAAAAATTGCAAAATATCTGAGGAGACATTTTAAAAGATGTAAATGTTCAGTAAGGAAATTAACAATGATACTCAACATGTAATCGTGAGGGAAATCAATGCAAAATAAGCTATAGTGAGATGATACCACTGCACAGGAGAGTGGCTAATGTATAGAACAGCAACAGCAACAACAATAACAGCAGCAACAACAACAGCAACAACAACAACAACAACAAATGTTAAAGGTATTTTGAGAAACCAGAAAATTTGTGCACTGTTGATTAAAAGGTAAAACTTGATAGCATTGAGGAAAAGCATTGGTCCTCTTAAAAACAAGGAAAAATAGAATTACCATGTGATTTAGCAATTCCATCTCTTTATAAAATCTCCCTTCTTTTCTCCCTCCCTCCCTTCCTCCCTCCCTTCCTCCCTCCCTCCCTCCCTTCTTCCCATCCTCCCTTCCTCCCTTCCTCCCACCTTCCCATTCTCTCTCTCTCTCTCTCTCTGAGACAGGGCATTGGACCTTGCTGTGTAGCCCAGGCTATCCTCAAATTTGTGATCCTCATGCTTTAGTCTACCCTCAAAGAATTAAGATCATAATCTTGCCATGTGTGCTGACACACACCTGAAATTTCAGCATTTAATTCTGAGAATTTCAGTATAATTTTTTTTTAATCAATGTCACCCTTATCCCTCGCCCTAACTCCCTTTCTCATCATGCACACAGTTACTCATATACACACATACTAAAGCAATACACATACTCATACACGCACACTCATAATATGCACATTCACTCATACAACACAGTCATATGCACTCATACAAAATAATTTTAAAATTTTAATAATAAAATTAAGAAACATTTCTTTATAATAATATAGCTACTATACTTAAGAAGTGTTCTTGGATATGACATTTGTTTTATTTTTCTTTGCCTTCATAGTACCCTGATCTTATTAGAAATGCTGTTTAATTGAATCTTATTGAATAGATGAATTAAAAATATCATATGTTTTTCTATCTCTCCTTACCAGCACACAGACGTCCTGGATGCTAAAAATCTAACTTTATGTTTAAGATTACATGCAAAGCTGAATGTCTGTATTTTGCTGCCATTAAAAATCCCACGGTTGTTTATAAAAAAGTATTTGCTGATGCCCTGTCCAAAGTCCAGTCTAAGTGATAACAGTTTGCTCTGTAGGCCGCATCTTCCATGTCCACTATGAAGGCATTCTTCTTTACTTCCTGTTCTAAAGAGCTGTGTAGCATTGCTGAATTCATTTGCCATTTTTTCCTACATCCTGTTCAGGAGCTCAGAATAAACGAGCTGAACCAGTCTGTGCATTATATACACACTGTCTGTAGTTCTGCAGAATGCTTGCATTAAGCATTATTATAACTAAGGTTATCACATGGCTCATTTGTTCAATGGATGGTCTTTTTGGACAGTCGAACAGAATGCTGTTTAGTTGAGGTTACACAACCTGTTTCTCATGAATTAGTCTCTGACTCCAATTTTATAAAAAGCACCAAATGTATATCACTCTGTGGCCAAAACTGTCATTAAGGGCCGTCTAGTGGTCCTTACAGGTGCCTCTTCTAATGAGAGGAGGAATGTACTCCATACACTAAGTCCTGAAATGTACTTGGCACCAGCTCAGCTCTAACGCACACATCAGTTCTGCTCTTGTCAATTTGATACAGATCATCTTTAGAGGGTCCAGGACAGTGATGGGGGAGTCTGGAAAGAGAATGATGTACTTCCAACTGAGTATAATTATGAATCTGGTTTATGTTGCATCTCCCCAACAGGAAACATGATTTCTTCATTTTCATTCAGAAAACAACTTTAATGCTTGTGTGTGTGTGTGTGTATGTATGTATGTATACATATATATGTATGTGTATGTGTGTATATGTATGTGAATACACACACATACACACACACACATATATATATATATGTATATATATATATATATATATATATATATATATATATATATATAAATGTTAGCTTTTTAGAAAGTGGGTCAAGTTCAGTTTGAGATGAGAGGAAATTTGAGGCAGATGTGTCTACTGTTTCTCACTCTGCTAACCTGACCTCTTCAGGTGGCCACTCTACCAGGTCCCTCCCTGTTGTCTCACCTCTTACATTCCTCCCAAGCCCTACAGTCTAGTCTCTCTCTCTTTCTCAGAGACTCAAGGTCTTTCCTTTCTTTCCGTGTATTTTTCGATCGCCTCTTTTCAGATGCCAGCTCAGACTTCTTTAAAGAAAGAAGTTATTATTTTAAGTCACAGCTAGAATCGGGCTTTTCATTTGCCAGGCCGTTTGGCACATGATGCTTTGGTGATATTCGTCACTTTCACCTTATTTGCGACTATCAACCTTTAAGTTGAGGGGAAAACTCTACAAACCATGATTGCAGCTGCAGAACAAGCACACGCCCTGAAGGCAGCAGCAAGGCAGACAGAGGCTCTCATTATCAAGAACCTGCTCCAAGCAAAGTGGAAACACTCTCAGGGCCAGAAAGCTGTGTGTGGAAAGGAGAAAGGAAGCGAGGAGCTGGATATTGATCTTGCCAAATGAAGCAATGTAAGAAAATATTACATTGTGAATTTCTTTCCGTTATTTTCTCAAGTAGGTCCAGCATCTGAGATTAGGAGAACAATGGCTGAGATGCTGGCACAAAATCCAATGCCTTTGCTAAAGCCCCAGGAAATAGGAAATAACCAAATTATCCAGATGAGCCAAGTCCGTCTTAGAATTTAAGGTGATTTTTTATTTAAATCTGAAGAGCTCATCAGAATTATGACACGTATCTTATAATTGCATGTTGCCAACATGATTTGTTTTTAAAAATATATTGTGTGGAAATTAAACTATTGGGTTTATCAACCATTTACTCAAAATCAAAACATTGTGGTTACATCAGACATGAGAAGTATTCAGGTCATGATCAATCGTTACTGATCTTAGCAAGGAGCCCATGATGGACTTATGGTGAAATTTTAGCAGCTAGACCCCCAAACCTTGGTCTTTCAATACTCTTGAGATTCACCTCTCTGGGTGCTAATGCTTAAGACAAAGGGACATAAAAATGGTTTAACAACCAGAATCACAGGGTGAATGCTGTTGTAGGTTTATGATGCTGTGGTCTTTCAAGAGGCTGAGTGTTTCAGCACCTGAACTTCACTTGTCTCTATTATTATTCTATTCTCTACTTCAGGAGGATGTTGTAAGACTCTGGGGGTGGGACTGGAGAGATGGCTCAGTGGTTAAGAGCTCTTCTGAAGGTCCTGAGTTCAAATCCCAGCAACCACGTGGTGGCTCACAACCATCCATAATGAGATCTGACACCCTCCTCTAGTATGTCTGAAGACAGCTACAGTGTACTTACATGTAATAATAAACAAATCTTTAAAAAAAGCCAACTCTGAGGGGGACTATGTGTGTTGGTGTATGTTATGGACTTTTACAAGTTTTAAATATACTTGCAAACACAGTCATAGGTAGTAACTCCACAGTTAACTATAGGAATGCATTGTACATTTCATGCATGGACTTTAAAAGAAATTCATATTAAAAGGGATTTCCTTTGGCCTCTACTTTGAAATCTACATACAGTCTTTACTTTTCAGATGAAATTTCCCTTAGTTTCTTTTGTTTGGAGCACAGTGGCCAAAATATGGTTTTCCTATGTAGCCTATAGACTGTCCTCAAACTTGAGTTCCTTCCTCCTCAGGCTTCCAAGTGCTGAGTTTATAAACACAGCCATTACACTCAAGTCTCTTAGTTCTTTCTCAACTTAAAGTATTTTTTAAAAGTCAGATTACCTGATTTTTCTCATAATTTCATTTGTGTACTTGCTACAGTATAGTGTAGTTATAAATCTACATTTTACTTTTCCTGGTAGGTTGTGAAAATTTTGAAGGCAAAGTGTATGTTTGTTAACTGTCAAGTAGGCATTTGATATCATTGGGTTTTCGAAGTTTTCCAGTGAAGCGTCTTTCCCAAGGTTTCATTTGTATTTGATTACAACATTTACTAGGCAACAGAGATAGTTTTCTATTGTTTCTTAAGAAATTATCATGGCATGCCATGATATAGGGTTCTAGACATCCAAATAGGGATTCCAGTTATGACCCATCCCATCTATGAGGCAGAGCAAAGGAAGAAAGTGTTAACAAAGACACAATCATTCATAAACTACTTGCTCTGCATGAGAGGAAAGCTGGTGAGCTGCCTAGGCTTATCAGTGTAGGAAATGTTAGCTGTCTTTACCTCTTTTTTTATTTTAATTTTTAAAAAATTTTATTGGATATTTTCTTTATTTACATTTCAAATGTTTTCCCCATTCCAGGTCTCCCCTTTGGAAACCCCCTATCCCATTCCCCCGACCCCTGCCTCTATGAGGGTGCTTCCCCACCCACCTACCCACTCCTGTATTCCCTCACTGGCATTCCCCTACACTGGGGCATCAAACACCCTCAGGTTTAAGGGCCTCTCCTCCTACTGATGCCAACAAGGCCATCCTCTGCCCCATATGCAGCTGGAGTCATGGGTCCCTCCATGTGTACTGTTTGTTTAGTGGTTCAGTCCTCTGGAGCTCCGGGGGAGGGGGGGCGGAGGTAGGGGAGGAGGTCTAGCCTCTTGACACTGTTGCTCCCTCCATGGGGCTGCAAACTCCCTCAACTCCTTCAGTCCCTTCTCCAACTCCTCCATTGGGGAACGTGAGCTCAGTCCAGTGGTTGGCTTCAAGCATCTGTCTCTGTATTTGTCAGGCTCTGGCAGAGTCTCTCAGGAAACAGCCATATCAGGCTCCCGTCAGCAAGCACATCCCAGCATCCACAATAGCGTCCAGGGTTTTATGACTGTATATGGGATGGCTAATATCCACTTATCAGTGAATGTATGCCATGTGTGTTCTTTTGTGACTGAATTACCTCACTCAATGATATTTTCATCCATGTGCCTAGGAATTTCATAAAGTCATTATTTTTAATAGCTGAGTAGTATTCCATTGTGTAAATGTATCACATTTTCTGTATCCATTCCTCTGTTGAGGGACATCTGGGTTGTTTCCAGCTTCTGGCTATTATACATATGGCTGCTATGAATATAGTGGAACATGTGTCTTTATTATATGTTGGAGCATCTTCTAGATATATGCCCAGGAGTGGTATAGCTGGTATAGCTGGGTCCTCCAATTTTCTGAGGAACCACCATACTGATTTCCATAGTGGTTGTTCCAGCTTGCAATCCCACCAGCAATGGAGGAGTGTTCCTCTTTCTCCACATCCTCACCAGTATCTACTGACACCTGAGTTTTTGATCTTAGCCATTCTGACTGGTGTGAGGTGGAATCCCAGGGTTGTTTTGATTTGCATTTCCCTGATGTCTAAGGATGTTGAACATTTCTTTAGGTGCTTCTTGGCCATTTGAATTTCCTCAGCTGTGAATTCTCTGTTTAGCTCTGTACCCTATTTTTTATTAGGTTATTTGGTTCTCTGGAGTCTAACTTCATGAGTTCTTTGTATATATTGGATATTAGTCCTCTATGGCATGTGGGATGGGTAAAGATCTTTTCCCAATCTGTTGGTTGCCATTTTGATCTATTGACAGTGTTCTTTGCCTTATAGAAGCTTTGTAATTTTATGAGGTTCCATTTGTCAATTCTTCACCTTAGAGCATAAGCCATTGGTGTTCTGTTCAGGAACTTTTGCCCTGTTCCCATGTGTTTGAGGCTTTGCCCCACTTTCTCTTCTATTAGATTCATTGTATCTGGTTTTATGTGGAGGTCCTTGACCCACTTGGACTTGAGCTTTGTACAGGGAGATAAGAACGGATCAATTTGCATTCTTCTACATGTTGACCGCCAGTTGAACCAACACCATTTGTTGAAAATGCTGTCTTTTTTCCACTGGATGGTTTTGACTTCTCTGTCAAAGATCAAGTGACCATAGGTGTGAGAGTTCATTTCTGGGTCTTTAATTCTATTCCATTGATCTACATGCCTGTCACTGTATCAATACCATGCAGTTTTTATCACTATTGCCTGTAGTACTACTTTAGTTCAGGGATGGTGATTCCACCAGAAATTCTTTTATTGCTGAGAATAATTTTCCCTATCCTGTGTTTTTTGTTATTCCAAATGAATTTGAGAATTGCTCTTTCTAACTCTAGGAAGAATTGAATTGGAATTTTGAGTGGGATTGCATTGAATCTGTATATTGCTTTTGGCAAGATAGCCATTATTACTATATTAATCCTGCCAATGCATGAGCATGGGAGATCTTTCCATCTTCTGAGGTCTTCTTCCCTTTCTTTCTTCAGAGACTTGAAGTTTTTGTCATACAGATCTTTCACTTGTTTGGTTAGAGTCACACCAAGATATTTTATACTGTTTGTGACTATTGTGAAGGGTGTCATTTCCCTAATTTCTCTCTCAGCCTGTTTATCTTTTAAGTATAGGACAGCTACTGATTTGTTTGAGTTAATTTTATAGCCAGCCACTTTGCTGAAGTTGTTTATCAAGTTTAGGAGTTCTCGTGGAATTTTTTGGATCACTTAAGTATACTATCATATCATCTGCAAATAGTGATGTTTTGACTTCTTCCTTTCCAATTTGTATTCCTTTAACCTCCTTTTGTTGTTTAATAGTACTTTGAGTACCATATTGAAATAGATAGGGAGAGAGTGGGCAGCCTTGTCTAGTACCTGATTTTAGTGGGGTTGCTTCAAGTTTCTCTCTATTTACTTTGATGTTGGCTACTGGTTTGCTTTATATTGCTTTCACTATATTTAGGTATGGACCTTGAATTCCTGATTTTCCAAGACTTTTATCATGAAGGCATGCTGAATTTTGTCAAATGCTTTTCAACGTTCAATGAAATGATCATTTTTTTTCTTTGAGTTTGTTTATGTAGTGGATTACATTGATGTATTTCCATATATTGAACTATCCCTGCATCCCTGGGATGAAGCCTACTTGATTGTGGTGAATGATCGTTTTGATGCATTCTTGGATTCAGTTTTCAAGAATTTATTGAGTATTTTTGCATTGATATTCACAAGGGAAATTGGTCTGAAGTTCTCTCTCATTGTTGGGTCTTTGTGTTGTTTAGGTATAAGTGTAATTGTGGCTTCATAGAACGAATTGGGTAGTGTTCCTTCTGTTTCTATTGTGTGGAACAGTTTGAAGAGTATTGTTAGTAGGTTTTCTTTGAAGGTCTGATAGAATTCTGCTCTAAACCCATCTGGTACTGGGCATTTTTTGGTTGGGAGACTTTTAATGACTGCTTCTCCTTCTTTAATGGGACTGTTTAGGTGTTTTATCTGATCCTGCTTTAACTTTGGTATTTGGAATCTGTCTAGAAAATTGTACATTTCATCCAGATTTTCCAGTTTTGTTGAATATAGACTTTTGTACTAGGATCTGATGATTTTTTTTTTGAATTTCCTCAGTTTCTGTTCTTATGTCTCCCTTTTCATTTCTGATTTTGTTAATTTGGATACTGTCTCTGTGCCCTCTGGTTAGTCTGGCTAAGGGTTTATCTATCTTGTTAATTTTCTCAAAGAACCAGCTCCTGATTTTGATTCTTTGTATAGGTTCTTTTTGTTTCTACTTGGTTGATTTCTGCCCTGAGTTCAATTATTTCTTGCCATCTACTCCTCTTGGGTATATTTGCTTCTTTTTGTTATATAGCTTTCAGCTATGCTGTTAAGCTGCTAGTGTATGCTCTTTCCAGGTTCTTTCTGGAGGCACTCAGAACTATGATTTTTCCTCTTAGCACTGCTTTCTTTGTGTCTCATAAGTTTGGATATGTCGTGCCTTAATTTTCATTAAATTCTAAAAAGTCTTAATATCTTTCTTTATTTCTTTCTTTACAAAGTTATCATTGAATAGGGTTTTGTTCAACTTCCACGTGTATGTTGGCTTTCTGTTGTTTTTGTTGCTATTGAAGACCAGCATTAGTCCATTGTTATCTGATGCATGGGCATTGTTTCAGTCTTCTTGTATCTGTTGAAGTCTGTTTTGTGACAGATTATATGGCCAATTTTGGAGAAGGTACCATGAGATGCTGAGAAGAAGACATATTCTTTTGTTTTAGGATGAAATGTTCTATAGATATCTGTTAAATCCATTTGGTCCATCACTTCTGTTAATTTCACTGTGTCTCTGTTTAGTTTGTGTTTCCATGATCAGTCCATTGCTGAGAGTGGGGTGTTGAAGTCTCCCACTATTATTGTGTGAGATACAATGTATGATTTGAGCTTTAGCAAAGTTTCTTTTATGAATGTGGGTGCCATTGCATTTGGAGCATATATGGTCAAAATTGAGAGTTCTTCTTGGTAGAATTTTCCTCTGATGAGTATGAAGTGTCCTTCCCTATCCTTTTTGATAACTGTTAGTTAAAAGTTGATTTTATCTGATATTAGAATGGCTACTCCAGCTTGTTTCCTGGGACCATTTGCTTAGAAAGTTGTTTTCCAGCCCTTTACTCTGAGGTAGTGTCTGTCTTTGACACTGAGGTGCATTTCCTGTATGCAGCAAAATTCTGGGTTCTGTTTATGTAACTAATCTGTTAGTGTATGTCTTTTTAATGGTGAATTGAGTCCATTGATGTTAAGAGATATTAAAGAATAGTGATTGCTGCTTCCTGTGATTTTGGATGTTATTTTTATGTTTGTGTGGCTGTCTTCTTTTGGATTTGTTGAAAGAATATCACTTTCTTGCTTTTTCTAGGGTATAGTTTCCTTCCTTGTGTTGACATTTTCCATCTATTATCCTTTGTAGGGCTGGATTTGTGGAAAGATATTGTGTAAATTTGGTCTTATAGACTATCTTGGTTTCTCAATCTGTGGTAATTGAAAATTTTGCTGAGTATAGTAGTTTGGGCTGGCATTTTTTTTCTCTTAGGGTCTGTATGACATCGGCCCAGGTTCTTCTAGCTTTCATAGTCTTAGGTGAGAAGTCTGGTGTAATTCTGATAGGTCTGCCTTCATACGGTTCTTGACCTTTTCCCCCTTACTGCTTTTAATATTCTTTGTTTTGTGCATTTGGTATTTTGCCTACCATGTGACAGGAGGAATTTCTTTTCTGGTCCACTCTATTTGGAGGTCTGTTGCGTTCTTATATGTTTATGGGCATCTCTTTCTTTAGGTTAGGGAAGTTTTCCTCTATAATTTTGTTGAAGATATTTACTGGCTTTTTAATTTGGTAGTCGTCATTCTTTTCTATACTTATTATCCTTAGGCTTGGTCTTCTCATTGTGTCCTGGATTTCCTGGATGTTTTGGGTTAGGAGCTTCTTGCATTTTGCATTTTCTTTGACTGTTGTGTCAATGTTTTCTATGATATCTTTTGCACCTGAGACTCCTGATCTCTTTCCTAGGTTTTCTATCTCCAGGATTGTCTCCCTTTGTGATTCCTTTATTGTTTCTATTTCCATTTTTAGATCCTTGATGGTTTTGTTCAAATTTCTTCACCTGTTTGTTTTTGTTTTCTTGTAATTCTTTAAGGGATTTTTGCGTTTCCTCTTTAAGGGTTTCTACCTGTTTACCTTTGTTCTTCTAAATTTTTTTAAGGGAGTTACTTAAGTCCTTCTTAAGGTCCTCTATCATTATCATGAAATGTGATTTTATATCAGAGTCTTGCTTTTCTGGTGTGTTGGGTTATCCAGGGCTCGATTTGGTAGGAGAACTGGGTTCTGATGATGCTAAGTAGCCTTGGTTTCTGTTGCTCATGTTCTTGCCCTTGCCTCTCACCATCTGGTTATCTCTGGTGTTAGTTGGTCATGCTGTCTCTGCCTGTGGCTTGTTCCTCCTGCAAGCCTGTGTTATCAGTACTCCTGGGAGGTTAGTTCTCTCTGGGAAGAATTTGGGTATGGGGAGCCATGGCACAGGGTCTGCTCTGGGGTGCAGAAGGAAACAGGCAGGGTCCTGTCTCAGGCTCATCCTTGATTCCTGTGTCCTGATGACTCTGGGTAGGTCCCTCTTGGGTCAGTAATTTGAGCAGAGTGGTGGTCTTACCTGTGCTCATACGTGTGGTGGCACTCCTGGGAGATCAGCTCCTCCTGGTGGTATTTGGTTTTGGAGCATTGTGGCACAGGATCAGCTCTGGGTGCCAACAGCAACTGGAAGGTAGCTGTCTTTACCTCTTTTGTTGCCACTTAAATTTTTCTGTTTCATTTTCTCTGAATTTCAAAATTTCTGTTTTGTAGGGTAAAAGTCTGAACCAAGGGACTTTCATCCCTCACCTAGCTCTATGACTCTCTTGTGAGACTAATGGGTACCTTGCTGTACATTTTTGATTGGGTTGAGTTTTCAGTGGACCCTTGGCCTCTCTCAGACCCTGAGCCACCAACCAGGCAACAAACACTAGCTCTTCTGAGGCCCCTGACACAGCAGAAGATTGTCTGGTCTGGCCTCAGTGAGAGAAGACTTGCCAAACCCTGGAAAGACTTGAGGGCCCAGGGAGTGGTGAGATCTGGCAGGGGTTGGGATGGAGTGGGGTGTGGACATCCTCTCAGAGATAAGAGCAGAAGGAATGGTATGAGGAACTGTGGGAGGGCAGACCAGGAGCTGGTAATGACTGGACTGTAAAAAAAAAAAGAAAGCAATAAATAAATAACTTGCCATAAACATTAAAAAAGGATGCAACTATCAAATCTGCAGAGCAATATGGAGATCTCTGCAATTCTGCTAAATATGCACTTCTATTCTTTCATTGTCTTTATTACAGTCAAAATTATTGAGATGACAATAAAGGACATTAGTGGAAAGGCAAAACATTCAAGAGACTGAATTTAAATGAGACCCTATGTAGAGAGAGGTGCACTGGGTCAGAGAAAGACCGTGGGGACAGAGAGAAATACAACAGACTTGTGCTAAGGGATGCTAATAGAGTTTGAAATTTGGAAACCTAGAACGGAAAGCTTGGGCTGTCTTTGAGAGTTCCCATGAAATTTTGTGAACAGTAAAGACCACGTTCAGGCAGGAAGAGTGGACACAGTTGTACCTGCTGACTATCATCGAAAGCCCGGCAGGAAATGAAATCAACATGAGGGAGAAGGAAGAGGAAATTGCTGATGACACACAGACTCGGGGCTCTGTTAAGTAAAGAGAGAGTCTGGAATGGAAGCCAGTGCTGTAAGGGAGGAGAGCTGTGTTTGCCAAGTTGTCCTATCACTCAATGTTTTAAAAGTTGGAAAGGACACTTCCAGCTGGAGCGATATGGCAGCTGGCAAACTGTTACCTCTCCGGAGCGTTTCTCATAAATGATAAAAGATTTATCTCGGCTGTCCAGCGTAGTTTGCAAAAATGTTTATTAATGAGCTTTAGAGTAGATTCTGATCTTGGCTGAAAACAGGTGTACATTTAACATCTCCGGGTAACTAAATGAAGGCTAACCAAGTCCTCTTCCTCTGGTAGCACCTTCGACCCTGATTGTTAAAGACAAGCATGTATCCAGATCCCCTTTTATTGTAGCCTTATGGGGACTATTTTTGCAAACTACAGTCCTTATTTTTTCCCTTTTATTCTTGTATAGTTCCACCCCTATCTTCTTTGTATCCCTTTCTACATTCTTGAATGACTTTAGTCATATGCCATGCAGGAACAGAAGGTTGGCTTGACAGTGCTGATGACAATTCATCTGTCAGGGTGTAACTGTTTGGCATGCCCAGTCACTGTTTTTCATTCCTTTGCAAAGTATGCCTTTGTTTAGTCTTGAGGGAATAGGCTTCCCTCATTTTTCCATACACTCAGAACATGGCTAGTGGCCGCTCTGCTTTGTATGGAATGCAGATGTTTGCATTTTCACACCATTTAGCCAATCAACTCTCAGTTCCTTTTGCAAATTGCGAGGTGTCTAATCTATAGGGAAGGGTCAAAGATATTTTAGCTTGTGCCATTTCTTAGAAAAATGACATAGGTCATGGCAGAGAAATTGTGCGCCTTTCCAATCTATCTCATTATTTTAAAAACGCTTCAGTCTGCTTTCAAGCCATATGTAGCAAGGCCTGGCTAATTAGCGATTATCCTTTGAAGTATAAGATCCAATATGCTTCTGAAACTAGATCATCTTTTATAAAAGCTAACGGTTGAGACTCTTTCTAGCTTTGTGTTGCCACTGCACGCTGTGATTTCCAGTGCATCCTATGTCTTCCTGATATAAAGTATAAAACTTTTCCTCTATTTTAAGAATTTAAATGTTGTATCTTTCTGCATGATACCCAGATGAATTTTAATACTATTACTCAAATACATGGATGAGTTCTCAGAAGAGTGAATGGTATCTGTATACGGGCACTTTCAATTATGTATTTAAAAATTCTTTTTAAGAATAAGCTTTAGATACTGAAAACATTTGTTACAATAACAAATAGTATGTGTGTGCACATGTTGCATCTGTGTGTGTATACTCGTGTACATGTGTGTTTATAACCATCTTAGAACAACCTGCAATCCAGATTGCTTCTTTTCACTTGACTTAAATCATAAGTCAAGGCTTTGCATGGGAAGCAATATTCCCAAGTTGCTGCTGTTAGAAGTAGTGGCTTGCTCAGGACCTCTGGGACTAGTTAGAGTGAACACAGCCCTGAAGGTATCCAAGCCAGCTCAGGAGAATATTGATAATGAGACCTAGCTATCCCAAACACAGGGATAATTATGAGGAGAATTCCATGGCTAATGCCTTTGCATTAGTACCTCTCAACGATATTAAGAAACCTTGTGTGCTGGGTGGTGAATGCTCATTTTCCTCTTCTCTTCCTTGCCCCTTTTGTTTAGTAGTATATTTTATTTTGAACTAACTGGGATGAATTTTTCTCCATAAGATAGAAAATTGAATTATAGGGTGAATGCCTGATTATTCATTTAGGTCTTAGTGGTCATGTATGTGCTCAAAAAATATTTTATGGCTGGTGAAATTAGAACTAGATCTGAGATCTTTTGGCATTTCTGACTATGTCCTGTGTTTCCTAAGATTTAAAATGTACTGTTTTAGACATGCACAATTCACAGGAACTTATGACCTATCTCTCAGTAGCTATAAAATGAGTCTTTAACATTTTCCTTGTTATTAGTCAATAATCATATACTACATAGAAAAAAGTCATTTGCAAATATAGTAAAGTCTTTAAATGTTAATGGTTACTGTTCATTGATCTATGCCTTTTTTAAATCTCCACAGAAATTGGTCCCGTGACAATTACCACAGATCCGAAAAAATTTCAGTATGAACTGAGAGAACTGTATGTTCAGGTGAGTGAAATGGAAAATCGTTTATCTTTGGCTGGATCTCTTCATTTTTATACTCTGAGGGAAGTACTTGTTGTCTCTCAAGGGACTCAAGAAATGTCACGTTCTTTCCCCACCCTTGCCTAGAATGAATTAAGCAAAAGATACAGAATATGACATAGTAAGTTCATTTGGGCAGCACCTACAGCCACCTTTGTCCTGTGACAATAGAGATGAGAAGTTCTGAAAGAAGCTCTTTGACTTCTTTATAGGAACCATTTGCCTACACAGGCCCCCTCCCTTTCTCACAACATGAAAGACATAACCAAGGCAATTGTGATTCTCCTTCCTCTAAATTGCCCATATAGAATTGTTGAGTGTAAATATCATATGGTTAATAGGAAATGCCTACAGCATTCACTTAAGTATCATTTGAAAGCAGTCCTTGGAGAACGCGTTGGTGTGTATTGTCCCCTTAGTGCTACTAAACCCATTAAAAACAATTTACTCAGATCTGAAATAATCCTCTGCAGCCAGTAGAGTACCCAAAGAAATAATATATAAAGTTCGTCAACTGGTGCGGCAGCCATTCTCATTTCTCCTACCTCATTCCTCCCCCACGGCATTTCCATAGTGGCCTGGCTCTATGAGGAGCTGCAGGATGTGAAGTCATATCTGTAAAGAGTCTCAGTCTAAGACAACAGCTTTTTCCTGGTCCCGCGGACAATGGAGCAAAAAACCTGTCCAGCCAGATAACTGAGTTGCAAGTCTGCTCCCCCCCCACCCCCCCGGACAGTGCTGGCTTCCCAGCTCCATCCAGTCACTGGAAAGCTGTTCAGTGAAGCCAACTTTCCTCTACACTGAGGGATTCAGGTAAAGGGATGGTAACAATGGAAGTGTGCTAGATTGTTACTGTTCTGTGTGTACAGATTTAAAAAAAAATCCTCAGAGAAAACTCTGAGCCCCACTGACTCACCATCAGACCAACCTTGTTCCTTTTCTTCATTCAGGCCTGTTACTAGAATGTACGTTATCCTTGGGATCTGAAACCAAAAACGTAAAAAGTTAGTTGTCAGATATAATCGACAGCCTGTGAGATGTTCGGAGTTAGTGCTTTCCAAACTTTGTACCAGGAACCATGACAAAACAGGTGCATGTGTCCTATCAAAAAAACAAAACAAAACAAAAGACTTTGCTTCTGTGAGGTAGTTTTATTACCCGCTCTCTCAGTGGCTTCTGGGGCTCTCATCTTACAGGGCTATTTGTCGCTTTCCATGGTTCCTCTAGATGCACAGTAGCTTGTTCATAGCTGCCTTTCCCCTCAGGGCTATGGCCATGCCCGGTGGGTGACTGCAGTGTGTGGTAACATCCTACTTAGATAGCACATCCTCATTCCTCGATCTACTGGTCTATCTCAGTGAACTTCTGTTACATTTTAGTCCTGAATTCTCACAAACACCCTGGATCTTACCGCTATTTCAAGTCCTCCGTTTGTCAGATGATTGATTCAGACCTCTCCATCTCCATCAGCACACTGTCCGCAGAGATACTGATGCTGCGTCTTAGCTTCCCCTTTGCCCTCCCATCCCACAGGAAGTTCTATCTCTCGGCTCACAAGCTTTCTCCCAGGCCATTAGACCTTTTGATCGTCCTCTTTCCACCATTCCACTGCAGAAGTTTATCATTTTTAAAACACTGTTCTGTCTTCCCTGTGTAGCAGTTTTCAGTTCCGAAGGCAAAATCTCATGACTATCTGCGTGTTTCATGCTTACCTACCAGTTTGCCAAGGGCTGGGACAGTCTCACAACACAGCTCTGTATATCACTGGCTCTAGGAGATGGGAACAAGCCTGCAGGACTCTGAAGAAATCCTATGCAAGACAGGACTTCGAGTATTTTAAAGATTATAAATTCTGTTAAGGGAGAGCAGAAGCAGGTATTTAAAGACAGAAAGTTCCCATGCAAGAAGACCAGTATGCACACAAGCCCCGGAAGAAGGCTGAGGTCACGGTTAAGGGGAGGACTATGCAAGCCCCTCAAGGCAGAACACAGAGCCTGGGGAAAAGAGTGACCCAAGAAAGAGATGAGGGGTAGAGAGGTCTCAGTCACTCCCACAGGGAGTATTTGATGAGGCCACGAAGGGGGACGTGAAGCTATTACCTCAAGTCTGTTTCTTTGGTCAGTTCAACCTTCATTTCTTTTTATTGACTACTTAAAGCCTTACTCACTCCTTGAACCTTTATCCTATAACTATTCTAAATTTTATTACAGTTGCTATTTCAGCAAGTGTTCTATGCAGAACAAACAGCTGAATTTATCTCTCTCCACACCACCCTAATCCCAATGATTCCTGGTCTGAAGCAATGGAGAAATGCACCTACGTGATGCTTTTGAGTTTGCTCCTGCTCTGACTTTTTAGGCCCTTCTTGAATCTGTAGGTGAAAGTCTCGAAACGTATCTCTGGACATTTCTGCATAAAGCTGTTACTGACTAAGCCCTTCGGGGCCCCAGCAAATACTCCCTGTGGGTTGGAATGACTGAGACCTGTCTATCTCACCTCCCTTTCTTGAGCCACTCTTTCCCCAGGTTCTGTGTTCTGTCTCAAGTCACTTGCACTGTCCTCCTCCTCGTAACTCTGGCCTCACCCTTCTCCCGGGGCTTGCGTGCATGCTGCTCTCCATGCACAGGATCTTCCTGTCTTTCAATCCCTTTCTTCCGCACTCCTTTAACGGAATTTTAAAATCTTTCAAACACTAGTTTAATCTTGAATGTGATCCCTCCAGAGAGTCCTGTTCTGTTCTTCAGGCTTTTTGTAATCTCGTTATCTCCTTGTCATAGAGCAGCTGCCATATGTACATCGAAGGGACATATTTGACATCATTATACGGGTGTATCGTACACTGTTAAATCCTCTGAGGGAAATGCCTGACATTTAGGGGATGCTCATGCATGAATGCAAATGGAGTGATAAATAGAATAGGCACATGAGCACAGGTCAAATTTCAGTTTGAAGGCTAATGTTCAATTGTGGTGTTAGGCAAACAGCTTGATCAGGAACTCTGAGGTTGCTTCTGCTTGTGCATGCCTTGATGTGCAAACTGAACTGAGTTATTTATAATGAATATGTGGGTGAATTTGCATAAGCATCCCTTGATTTTCACCACGTTTCCTATCAGTAATCCTCCATCCCTCTGCCCATTAAATTGTTATTTAATATGTAGTCACTTTTTTCTCCCTTACAATTGAAAAATCGTTAGATGCTGAGATTCTCTGAAGGAGAAAGTCATTATAGAATTGTCTATCCAGGTAAGGGATTATCCCTGGAGGGATTCCAGTTTCTTGGTCGCCTCAGTCTCTACATTCACCTAGTCTACTGTGAACCCCTGAGCACAAGAGCCCTGTAGTTCTCAAGTAGCCTGTGCTTCGTCTGGAGGAAGAACCAGGGTAGCAGGGAGGGACTTATATAGTTGTTGGATAAATAAATGACACTTAAAAAAAAGTACATTAGCAGCAACATTGTATCAAAGTGATTTAAACTCAACGGTACAAAGGTACCTTAAAAATCCAGTCTCAGTTTTTATGATATTGTAGAGACCCAGAAAGGTCACTTAAGGGAGATTTCAAGCCCAGGACCTATTAGCAAGAGATTTACAGTGCTTGCTTATTTCTCTGTAAGAATACAGCTGAACCCTTCACAAAAGTCTGAAGAGACTGAAAATAGCTGCATTCCAAATAAGACCTGGCACCATACCGCTGTTTCCTGCCTCTCCCGGCTTGTGTTTTGAAGGATCTTCAGGGAGTGCCTGTATCCTCCCTGTGCCATTTGTCTCCAGGGTGAAGGATCCTGCTTCCTGACTCACACCCCGCTGACTCTCTTGGCAGAGTTCTTCCCAACATCCTCTGGAATTGAGTCTGATGCAGTCAATGTGTAGGGTCATTTGATTTTTTACCTCCAAAAAGACAAAAACAAAACAAAAGAAAATACGACTCTCTTGGAGGTGGAGCTGGGGTCCGTGTCTCTGGACATTTGCTCTGGGCGAGGCACATCTAATTAATTATTATTTATTGCAGTTTTGTTTTGGCTCTGTGTTGTCATAAGATCCACAAGGGCTCAATTAGAATATCTTGTTGAGAAAGAAATGAGATAATTCAGATTTTCCTTACATTCAACACTGAGTGCTATTACACACATCAAGAGACCATGGGAGTATTTTAATTTGAAAGTTTCTAGTGAATGCTTCTCTTTTCAATTAAAGCAAAAAATTTTATTAAGTAAGGGCCAAATTAAACAAACAAACAGATATCACAACTCTAGACTGCATTAACACTTCATATTTAACATAAGAAGTATATACTGGTTTCTTTGTGTGGAGACTGTTTCATTGTTTCATAAATTATTATGAACAACTAAATATGTTATATATTTTATAAAATTTTCATGAAGGATAATAGATCTTTTGAATATTATAATTTCCTGACCTTTCTGTGCCCCCCCCCCATCGAAACATGTTAAGTACAGCAAGGATTCCTGGTCTATTAAAACTTAACTTGGACTTGTGGAAAGCAAACATCTTAAAAAATTCCTTTCACATTTAAATTGGTCTTTAAAAATGAGAAAAGAGACTCTGAAGTGCATTAAATACTTGCCCATTAACATTGCCTGTGTCTTAGTTTATTTTCCCATTGAGAAATGGAATGAGAAAACTAATCTAAACATTTCTAAGAAACACTGACAGAAATTACTACACTTAAATCATTACGCTGATTGCATATTTATACATGTATTTTATTTCTTTTCATCTGGTGGACAGAGAAGTTAAGTTGAAAGGCAAATGAACTTTGTCTCTGGGGGAAAGGAGGGAGAGACAAATGACAACCAATGGTATTCAAATCACACAGAGCTTGGCAATTAATAAAGCTGTAAATATGTAGGAAAGAGCACTGCTTCGGATCACATTCTTTATGAGAAATTATAAAGCCTGTTGAGTTTTAGGAAAAAAAATTATTGGCACTATTATGTGTCTAAGTTTTTTATCCAAATGTTTTAAGGAACAAAAAGCACATTAGTCAAACACTTGAAATACCAAAAAACATATTCCACAAAAATAATAACTAAAAGATTTCTACATAACTGAATGACTCTTACAACTTTTATGTATAGTGTTGATCCTCCCCAAATGCAAAGCTCTCCATAGAACTTAATCTTCTTTTGTGAAAATGGCATAGAGTCTTAAAAAACCCAAAAGTATGTGAGACAACTGTGTTTACATAGCAATAGGATAGAACTTTAAGAAGACCAGGCTGGGGTCTAATTTCTCCAAGTCTTTAAGAGAATCAGAGGGATAAACATAAAGGATGAGAGCAGCAGATGGGTGGGGAGTGGGCATTGTCTCCTTGTCTGGAAGAGCGGCCGATGCTGACATTCTTTGCTAACAGAGGCCATGAGTCACTATGGATAAATGAGCGAAAAGTGTTCACAAATGGAGACCAAGATAATACCGAATTTAGAAGGATTTGCTGTACTAGACAGGAAACTCATTATATAACTCCTTGTATTCTAAGTTACACAGCTATGAACAAGTGTACTTCTTAACTCTAGATTCACTACTGAAAAATACCAAGATGCCAAATAAAGGGAAAAAGTAAGACATGGCTCAAAAAAAAAAAAAAAAGAGAAGGGGTTATACATCACCATAGATGTATATATTGTGTAAATGTCTGAAAGATTTGGTGTTTTACTTTATATAGAGTATTTTATGTAATATATAGTATTTATACTAATAATATTATATTACATATAATATTTTGTATTAATAATTTTATTTTAATAGACAATATTATATATTTTATGTTGATATATTATGTCATTAATATATAATATATTATGCTATATAGGTTACACTAAGTTTTTAATTTTTAATATACATTTGACTTACGTTTCTTATATATTTACTATGTATGGAATATATCAATATATTTACATCCATACATTTTTATAAAATATATGCTCTAAAAGGAGAATGACCTGTAGCTAATTGTTTAATTTGAGGAAAAATAATTTGTTCAAGAAGTCCAATCTGTAATGCATGTGTACATGGGTCATACATGAATTCTTACAAATGACTGAACAACAGTGTTGAGATGGTAAGTAGCATGACTCACTCAGGTTCCCAAATTTTAAACACCATGGCTGGTCTCATACATTGTACATATGTGCACATATGTATGTCTCTATGCATATGTGTGTGCTTATATGCATATATTATATATGTATATATACATATATGGTGCATATAACAATAATTAAAGAAATAGAGGCCATGAATATAAAAGGCAGTAAGTGGGAGGTATATGGGAAGATTTGGAGGGAGGAAAAGGAAGGGGAAATGATATAATTACATTATAATTTCAAGAAATTATTAACCCAAACCAAAATGAATCGGGGGCTTTTAATGCTCCAGCCAGGCCTGGGCCATTCTATTACTTTCCTTAGAACTGTTGCCTTAAGTAACCTTGTTAATCTAATCAAATTAACATATTTATTTACATAATTTCTCTTTTATTTTAGTTCAAAGCAGAAAAGCAGATAATAAAAGACAGATGGAGTTTAGGGATGGCCTTTTCCTTATCAAAATGAATTTTTCTCAATTATTTTTTAACCTCTATTCCTGTTGGCCAACTTCTCTTGAGCAATTAGCTCACCTAAAATTACTGAGCAGAAAATTGCAAAATTAATTATAATTAGGTAGTTACTCTTTCTCCTTGGAATATTTTGACTAAATTAGAGGGCAAAGTTTATTTAAGAGTGATTACAATTAAGTTTTCTACTGTGTGATGATGATGATGATGGTGATGAACGTGACGATGGGAATTTTAATATTTTATAACTGCTCTGTGGACAAATGAAACACCTGGACAGCTGATGTGCTTCTTAGAGTTTTTGTTAGAGTTACTAAAAGGGTAAAAGTTCCTTGAAGAATAAGTACCATGTGTCCGCAAGGGTGAAGGAAAGAGACTTAAGAGAGTGGTGGGCACCGATAGAAATGTGAAACTCATTTTAGCTACCCATTCTTGTATCATATTCAGAACTAAATGAATCACTGATTTATGAATGATCTTTTGGGTTGACATCAAAGGACAGCGATTACAGTATATTCTGTCTGTTTTGAGAACAGAACATGTAAATGGCTGGAGGAGGGTAGGTGTGAATTACAGTGGGAGGTTTCTTGGGTGTGAATTAGTGGGAGGTTTCTTGATCCTTCTTTTAAACAGCTCTTGGGTGAGTCTGTTTTTAAAGATAAACACAAAACACACTGCAAAATAAACACTTCAGGCACCAGGTAAAAGTAATCCACTAACATACAACGCCGTGACTCAGTCCATACATGTCACTCAACCCACCAAGGGGTTATCTGTTCCTCACAGTAATTCATAGACCCACTTCTGTCTGGTTTTAGATAATGCTTGGAAGTCAAAACGTTTCCCTGTAAAAATGTTTACTAGAGTAAAATAGCAATGTTTCTTCTAATAAAATAGATATAAAGGAAAAAAGTAAGAGTATTTTTCTCACTCTAAATAGATCAAAAACAATAATTTCTGTGAAATACCCTTATTTTTATTTCTTGGGTCTTGAAAAGAGTTGATGATTAATTTTAGAGCCTTAGAATTGAAATTGACTTTGAATATTGTCTCCGAAATCACTCTGTCAGATGCTTGACTCCTTTCCAGAGTATTATCAGACAGAAACAGTTCTGGCTAAGGACTGGAGTCCTGGCATCTGTCAGAAGGTGACTCTGGGGACCTGCATTTAGCCACATCTGGGGCCCTCTGCTCATGGGAACCCTGTATCTGCTCTCTTGGCAGGCACATCACATGAGTAAATAGAGGTCTAGTCATCAGCTCAGTCCCTTGGGTTTCCACACACAAACTTTTAAACCAAGGCTCCATCTTTCTTTGTATGTGTTGATTTTCAATAATCCTCATTTGTCTACTGTGTTGAGCCTATGTGGGTCCCCTTTTGAGCAGACAGTATTTATTGGTTATGTAGTGACCATAAACCCTGCCCATATATAACTTCCTTGTGTGAAATTTTCACGAATTATAACTACTTTATTAATAAAATGTTTGTACTAATACATCTTTACAAAGTCATAAAAGTAACTAATATAGACACATTATCACATTAGAGGAAAAGAGTATTGCCTTCTTTTTTTTGACTAGCGTATAAAAGAAACATTACCAAGTGTACTACAGAGCATTAAAAATCTGCTTCTGAGTGTTGGAGCAGATGGAAGAGAACCTTTGAGAGACAGGTAGAAGCAGCTTAGGAGGCGTGGGGAGAAAACTGGCTGCCAGAGCAGGTTTTGGCAGGATGAATGCCCAGTCTTTGGTGCACCAAGTGATGGCTGCAGGGACAGCACAATTCTGCCTGCCTGCTGTCTGTATCCTGTCTTCTGAGTACACTTGACCCTCTAGGTAGCAAGGTTGAGGATCCACTGCATGCAGAAGAATTCTTGTCTTAATATAACCAGGAAAGAATTGACAGACAGCCCAGAATCCTTGAAGAACGAAGAGAGGAATTTCATAAGTAGTAGTTATAGCCAGGGAGGGAGGGAGTTACCAAGGAGGAAACTGTGAACACCGAGATAGCACTTTCTAGCTTCATAGGTTGCCTGCAGAGTAAACCTGTGTCTATCTGCATGCCTTTTGGAATTAGATGGTGTCAGGTGGTGTGTACATTATACTTGGCGGCTTCTACGCCATTGGCTTCTTCAATGGACTACTTTCTGTTATAACTCTAGTGAATTATGAAGAAGTTCCTGAATTATAGGAACATTAAAATACATTAATTTTCTTAATTCCCATTTAAGATATTGGGGACTTGAAACATATATTCTTTAGGAATGTTTGAATTGTAACAAACTGAACTGCTTCTGGGACTCAGAAACAAAGCTCCACTTCTTAAAAGTTCCAACAAGCTGTAATTACGTGCTTGACTGACAGGTAAAAACCTGGAAGCATGAAATGGTGGTTGTTGCTTAAGGCATCCAGCTTAAAGGTCTGCCACTGAGGGTTAAATTTGGAACCCACCTTATTTAAATTTATGTCAGCATTTATGTGTAGCAAAGGGTAGCATTTTACTTTCCTGGCTATGTGACATGAATTACTGTGATTTGGAAACTTTAAGCCTTGGATTCTGAAATATTCTTCTTGTCTCTGAGGACATCTTTGCATATGCATATACATGTATATATATATGTACATATGCATATATATACATATATATATATACATATATATATACGTGTGTGTGTGTGTGTATATGCCTGTACATTCTGAAATTGTTCTGATTTATTTCAGCCTTGCTTTGGACACAGTTTAAAATTAGATTCAATATAACCTAATCTTTTCCACATGTACATTATATTCTCCTGGTCTACAGTCAGTGGCAACATTTATAACTGAGGGTTCAAAAATATTGATTAATTGAAACCGAGTTTCACATCTCAATTTTCCACATGTAAATTGCAAAGTGTACAACTGAGAACTTTTCAGCATGTGGATTCTGTGCCAGGGGACTATAACCTGACTTTGAGACCAGGCTCACATCCAGCAGAACGCACTCCTGTTAGAATAAGAGTAAGCCTTGGAATTCCAATACGAAGCTCTTTGAGTTGAACATGGTGACGCAGGACTGTAAATCCAACTATCACAGCTGCCCAGATTAGGAGTTAGAGGACAGCTGGGGCCATGTAGCAAGAGTCTGCTCTTAAAAATGAGGGATTTGGAGTTTGTCAGTTTCTGACAACTTTGGGGTGCATGTCCTGAACGACAGCGAGAAGTAAAGCAGCGTGGGACTGCTCCTGCTCTGTGGCTGCCCTGTCTTGCTTCTTAGCCCCGCTTGTGAGAACATCTTCCCTTTAGGGTTGGAGAGGGCCCTCAAATTTCTCTTACTCCTCGGAGTTCAAAGGTTCAGTTTATTTCTGTGTTCTCCCCACTCTGTCTTGTATTTAGAAAAGACAGAGAGACAATGTGGGTTTTATCACTTCCTCCACTGATAAGATTTCCCTCCATTGTATCCTCTTGCTTTCCAGGAATTCACTACTGACCACAATTATCATTGTACCTCTGAGGCCATAGTTCATTACTATGAAAAGTTCCCATGCTTCTAATCTCCTTCAGTAAATATTTTTACATCTGAAGTATCTTCTGAAACTTAGCGCGTTGGAGCTATCTGTAGAACTAGAAAGATAAAAAGAGTCCAGAAAGACTGAGCAGGATTCTCAATGAAAATACAAAGAAAGTTCATAAAATCAAACCCTTCCAATTACATGCTTTGGGAATTGTTCAGATTGTTGCATTATGTAGTTACCTCTACTCTAGCTTTAATCTGTGTAGGTGCATGTCTCTTTAGGTTGCACCGTCGTGGTTATTTTCTCCTGTTAACTGTTGAAGTTCACTGCATACCCAAGAGGGAAAGAAAGAGGGAAGAAAGAAAGACAAGAGAGAAACACAGACAGACAGACAGACAGACAGACACAGAGAAAGACAAACAGACAGACAAGGAGGAAGAGGAGAAACAGTGAGCAAAGACAGAAAACGTTTTATAAACTTATAGTAAACATAAATAGAATATATATATGTATAGGTAGATGTACATGTATGCATATTTCTTTATATGTATACCTACACACATGTATATATTTACTTTCTCATTCATAATTAACGAGTCATTTTCTTTTTCTTTCTTTTTTTTTTTAGAGATTTATTTATTTATTTTATACATATGAATACACCACCATTGCTCTCTTCAGACACACCAGAAGAGGGCACCAGACCCCATTACAGATGGTTGTGAGCCACCATGCGGTTGCTTGGAATTGAACTCAGGACCTCTGGAAGAGCAGTTGGGTGCTCTTAATCTCTGAGCCATCTCTCCAACCCTAATGAGACATTTTCATTCTTGTATGTTTAGAGGGTTCCTTCAGCTTCGGAACGATAGATACTACTGGAAAACAGAGAGGCTGATTTTGAAGGATGTTCAGATGTGACGCAGGATGCGACACAGCAAGCATATCTGGATTTATCAAGATCTCCCTCTCTTTTTTGGGGGGGGGCGGTGTAGGAGAACAAAGAGTTTATTTCAGCTTATATCTTGTAGCCCTTCATGAACAGAAGAAACTCAAGGCAAGAAACTGAAATCTGGAGGCAGGACTAAAGTGGATTTAATTCGGGGGAATGGTGCTTATTGGCTTGCTCTCCATGATTTTCTCAGCCTGCGTTCTTTTTTTTTTTTTAATTTAATTTTATTTTATTTTTTTAATTTACATTCCAAATCACTTCCCCTTTCCCGTTTCCTCCCTCCCCGAAAGTCCCATAAGCCCCCTTCCCTCCCTCTTTTCTCCGTTCAACCCCCTCTCATTACTCTGTCCTGGCGTTCCCCTACATCCAGTCTTTCCAGGACCAGGGGTCTCTCCTTCCATCTTTTTAGAAATCTATTGATATGCTGATTGTGTCTAGGGTATTCTGAGATTCTGGGTCAATATCCCCTTATCAGTGACTTCATACCATGTGTGATCTTTTGTGATTGGGTTACCTCACTAAGGATGATATTTTCAAGTTCTGACCATTTGCCTAGGAATTTCGTGAATTCATTGTTTTTAATTGCAGAGTAGTATTCCATTGTGTAAATATACCACATCTTCTGAATCCATTCCTCCGTTGAGGGACATCTGGGTTCTTTCCAGCTTCTGGCTATTATAAATAAGGCTGCTATGAATATAGTGGAGCATGTGTCCTTATTGCATGCAGGTAAAGTCTCTGGGTATATGCCCAGGAGTGGTATAGCCGGATCCTCCGGAAGTGTCATGCCCAGTTTTCTGAGGAGCCGCCAGACTGCTTTCCAGAGTGGTTGTACCAGCCTGCAATTCCACCAGCAGTGGAGGAGTGTTCCTCTTTCTCCACATCCTCGCCAACAACTGCTGTCTCCTGTGTTTTTGATCTTAGCCATCCTGACTGGTGTGAGATGGAATCTCAGGGTTGTTTTGATTTGCATTTCCCTAATGACTAAGGATGATGAACATCTCTTTAGGTGCTTCTCAGCCATTAGATATTCTTCAGGTGAGAACTCTTTGTGGAGCTCTGTACCCCATTTTTTAATAGGGTTACTTGCCTCTCTGGAGTTTAACTTCTTGAGTTCTTTGTATATCTTGGATATTAGCCCTCTGTCGGATGTAAGGTTGGTAAAGATCATTTCCCAGTTAGTTGGTTGCCGCTTTGTCTTTTTGACGGTGTCAATTCTAAGTGGATCAAAGATCTCCACATAAAACCAGACACACTGAAACTAATAGAAGGGAAACTAGGGAAGAACCTTGAACATATGGGCACAGGGGAGAATTTCCTGAACAGAACTCCAATAGCTTATACTCTAAGATCAAGAATAGACAAATGGGACCTCATTAAATTACAAAGTTTTTGCAAGGCAAAAGACACCGTCAAAAAGACAAAGCGGCAACCAACTAACTGGGAAATGATCTTTACCAACCTTACATCAGCCTGCGTTCTTATATAACTCAGGAGCGCATGTCCAAGGGCATCACAGCACACTGTGGGCTGGGCCCTCCCACATCAAATGCTAATCAAGGAAACACTCCATAGAGTTTCCTAGAGGCTAATGTGACTGTAGCATTTTCCTTCCTTCCTTCCTTCCTTCCTTCCTTCCTTCCTTCCTTCCTTCCTTCTTTCCTTCTTTCCTTCATTCCTTTTAATTTAATGTAACTTTTTTACTTATTCACTTTGCATCCCATTTACTGCCTCCTCCCGGTCACCCCTCCCACAATCCTTTCCCCTATCCCCTCCCTTTCTCCTCTGGGAAGGTGGGGGCCCTTTTAACTGAACATTTAAGTAATTTTTAACATTCATTACTACAATTTATAGTATCAATTTTCCTTCCATTGGTTCCAGAAAACATATATAGATAATTACTGATAATTATTTGTTTTACAACTTAAAGTGATGCATTGAGTTAGATGTTTGTCAAATGTAAAACACATCTGCCTTTTGTTATCTGACATATTTCCATTTAAAACAAAACTTTATTTTTTATTTTTAAGATTTATAAAAATCATTGCAGTTAAAAAGGAATCACCTACCCAAATTAACTAGACCCAAAGAATAAACAGTTCAATTAACTTTTATACAGTTATAGTGGCCATGTGAAATAGAATTGTGGAGCTTCATACCAGATTTTATATTTTCACTATCAAATATAGTTTAACGAACTTATTCATCACCAAAAATGAGAAATCCATGACAGAAAGGTAATTGTTTTTCTTGCACATCTTTTACAAGTTAATATTTTACATTTTCATGTTTGTCATTCAGTGCAAAAATAGAAGCTGTTACATGATCTTAAAGTATACTTTTCTCAAACTTAAAGATGAAACTCAAATCTGTTTTTACATTTTCATTCACCTTTCTGTGACCTTCAACTTTTAAACTTGTACATGTATAAGACTGAGACAAACTACCGTAAACTCTATATTTTGAGGTTCATTGATAAAAATGCATAAGTCTAATAACATTTTCCTTATCTAATCTAAACTTAAGTATCAAAACTAAATTTACGTATCAAAATATCATAGAAAACCTGTAAATTAGCTAGGTGGTTAAATTTTACCTATGTGTACAACTATAGACACAATTTATATATATAAACACATACCTATCAAACTTTGCTTATAAGTTTATTACCTCTATAAACTATGATCAAAGAATTAATTATACTTAGTAAAGTAAAGCAATTTGAATTTGCCTCTGATAACCTCAATTAAGTTTTTCCAAAGACTTTAAGGTCAATGCCCTAACCTTTTAGTTACTAGCCTAGAACAAAGCATTCCTAATAAAATCCAGCAGGCCATTCTAAAATGGTACTAACGAAACACAATGTTAAACTCATAAACAGTTTTTATATAAATATTGTAGCTATGTAGCTCAAAATATGTAGAATATTATCATTCAGTTATGTCACTAATTTAAAAAGCACCCCTTTAATTTTAAAATTTAAATATGTATTGATAAAAATAAATTCAAAATTCAGTTGCTCAGTTTTATTAACCACACTGCGTTTGCTCAGTGGCCACATCAGGCTACCATAGCTGCTCTATTAAAGGAGAAATGAAGCAATTCCTTTGTAGGTAGTCATTTGTTGTTTAAAGTTTTCAGGACACCAAACTAAGGTGTCAGAGAGAGGTTTAATATGGATTTTACATCAATTTCTTTTGGAAAAAGAAAAAAAAAACCAGTATTTTTTCCTTTATGGAAACTGTATTTACAATGAAATAGTTTCCCTGAGTAGGGCTCATATGAACTCACAGAGACCCAGAGACCAGAGCAGCAAATTCCAGGGCCTGCGCTGGTCTGCAGCAGCCCCTCTGGTTGCTATAGCTTAGAGAGACAGAGAGGGAGTGGATCTGGCAGAGAGAGGAAATGGGGACGAATTGGGAAGGATATAGTATGAGAAAATAATCTATTTTCAGTAAAATAAACGGGAAAAAAGAAGGTAGAAAAACTGCTGTCTTCATGCTTCTCCTTTATCTCTTATGGTATTTATCAAACTTTTCTGATATTAAGTCTTTTAATAAAATGTTTACAACATCTACTACAAAACAAAACAAAACTATATCCACAGAGCTTAAATTAGTGCCCCAGTCACAGCATACTATAGCCTAACCGCTTTTTGTTCTCTCTTCTCTTGGGTGACTGAAAGCTGTGCCTTGATGCCACATACTATGGGACAAGGAAGGAGCTAGCTGCGAACTCAAAGTATGGTTTCTACTGAATGCATAATGCTTTCACCCCACTGCGAAACAGAAAACCTGTAAATTAAACTGATATTAAGTTGTGGTTCATCTGTGTATCTACAAAAACAACAAGTGTGTGAGAAAAATGTTAGCACATTAACTACATTTAATCAAGTGAAAATAGCAAGTGGCTTCTGGGAACTATGTAACTTCCAGCATGTACAATGGAGAGAGGATTGCTTTCTACTTCATATAGAAGCACACGCTCATTAAATAAGATACAAGTAACCTAATAAGAAAGACAATTCTGTGAGTGGAGGGCTCTCAGAGCATAGTCCAGGACTGGAGTTGACAAAGAGAATTCAGACTGGTTGTGAGAAAACTCCAGGAAAACAAAACAAAAGTCTTGTGATCTTAGTTTCTTCAAAACATGAAATGATTCTCGGGATGTATTTTTGTACTCCTTCTGGGTGTAGCTGATAGGAATGAGTTTATTTCAGATTATTCATTACAACTGGCTATTGTTATGTGTTTATATTCCTCTGAGGAAAAAAAACATGGTTTTGCCATGCATGACTAATATAAATTGTCTGATGCTCTGAATAGAGTTGGCTACTGAATGAAAAAAAAAACAATGAAATAGTTTTCATAAGATATGAATTACTACTTAATATTTACTTTCAATTTTCAGTTAGATAAAAGCAGGAAGATATTAAAGATACTGTACTCCTTGGTAATAGAGTGGCTTTATTACTTAAAACTATTTATAATTAATCTATGTTATTCAGATATAATTGGTGTATGGAAATGTGAAAGTCAGAGAAAATTTTATTTTATTTTATTTTTTATTTTTTTATAAAAATGCCCTTATATCTAGAGCAGAAAAATTAAACTATAAATATATTCTGATGTATGTGACTCAAAAATATTTTCTTTTCTAGATATTCCCAACTTTTCTGACTGCCCTGAGATTTTCCCATTAGTTCTTACAGAGAAGCCAAAACAATTGTTTTGAAGAGTATGAAATAAGGAAAGTTGAAGCTTTATACAGAGAACAGTTTTCCTTTGTAATTGTGGTTGGGCAGTTGGAGCTGTGTGAATTCATCATCTCTTTACAATATTTTTATTAGCTGATGTTAAGCCTCATACACATGAAGTTCAGTGTTTCACAAAGGAGTTTTGTACACAACAAGCAGGTGTTTCCAGTACCTAGAAAAACATTGTTTACTTTATAAATTTTTATTAATATGGCTTCTTCATTCAAATTTATAAGTTGAAAGGGCAGGGGTCCCTTTTGAGTACCCGTTATATTTTAGGGCCACATTCAGTTTTAAGATGACTTTGAGCTCTAGAAGGATCTAACTCTTTTGGATCCACCTGGAATAGTTTAAAAACTGTTCCTGGTAACACTAAGGAACACCTGACGACCCAGGCAGCGACAGATGCTCCTAGGGAAAATGTATACCCAAGTCAAAAGGTGTGTCCTCTACTGATCTAGGTAATTAAGTTTTCCTACTTCTGTATCTCTGGAGATCTGATGTTTGGCCTACCTACCGACAGAACACTCTTTCTGCTTTGAAGTAACAGATGACAGTTAATATCTCTATTAAATTATATTGCCATGGTTCTGTACTGTGTATGACATTATTTAACAAACTCTGTGTAATTGATGAGTTATATTGTGGGCTACCATCAAGTATACAATGTAAGACATGTGTGGAAAATGTGTTTAGTTTAAGATTTTAAATATACAGTAAGAATCTAAAAATTTTGAGACCCCAGAATACCCATTGTAGACAAAGAAAACTGACTGCTCATAAAAATTAGTCATGTCTCAGATATCAGTTGTGACACAAGTAGTGATAATTTCTCACTTCCCAACTATACCCTCATTCAAGGTCATTTATTTCAATAAGAACCACTCAGATACTGTTCTATAAAGGAAAATATATCAAGTACCATTGGGACAAAGCATTTAGAGTGTATTTAAAGAGTGATTAGTCCACAGAAAAAGAACAACTTTGAAAGAGGAGAGGGCATGTTATCTCAACCTTGGGGAGAACAAAATTTATCCACATAAATATAGATTTTGGGTACCATATCAATTTATACCTTTTTAATCCTCTCCTCACCAAGGTGATTAATCTAGTAGCAAGCCAACAGAAAATAAAAGTAAAGTGATTTATCTGATTTTTAAAATCCTAAAGTAACCAGACCAAAGTAAATGGACAAAAATACCCATTTCTTCCTAAAATGATGTCATCTTGCTTTCTGTTCAACAGGGAGGTGGCGATTGTCCAGAAATGAGTATTGGAGCTATAAAAATTGCCTTGGAAATTTCTCTTCCTGGTTCCTTCATCTATGTTTTTACTGACGCACGATCCAAGGATTATCGGCTCACCCATGAGGTGCTGCAGCTTATCCAACAGAAACAATCCCAAGTAAGTAGACAGCATCCCCAAACATGCTTGTTTGAATAAGCATGGGAGATTGCCTATCCCTTTTGATTATTTTGTGTGTGATCAATAGCAACAGTCATAACCCTCTGACCACATCAATATCAATAGTCATAACCATCTGACCACATCAATATCAATAGTCATAAACACGTATCTTACATGGATGTGTAAAATATGTATATCTTCTAATTTGAATGTAGTAAATTTATACTTATCAACAGCATATTGATACTTGGGCTTTGAATGCAATGAAGAAATGATTGCAGATTAAAGTGCTTATTAGCATCTTACCATACTTGTTACCTCTATACTTCAAATGCCACTATCTATGGGGAGTCTTCCCTGAGTTAGTTATCCAGTTGTATCAATTAGTTTTTGCCACGTAACAAAATTCAACAATTTAAAGCATAGCATCACCTTTCCCATTAGCACACTCTAGTTTACCTAGGCTAGTGATGCTTCTTGTGCATCTAGGGATGTAGAGGTACTGGGTTTTGAGTATATTGACTTTTTTTAAAGATTAAGGCAGTCAATTTAGGCATGTCCTTTTTGTGACCATGACAGAAACACTGGGGATTGAACAGAAATGCAAAAGTCTTTTGAGTTGAAGCACATAATTTGTAGAATGCCTCTTGTGCCTCAATCCATATGGCCAAACTCAGATCCAGAAATACATTATAAACAATACATTTTTAATAAGAAGATCTTCAAAAGTCTATGCAAATGCATGGATGCCTGACAAGACACGGAATTGAGGCCATTGTTAAAACTAGCATAGTTGTGGTCTTGTTTCCACAGTCAAACTTGTCCTGAAATATAAACAACTATGTTCCTGTGCAGGCCCAGCATATGGGGATAAAAACTATCCTGTATGCTAACATTTGACTTGTTTAGTGAGGTGCTAGCAAATAATAGATGCTAATAAATATATTTGTTTTCTGGAAATCTCTCAAACTCTTTTCTGCTTTACAAATCTCAGGTGGTATTTGTGCTCACTGGAGACTGTGATGACAGGAATCATATTGGATACAAAGTCTATGAAGAAATTGCCTCTACAAGTTCTGGCCAAGTGTTCCATCTGGACAAAAAGCAAGTGAATGAGGTCAGTCTGGTAAAGTTGGTGTAGTTGTTTGTGCTGCTTTGTAAAAATCAACTAGGCCACTCTGACCATGATAACTCTGGTGTCCAAAAGAGTCATAACCTGAAGATTTTATCCTTAGACTTCAGATGGGTCGATTACAGTCATGATGTAGAGAAGTAGATTCATTTAATATTAGTTTTCAGATGGAATAATGTTATAGCAACAAGTGTTGTAAGCACCAGAGGTGAAAACTTCACTTAGTTTAGTAAAATCTTTTTGTACTGCATGTTGTTTAATTCAATGTGTGTGTCTGATGAATAATTTTCAGGTAACAGGTCAAATGAAGCTTGATCTGTTATTGAAGTTGAATGTGAGAAAATGAATTACCAAACAAAATTCCAGTCAGGTTTACTACCCAATGTTAAGAGCTAATATCTACGACCCATAACTGTATAATTAGAAAAACTATCGAAAACAAAATCTGTAACTCATGGTAAGAAAAATGTATTGTTTTAAATTGGTCTCACTCTTATGATATCTTTTTCTTTCCATCTATTATTACACTTGTGATAATTAATAGCATTTTATTTAGCTATGCATTAATAATTAATTAATTTCATTTAAGAACTTACTGGGACAATGATAAAGTTGGGAGAAAGTATAATTCACATTTAACTTATTTAGTCATTAGGTCTATATAGATCTACTGACTTCATGACAGATTTCTCTGTGTCTTGAACAAAATGATCAATCATTCTCTTATAACTGAAATACTACATCACAGTGGAATGAACAGAAAATTGTAACTTTCCAGTTGAAACGATTTAGTAAAAATACCTTTATTAACTACTTAGATGATAAATCTGAACGGTTACTTTAAAAGTTTTCTTCAAAAAAAAAAATCTGTTGAGAGGGCACTAATGATTCGAGTCCATGTTATATCCCCTTTAGTGACTCATACCCCCCTGAACAATGTCTAGCAACTACAATGTGATTCCTAACAATTAATTTGGAAAAAAAATGTGTTTCAAGCAGAAAATAGAAGCCTGGGGAGGAACTAGGAAAAAGTGCCGGGCTCTCAGGAACTGGGCTTCTTGTTTCACCCAACATGGCCTCGGAGTCAGGATGAGAAAGGTCTGAAAGAGATGCAAAGCTTGTAGGTTGCCTTGGGACACATTCAGAATCTCCTGCAAGGGGTACAGATGAAGAGTTGCATTGTTCTCTCTTGTACCGGCAAGGGCACTGCAGCTTCAGACTTGATGAGATTGTGAGCTAGAGTTGGTGGTGATGCTCACCATAGACAGAAGGAAACCACGGCAGAAACATTGCCCAGGGATCATGGTGGCTCATAGCTAAAGGTACTGGGAAAGAGAAGACATTAGAAAACTTACCATGAGCACATAGGACTTTGGAAACAACAGGACCTCTGTTCTGTTGGTAAGCAGTCAAACAAAGTGTAGGGACTGTAAAAAATGAGAATAGGATTTTCAAAAGCTGAGTCCTGGAACAAAGGTGGTAAAAAAAAAATCAAGTCACTGGTTTATTAATTTTGTTTCCCAGAACATTAATTGGTATTCAGATCTTTAAATTTTTTTCACGGCAGGACCAGAATTTTTAAAAAAGTTGATTATCCTTTTAATTTAATCAACTAGTTAATTAATGTACTTTATTATTAAATAGTTTGATAGTAACAGGGATGTGCCTTGGCTTCTGTCAGTCAGTGCATCGCCAATCCCCGGGCTGATTAATTTAGGAAAAGATAGAATGTTTCTTTTACTGTAGACCAATAAGACTCAAAGGCATTTTGGCTAGGGGTAACTTCGAGAGAAGTTCTCTGCTCCTAGATCTTGTCCGGCATACTCATGAATCCTGATGTGATGCTGGCAATAAAACAGCTGTGAAGGACACTGAGCAGCTGAGAAGCTCACTCTCCTGTTCAGTCTTCTAACTCCTTGTAATGCTAAGTGTCTGAAGTCATGGAGATGTTGGTTTCCTTAGGCCAAGTGATAGTCAGTTACATCAAAATGAACAAATCTAGGAATTTCTTTGTGATGTGGGCTCTAAATAGGCCTTGTTTATTAAATGAAGATAATAGAAAAATTTGTTAATAGGAAATATTGTAACACTGGCCTAATAGTTCGAGATAGAAACCTAGTAGTTTTTCTTTTCCAATTGTTCTAAATTCTTTTATTATATAATATAAATTTATATTATTATAAATTTATTATATAAATTTGAGGGAACTATATGTTTTCATGCTATGTATTCATTCAATAGACACAAAACACCAGGCATTAAAACCTTACATTTTGTTCATGAGAAATTTTTCATATACTCTTTCTAAAGGAAACTTAAGACTATAGTGCATTTGCCTTCATAACCACTTTTATAACCTGGTGGGAGTACAACTTCAGTAAATTGTAAGTTTTTCATCTTCCTTTCTTTCATGGGGATATATGGAGGATCTAGGTATCTGTCATTTACATTTAACATAAAAGGAAATCCAAAGTGAAATCCTTTGACTGAATTCCAGTGATCTGTAAATCACTGTGTGGTGGTTTTTGTATCTTGAAAACCTAAGTTAAGATACAAATCTAAGTTCATCTTTGAAGAGAGAACAGAGCCCATGTTTTACTGTACTATTACATTTACTTGGAATCTGAGAGGTGGCCCATCTAATCAATTCTTGCTTTGATATAATAAAATATCTAAGGCTGTGCGCTATGTCAGAGAAACAAGAAAGAAGTATGCACTGTTAATTAGATCATTGACCTGCTTTGACTTCCCAACCTTATTCCACATTTCCCCACAGTCATGATCTCTAACATCCTTTTTATCCCTACTAAAAATGTCTTCCTGGACATCTCAGCTTGGTGGATTTCTCCCATTCTAACAAGTGTTAGCAGCCCTGCAGATATTATCTCTTACTGACAGTGTTATCAGTAACTGTTGAAGTGGAGAACACATGATTTACTCAAAGGGACCAAAGAGTGTTGAATGAATGTCAGTTTGCAACTGTTTGGGTAAGCCTAAGGTCAGCCATGGAGTAATAATGAAGCACCAATGATATAGTAAGAAGTGTCTACTTATGTCCTACCTGAGTTTGAAGAAGAGGAAGAAGGAGCTCATAACATTACCTAGTGAAACAGTGGCCTGGGATAGGCAAGGTGAAGCCCTGTACTAAAAGGCAGAATTCAGGGGTCCTGTTCGTACACTGCTTTAGATCAGCATCCCTGGGCATGGAAATAGGTGAACGATTGTTCTGAAGGGACAGAGATGCAGAACAAACAGTACTGTGTAGTAGATAACCTTTCAGTCTCTGGACCATGGCTCATATTTCAGGCATAAGACTTTAAACAACTTATGCAGTTTTCTATGTTTCAACTGTATTCTTCTTTAATTGTAAAATGAGAAATTGTCATACCTAATATATTACAGGCTTTTTCAGATTAAGATATATAAATACATATTAGATAGTTTTTTTTCATTTAATGATGCATTTAGCCCAAATATACTAGTAATATTAGTTTTACAGTGATATGACCTAAACTGAAGAAATACACATTGTGTATGGTGCATCTGGGGTTTTAGAACCAGAAGTAGTTGGCTTTGAACGATCTCTCTGCCTTTGGCTAGGATACCTCTATGAAATAACTTTATAGAACATCTCTGGGATTATGTTCCTCCATGTGAATATGGTGCAACCTTTGACCCATAGGAATATTGTAAAGATGAAAGAAAATGAGGAATGTTTGTAGTGAGCTACACAGAATCCCATGGAAATGGAAACACCCACTCAGTCTAGAAGTCTTTAAAGACTTGGGTTTCTCCTATGTTCAAGAGGGCATCTACAGTTTACTCAGATGACACCATTACCCTATAGAGCCATCAGAACATCTGATATTTGGGTAGCATAAACCTCCCTAATAAATGTCTAAAGGGGAATAGATTTAAAACTACTAAAAATCCTGTAAGACTCTTAAACTCTTACCTTGCATTTAAAATTTTCCTTACTCTTTATCAGGGTTGATAATAAAACTGCTAAGAGATGAAGAATTTAACTGTTAGAGAATAATAACATCAATGACAGTAACAAGAACTCTAGCAGAGGGATTATTATGTCCTGTGCACTCCGACGGGTGCATTTCTTTCAATCACTGTTTAAGCCTCAGAAACTCCGGGAAGAATAAAGCCCAGTCTCTTGCAGACATTGTGGTGTTGGTGCTTCTTGGTGAAGTACTGAGAGAACAGAAACATGGGCAGCTCCAGACAGTCTGTAAGAGAAGCGAGGCGAAGGGCTGGAGGTGTGTCACGGAGCTTAGCTGTATGGGTCTGTGGGTTCCTGTGGTGGGTAACAGAAATGAAAATCCTCTATTCTTTCAGTACCATGAACTCAAACCTCTCGTTAAAGGTAACATTGCCCCTATCCCGACTGAGGAGTGTCCAATGGAAAGTGGGGAAGTGACCTCCATTAAGTATTTCAAGAAAATAACTAAAGTGAGGAAAGTGACAATCTATGAAAAGTCCAGGAGCCTAGCAACAGAGTACATCACAGGTTAGAGACGCATCTGGCTTTAGTTTTCCTTGCTAGGTCTGCACTCATTTTCTAGTACCAAGACTAGAAAAGCTATAAACATTTCTGGAGTATGATCTTGGCACAGCCCTTTCTTGTTATTTTGGCTAACAGCTACTTTTGACCAGGATGTGGAAGAGCTCGCTGCCTATGGGCTTAATTACAAGAACTGTTCAGAGTTTTGGACAATTGGTGATGTGAAATGAGGTATCTGCCATTTTGTTCTTTCCTACTCCGAGTTTCACTCCAGATAGCATGTCAGAATATAATCTTACTGCTGACCTTGGAATTAAGTAGAACAAGTGTTTCCCTCTGAAAGTTGAAAGCATATCAGAGACAGCTCTAACATTCTAGAAAGTGACTGAGAATGTGTGGAGATGACATGGAAATGCTTCCAGCAACCTGTCTTTGAATTCACCTAATTAAACATCAAAAGGAAAGTGCAAAGCTCAGAGCTCGTACATTAAAATGATGTAGATACTCTGTCCGCACTCACAAACACACCAGCAAGGGGCATCTACCTGATGCCAATGCAGTGCTTTCCCTGGTCCTCTGCTGTGCCCAGCTTGACATGTGTTTGAGACATTTGTTTTAGCAACACATGCTCCAGGCACCTGGGAGAGTTTTTATTGGTGCCTGATATGTTTAAATAAAGCCAAATGTATGTTGTGTCACCGTTTGTTTCGTTAGAACAAAAATTAAAGTTATTAATTTATTACTAAAAGTATTCACTGACCTTAATGAACATCCGGATATTTTTTATAATGACATTTAAAATATACAGAGTGCATAATATTCATCAAAAACAGTGGGAGGACGTGACTGTAGTTGTCGCTCTTATTAGGCTAAGTACACCCAAAGGGGAGGATACTTGTCCTGCAGTGTGAGCAGCAAGTGGGGGTAAAAGAGATGGAAAGTGGAGAACACATGGGTTAGGAGGGGAAGCCCTGCAAACATGAGGCTCTGTCTTGTTTCATGGTTTTGTGTATTGCCTCTGAGAACAGTTTGAGGCTCACATGAGAAACTGCAGCAACACATTTTGTAATGTGAGAGTGAGCAGAACTCGCTGCCTTTGAAACCTAAGTCTGCACAGGAAAGTGTTATCCCTCAGTGCCTCATAGAGACAGTCATGATATCCAAGCTCATAAAATGCAGAAAATAGAATGGAAACCACTCAGTAAAACATGTTACCAGCACACACAGAAAGAAAGAGAGAGAGAGAGAGAGAGAGAGAGAGAGAGAGAGAGAGAGAGAGAGAGAGAGAGAGAGAGAAACAACAGTCATTTCAAGACACACAAAAAATAGTTTACACAAATACATGGAGGAATATTTCTTACAAGGGGAAAGAAATGCTGTTTGAGGATAAACTGGCCAGCGAGTTGCACGGACCAAAACAAACAGGAAGAGAAATAAATCTGTCTATTTAGCTGATGCTATTTTGATTAGAAGCTAAAACAAACTATCCAGTTCAACTATGTGAGAGCTAACCAAACCAAATCGATTTCTTGCATTGCTGCTTCTGATTTCCAAGAGCCCTAAACTACCGCAGTTGCTGTGTCTACTTTTAAAGTTGTCTGAAAAATGCATTTAAACTCCATATGGCTTGAAGGAGATTAGGCATCTTCTCCCTTTAGAGGCTGAGTTTCTTTTTCTTTTCTTTTCTTTTTTTAATTGGCACTGTAATGGAAAATATGGATTTAAATGGAGAGAAAGCTGTCACACATGTGTGTGTGACATCTACCATGCATGTGTGACATCTAGAATCGGAACAGCTAGTTAGCAGTGAATCTTTTTTGAAGAGTCAACCCATTGGGACCTGTGAAGGGCACCAGGAACTCAGAGAATACTAGCAGTGTTGAGACAAATGCGATTTTAATTTGCCATTTAAAAAAAAAACAGCAATGTGCATACATTTTCCATATTTAATTTTAAAAGATTGTGTTCTAAAGTCCTTTGTTTAGAAAAAGCACATATCAATGGTAGGATAAAAAGCAATACACAGGAACAATAAAAGAAATTACAAGATTTTGCTTTTATGATGGGGGAAGACACTAGAGAGAGGTAGTAGTTAAGAACACTTACTGCTCTTGCAGGGGACAGGGTTTGAGGCCCAGCCTGCACATGGGGGCTCATAAGCACCTTTAACTCCCGATCCAGAGGTTCCAAAAGCCCTCTTCTGGCTTCTGTGAGCACTGCACACAAGCAGTGCACAGCAATATAGGCAGGCAAACACCCGTACACACAAAATGAGTGAACAATCTATAAAGTGTGTGTGTGTCTCTCTCTCTCTGTGTGTGTGTGTGTGTGTGTCTGTCTGTATCTGTGTGTCTATGTGTCTGTGTGTAAATCAAGTGAGATCATCTCTTCATAGTGTTTGGAAAAGGACCTAGCTTTGAACATGTGCACTGTTTGGTTGGTGGTTAAATCCCTGGGAGCTCTGGAGGTACTCGTTGGGTCCTTTTTACCCAAACATTTCTGACCTTCTAGACTAGTGGTCTATCCTACCCTGAGATTTGTGTGACCTGCATCTGAAGGGACAGTTACTTGTCAGACACAGTGAGGCAGATTTAAAAGCCTGACTTTATTTTTTTTTCTTCAGAATGCCTTAAGGTACGTGGTTGGGGAACACTTTGTAGTTTTTTTCTTTGTTTTTTGTTTTTTTTTTTAATAATGAAAACTGAGTGATCTAACCTAAAAGAATGATGAGCTCTTGTCAATTTCTAGACAAAGACATAAAATCTATTTTTTTGTTATCTATTCAGCAGCCCCACAGTATAACTATTATGCATTGTCAATATGAAGCTTTAACTTTTAAACTAAATGTACTAGATAAATGTTATGGTTTATGTCTTTGACAGAAATACTTCTATTTATTTAATGCCTTTGGGGAACCTCCACATACAAAGTGTGTTTTGTTCTAGAGCAGTTTTAGGGGTGAAAAAAAATCTCAAGATTACCTTTTAAAAACTCAGGGAAATATGAAACAAGAAAAAGCTTGGAATCCTGAGGTTTATTTAATGAAGTAGTAATTGGTTCAATATAAATAAAAAATATCCACCGAGGATAATCTAATTTTTGCTTTTTCTTTTCTTTTTCTTTTTTATTAGATATTTTCTTTATTTACATATCAAATGTTATCACCTTTCCACATTTCCCCTCTGAAAACCCCCTGTCCCATCCGCCCTCCCCCTGCTCACTAACCCACCCATTCCCACATCCCTGGCCTGGCATTCCCCTGTACTGGGGCAATGAGCCTTCACAGGACCAAGGGCCTCTCCTCTCATTGATGTTCGACCAGGCTATCCTCTGCTACCTATGCGGCTGGCGCCATGGGTCCCTCCATGTATACTGTTTGGTTGGTGGTTTAGTCCCTGGGAGCTCTGGGGGTACTGGTTGGTTCATATTGTTGTTCCTCCTATGGGGTTGCAGACCCCCTCAGCGTCCTTGGGTTCCTTCTCTAGCTCCTCCATTGGGGATCCTGTGCTCAGTTTGATAGTAAAGAGGTGATGAAAGGGTTAATGAATCAAAATAAGGGACATTTTGTTTGAAGAATTTCCCTGTGACCTAGGATAAATAAATAGAATGAGCCCATGCTGCATATATGTTCCAGCTTCCTTATTCATACCTAGCATGAGCATATGGTCAGAGAATATTTATAGAGAGAGGGTATGAATTATGCAACATTTGGGTTATGATTTGGCTTTGTGGTAAGAATTACAAATTGGCTTTTCTCTTTCCTGCAATAAGTCAATGCACATCAAAATCATACAGCGTATTCCTTAAATAAGCTTGGTAACCAAGGAAAGAAGGAAAATAAAAGCAATGTAAAGCTCTTATGATTTTACATAGACATGGTTGATTCACATTAAAGTATCTTTGGATCATTTCATGTGTTTGTTATGAAATTGAAAAAAAGATATATGGATTGGTTAAGTGACTTAAGTGTTTAAATAAATGTAATCCATGAGAAATAAAGTCTTTAGAAACTAGTGACAGTATTTGTGACAAGTTCTTTTAATTACATTTATTTCATTATTAATTAACTCAGTAATATGACAATTACTAAAATATATTTAAATAATGATGAATGCAATTATTCAAGTAATGTTTGTTAAAACTATGTATCTGTTAAGACTGCATTTGAAATTTATCTAATATTCATAGATATATACATATTTCTTAAAACCTATAAATATTGTATCCAAATATATTTCACTGGCAATCACTTGAGAGTACGATTATAGACAAATTTAAAAAAGTCATGACTGTGTGGTGGAGGCACACATCTTTAATCCCAGCTCTCAGAAGGCAGTGGCAGGAAGATCTCTGTGAGTTCGAGGCCAGTCTGGTCGACAGACCGAGTTTCAGGACATCCAGGGCTACACAGAGAAACCTTGTCTCAAATATATGTATAAAATGTGATCTTTCCTGTTCTCCATGGTGCATGTTCATGTGTGTGTGTGAGTGAGTGTGTGTGTGTGTGTGTGTAAGTGCACACGTGTGTGAGTGTGGAGCTCTGAGATAGACATCAGTACTGTCCTCCATGGCTGTCTACCCTACTTTTTTGAGCTAGAATCTGAACCTTATTCATTTGAGGTTATAGATGCCATGACTACACCTGACTCTTATATGGATGCTGGGGTCCTTGTAAAGTATACAGCGTGTACTTTTCAAACTGAGCAATGCCCCTAGTTCCTTTTGCATATTTTTATTCTTTATGTTTGAAATGAGTGTCATTTGAAAATTGAAGATTATTGAAAGCATTTCCACTAAGCAGAAACCACAAACCAAATTCTACCTTCTGCTTTTGTTTCTGTTCACCAGACTTTCTCAGCAGTGTACCCCCCCCTCACAGACTCACAAATTCTGTAATCTTTGACTCCTACCCAAATCCAAATTGCTGTGCTCATGTGTTCCAAGGCTCTCATGTCAGCCTCGCTTTTCGCCTGCAAAATGTGACCTTGTGAACGGTTCTGCTTTGTGAAACTCTCCTACCCTGAACATCAGTACTATGATGTTCTTCTTCCAAACAACTCCATCCTTTCTCCACTCCCCATTGCTATTTCCTACTTAGCAAAAAAATCGCTTGTATTAAATATTGCTTTGCCGGCTAGAAAGCCAGATGTTTAGTAGATTTGAGAATACTTAACATCAGTCAGCTGAGTGATTAAAGGAAGGAGAGAGGGCAATGAAGCTCAAAATTCAGACAAACTGGAATGAAATTCGTGACCACGAATACCACTGAGCACCTGTTGTTGAACTGAAGAAAGGATTTGCCTTGCAGATTGTTTTCTTGTGTGTTGGGGCACTTCATACTCGAATATAGTACAAAGAACATAAGTTGGGATGCTGCGTTTAGGCCTAAGAATGACCTAGAACCTAGCTTCTGAACCAGTGGGTTTTGAACCCCATAGGGGTATCTTATCAGATATTTACATAACATTTCATAAAAGTAGCAAAATACAGTTATGAAGTCATGCCAAAATAATGTTATGGTTTGGGTCATGAGAAGCTGTACTAAAGGTTGTAGCATTCGGAAGGTTGAGAACTGGCCGTAGCATTTCTTTCCGCCATGCGTCTGGACTTCTTTTAAAAATGGAATCTCTGGGAACCTTCCGGAACGTTAATGAATCATTTGATCCTGCCTGTTCATCAGATGACACTGTCTTTTGAATATACCAAACTTCAATTTGCTTTTTTCAGGCAGTGTCTCACTATGTGGCTCTGTCTGGCCTCAAACTCAATATGTAGACAAGACTCATCACAAACTCAGAGATCTGTCTGCCTTTGTCTTCTGAGTGCTGGGATTTTAGCCATCCCATCCGGCTTTAAGGTTCAGTTTTTAAGATGATTTCTACCATTGGATGTACTTTTCTCTTGACCTGAAGATTCTTTACATATCCTAAGAGGATAATGAAATAATCATTTATGAATTCAATCTGTTAAATTGACATATTGAAATTAATCTACAGATGTTGTTTCCAAAATAAAATCAATAGAAAGAGCTAGTTTTTATGAAAAATAGATCAGTTTCTATTCTCACCCCAAATTTACCCTGGATGGTTTTTTGTTTGTTTGTTTTTGTTTTTGTTTTTGTTTTGGTTGCTGTTGTTTTGCAATTCCAAGGCTATTTGTATTAAAATTTTTATTATTTCCTTACTTCACTCAGTCTTTAGCCTTCCATTTTTAGAAGAAGCCTGGCAACAGAAATTCAGAATCCATATGAAAATTCAATTCCTTTTAGAGAGTCCAGCTTAAGACAATGTAGGCGACACTACTGGCCTTCATGGAAAAGCATTGATGCAGAATTTGGTTTCCAGGCCAAGTTACTTTTCCTGTTAAATCAGCCACTGTAAAATATTTGCAAACAAATGTACTCTAAAGGGCACATAGACTCATATGGATGACTGGACCAGCCACAGTGGATGTCATGGATGTACATACATGTGTGCAGCTGTGTGGTGAAGCCATACTAACAGACTATAATTGAGCATTCGCAGCTCATTGTTCCCTACATGACAGGATGCTAGGGAATGAATCTGATATCTTATGATGTCTTCTCTGATTAAGCATCTCAGCTCACGGTGGCAGCTCTTGGGTCTGAATGTGTCCTCATGTTCAGTTTCTATTGTAATAGTTCAGTTGTAACCCGTTTTCCTTGTCAATTTCTATGCTGTGTCCTAGTGCCCTGGTTATTGTCTGCTGTTTGTTTGTTTTTAAGGAACCCTGAAAAATGTTAATGTGGGTAGATTGCCACAATGACATTATTGGAATTGATTTATGTAAAACAATATCTCATTCTCCAATGTAAGAATTTATAATATAAAGAAATATCAAACTAATATGTCTTTGATATTAAAATATTAATTTAAGTATGTTTTGTGAATGTTCTATTTTATTTTTCTGATGCTAATACTAATCTACCATCACTTTGGCTCTTTAGCCATAAGAAACAATTATTTACAGTATATTCAGCATTTCAAAGGTTTTAAGAGGAAAATACTTGCTTGATTTGACCTAAAACCACAAAGATTTTATACCTAAACTCCTGCTCCCTCTCCCCTGAAAATATAAAATGTCCCCCACAGACTTCCGTACAGAGGGTGACTTGAGCCCTAGTTGCTGTCATTATGTTTGCCAGTCCAAGGAACTTCAGAAGGTGGGGCCTTTCTGGAGGAAGTGCTAGTGATGGGTCCCTTGTCCCTTCCTGTTTCTCCTTGCTTCCTGGAAGCCAGGAAGTGAAGGACTTTCCTCAGCTGGGCCCTGCCTACATGCTATTTTGTTACAGGTCTACTAGCAGTAGAGCCGGCCAGCCATGGACTGGTCCTCTCAAACGCTTTCCTTCTGTCAAGTGTTTTCTTGGGAAAATTTCCCTCTTCTCCAGACTTGGAGGCTCAACAAACGTAACAGATGAACGAGAGCATTTGCACTTATGGGGGATGGTGGTCTTCCTTTATAGCTTCAGTGCTCATGTGATTCCATGCTTTCTTTTTACTTCTGTCTCCCTGCTCTTTGGTATGATAGCAGATTATATTAACTTCAACACTTTCAGCATTTTATCCTACTATAACATTCAACTACTATACCTTTTGAATAGCAAAGATTGAGCGAAGGCAATATATGTATATTTATGCATACATGTTTGGGTGAGTGAATAGGTATGAATATGTCTGTATATGTGTGTGTGAGTCTGTGTATGTATGTGAACAAATCTGTCTGTATACATGTTTCTGCATATACAGTTATGCATCTCTGTACATATATGTATCTGCATAAGTATCTGTATATGTCTGTTTGTGTCTGTTTGTCCATGTATACAAATGATTGTGTCTGTGTATATGCATGTGTATATGTGTATGCATGTATATGAATGTATGTGTGTCTATCTATCTATCTATATATATATATATATATATATATATATATGAGTGTATGTGTATTGGAGTGTATTGAGTATGTTTCTTTGTGTATCTGAATGTATATGATTATATTGTGTATATGTCTGTATATTTATATATGTTTGTATATGCATAGCTCTGTATGTGTATGTAAATGTATCTGTGCATATTTGTGCATATATATACATATATAATTTCTTTACCCCATTGTAAACACAAAGAAAACGTGACTATAACACATTTTTTGTTGCAACTTTTGTTGACTAATCATATTTCTATGCATTCCATATATTCATAGAATATCTTAAATATTAAGGTTAAAATGGAATCTACATAAAGTAAAATGCATTTATGCTAAATATACATTTTAATGAATTTTGACAAATTTATACACTTGTTTAACCACTACCACAGTCTCAATAAAGCCCATTTCCATCACCCTTACATGTTCTATGTGTGCTGTGTTTCTAAAGTTTCATATGAGCAGAAACCTTTGAGTTTAGCATTTTTCCCGAGCTTCAGGTTTCTGCGAGATGTCCATGGCATGTGTTTCTTTCTATTTAATGTGCTGTCCACATTGTTCTAGTCAGTGTATTTAATTATATATGTGTGTGTGTATACATGTATATATATATTAAATATATATACATATATATTTAAGATCTGTTTATTCCTTTCTTTTTGTTGGATATCTCAATTATCTATCTCACTATTTGCTTACTTTAGATATAGCATTTTTGAACATCTTTTTGTGGTTCTTTGGGCAGACACATGTTTACATTTTTCATTAGTTTGTAATTACACATAAATTTGATGGGTTATGTGAAAGTAAATGTTTAACTTTATAGGAAATTGCTAGAGTAGTTTCCAAAGTGATTGTACCATTTCATATGAATAAGTTCCAGTTGTCCACATTTTTACTAACACTTCGTTCTGCAATACTTCAGTGGTTAGCTATTCTGATAGATGTTTTCATCTCATTGTATTTTAAATTCACATTCATCAAAAACTCGTGATCCTGATCATTGGCAGTGCCATGTCTACCATATCTGTCATTTCAGTGTTCATTTTCCATTGTGTAGTTTTAGATCATGTTTCCCTACTGCCATAGTCAGCTTCAGTTGTCAACTTGACATGATTGGGAAGAAGAAATGTCAACTGAGAAATTGCCTCCTGTGATTGGCTAATGGGCATGCCTGTGGGACTTTTTAATATATTATTATTATTATTATTAATTTATGCAGGAGAGCCCAGCTTTCTGTGATGTATAAGGGAGGAAGTTGAGCAAGTCAGAAGCAAACTAGTTTGCAGCAGTTCTTCATGTTATCCTTTAGTTTCTGCTTCAAGCTCCTTCCTTGAGTCCCTGTCTCTCAACATGATAACGGACCATAACCTGTAAACCAAAGGAACCCGCTCTTCTGCTAAGCCTCTTTTTGCCAGTGTCTCATCATAGAACGCCTACTCCCTTTCTATATCAAGTCTTTGAATGATGGGCTGCGCATTGCTCATGTTGTAATTATTTGGTGAGCAATGGATTTTGTTGTATTAGTATAAAGTTCTTTAATTGTACTATGACATAGAGTTGAACTACTTATTAATTTGTTTGATCTTCATTTGATTATGGCCTTGGGTTTAAGGTTCTTTAGAGTGGTTAAAAAAAACCCACATTCTAAGGTGTAGCCCTTATGTAGTCTCTACTGACCTCACCAAGTATTTGATGAGGTCTCTTCACTTTTGTTGAGAAGACATACAGTCTTTGGACCTGTGTGGATTTCAGGAGTTTTTGTCTTATGTATCTTAAATATGTTTTCCTTTGTGGATCCAATTTCTGTCCTGTCTTCATAAGATTTAGCTTATGCATGTACAAATTATTACTCAGGCAAATATGGGAGAGGCCTCCTGTACAAATACTGCACATATTTGCCTTTATAGCTTCTTCCTCTTTGCACTTAAAAAATTGTACCTATTTCAGTGTTCCCCAACTCAAGCCCTCTGTCTCTTCAACTATATGATGTTTAGACTAGACATTGCCTTCTAGATCTCTCTCTCTCTCTCTCTCTCTGTCTCTCTCTCATAGTGACCCTGTGTTATTGACTGAATCAACTAAAATATAGTTGTTTTCTATATTTTTCTTAGTAATTCTAGTTATTTGTAGATGGATAATTCTAAACTTTGTGCATTTTCATGAAACATAACTGATTTGAAATTATCTACAGTGTATTACCAAGCTAATCAATCAAATTCTCTGACTTATTTCAAAAAACATTTTGCAGAAAATGTGTTACATAGGACTTGGGTAGGCAAATAAACAGAAGGATGTGGTACTTCAGTAGCAGTCGGAGTTGTTGGACTTTATCTTGTCATAGATTCATCATTCTGAAAAGAATAACCTATCAAGTAACCTTTTGTGTCTTAGAGATTGGCTATTACTGATTGGGGAGAACACTATAAACTATTATGTTCAAATTGGTAAAATAAAGGGATCATAATTAACAGAAGACCCATCATCTAAAAGTGGTGAAAAATTGAATAATAATGTCACACTAATATAGAATAATTCATTCTTGAATAAGCTTTTACTTTCCTTTTTGTCTCATTTGACATAAGAACTGGGCCATTCTGAGGAATTCCAATGGTCCAGCAGTTTTAAAGGGAATTAGGCATTAAGTATAAAGGAAACTAAACATGGTCGTTAAAAATGTAGATAGGAAAAGGAGAGACAACATCTCAGTTCAAGCAGGAATAACTATAGTTTTCTCATGAAGAGACAAGAGCTATAAGTACCATGATTAATAATAGTGTTTGAAAGTTATCAACCATCACTGAGGCCAGAGTCACGTCATCTGGTCCCATCTTCTTTCTGACATTATCATGCTACATAGACAAATAGCAGGTCTTTAATTGTTAACTCTTTTTAATTCCATCACTTCTTTAGGAGATCAATATCCCCACTTATATTTTTTCCTCTTTCTGAAGCCATCAGCATGATTGTATCACATGATTTTATTGTAGAAGACTTTGCCTATCTATATTCCCCTAAATTACACCTTTCAGAACCTCTCAGGAGTATCTAAATAAAGGATGAATCTGGCATGCTCAAGACATAGATAAGTACTCAACAGTGCCATGGGCATTATACTAAGGATTCTTAGAAGAAAGTGAGACAGAATATCCTTTGGAAAGGCTGAGGCTAGTTATTCATTTAATACTTGAAAATGGATGTCCAAATGTATGGAAATTATGTTCAAATTTCCTATTTTCCAATCTTATTTTTAAAAATCATGTTTTTGTTGTTGTTTTGTTTTTAGGAATTTATGTTTAGTCAATCAAATATAGTTGGATATATCTGGGATGTATCCCAAGAATATATTGTGTAAAATTTTTATTTAATACACTTCCCTGATGTCAGCATCCCAGCCCCAAGTCTACAGCACACCTCTGCGCCCCATTTCAGCAATCGCTTTTCTCTCTTGTAGTACTCTTTGTTTGTGTATCCAGCAAGATAAACATCCCCACATTTTACTTTTGCCATGCCTCTCCTCTGATTTAGAAACGGACTCTCACAGCCAACTGAATGATTTCCAATTTTTTTTTCTCGAAATTCCAACTTAGCTGTGATCTCTTCTCACCTTGCCATCCAAACCTATCTCCAGGTATTTCCCAATACTCTCTCCCCACTCTAATTAGTCTTCCTCCTCTGCCTGGACAAGAGTGGTAGGTACACTGCTGTCTCTGCACTCGCACCCCTAACTCGGCCTTCACCTGGAAGGACCTTGCCTTGCAGCTTTTAATTTCTTTCACTCTAATCTTCCAGGATCACCTTTTGTCCCTCATGACAAGCAAATCACCCCCCTGCTGAACTCCTGCTGTGTGATCCTTTCCTATTCTATCTATGGGGCCGTCTATTTTGACATACTTGCTCATCTGTTAAAAAGAGTCAACATTTTAAAAATAAACAATATTTCTTAAATATTGTTTATTTTATGATTTGCATGTCAAACTTTCTTTGGAACTGTTTCCCTTTCTAATTGGCAGTAAGGTAATGGTAGTACATCCTATTATATTTGCGGTAACTGAAGAGTTGAAAATGCAGTGTTTATATTTATTATGTTATTTCTAGTAGTACCTTAGTATTTTAAAATGGAGTACATGATATGTTTTCTATCATTATGGCAAATTTTACTACCAATGAGATATTTTGTTTTCATTTTACTTCTTTGGAATACCCTATAATACCATATATGTGTGTGTGTGTGTATATATATATATATATATATATATTGCAGCTTCTTGACTGAAACTAGTAAATGTTATTTCAGTTAAATTAAATTGAGTAAACATACTAGCTATATTTGGTTAGAAAGCATGCTTTAAACAAAATCATGTGCATGAGTGTTTTGCCTGTGTTTATGTCTGTGCACCACATTGTGTGCAGTGCTCATAGAAAGTGTCAGATCCCCCGGAACTGGAGTTACAAAGAGTAGTTACCAGCAATGTGGATGCTAGGAATGAAACCCACACAGATCTAGAAGAGCAGCCACTGCTGCTTAGCTACTGACCCATCTCTCCATCCCCAGAAAGTGTTTTTATGAACTGATCATTGTTTCTTTTATTTCCATCTTTTTGTTGAAGTGTTTTATACATGCTGAAAAGCACACACGCTATCCTGCATACAACATTAATTCAAACCAAAGTTCCCTGAGGAACCAGCACTCTGAAAAAGTGCATGACCAAGACCTCAGAAATCTACCTTCATACTCTCTTCTGGTCACATAGATGTATTAGTATTTTGCTTTTTTGAGGTTTGAAAAACATAGATTAATTTACTATGCTTTGCTCTTTGGATAAATGAAATCATCCAACCTATGCATTTTAAGTGTCTGGCCTTTGTGTCCAAATTCTATTTGTGAGTTTTTTTTCTCCAATCTTCCATGTAGTTGTGGGTCAATTCTTCTTGTTGACGTATACTATTGCATCATATGAATTACGCCACAGTCTGTTTCTCCACTGTTGGTGTATATTTGGGTAACTCCCTGCTTGATTGATTATAAGTTTTCTGCTCTTGAGCAAGCTAAGATATGCCACTTGTCAGACATATACCTCAAGTTCTCTTGATTACAGATTGGTGAGTGGGGGCAAGAGTCTAATTTATTCACTCCTAGAAGATGCCACCTCACTTTTCCAAAGCTGTTTTCAATCCTATCAGTAGTCTATGAGTTTTGACTGTTCTTTATCTACAACAGCTGTTCTCAACCAGCTGATTCCCTTGGGGGAATCACGTATCTGATATCCCAAATATCAGATATTATCATTACAATTCATTATAGTAGCAAAATTACAGTTATGAAGTAGCAACAAATATAATTGCATGGGTGAGGGTCACCATAGCACACGGAGCTGTATTAAAGGGTCGCTGCATCAGGAAGGTTGAGAACCACTGCTCTACACTAGTCTTGGTGTTTTCTGTCTGGTACTTTAGCCATTCCGGCTAATGTGCATGTGGTCATTAGTTTTAATTTAATCACACATGATTAATTTTCTTTTTTAAAATTGTATATACAGAACAAAAGTATGACCAGATATAATGTGGATTTATTCTTTCAGCATGTGGTGACAATTATTGAATATAAGCCTTTTAGACTTAGCTGCAGATTCACATGAAAGTGTAGAATCCAATTAGCAACGGTCACTATGAGTGATTTTTCTTGACACTGACGATTAGGCTGTTTCTGGTGATACCTTCCTGTTGACATCTAGCTGGAATCCCTGCTGTCTTTGAGAACTTCATCCACCCTTCCATTTAGTTCCTGGAGTTATCTAACTCTTGAGTTGTAGATTAAGTTATGCTAATGCCTGCAGATTGGGGATACTTCCATTTATATTTTATTGCTTTGGAGTAAGTTCAGTTACTGTTTTTGCAGACTTTGGGCTAGCATCTGAATTGTTTACTGGGTTTATAAAGTGAGAAATCAAACATTTGAATTCCACTCCTGACTGTTGTGAATACTTGTTGCAATTGAAAAGGTTTGAAATCTGTATGCTAAGTCTCTAATGAATTAATAGTTCCTTCTGATTCATTTCTCACAGGCTCCAAGACATTCTATGGACTTAAAGTATTAGATAATTAGTCTCTAATTCTACTCCTCTCCCCTGTGGTTGCTGAAAGAAACATCGTGGTCATTTTTCTTGCCAATATTTTGTCTCACTCAAGTTTAGGCCAAGACATTGCTTTCTTATGGAATCCTGAAGTTATACTTTTTAATTGCTATAAAAATCAAAGAGGGTGATGTCAGTCTATTAAATTTCAGATGTTTGTCCAGACTATATGGTTAATTACAATAAAAATTAATTATGGCTTAGGAATAATAAAGATTTATTCCTTTCTATTGCAATGTACTTTTTACAAAACAACGCCTTAGGAAATGAACCAAGGGAGAAGCAGTGAAACAGGTTTATGGAACTGTGAGAACTTCCAAGCCCTTCTACTGAGGTCTGGGAACTCTGAAATCCTGCTCTCAGCAATCAATGATGAATAGCATGTTAGGGGCCTCTGTGAATGAGCACATGGAAGAGCTTCCTTCTGTTGTGTCCAGATGAAGAATACCTACCTAAGCTTTGCCTATTTCCTTGGTAGACTGAATATCGATTAGTATATAAATTATACAGCATTTAGTCAGTCTTCTAATGCCAATGTTGAGTATATTTTAATATTCTCATTTATACATACTTCAGAAAATGAACTTTATCTAACTTCTTTTGCATTCCCAAATATCTCCTAAAAAAGTAAGTATTAAATGTTAACAAATACTTTTATAAATAAGAAAGCTTTAAAATACATGTGCAGTGCAAATCTGTGCTTCAGCTTACACATAAACATACACACACACACACACACATATGCACATATGTATATGTAATGAAAACAAGCTAGAAATGCTTTCTACAGGTATTTTAGTAATTTTACTTCATATTTGATTCTTCACTTTCTATTTTTGTATTGCATATTACTGTTATGATACATTTTAATAATTTTTCTATAAAATTTTTTTCTTTTCTCATATATTACATCCTGACCACAGTTGCTCCCCTCTTCTCTCCACCAAGTCCTCCCTCCACCTCCCCTCTCTCCAAGATCCACTCCTCCTCAGTTTTTCTTCAGAAAATGGCTGACTTCCCAAGGGCTATCAACCAAACATGGCATATCAAGTTGCAGTAAGACTAGACGCATCTCATTTTAAGGCTGGAGGAAGCAATTCATTAGGAGGAAAAGGGTTCCAAAAGCAGGCAAAAGGAGTCAGAGACACCCCCACTCCCAGTGTTAGGAGCCCCACAAAAACACTGAGCTATACAACCATACATATATTCAGATGATATAGGTCAGATCTATACAGACTCCCTGATTGTTGGTTCAGTCTCTGTAAGCCCTGCATAGTTGCTTCTGTGGGCCATTTTTTGGTGGTATCCTTGACCCCCCTCCGGCTTCTATAATTCTTCCTCTCTCTCCCCCCACAGGATAGCCTGAGTTCTACCTAATGTTTGGCTGTGGGTCTCTGCATCTGCTCCCATCAGTTACTGGATGAAGCTTCTCTTATGATGATTATGCTAGGCTCAGGTCTATGAGTATAGCAGGGTATTAGTTAGGAATCATTTCATTGGGTAAAGAAATAGAAGGAATCAAGGAATTTATCCCGCAAAGCTTTAGTCAAACTCAATCATCATGTTAACTTATAGGAAAACTTGCATTCTCCTGATTATTCTAATATGAAATCATGTACTAGTTGAGCTAAACTGATTAAACTTGTCTAGTTTCTTAATTTATTATCACATATATTCTCTCATACATTACATCCCAATTGCATTGTGATAATTTATAATAAGTATATATTTGTCATTGCAGTAAATCTCAATTATATACTTAGATTACTTTAGTTTCTCCCTTTCCTTTAAACTTCCAAGGTTTTGAGCTCTTCAAAGTACTGTGTCAGGTACACTTGACATAACTTTATGTTAGCATTTCTGGTCACAATTGAATGGTATCACCAATGATTTTGGTTTTCAATTTAAAAGCCTGAGTCATTCTAGAATTTACCTTCTCTTTTGCATTATATATTAAATTGCTACCTAACAACTTTACCACAAGCTATCTTTAGAATCTCCTTGATCATTTGTTCTTCATTATTTCTCTTTATTATGTTTTAACTACCATTGTTGATCCTCCTGTCTGGGTTGGTCCTGTCTGACAGTCCAAAAATCCATTATTCATATCCTTCCACAAACTTGATTGAAACATTCTGTTTCTAAAATTCTTTAGTGACTTCCATAGTTTTTCAGGATAAGGTCTTTTATTTTTGGATATTTTCCCACACCTTTGCTACCTTTGCCCCTTATATGCACACCTACCAGGGACTCTTTAGAGTCTTCTGATAGTCCACATTACATTTCCACAGCCTTAGAACTTTTCCTTCCTTCTGCTCTAAATCCTCTTCCTCTGCTTGTCCATTGGACTTCTACTCATTCTTCAATATTTAATTTGCTTGATCAGTCACCTTTCAGGAAAACAAATAAAACAAAACAAAAAACACAACAAGACAATGTTAACTATCTTCTGTGCCTGTCAATATACTCAAGTGACTTTTATCAACTATTAGAAAAAAATAGAATTTATGTTTGCTCCAATAAGTTATTTGTCTTGAAATAGTGTATTTCCTAAGCTCTTGAAAGATGCTTTTTAGTATGGAATTTCTCTCTTAAATTCTGTCTGCCTTGAAGGAGATAAGGCCTTTCTCTTGATTCTTAACCCATTCTCATGTATTCCATCCATTCTTCTTCTTTCTAAGTGTTTTATTCTGCAGAAGATCATTTTTCCAAATAATTCCATAAAATAATGGGAAAACTGTATTTTTTTTCATGGAGATCATAACAGTATTGTTAGTGTCAAAATGAATTGCACGCGGAGGTGAGATCTCCACCTTTTCTCTGGAGGGGTACAGCTAGGAGCACACAGGGCATACGATCAGTGGAGCAGTTGGGACAGGAGTCTTCCCTTCCAGCCGCCATTTGCAGCGGGGAACCAGGCAACTCCATAGCCTTCTGTACTTAGCCCACCAGAAGAGAATGATCTCCCAGCAGCAATTTCACTTCTGAGTGCAGAGGTGAGATCTCCACCTTCTCTCTGGAGGGGTACAGCTAGGAGCGCACAGGGCATACAATCAGTGGAGGAGCTGGGACAGGAGTCTTCCCTTCCAGCCACCATCAGCAGCAGGGAACCAGGCAGCTACAAAGCCTTCTGTGCTTAGCCCACTAGGAGAGAGTGATCTCCCAGCAACGATTTCACTTCTCAGTGCAGAGGTGAGATCTCCACCTTTTCTCTGGAGGGGCACAGCTAGGAGCGCATAAGTCACTGGAGCAGCTGGGACAGGAGTCTTCCCTTCCGGCCGCCATTTGCAGCAGGGAACCAGACAGCTCCACAGCCTTCTGTGCACAGACCCTGCCAGAAGAGAGTTGATCTCCCAGGAGTACAGACACAGGTTTACAGGCCCATAAGAGGGGCAAGCTCCAGCCAGAGACAACAAGACCAACTAACACCAGAAATAACCAGATGGCGAAAGGCAAGCACAAGAACCCTACCAACAGAAACCAAGGCTACTTGGCAACATCAGAGCCCAGTTCTCCCACCACAGCAAGTCCCGGATGCCCCAGCACACCGGAAAAGCAAGAGTTGGATTTAAAGTCTCTTCTCACGATGCTGTTAGAGGACATCAAGAAGGACATAAATAACTCCCTTAAAGAAATACAGGAGAACATGGGTCAAATGGCAAAGAGGAAACACAAAAATCCCTGAAAGAAATACAGGGGAGTACGGGTGAACAAGTAGAGGCCCTTAAAGAGGAAACACAAAAAATCCCTGAAAGAATTAGAGGAGAACACAAACAAACAAGTGAAGGAAGTGAACAAAACCATCCAGGATCTAAAAATGGAAGTAGAAACAATAAAGAAATCACAAAGTGAGACAGACATCTCTGGAGATAGAAAATCTTGGAAAGAATTCAGGAGTCATAGATGCAAGCATCAACAACAGAATATAAGAGATAGAAGAAAGAATATCAGGGGCTGAAGATACCATAGAACACATTGACTCAACAGTTAAAGAAAATGCAAAATGCAAAAAGCTGAGCCAAAACATCCAGGAAATCCAGGACACAATGAGAAGACCAAACCTAAGGATTATAGGTATAGAAGAGAGCAAAGATTTCCAACTTAAAGGGCCAGTAAATATCTTCAACAAAATTATAGAAGAAAACTTCCCTAACCTAAAGAAAGAGATGTCCATGAACATACAAGAAGCCTATAGAACTCCAAACAGACTGGACCAGACCAGAAAGTCCTCCTGGCACATAATAATCAAAACACCAAATGCACTAAAAAAGAAAGAATATTAAAAGCAGTAAGAGAAAAAGGTCAAGTAACCTATAAAGGCAGGCCTATCAGAATTACACCAGACTTCTCAGCTGAGACGATGAAAGCCAGAAGATCCTGGGCAAATCTCATACAGACCCTAAGAGAACACAGATGCCAGCCCAAACTACTATACCCAGCAGAACTCTCAATTACCATAGATGGAAAAACCAAGATATTCCACGATAAAACCAAATTTACACAATATCTTTCCACAAATCCAGTCCTACAAAGGATAATAGATGGAAAACGACAACATGAGGGAAACTACACCTTAGAAAAAGCAAGAAAGTAATCTTTTCCCAACAAACCCAAAAGAAAGTAACCACACAAACATAAAAAGAACATCAAAAATAACAGGAAGCAACAATCACTATTCCTTAATATCTTATAATGTCAATAGACTCAATTCCCCAACAAAAAACATAGTCTAACAGAGATGTTTTTCATGTGGATCTTCGATTTTATCAGAAAATGTTTGTGACTCCTCTTTCGATTCAGTAATGCTTTTTGTGTCTACCATTTTGACTGTTATTATTTTCCATGATAATCTTTAATTTTAACATTTTTTTCTGTGTATTTCTTCAATTTTGTCGGAGGTGTTTTTCACGTATATCTTTGGTTTCATCTGGGGGGTGTTTGTAGTTTCACTTTCAATCAGTTTAGGAATGTTTTTGTGCCTACCATTTTGTTGTTATAATTGTCCATGATAATCTTCAATTTTAACGTTTCTCTGTATTTTTCTTCAATTTTGTCAGAAGTATTTTCCATGTGGATCTTCAATTTTATCCGACAATGTCTATAATTTTACTTTCAATCAACTTAGGAACATTTTTATACCTTCCATTTTATCTGTATAATTTTCCATGTAATAGTTTTAACACGTTTCTGTACATATTTCTTGAATTTTTTCAGGAATATTTTCCTTTTAGATCTTCAATTTTATCAGAAAGTGTTTACAATTCCACTTTCAAAAAACATAGGAATATTTTTATGCCTACCATTTTATCTGTATAATTTTTCCATGAAATACTCAATCTTAATGCGTTTTTTATATATTTCTTCAATTTTATCAGAGATATTTTCCAGGTAAATCTTCAATTTTATCAGAAAGTGTTTATAATTCCACTTTCAAAAAACATAGGAATATTTTTATGCTTACCATTTTATCTGTATAATTTTTCCATGAAATACTCAATCTTAATGCGTTTTTTATATATTTCTTCAATTTTATCAGAGATATTTTCCAGGTAAATCTTCAATCTTATCAGAAAATGTTTATAATTTCACTTTCAATCAACTTAGAAATATTTTAATGCCTACCATTTTTTCTGTATAATTTTCTATGATAATCTTCAATTTTAATGTTTTTCCATATATTTTTTCAATTTTATCAGAAATATTTTCCATGTAAATCTTCAATTTTATCAGAAAATGTTTATAATTCTACTTTCAATCAACTTAGGAATATTTTAATTCCTACCAATTTATCTGTATAAATTTCTTCAATTTTATCAGAGATATTTTCCACGTAAATCTTCAATTTTATCAGAAAATGTTTTTACCTCTACTTTCAATCAATTTAGGAATATTTTTATGCCTACTATCTTATCTGTATAATTTTTCATGAAATAGTCAGTTTTAATGTGTTTTTATATATATTTCTTGAGTTTTATCAGAAATATTTTACTTGTAGATTTTCAATTTTATCAGAAAATGTTTATAATTCTACTTTCAATCAACTTAGGAATATTTTTATGCCTACCATTTTATCTGTAAAATTTTTCCATGAAATAGTCAATCTTATTGTGTTTTTCTCTATATTTCTTCAATTTTATCAGAGATATTTTCCTTGTATATTTACACAATGGAATACTACTCAGCAATTAAAAAACATGAATTCATGAAATTCTTAGGTAAATGGGGAACAGGGGGAGGGAAGAGGGCTTATGGGACTTTCGGGGAGGGGGGAACTGGGAAAAGGGAAATCATTTGGAATGTAAATAAAGAATATAGAAAATACAATAATAATAATAAAAATGGAATTGCACGTTGGAGGGGCTTAGATTTCTCAACTTATTTTAGGTTGCTTGGGTACCCAGTCATAGACAGTGAGGCTGAGGGTGGTGAGACTCCCCTGACAGAGGGGACTTCCATCAGTGTATATAGCAAGACAAACAGAATGTGGCAGAACCTGGTGTGATTAAAATTAATTGAGTCCAAACAAGTAAAAAGAAACAAGGCCTTATTCTGAGCTGGGACCCTACTTCTTGATAATCTAGGGCAGAAGATTCAACAAGGTCAGTCAGTTAAGCAGTCATAGGAGAAATGAGTAGGACCCCGAGGGAAGGGCCTCAGTGATTCTATTCATCACTGCAAAAGTCAGGGGAGCAGAGCCCTGTCTTGGTCTAGAGAGAAACAGAAGCTTTGGAAATTTGATGAATGTAAAAAATAGAATGCCAACTGAAGTGGGAAGAGATGTATTCTTTTAACTAGAACAAAACCCCATCTATTTAAAGAGTTCAAACCTCATCCCAGGAGACGGGTCCTAGCTGTGGGAACATGGACAGATGCTCAAGGGTCTCAGTGAGTCCCTAGCACGTTTTTTTGTAGTCCCTATGCATAAGCAACAAACCACAGTTTTTAGCCTATGAAAGAAATGTGAAAAAAAAAAGAATCCTTTAATCACAAAATTGTCTACAGTACTGTCTCTGGAGTGTCAAGGGGATGCTGAAAAAGAAGATTTGGCAAAGTCTAATATGCTATATAAAAATATCTCATCACTCATTAATTGCTTTATCAAAAGAGCAATATTAGATTCAGTGAAATGCATGTGGGATACTACCTTATTTATATTTCCTTGATCCACACACATTTCCCATGAGCCATCTGATGTCCCCATTGTAGGGTGTTGGTGCCACAGAGCTATTGTACATCTCCCATCTTTGACAGTTCCAGTAGGGGTGTCTTGTTCTTCTTGGTATGGCTCAGCCCCCAAAGCACTGAGGCTGCTGTATCTGTTGCTGCGGTCAGATCCTTGGCTATCAGAGCCTTCAGGCCACCCAGCAACTGTAGTCCTTGTCTTTCAATCAGCCACACTTACCTGGTGAACAAGCCTGTGCTTGAGTGAACCATCCTACCGCATTATGTGTTTTATCATATATTCTGGGGGCATCTTTGCCTAACTCTCAGTCAAGTTTGATCTTTTTAACCAGCATTATTTAATCACATGCATGCATTGTGAACTGCTGCTCAGGACTGAAAGCCTAGTGGACACCCACTTGTACAGCATTTAGCTCTCTGCTGCTTTCTTTCCTAGATGCTCTGGCTTAACACAAATATTACCACACTCATCTGTAAGCTGGGTGGAAATTTTCTTTTCCTTTTATCTGACTGGTTCTTTTTGCAAGATTGATTTAGCACTTTATGGGTCTGATTTGCATACCGGGTCCAATATATATGTTTATCCAAGTCAGTCAGATCAACCTAAGTATCACTGATCTCACAGAAAGCATGCTATATTAAGAGCTGCTGAAACAAGCGGTTCTAAGGTGCTCGTTGAACCAACCTCTTTATTAACGCTCCTGTGAACACAATTCTACCTCATGAGTGAAGGGGCTATGAGACACTGTCTATCTTACACCCGGTTCTCTTCATTTTGTCTGCCTCTCTTTTGTTGTCTCTCAGTAATATTCATGCGGAACCTCAGCTGTTGAGAACCAACTGTTCCTAGTGGCTCCTATGTGCCAGTCCCCAGGGACTTACTTCTTATGTCCCCTGCATATCCAGTCTTTGTCTCAAGAAGGAATTGGTAATTCTATTACTCAATTTTTCAGCTTCCATGTCATTTACATTGACCCCTCTGTCCTCTTGTCCTACAGTCCCACACGACAGGCTACAAGAGTTTCTTCTATATTTGAAGTTTTTCCTGACTCGAGTAGTTTAGATGCAGATTATCATGCCTGAATGCATTGGTTCTAGCACTGGATGATGACGAAGACTCCTATCTGCATCTGGAATTATAGATTTTCAATTCTACTACATTAATATTCGAACCTGAGATGCATTGTCTACTATCTTTATCTCCTTTTTTATCTTTGTCTCAACTCCTCTCACATTCTCCATGATTTGGGGTTCTGAAAGGTTCATCTTAACAAAGAACTCATTCTTAATCTTTTTCTTTTAACTTCCTGGCCACTGGTAAGCTAACATCTCCATCCCTTTCTCTATTTTATCTAATTTACCTACCAAGTAAGAGGCTAACACAAAGACCACTAGATGCGTGTCCCTTTACCATTGTAATTCTCCCTTTGAATGAGAAATTCTCGCTGTGAAACCATTCTGGCCTCAGTCTCACCTCTTATGCCTAGCAATGTCCTCAAGTGGCTGCAACAGCTTCCATTCTACTCCCACCTTTACCGATCTCTGGGACTGAAATGTGTTTTCTAATCCTTCAGTTGTTTCCGGGTTATTCCTGTAACTACACAGCGTCTCACCCACTAAGTAGTTGAATCATCCCGTACCACACAGAAGATAGCAGAATCATTGTGAGACCCTGCACTTTTAAGACCGAGGTAGAGATTTCCAGAAGTAAAACATTTAAAATGTTGCCAACTAATGCCACCATCTCTATCTCCATCCATCAGCATCTTGCCTCCATCAGCACTGGGATAATGGTGGCTAATTTTTTTCTTTTGGATTAGATTTTTTAAGCTATGTTACAAATGACAAGTTCAGATGCCTATGAGTTTTAATATTGCAGTTCATTTCAGGCAAGAATTTTAAAATTGTTAATATTAAAGGCTGACTTATTTTGTTTTATTTTTTTAAATAGAAAGAATTACATTTTTGCCCCATAGACACCCAAAGAGTATGCATCCAAAAAATACAGAGAAAATATTTTTTGCCAGACGTTCATGAGATTATAATAATATAAAAATGACTGTCAGTTTATGGGCATTATAAAATGTGCACTATTTGTAAGCTATTAAAAACTTGAAGTATGTGTGAACTATTTTCTCATTTAAGATATGTTTTGTATCTATTCTTAATTTGGGTTCTATATACTCTTAGCCTGTCCCTGAATTGGAGACATTTGCTGAGACATTTGTACTGTGTTGTCTACCTTGTTTTCAATAAGGTCTCTATTACTGTCCACTGCTCACAAATATCACTTACTAAGAGCAAATTAGAACGAATGTAGGTTTTAGTTACTTTTCTTATGACTGTGACAAAATAATCAATAAAAACGACTTAAGGAAGGAAGGGTTTATTTTGGTTCACAACTCTATATGGCAGGGAAGTGACAGCATCATTTGAGGCAGCTGGTCACATTATGTATGCAACCAGTAAGCAGACCACCATGGATGTTGGGGCTCAACTCACTCTTCTTTTCATTCAGCCTAAGATTCTAGTCCATTGGTTGGTGTTGCCCATGTGTAGGGTAGGTCTTGGCTTCTTAATTAAACCTATCTGGAATCACCTTTGTAGACACACTTAGAGGTATTTTCTAAATCCAATCAAGTCGACAATGAAGATTAGCCACTACAATATGTTACCCTAACTTCGGGTCAAACATGAAAATACATGTCTTGTAATTGGTTACAGATTTGCAAATAGCAAGAAACATTCTTTGACCCCTGTGTATATTTAGCACAGGTTTAAAATGACTATCTTATTAGTACACTCTGATAATTGTTTTTAAAACAAGCAGAAATAGGGCTGGAGAGATGGCTCAGAGGTTAAGAGCACTGACTGCCCTTCCAGAGGTCCTGAGTTCAATTCTCAGCAACCACATGGTGGCCCACAACCGTCTGTAATTGGGTCCCATGCTTTCTTCTGGTGTGTCTGAAGAGACAATGTTACTTACATATATAAAATAAATAAACCCAAAAAGAAAGTCTTAAAACAAGCAGAAATAATGTTGATTCTAAACTCCCTACTAGGCAACGATTTGAATGCTTTGTGTTCCTTTTCTCTCCTCTCTTCCCAGGCCGCTTCAGAATGTTCCCCTCCCTCTGTTTCATGTTCTAAATCTCTTTCTGTTCATACATATAGAACAGATTTTTGTCTGCTGATTGGTCTGGTTTCTAATTTGATCCATCGCTTTTCTTTACTTCCAAGATATGGATTCTTACTCTTCTCTTCTCTTTCCCCCTTAGGATTTCCAAGTTTACCAACGTTGTTTTCCATGGCTCTCTCTAAAATGAAGAGTTGGATGTGGGAAGCAATAAGGTTTCTGTAATTTGCTAAAGATGTTTGGCAGCCGCTGAATAATCACCTATAGTAGTGCTAATGTTACCAATAACATTTAGATTGTTACATGAATTGAAGGTCCTTTCTAAGATTAGAGGGAATCTGGAAAGAGTTAGTGAGATTGCTGTGCCTATTGCCAGATTTTTAAAAACAGTGTAATGTTGTATTTTTTTTCATTCTCTGTAGAATTTCCTGATGATGGTATCTGCAGTGACGGCTCCTCTCCTAGATTGCCTAAAACACACGTTGTTCTGTTATTAATGCCTCACAAAGCCAGTGAAAGCTGGACCTTTAAAGTCCTCCAACTATTCACATTGCACATGTATTTGATACTCTATTGGGTAGCATTTGAATGTAGATTTTCTAAAGGTCCTTGGCTTCAAGGAAGTTATTCATTCTTAAGGGCTCATTTAGAAATTTGAAGAATAGGAATTTATTTATTTACTTACCCATTTTTGGAATGCAAGGTTACATTTCATTTCTTGCCTATCTATGACACTGAGAGACAAGAATGTTAATTTTGTATTTGGGGTATTTTATTTTTTCACTTGTAAATAAGAGTGAATTAATTTACCATTCACAATAAAAAATCAATATCCAGAAATTATGGAGTTATTTTATTATTATTTATTACTTAGATTGTGAGATTTTTAACAACTTCTTTTTAAAATCAACACGTCAGAACAGAGACTTATTAAAGCACATTTTATGTGAAGTATCTACAAGAGAGTGAAGTTCTCCTGTGACTTGTGTATGTGAAAATAATCCAAAGAATATGTCAGTCAGAGCATGCACATCAACCTGGAAACTTGGAAACAATTAAGTCATTAAAGCAAATGTTTTCAGTGCCAGTCAGGCTCTGTCTAATGTGTGGGAGCCTCAACCAACAGAGTAGGGTCTCTTTACATTGTATGGTCTTAATTAGTGATGAAAGAATTATAGTCTATTGACTAATAAGGTTTTTCCATCTCATTAATAAGAATACTTCCGTTGTGAATTTGAGTTAATCAATCATTATTAAAATTTTAAAGCATTTAAATAATTTTCTCTCTGTTTTTTCTAGCCGCAGAAAACACATCAGAGCAAACTGAATTTACATCTTAAGTAGAGAAAAGTGGAAAACCGTGTAATGAAAATTATACCAACAATTTTGCTGTTATCTTTAAATTTTTAAGATTGATCTTTTCTAGGTCAAAATAGAATAATTTGTTGTCTTTCTTTCCTTCCTTTCTCTTTCTTTCCTTCATTTGCTTATTTTTCTGGTAGAATCTAAAGTTTCTTTTAATGCTAGAAATGAAACATAGATACACAGAGAACTACATTTATCCTATAATATTACAGTAGTCGCATGTGGATAATTTCAGTCATATGCATAGAATTTCTGTGTTGTTTTCAAATTATATTAGAAATATATTACTGAAAATGTGATCTCCAAACTTACAGGGCATAAAAAATACTGAGTTACAATTTGTCACTTTCTGAGAACGGAAGCAATTTATGGTTTAGATTCTAGAATCCAATGAGGAGTAGGTGTCCTGATTCAATCACTTGATTCCTCAGCAACATGATTAATCTTTTGAGGTCATTGCATTTATGTCTTCTTCTAAAGAATGAATTTTCCTTTCAATTAGATCCAGTCATTTGAATTTTCTTTCTAATTCAAGAAGCAGATTTCGAACCATTGCCAAGAAATTTCACATCACACTTACCTATTTTATGTGAGGTATTTAGATAATTTTATAATTAAAAAATCAAGTTTGATTATGTAAAACACACAGCTCTAGAAGAGATATACATCTGTAAATTATTCTTAAACATCCCTTCCTATCTCCCTGGTTAAATTCTAAACTATCTCCCTGTGTACTGTGTACACATATATGTATAATTCTGCATATAATTTCAGACTCTGAAGTCATATGTGGACTCCCAGTTAATAATTCCAAATTGACATGCATGGCATTCTCTCTTTCTCACTTCATCTCCCTCTCGCTCTCCCTGCCCCCCCTGTGTGTGTGTGTGTGTGTGTGTGTGTGTGTGTGTGTGTGTGTGTATGTGTGTGTAGAGATGAACAAAGGTGAAATAGAAAGAGAGAAACAACCTGGGCATAGAATCAGTAGCTTCAATAATCCTCATGCATTCTCTCTAAGTATTCTCTTATTACTCGTAGTGAGCCTAGATATTTACTGTGATTTTTATATATCTAAACATATATTTAATATATTTATTTATATAATATATTTTAATATAAATTATATATCTATTATATATAATATAATATATTTTATTTATATAATATATTTTATGATATATTTAATATATTAAATATATTTAAATAATTTATTATTTATTGACAGTCTGAATTTCTTCCTGCTTTTAGGGTATTTTAGGTTGTCCAGTAATGAGAGCCTAATTATTATATGTATGTTGTATGAACACACACACATACACCTGTCTGTATGCATATGTATCTAATTATATATTTAAAAATTACTTTCTTTTTTTTTAAAGAAAAGGTAAGAGTGAAAATGGGGTGGCTGAAGTCTGCACCCTGCCTATTCTAAACAAAATAATTTAATGGCAAAAAAAATATGATAAAGTCACTCTTCTGCATATTATTATTTTAAATAAACTATTTTCTGACAAGCTGGATTTCTTTTATCATCTCTAACTTGCAAAAACTGTGACACAAGAATTTTATGAAGATAAATTAGTACAATATACTGCGATAGTTTAAAATAACTGGTGGGGATGACTTCACTCTCCAAGCATGTCTGAAGTGCACGTCTGTTTTGTCAGCTGCACGTCAATGTGGTTCTGTCATGCAGGAAGTATGGCAACTTTACATAAGATTTAGGTGCTCACTGAATTGAAGTGAACTCCAGAGTCCCCACTGAGCCCACATTTCTTTAAAATAAAAAGAACTTTATTGAGAATATAACTCAAGCATCATGAAATCTCCCCCCACCCCGAAGCACTCGTTCTGAGTTCTTATATGATCCTTCTCGTATGAATTAGTGCAGTGTTTTCAATATCTTTGTCCTCGCTTCGTTACTATTGCTGAGATAAAAGTCCCTGATGAGAAGCAACTTTGGGAAGAAAGTGAAAGTGTCCTGGACTTCAAGTTCACCTTCAAGTTGCCTACAAGTTCACCTTCTCCACCCTTACAAAGTCTGGGACCCGAGCTCAGGGAGTGGTGCTGCCTGTAGTCTGCCTGCTCTTCCCACATCAAGATGTAATCACGACAATTAGTCATCCCACAGATGTGTCCAGAGGCCAACCTGTTCTACACAGTCGAGTTCTCAGTGAGATACCCTAGATTGTGTCAAGTGGATAATTAACAGCGGACCTTTTGAACTAATAATCTTCTCTAACTTCTTTGTGTGTGTGTGTGTGAGAGAGAGAGAGAGAGAGAGAGAGAGAGAGAGAGAGAGAGAGAGGCAGAGAGACAGAGAGAGAGACAGAGGAACAAAGAAATAGAACACCATTTGTACTGAAGCGACAAACATGTTCATGACATTTACTGTCAGTAAAGTTCATTGTAAATTTTTTGACTTTGAATAGGAACCCAATACACGAAGGGTAATACAATTGGATATTATCTGTAAAAGAATCCTCTCAAAAGACTTGAAAATGTAACATGTTTTGATTGACTCAGTAAGGTCTTAAACTGTGACATTAGTTCCTTTCAGCACTCTCACTGAACACATCCTTAGAAACAGGCACAAATTAACCAAACTCTAAGCAGTGTTGTATAAAGCCTGAGCATCAATCACTCATCTACAGTGATCTCCTTAGCATGCATGTGGACATTTTTATCCAACTTAAGTAATCTAGTCAGACAGAATTCTTGGGGACATTCCTGGGGGCATGAGTAGTGCATTAACTATCTATGGGCTTATGCACATGCAGGATAAATCATAACCTGAAAGTTTCTAGGGTCAAAAGAGAAGGAACCTTACTCCAAAGTTGAGTTTTGGGCCATTAGTGAATGTGCTCTAAAGGGTTTGCTCAAAGGATGACATATACCCTCTGTGTATGGTGGAGTATAATGCAAGCTGGACTTGATGGCCTTAAATTCTAGCATATGACCTCAGTCCCTCCAACTGAACTTCAGGCACCTTTTTCTGATGGCCTCTTTGACACATTTAGTTATCACAGCTATGTTTATTAGCTGTTTAGGGGCTTTGAAGAAAATTTGGAATTGTGGCCTCCACGATATATTACAAGGCAATCATAACATTGAACCCAGACCAAAGGATTCTCCTGATGGTCTAGAAAAGCCTATCTCTTTTAGAAAGGTCACGGGAGGGTCAGTGAAGCTTACCAGCACTGTAGTACAGCAATGATTGCCTAAGAATTGAGAATTGCTGTTTTTTAAACAGAATAGGGAGGATAAGAACATTGGGACCAAAAGGCACATGCTGCTTTGTTGCTAATTTTGTAACTTACAAACTTTGGCACGGATAAATCACTTTTATTCATCTCTGAAATAGAGATAATTGTGCGGGGAGGTTCTGTACCAGGGCTTTTGTGAAAATCAGTGGAAAGCTCTTGGGAGCATCTTCCTGTAATGAGCATTGTAGAGACACCTCCTGCTAAGCAGTGGCACATCACAAAGTGTTCACAGTTCTCCAAGGATTCCCTACATCACGTTGGCTGTATCTGTCTGTCAGGGATTATGTTAACTATTAATGGATGCCGCAGGGTCCAGATCACTGTGGGCAGCACCAGCAAGGTAAGCTCGGGAGTGAAATGAGTGTGCTAGCAAGCAGCATTCCTCCACGTTACTGCCGTTGAGTTCCTGTCCTGACCTCATCCCATGATGGGCTGAGACATGGGAGTATAAGCCCAATAGAAGCTTTCCTCCAACAAGTTGCCTCTTGTTAATGTTTTATCAGAGTTTCAGTATATCAAACTAGAACACATTCTGAACAAAACTACTCAGGCTCTGCTCATTAATATATGCTCAGATTTCGCTTTCATATTTCATCAAACGTAAGAACACTGACCACTTTCAAACATCAGTGCCTTCCTCCAGAATTAAATAAATGTGTGCACTTAGGTGTAAGTATCAGTCATGGTATGGGCTGTAAAATCTTTGAACTGCAATTGCATCTTCATGAACATAAGGAGTTTAAGTAAAAAAAAAAAAGTTTTTTTTTTTTTGAGCCAGAATAAGTCTGGGCAGATTAAAACAATGCAAGAACTCACTTCAGATATGATTTTTCTCATCTATCAAATTAAGGAGCAGATTTTGTCGGTCTGTCTCCAAGGCCCATTGTACAGATAAATTGCTAGGAATAACTAGAGAACAACTTCTACATGAAAACCTTTAAAGTGCCATCAATGGCTCCCTAGTGGCTTGAAAAAGTACTGTGTTGATAGCAACGCACAACCCAAAGACTCTCACTTCATTCTATTTCACTCCTTTTGTCATTATAATAGATCATTCCCAACCTCATGAGAATGGTCCCCATAGTCAGACAATTAGTGATGTTTTCCCTTTATATCTGGCAACCCGAGAAGCCAGAAACCTCAGGGCCCGTTCTGTAGCTTGCATTAATACGTTTTTGTTCACATGTTGATAGTATCTGTATTTCCTCATAGCTTGAGCTGCATCTGCTTTCAATTAGACTTTTCTTAGTAGTGGATAACAGAGTGATCCGAGGCTCCTGGTAGAGTCTGCACTATGTCTTTCCCAAGAAGTATTGTTATGATACAGGATAATCTCTTTGTGAAAATCCCATAAATGTTACATTGATGAATTGAAAGTGATATTAAATGTGTCTAACACCAGCTTATGTTCTACAGCATCTGAACACACTTGCCCTAGGAAAGTGCATCTGCTTTTAAGAAAGCCATCATTTTCCCAAGAATGCTTAGGACTTGGATAGGTTTCCTGTAATGTATAACCCCGCTACATTGTATTTGAAGGATAGATGTATTTGTGGAAGCACACAGAGATAAACTGCTATCTTACTGAAGGATATGCATGAAAATAAATTCACTTAATAGAACCACTTCATCATTAACTTGTTTTGACCTTCCTTAAAAATATTTCTTACAATTGAGGTATTAAATAAGGGGTTTGTGTTTTGACAGTGTCTCATATTCACCACCCCAACACCATCTCGTGTCGGTCTTCTCTTCCACGGCTCTCTCCTCCTCAATGGCCATGCTTCTGCTCAAATGTCTTATGGAAATACATTTTCCGTATGACACCCATCTCTCATCCCCCTTCCTATCTTCTCTTGCTTCCCCCTCCAACTAGTACCCTTCCTCCTACACAAATAGCCCCCTTTTTACTTTCATGTCTTACAGACTCTTTCTTTTAAACTCTAGATTCTATGCATCGATGAGAAAAACGTAATATTTGCCTTTAGCAATCTGGCTTGTTTCACTTGGTTCAGTGATCCCCAGATTCCACTCATTTCCCTGTCAATGTCTTAACTTGGGTTTTTTTTTTTCTTTCAGCTGGAGAAGGTTTCAGTGTGTGTAAGTGCCACGCTGCCTTTATCCGTTCCTTTGCTGATGGCGCACAGGCTCCTCATTCAGCATAGTAATTCCAGGAATCCCTGTGATATTCTTATATCCCTGTGACATGCTTATTTAGATTTATTTCAGATATATACCTAGACTGAATCATATGGTAGCTAGATCATATGGTGGTTTTATTAGGATTTTAAATAAGAATTCCTGTACCGATATCTATAGAGGCTTCACTAACTTACAATCTCCCCAGCACTGTATGTGGCTTCCTCCCTTCCCTGTGTCCGTGTTAGATGTGATGGACTGTTAGTGGTCCTTGCTTCCTAAGCCTTACCCACCTTCCAGCTGAGAACCAGTCATGACCATGCTGGACTTTCCTGAAGAATCAATGTTCTGTTGGTTTGCTTAGTTTCTCTCCTTCCTCTTCCCTTCTCAGACTGTAAATACATTTTTATTATTGTCTAAATTTATTGATTGTTTTCTCAGACACTAAGTTAGTCCTTTGTGTTTTCTGGAAACAAAGCAAATCTTTAAAGCCATTTTCATAAAAATGTCAACGCTGATTATTACCTCATATGTTCTAGAGATGTCAAACATTAGTTACAATAGGCCTGGTTCCTGTTGTCATGTGGGGAGATTTGATGAGAAGGACCAGTCATACTTTCATATTCAATCATGAAATACTACGAAAAGCTCTTCAAATAACAGCATCCACTTCTTTGCAAAATTGTGTTGATATATATATATATATATATATATATATATATATATATGAAAAATCCAGGTTCTTTATAAGGTTAAACTTGAAGGAAATGTATCTATCACTTGATTTATGGAACACATGTTTTTTGAACTCGTTCATGATAGCATGAACAGTTCATGACAGTTTTCTTTGAAATACATCACACTTTCACTCTTTAAGAATGTTAGTAATTTTCAAGAGGAGCTTTGTGAAGAATTCCAAAGGTCTCAGCATGGCTTATGGAACCATATTTATGAGATGCTTCCAATGTTATTCTTCTTTTACATTTTATTTTGGTTTTTTTTTTTTTTGAGACAGGGTTTCTCTGTGTAGCCCTGGCTGTCCTGGAACTCACTTTGTAGACCAGGCTGGCCTCGAACTCAGAAATCCTCCTGCCTCTGCCTCCCAAGTGCTGGGATTAAAGGCGTGCGCCACCACTGCCCGGCCATGGTCATGTATCCATCCATCTATGTACATATATGTGTGTGTGCCTTCATATAGGCAATGTTCAGTAAATAAACCATATATCTACTACAAGGAGAAGTACACACACACACACACACACACACACACACACACACACACAATTGTACTTTGTTCACCTCTCCTCCCTCATCGCCTTCCTGTTTCTCTCATTTCCTCACCTGCTGTTCCTTTCCCATGCCCCTTATAGGCTCCTTTCTGCTTTTCTGTCATATATGCACACATGTGTGTGTATTTAAATCTAGAATCTACATATGAGAAAGACAAGCAATATTTGTCTTTCCTTCCTTCATTATCCTTTCTTCCCATTTCCATATATCATTAGACATAGTCATCACCTGAATAGTCCATTTTTCAAATTACATGTGTGTGCGTTACCCATGCATACATAAAGCTAGTTAGCAGATATGGAAGCATGTGATATTTCTCTTTGAGTTAGGCTGCTTTTTCTTTACACAACAGTCTTCCACTTCCATCCATTTTCTTGCACATGGCACAATTGTATTTGCTTTTACTCGTGAATAAAACATCATTAGGTCTGCGTGCCCCGCTTTCTTTCCTCGTTCATCTTGGTTACAGCAAACAGTGCTGCAAACAGCAAGGATATGCAGCACTTCTGGTGTGTGCTGCTTTGGATGCTTCAGCTTGTCACGTATCCGAACACTTCCCTGGGTGGAGTGAACCACTCCTGTTTGCTCCATATCTGTTGTATTCTTGTACATCTGCTCATAACCTCCCTGCTACCTACTCTGAGTGTGCCCTTTCCCTTATTTACATAAAACTTGCTTTTCGTAGATTGTTTTATATGTCTATGACATTTTTATTGAAACATATAACCAGAAAGGAATATTTATTTGAGGAGTGTCTTAGGATTTCTATTGCTGTGCTGAGACACCATGACCAGGCATATCTTATGAAGGAAAACATTTAATTGGGGCTGGCTTACGGTTTCAGAGGTTCAGTCCATTATCAGCATGGTGGGAAGTGTGGCAGTGTGCAGGCAGACGTGGTTCTGGAGGAGGTGATCTGCAGGCAGCAGAACAGGACTATGTCACTGGGCGTGGCCTGAACACATGAGACCTCAAAGACCTCCCTTAATAGTGCCACTCCCTATCGCCAAGCATTCAGACACATGAGTCTTTAGGGGCCATACCTATTCAAACCACCACAAAGAGGAAGAAACTAATATTGTTTTAGGGTCAGTTATGTAGAAGTGGTGTGATGGTGCTTCCGTAGTTCAATAAATATTCCTCTTTTCCTCTTGCTTTCTCTTGTTTTAGAAGCCTGCAGTATGTCTACAATCCAATCATTTTTTCAAGTAGAAGCTTATTGATCAGGGGGGTATGGTGAGCCTTAATTTTATAGTGAGTTCAATGCCACTGGGGATACCTGAGACTTTATATCAATAAGCAAACAAACAGAAGACATAATTTTTGTCATTATTATAACCAATCTCTTACCACTAATACACAGGCTGCTTTTGGTATTTATATCCCATGCCACCTAGTTTTAGATACTCAGAGAGATATATGTGATCTTTATCCCTTAAGCAATGTCAGGAGTATATATGAAAAATAAATGCTATATAATAAAAGCAAAGAATTCGGTAGATGCCAGTGCGGAAAAGAAAAGCTGTTACTAAATAAACAAACATATGTCCATCAATACAAAGTGCCTGGGAGAGAACTTTATTCTTAGAATTACCATAACTGTGTCACACTGCTAACTATGCTAAAATGTCTTCTGCTTTTCCACAGTCTTTTAGGAAAAAACAAGAAAATGAAAAGGCTGTTTTAATAGGAACTATAAACAGTGTTCAATATTTGTTGCTTGGTTATTTAGCTTGTGCCTGCTTGCACTGTATGTTAATATTTCTTTGAATTTTTTATATTTTGATCAAACATTTTAAATATTTTAAAATTTAATATTTGCTTAAGATCTGTTCTGTTTAGGATCTTGCGCCTCATTACAGGGTGAAGCTCAGAGGTAAAGGGGCGTATCAACTATGGATGTGACGTAAATGTGACCAAAACTGAGAGCTGAGTTAAGATCAGTTAATTTCTAAACATGTACCATTTGTCTAATGGGGAAATTATGTTTGTTGTAAAATTATATGAAGTGAATGTTTGTTGTGTTTACACCTTTTTAGAATTTAATTTTGTGGTGTATCTTTAAGGTTTATGGTTTATGTGCTCCTTGAGTTGATTTGAAGCTGAAATACCTTGCTAATTTTTGTTTGTTTCTTTGTCTGTTTTTACTTATTTTTTGTTGCCCTTTTTCATTATTTGGGGTATTTATTCATTTTATCACACACACACACACACAAAAAAAAAAAACCCAAAAAGCAGGCTATCTTGTTGAGACTGAAACTACTTTTCCAAAAATAGAATAATACAACCTACCAAGACTACTTTAACACCATTTAAAATATCAAGCCTGTCCAAATTCCACTTGACAATCCATTAGGTTTTTTTTTTAAATGTGCTTAGAATTATTAAAATCCAGAATGAGTGTTTTTAAAAGACAGATTCTCTTTATTTTTTTCAAATGTAGAAGATTATTTTAAGGCCCCTTTTGGCTTCATCTCATGGCGTTTAGTCCTGAAGTTTAATTGTTAATCCTAATCCAAGATAGAAACTTGGAATTGGAGAGCAGGTTAAACCAGCGTTTACCTGCGAGCCTACAGCACACAGAGGTAGAGTAAGGATGAGCCAAGCCTCCCATCAACACAGGAGAGAACCTCCGAGTCACGGTTTTACCAAGCCCTGAACCGGAAGTGAGGAAACCTCCAAATGTCTCAGGCGCCATTCACACGATTCTTTTCCTTCCACAGGTGTTGAAGTGGGTGGAAGAGGCCGTGCAGGCCTCCAAGGTTCACCTCTTATCCACCGATCATTTGGAACAAGCTGTAAATACTTGGAAAATTCCTTTTGATCCCAGCCTCAAAGAAGTTACCGTGTCCCTGAGTGGCCCATCTCCCGTGATTGAAATTCGCAATCCTTTCGGTGAGACTGAATCGAATACTGATTATTAAATATGAAGAACAGGGAAGGGCACTTTTTGCACACTTAATTCAGCTTTCTAAATAAGTTCAGAGCATTCATAAGATGTTTGAAACGAGAATGTTATTAGTTGTGTTTTTGAATTAACATGAAAATGAACATGTTAAATTTTCTCATATTTAAACAAATTACATTAAATTTATTGTAGTTAATTATCTACATGGAAAATATCTAAATATTATCATATATTTATATAACACATCTTATTATATAACGTGTTATATAATAATGTCCTTATTTCAGCTTTGGAGATTGAACTCAGACTCTGATACATGCTTGTCTAATGCCTCACCCCTGAACTATGTCTTTTGGTCAATGCTTTAATTTGTATATATTTTATAGCAATTTATTCTGTAAAATTTGCCATCTGTTAATTTTTTGAATGAATCACTAAAATAACTATTTCTCAATTATCTTTCTTAAATAAAATAACTTTCTAAATTTTCACTGTCATTTTCTAGAGAGGCTTAATTTAAATAAAAACATAAAAGTTTCTAAAAGTCAAATTTAATGGGCAAGGGAGATGGCTTGATGGGTAATGTGTTTGCTATAAAATCATCAGGTCTTGAATTTGAATATTTAGGGCTTTCCTAATAAGCCAAGGACACATAATAAGACAGTAGCACATGTCTGCAAACGCACTACTCCCAGGGCTAGATGGGAAGCAGACAGGAGGATATCTGGAAGCCATGTAGTTGGTATAAGCAGCTGTGGCAAATAAGAGAGACCCTGTATCAAAACATCAGGGTAAAAGGCCGGAGCTGATATCTGAGTTCCACTTGTGTGGTTGTGTTCAAATGCAGATGCATGCACATACATGACCCACACATACACATGCAAATAGGTAGGTAGACAGACAGATAGACATATTAGATTTAGACTGGCACTCAATTTCAGTGGTAGAGTACTTGCTACATTCTTAGTAGCAATGAATGTTTTAACTTACTTTTTTTCTTGCTCTCATTTTATGACAAGATTTTCAAGATTCTTGAAAATTATGAGACTCACATTGAAAAGCAGATCTGAGAATAAAGGAATCTCATTCTTCCTCATAGTTGTATTAAGTGCACCTGCTGGTTCTGATGAGATACTTTCATCTCTACTGTGGTTTTGGTGTCTGCTCTACTTTCTTTGATATTTATAAAGGGAAAGGGGGGGACAACTATATTCTTCATTTGCACCATAGATGGAAACAATTTCTGTAAGAGTGTGAAAGAATTTCTGTAAGCATATGAAATATTCTTCAGAGTCAGTATCCACTCTGGCCAGACACTGAAATTTACAAAGGAAGAAAATCTTCCTTTTCAAGACTTGAGGAGTGCTGGTCTCTGTGCAGTTGTCTACTGCAACTACCTTCCTCTCACTGGAATAACTCCCATGCTACCCAGAAAGGCTGGACATGTTCCTCCTGCTTAAGGAACATTAAGGAATGCTCTGGGTACACAATGGTGGTCAATCTTTTGATTATTTAAAATACATACCTGAGCAAAGAGACCACAGGGAGGCAGAGGTGAAAAACTAGGGCTCAGCTGCATCTTGTTTATTTTCCTCCTTAGATCCCAGCTAGTAGTTATTGAAGGTGCCTAACTAGCAGATAGGAGATGGTACCTTTCATTTTGTTACAGCGCTATACAGTACTTATCCTTTGAGAACGAGCCTTTTGCACCTCGTGGAAACAGAGGTTTGCTCAGAATACTCACCTTAGAAGCATCTACACTGACCTCCAGAGAGACCTGTTTTCTGGTCTGGGTTTTGCCTCCATGCTGTCTACCTGTCCCTAGTGACTGCATGTCACGTCTTAGTAACATGACAATTGTTCTCTAGGCTACTTTTAGAGGTGACTTGATAGCTTATCAATTGCTATTCTCATGTGACCTTCAAACACATGAGAAAGGGGGATCTGTTACTTCAGTAGTGGTGCGCAGAAGCCCACAATTAAGTACATTTTAGATGCAAATAACAACATTTTGAGCTATGGACACAAATATCTGTTAAGTAATATACACATATATTTAGTAAAAAAAAAAAAGTCTGTTATTTGAAAATCCGATCATATCCTGAAGCTTTTGCATGTTAAAATAGCTGATCTCTTTAACTAGGAGAGAAATTATGATTTCTACCTCTGTTTTGTCTTTCAGGGAAGCTGATAAGAAAGGGATTTGGCTTGAATGAGCTGTTAAATATCCATAACTCTGCCAAAGTGGTGAATGTCAAAGAGCCTGAGGCTGGAATGTGGACAGTGAAGGTACTGTGTGATTTCAGTCTGTTTGTTATTTTATTTTTAAGTTGGCATGCTTTATAAAGTATATAAAATAGCTTATTTATATATTCTTGCCATCACGGAGAAGACTTTTAATGAAAGTACACGTGTGGGAGTCTTGAGCACATAAGCTGGGTAGTGTTGTTGTGATGACCATGAACATCAGTGATGTTCTGGAACAAGGATGAAAATTCTTGGGCAGTTTTCCTATCGTCAAAGCTGTAGACTGATGGTACCATCCATTTCTTGCTTCCAAAATCAGCAGACACAGAGCCAGTGGAAAACAATAGTTAGGGCTGTGGGCTCTGGGTGGAACAGCATGGGGTTGAACATCACCCACAGGCAGGAATGCTTGGGAGCAGAACTTCTCTGTTTCTTACTCTCCTACTCTCTCACGTGATGGTCGTAGTTGTTTACACTACAGAGCGGGGCTGAGAAGTAAGCTTGTGTATATGAAATAGCGCAAGGCAAGGTGTCCAGTGCTGTTGGCTGCCATTATTTGTTAGAGGCGCAGTCATCTTTTTCTTTAATAAAAATAGCATTTGTTTTCTTGAATTATCTTAATATATATATTCAATATGGCATAAAGAATGTAACATACAGTCAAAATTCAGAATGCCATAAATCATAGGTATGACGTTGTTGATTATGTGTGTAACTGGCTGCGGCGGGGCAATCGGAGAGATTGCCAGTATTTCACAGACTTTTCATTATGCTCGGGCCTTCTTCCAGCTCGAGTGTCTGTGTTTTTCTGTGTGAGAGGGTTTTCCCCGAGAGCAGGAAAAGATTGTTCTGCCGAGGCTTTAGCGCCACTCAGGAACAGCTATCAGACCATTAAGGCATAGACTCCACATGCTCACCACAGAAGCAGGCTTAACCAAGTGTGCTTCATCCCTGTATTGCTTCCCTGCGACCCAGCAGCACCCTTAGCAGCTCCCAAGAAACCTTTTGCTCCAGAATCCCCGTGATGGTACCTGCAACAGTATTTTTCTCTTTCATTACTTCAGGTTCCCAACATAATAAGTGAGCATTCAAATGACGGGAATGTTGTGAATGCACACGAATGTGGGGATGGTCCATCACAGACATTCATTGGGGATTTTCCATGCCAGGCAGACTTTGATTTTCAAAGAATAAGTATATTAATTTTCTCATTATAAGGAATTATAGTTTGCTCCATAATTACCCTCAAGTGCCAGAATATCTCTGTCTGTCTGTCTGTCTGTCTGTCTGTCTGTCTGTCTGTCTTTTATTATCAGAGCTCTAAGCCCTGCAGGGATACTACAAAGGGTAGAATAGATTTGGGGAGTAGATGATCTTGAGAGTATAGGGGCAAAAAGAATATAAATGTAACCTGGCAGTTTCTTAATGAATGGATCATAAATGGTCACAACTGATTTATTAACTCTGTTTCATGCACACAGTAGGTATGCAGTATATATTGGATGCTTTGATGGCCAAAATGAAGTATTTTTCTACTGTGGTATTTTAAATTGACATGATGTTATGGTTATTTTGATCTATGTGCCCAAAATGTGACTCATATTGAGTCTGGTTTTTTTTTTTTTAACCACAGTAGGAAGGGCTATCTATGAAAGTCAAGTCTCTTAATCCCTCAAATGATTTAATGTACGCATGACCTAAGTCAGCAGCACCCTAAGTTGGCAGTCAGGTATTCTGTTGTTGCTTTCTGAATCATAACAATAAGGTATCCATTGTTGGCCGTAAGAAATATGCAAGTGATGCCACTTTATTAGTAGTCCAGGGGGCATTTGAACTTTCTTCCAGGTGATTTGGATGGCTACCAGCGATTTTTCCTCTAGTAAAACTCTTGGCCAGAGGAATGGTAGGTCATAGCGGCAGTTTATCTTGTGCTCCACATGTCTATTTAGACAGTCATCAATCCTCAGTGTTTACTTTTGGCCATGTTTCACACTATCTGCTTAGTGTGCTCTAAGCGTTTTTAATTGATAATTAGAGCAGAGGAGTTCCAAAGTTTAGTCTGTAAGCAAAGAAAGTGAGAGGAAGATGGCAAGGCAAGAAAATCTCTGTTTAGACAAGTGTTTAAACTCAGTCTCCTATAACTAAGAGAGCTAAAGAAGATACCATATCTATTTGCACATTGCCTGAAATTCACTGGACTTCTCACTAAAGAACCTGCTCTTCTGATCAACATGATTCCTAGTTTGCAGTTAATGGTAACAATAATTAAATACAATATAAGCACCGAAGTGCAATTTACAGGTAATACACTTATTTTATTCCTATATGAAATACCAAAAGAATTCGTCAGCATGATACAAGATAAATGGAGTTTTGTCTACTGACATAAATATTGCTACTGACATTGGGTCTCCCTTTTAGACAACCAGTGAATGACAAATGCTCTCCGTGTGTGCTTTCTCAACAAGAGAGCTAAGATGAGATAGTGTATCCTGCATGCTATCTCCTTTGCTCTGTGCTATCTGGGAAATGTCTGCTATATCAGACAAATTAATGACTTTTTAAATGTTTCCAATAACATTTCATTGCAAGTATGAAAAACAGTCTTTTTTATGACCATAAGATATTTAAAGACCATGTGATTGGGCCTAAACCACTCTTCTGGTTACCTTGTATCACTTATATTTACACTCTAGACAAATTTAATTATTTAAGTTTAAGCTGGTCCCATTATCCTCTCCTTTGCTCCATGCTTTTATTTTGTGTTGAAGACAGGGTCTCACTGTATAGCTCTAGCTATCCTGGAACTTACTATGTAGACCAGGCTGACCTTGAACTCACAGAGATCTGCCTACCTCCTGAATGTCCCTCAAGATGCAACTCAAATGTCAACACAATTAATCCAGTCTTGTCAAAGATGGCCTAAAATACCACCTTTCCCTCTGGCTGTCTATGCCGCTCTTAGATTCGTTTTTCTCTTTTATCATAATTATATTTTTGTAGAGATTTTTTTCTCTCTGGTTATTGTTGCTAGAGTTTTGTCACCAGAGAGGCTACAGTGCACAAACAAGAACTATGTAAATATTGGTGAATAACGATTAATGTTTACTCTGATGGTGTCTAAGAAAGTGGCTGATTTGGTTAGCCTATGAATTGAGATGGGGGACTTTAATGTATCCATGATTTAAATCCTACAGGAGTGGCTTGCTCTTTTCTCTTGTGCTTTATCTTGAAAACACTTTACTATGATGTTTTGGGGGCACTTTTTCACACAGACAATGAGTCAACTCATTTCTCTAATCATATACATGATGCAAATGTTTTAACTTGCCTCTGATGTAGGTAAAACATACAGAAGTAACTGGAAAGAACACAAAATTTTATTAAAAACAGGAGAGAATGCTGTTTTATGCCCCCAAGTTTCCATTTATATGGAAACTATACAAATTCTGGATCTCATTTCTGAGAAGAAATATGAATTTTCCATTCAGACAGCTGTAGCTAATATATAGCTACATAGAATATAAGTCTATTACCACTGAAACTACCTGGGCCAAGTTTTGTCTCCTTCTACTTAAGGGAAACTCCCTATGACGATATTAAATAATAGATTTAGATAATACAAAGTGTTTCTGTTAGCCTAGGATTATCAGTGTAATCATTTGTAATTTAACACATCCCCTGGGGTATGTTTCCATTAAGTAAATTTATATAAACTGTCTCTAGATAATCCCCTAAGTACAGGAGAGAATATTCCATATCATAAGACTATATTGAGATTCTAGGACTGAAAGAAATATTTTGGTTTAGATGGTTATATTAATTTTCAGTGCATACAAATACATATCCTATAGGTTAATAAAGTATTAATGATGATGATGATGATGATGATAATAATAATAATAATAATTTTACAGGTTAATATGGCCTAAATAGATATACATAATGACAACCAGTTGACAAAGCCCTCCACATAGATTAAATTAATGGCTGCTGAGAGGGGGACTCTGTCTTGTCCAAGGACCAGCTCCCCAACAGGGGGATGAACTATAAATACATTTACAAATGGACTCAACAGGGTGGAGGTGTATCTATACACTCATGCACACACACGCACATACATATTCTCCTATATGTATATATACACACATGTATAATGTTACTAATTAAGGAAGAGCTCATGAATTTGAGGTGTAGGGGGACATTGGAAAGTTGGAGGGGGAAGAAGGAGGAGTTGAAAATATACTCATTCATGAAATTATCTAAAACATTGTTTTAAATGTACAGAGTAACTTCTTGAGTTCTATGTATATATTGGATATTAGCCCTCTGTCGGATGTAGGGTTGGTAAAGATCATTTCCCAGTTAGTTGGTTGCCACTTTGTCCTTTTGACCGTGTCCTTTGCCTTACAGAAACTTTGTAATTTTATGAGGTCCCATTTGTCAATTCTTGATCTTAGAGCATAAGCTATTGGTGTTCTGTTCAGGAAATTTCCCCCTGTGCTCATATGTTCAAGGTTCTTCCCTAGTTTCCTTTCTATTAGTTTCAGTGTGTCTGGTTTTATGTGGAGGTCCTTGATCCACTTGGAATTGAGCTTAGTGCAAGGAGATAAGAATGGATCAATTTGCATTCTTCTGCATGTTGACCTCCAGTTGAACCAGCACCATTTGTTGAAAAGGCTATCTTTTTTCCACTGGATGGTTTTAGCCCCTTTGTCAAAGATCAAGTGACCATAGGAGTGTGGATTCATTTCTGGGTCTTCAATTCTGTTCCATTGATCTACATGCCTGTCACTATACCAATACCATGCAGTTTTTAACACTATTACTATGTAGTGCAGCTTGAGGTCCAGGATACTGATTCCCTCAGAAGTTCTTTTATAAGGACACATGCTCCACTGTGTTCATAGCAGTCTTATTTATAATAGCCAGAAACTGGAAAGAACCCAGATGTCCCTCAACGGAGGAATGAATTCAGAAGATGTGGTATATTTACACAATGGAATACTACTCTGCAATTAAAAACAATGAATTCACGAAATTCTTAGGCAAATGGTCATAACTGGAAAATATCATCCTTAGTGAGGTAACCCAATCACAAAAGAACACACATAGTATGCAGTCACTGATAAGGGGATATTAACCCAGAATCTCGGAATACCCAAGACGCAATTCACATATCAATAGATTTCCAAGAAGATGGAAGGAGAGACTCCTGGTCCTGGAAAGACTGGATGTAGGGGAATACCAGGACAGAGAAGAGAGAGGGGGTTGAATGGGGAACAGAGGGAGGGAGGGGGTTTATGGGACTTTCAGGGAGGGAGGAAATGGGAAAGGGGAAATCATTTGGAATGTAAATAAAAAATATAGAAAATAATAAAAAAAACAACAAAACAATTACAGACACACACACATACACACACACACACACACACACAAAATAAATGTACAAAATACTTTATTCCCTAGCATTGTAACATTTGGAAATTTTATTGAACTTCAGTGTCTGTGTCTGTGTGCCTTAACTATTTATGATTTCATTATCAATCAAATACTGTATCTTAATTTTTGCTGACATCAAAGGAGCTACTATGCAAACAAACTTCGTTAATGCTTTCTATATATTTATCTGTATATTTGAATAAAATTTACAAACAAGGAAATATTACTGTATCAAAATTAAATGTATTGTGATTATAAGAGTGTATTTATTAAGTTTTGAAAGGTTTGATGAAAATCGTACATTTTGTAAATCACAGTATAGTCTACTGGCGTAAAGCGTGTTTAAGTGTCATTAGTAAATCACTCTTTAGTCTACAAAGGACCACACAAGAGAGTCCTCCAGTCATCCCAAATTGTGACCTATGAATGTCTGTAGACAACTCTGCTTATAGCATTAATTTAGAGTTTGGGGCAATGGAACACTTTATCACAGACTTTTCCTAGAAAATGTCCCAATTATTTTGACCTTTTAATACCAAAATGTTAGCTATATGGAATGCTTTCATTTAAAAAGATATTTGTTCACTTGAGCAAGATAAATTTGAGTGAATATAAATATATAAGTATACTAGTGTGTGTGTTTGTGTGTGCGCGCATGTACCTGTGTGTGTGGTGTGTGTGTATGTGTGTTTAAATCAAGTTTATCCAATGCTTAGAGAACATTTCTTTCCATGACAGCATTTTCATCCAGAGAGGCATGCCCAATGGAATAACATGTGAAGTGAGCTTTGTTATATGTTTATGACTGACATGATGCCTGTATCTCAGTAATTCTCAAGGATGAAAATAATCATATTTTTAATTTGGAAAGAATGTCTCCTTTAAGAGGAAATATTCAAAAAGAGATAGATATACATTTTAGTTTAGGCTCACTATTCATTATCTTTGTGATTCCAGAGCATTCTTTAACTTCATAAAACTTGGAGGAAATAATAGCTGCTTAAGACTGTTATGCCTGAGTTAGAAACTGCGAAGCTGTTTAAAGGGCTGCTGACACATGAGTAAATTAATTAGTTAAATAACTGCCTCTTAAGTATGTATGTCATATATTATAATTTCATTTGAATGCACATATATAATTGCTTTGTTTTGACTTTAATGTTGAGTAAATTTGTTATTTTGTGAAAGGTCACAACTCTTCAAGAGGAGGAAATGGAATCTAGCTCTATCAATTAAATTTTAATTCAATTAGTGCTACTAGGAATCCTCACTGGCTTACTATAAGGAGGTTCTAGTCTCATTAATATTCACTGACCTATTTCATACAGGCACTTTGGAACCCTGGTTGATGGGTGCTTCATTTGAATTTTTACTTCTATCATTCTTAGCCACTTTAGCAGAAGTCAGCAGTCTCGGCATCTAATGAGTAAGAAGAAGGGGTCTGTTTCAGTTCTGTGGTGACATACTCTGCATCTCTAGCCCATGGGCCTGAACTGGTATTATGGCACTATAGAATGCTGCAGCTGGCACTTGGTGGCTCATGGAAATCAACTATATGCTTATCTTGCTTATTACATTGAATGTCATCAAGTTGGCATCTAGAAATTAGCATGGTGCATGTATTAATCTACATATTAGAAAATTCAAAAAAGAAAAATAAATACAGAGCTTCCTTCTTTCAGATAAAGGTTTATCAACATCTCTGACTCTTTTAACAGGAAGGATCATTAGAAATCTACCATAGCTACCACACATTTGGAGAATAATATCTTCCATGCCTTAGAGTTCAAGGCTATTTAGAAACTGTTATCCTAAACTCCTATCTGTGGAGTTGAGAAAGAGAACATTGTCTAATGAGTGACATTTTCCCACGTAATGGATGTTCAATGTTAGTTACCTGAATGAACTTTAAATGTAGGCAGCTATTTAGCAAACCAGCATCCTTAAATTAGACAGATCCATATGCATTTCCCCTAGGTGTCTAGGAAGTCCTGAGCTAAAATAAGCCCTAGGAGGAACGCCATCCCTGGAGCTCTCCGTGGTGCTTGTCTTAGTGCCTTCAGGCTCTCCCTTTAGTCCTGCAATCTCTCTTGAAATTACCAGAAATCAAGACTGTTCCTTAGTTCTGCCATATTTTTTTTTAAAGGAAAGCCTTCCTATTCACAATTCCAGGGCAATGGTGTGCTTTTAGCATGAAATCATCTGTATGAAAACATTGACCTTGCCTTACCTGTCCTGGGCTCCAGCCCAGTAGTCTGGTATAGGTGTAGGTGTTGGTGTAAGAGGTCTTCAGAGTCTCCTTTGAGAGAAACTGAGCAGGAAGCAAATGCTAATTCTTAGTAGAAGGCTTCATACTGAGATGAGAAGCCTTGACTTAGCCATTGAGTGCCTGCAGTTAGCAAGCCTTATGCATTTGGATAAATAAAGAAAAGAATTAGGAAACATTTTCTGGAATCACACTTGAGTGGGCTTTGTGAGGGAAGATTTGGTTTTTTATTTCATCCGTGTCTGTTGAACATCTATTTGACAACAGGGAACAAAGGAGAAGTACAGAAATATGTCAAGATGTTAGTTTTACTTTAACCTCCACTCACTAGTGACTGAATATTTACTGTTGACCACTAGGTATGAGATTGATACTTTAGAGCAGTCTACATGAGACATGCATTGCAAAATTTGCACCACAGAATGGAGAATCCCAACTAAGTTCAGATTCAGTACCTCGGTCAGGGCTGTCACTTTGGAGCATCAATTGTCAACACACTGTGGTTTGCCACACTAGTGGTGGTTGCTGCAACCAGCTGCTGACTAGGGTTGTCCTTATCCATTTCAGACCTCCAGCAGTGGAAGGCATTCTGTTCGCATCACCGGTCTCAGCACTATCGATTTCCGAGCTGGCTTTTCTCAAAAGCCCACGCTGGACTTCAAAAAAACAATGAGCAGACCAGTGCAAGGTTAGTATGCACAGGGTTCTTAAACTGGTGTAAGGGGAAGCTGTGTAACTGTGCAGGTCTGTGGCAGCCAACAGTATTGACAAGCACAGTATCCATTGGGTCATTTTGTGTTTTGCAAAGTACAGTCCAAGATCTGCAAGCAATATCAGAATGACTCTGAAAGCATCTGAAGCTCAAAGGGCTTCTTAAAAGTAAGACTCCTGGGCTCTGCTTTAACCTTTTAAATTAGAATTGCAGAAGTTGGGACCTAAGAGCACTCCCATTGACTCAGACTTAACTACATTTAGAAACACACTTAGGGGCTGGAGAGATGGCTCAACGGTTAAGAGCACCATTTAAGAGCACTGACTGCTCTTCCAGAGGTCCTGAGTTCAATTCCCAGCAACCACATCCTGGCTCACAACCATCTGTAATGGGATCTGATACCCTCTTCTGGTGTGTCTGAAGAGAGCAATGGTGTACTCATATACATAGAAATAAATAAATAAAATCTTCATATTAAAAAAAAAGACATCTTTTACATATGGAGGGACCCGTGGGAAATGCCAGGTCAGGGAAGCGGGTGTGGGTGGGTTAGTGAGCAGGGCGGGAGGGGATGGGATACAGGGTTTTTGGAGGGGAAATGAGGAAAGGGGATAACATTTGAAATGTAAATAAAGAAAATATCTAATTAAAAAATAGAAACACACTTAGTGGATTTTTAAAGATTAGTATTTTATAAATTGCTTTGTTGAGATGAAGTACATGTATATTGCTGAAACTTAAATGTACTATGCATTATCTTATGTTCAAGATGCAATCGTTGCTGATTTTTTTTAAAGCTTGTTCTTGTTCCTATTTTATTTGCCCATTAAGGTTTAGTATCTTATTGCTAAAGGCAAAGCTCGGCCATACTGTGACCTTTAGAATCTTTTCCATATCATTGCTAACTTATCTTTATTTGTGCAGTTTTAGTAAGAAGAAAAAAGTGAATCTTTAAAAATGTTTACATGATCAACTATCACATAGTATTTCTATCTAATTTCCTTGGTATAAGAACAATTAAAATTCTGGAAGATGATTGCTACAATGTCTCAAGTTCTGTTTTTATGTTGTAAAAACCAACTAGATCAGCAATGTAGAGCATTCACCCTTATAGTGTGTATATGCTCCTACAGTGCTGGCACTTAATTAAACAGATGACCCCAACTCTGTGACTCTTGTACATGAAAATGCTTTTCTCTTGTAGGGATACCTACATATGTGCTACTGAACACTTCTGGAATCTCCAGTCCAGCTAGAGTAGACCGTCTCGAACTCCTGAGTATCTCCGGGAGATCTCTTACGACCATTCCCATTAAACATTACCCAGATCGGAAGCCTTATGGCATCTGGAATATTTCTGACTTCATTCCACCAGATGAAGCTTTCTTTCTCAAGGTGACAGGCTATGACAAAGATGATTATCTCTTCCAGAGAGTGTCAAGTGTTTCCTTTTCCAGCATTGTCCCAGGTAAGACAAGTGTTTCACTCAACAGTGAAATATTGACAGCTTAAGGGAATATCCCACAGGTAAGATATGGACTATAAAGTAAAAGTTAATATTCCCATGGCAATTCTCTGTCACCAGTTGATGAGCATTTACAGGCAGATAATTTACTTTGTTTTTTACATTTATTTTTTTATCCTGGTATATTGTGTATGTAATTTAATATTTATGAAAATTAAAAAAAATAAAATATGAAAATATCACTGCCCATTTTCTTTATTTTCTCCAGTCCTTCTCATATTTACATTTTCTCCAATAAACGGTCTCTTTTTCTTTGATTATTATTGTTACACAGAGATGAGTACATATATAAATACAACCTCTGAGTCCATTTATTGTGGCTTTGCTTTGTGTGTATGGTTTCAGGGCTAACTGCTTTGTATTGCATTGGGGGGCTGATCCTTGGGAGAGGTTACTTCTCCTTCTCTGAGCAGTCTGTAGTTGCCTTTAGTTCTTTGTCTAGGATCGAATGAGATTCATTAACGTGTCTATTGATATTGTCATTATTCAGGTCTTATTTAGGCAGTCATGTTGTTGAGGTATCATGGTGTAGCTTCACTGTCATTTCTAGGAGATACATTCTTACAGCAGACTTCCTGTTCTCTGGATCTTACCATCTTTCTAACCCTTTTCCATGATGCTCCCTGAGCCTTGGGTGCAGGCACTGTGATTTAGGTGTATCCTTTGGGGCTGGGCTCCCGTGCTCGATTGATCTTTAGATTATGACCATTTGTAGCTTTCTGTAATGGTCTCAGTTTTCTGTAAAAAGAATTTGTTTGTTTTTTATGTAAACATATTTCTTTTAATTTTGAGATTATAATTTAATTACATTTCTCCCTCTCCTGTTCTCCCTTCAAACTTTCCCATAAGACCATTCCTCTCTCCTTCATATTTATGGCCTCTTTTTTATCCACTAAGTGTTACTGCATACATATTTAACTTTTAAATAATACTTTTAGAGTCTTATGTTAAATCTTACTGATTATAGACTTGAGAATTTTGGTAACTTTAATGAATAGGTAATTGTAGTAGTGCCCTTAATCCTCCCCAATTCTTCAGGTAAGTAAGTTGGCTAAACATTTATATTTAGTGGTCAATCACCATCTATTCCATGAATAATAGTGGACTCTGAACAAATGGTGATGATTTGGTAATAGTGGACTGGGGATTAATTGGTTATTTAATTACTAAACTAGTTCCTGATATATATCCTATTATAGAAGATGTGGTTACAAGATAGGAATGGTTGGGGAGCATCAGGTCTCTGTTAATCTCTACCTGAGAGATTTTTGAAATCACCAAATTCTGACTAAAACTTTAGACCCGTAGTTCCAATCCTGCCTGCCCTATGAAAGCATAGAGAGATTGTTTTCAAAGCTGGGCAGGAGCCAGAAGCTTATCTTTTATGAATGAGGTTGAGATTTTGAGATTCAAGAGCTATTGTTTAATTGCAGTACAACCATGAGCACAGAGTCAACCTCAAGATTTCCTCATGTTAACATTCAAGAGAGTTGGCTTCACCCCCTGTATTGAATGCATGAAATTTGTTGGATTCTTTAAAAAAAAATACTTCTCATTATTTCTTTTAGGAAAAAGTTGCCCTATGTGTTCAATTTTAAGATATGTGGATTCTTCTCATGTTTTTTACATATTTGGAATAAGAATTTATTCTACAGTTGATGATGTAATGTAACTCATTCAATTTGTTTTTCTTAGTTTGGTGGTGGGTAAAAACAGTGTGCTTTTAAGATCAACTGAGTTTTTAGTTTGATGGCTATCATAATGATATCCTATGGAAATGAAATGAATCCGCTTCGAATAATGGTACTTAAAGTAAATTCGGTAATTTAGATTAATTGGAATGCTGATGGTTTGTCGGCATCACTCAAGTGTGAAGCTTGTGGGTGGATCTATAGAAAGTATTTTCTATTGTGGTGACTTCCTTACCTGTTTTCTTCTATTTTTCCTAGATGCTCCCAAAGTTATAATGCCCTCGAGAACCCCAGGATACTACCTGCAGCCCGGCCAGATCCGCTGTTCCGTTGAGAGTCTTTTGCCCTTTACTTTGAGCTTCACGAGAAATGGAATGGCCCTGGGAGTGGACCAATATTTAAGGTGTGTAAATGTTCCTTGAAGCAGTAGTTTAGAGCCATAAACACGCAAATACAATTCTGTACTCTATCTCTGACTTCGTCCCTTTACCATTTTGGAACACAGCACTGGGATGCTCATGTTGTAGTAGAAGGAGACAGAAAAGGATAGTAAATACACTACGACAATAGAAATTCTAGGATACATTCCATGTAACTTAGCGTTTATACAGTTTGTATTTTATGTAATTAGAAGGTTCCAAGTCAAAGATTACAGAATTATCAACTCAATATTAGGTAATAGACCTTAGAATACACTTTGCAAAGAAGTTCCCTGGAATCTTTAGCTTCATTGAATTTGGGCTAAATTTGTCTACAGCTCCTATTTAAAGTGTAAAATAGTAAGTGAATTTAACTGGTGGTGTGACAAAAATATAAAAAATTAGAAATATCACTTAGTAGGTCATTATAGCATGCAGCTTTTCAATTTTAAGTACTTGAATTTAAAACTGTATGAGAAGCTGGGTGTGGTGGTGCACATCTTTAATCCCAGTACTTGGAAGGGTGATGCAGGTGGATCTCTGAGTTTGAGGTCACTCTGATCTTCAGAATGAGTCCCAGGACAGCCTGAGCTACACAGAGAAACCCTGTCTTAAAAAACTAATCAACAAAGCAAGCAACCAGACAAAAGAGCAGCAGCCAAATGGAGTGAGAGGCATTGGACTCTGTAAAGATGGTGAACCAGAGAGTAGATCACATATCCTGGGAAATCTCACAAACACACAGAGGCACAGAGGCCAAGGCTACTGGGCAGGAAAAGAAAGGCAAAAATGAGGCCACTGTGTGTGGATCCCAGTGAGCCAGGAGAGAAGGATGGGGGATAATGTTTAGAAGTTCACTGTGTGCAGAGAGTGGGTTAGCATGGTTCACCGGGAGCACATGTGGCTACAGCATAGAGAAGTCAATGTGAGGAGTTGGCTAGAAGATACCAACTCTCTTTTCTAAAGTTGAGTGACATTTTATTGACAAATGCAAGTAACCTAATTGAAAAAGATTAGCTACATCTTAAAAAAATGCCAGAAGACTTATTTCTGGAAACGGTATTGCTTTTTGAGTTACCACAAAATCCTGCTCGGTTTGGGAGCAAAAACCCTCTAAGAACTATGTTAGCAGGCTTTACACTGCTGATGTGATATTAATATAGCTCTATAAGATGTTAACTATTTGACAGTCTTAATTTATATAATCTCTTTATGGAGATTCATTTTCAGCCATGCTTGTGGCTGGAAAGTTAATCATATCTAGAAAGTTTTCCAAACAGCTGCCTGCTCCATACATAGTACATCCTGATGATTTACTTAGCCGTCTGTTTTATAATCAGCCACAACCCAGGACAGGCTAGCAGATGATGGAGCCACATAACTAGCCGATGAAATAAAATAACTCTGCTTCCTGTTTAAATAGTGACAGTTTTCAAAGACACTTGAGATTCTTTATAAACATTAACTCATTGATTCCACACAATTCCTGGGAGGTAAGCCACAAAAATTCTTTTTCACATGTTTCCGGTGCTGTGGCCCTGAGACAGGCCTTGCTGACATGTATTAAGCCGTAAGTGAAGAGAGACAGACACTATAATCCCAGTTTGCTCACGTGCCTCTGCTGTAGATTCCCAGTAATATGAAACATGGGACTTAATCTTCATTTTTGTCAACCACTTTGACTGTCAGGGGATTCAAGAGAGAAGTCAGTTTGCATTAACAGTGTGCACATCTTCTGGACAGGCTCTTTGTCCTGTTCTAAAGTTTATCTCTGGAATCCCCTTCTTTATTGTGGTATTAGGATGCTTATGTCAACAGAGAAGGCTACAATAAAAAAAAAAATGACTAAGGCGGACATATTGGCACGCGCCTTTGATCCCAGCACTTGAGAGACTGAGGCAGGAGGATTAGAAGTTTGAGGCTGGTTTGAGCTACATAGTAAGAAAAACTTGTATTTTTCCTCTCCTAGCAGTTCATAAATAAGAGGGCTACAAGTACAGCTGTAGAGAATATCCTTAAAACAATTAGTAAGCTGATCACACATCCTCAGACAAAGGAATTGCTGTTCAACTTCTCTTTTTAAAAGGAAGGACTTGAGACTAGATGAATTTTCATTTCCTGTACAAAAATCTCCATGAACCCAAGGTTTGATGAATCCTAACATACATTCAGTTCTGAGACAGGCATTGCAGAGAACACCTGAGGTATACACATTCCAAACTATTACCTGTCTGTGACTGACAGTACCCCCAGAGAAGGGCATTTGCACATGTGCGATTAATGTCCTGCTGTACAGTGTTCGAGACACAGCCTGAGTCTCCAGGGCAGTGAAGAGTTAAGGGATACTGATTACTTCTGGAGCTACAAGAATGGGCCATTGGTACACAGTTCACATAGAATGGATAGGAAACACTAGCTGAGCTACTACAGTACACAGAACAATGCCTACCTAGGTACTCCCTTTCCTGATGATAGGAACCTATGCTTAACTTACTGTTCCAAACCCTGTCAGGGATGAACATGAAATCTGAGCTCAGTAAGTTATTCATGGTTGCTTTCTTGTGCTGTGTCTGGGTAAGGAGAGATGTGGAGCCTAAACAAAAATCAGAAGTCAGTGTCTCAAATATGGAGAAGTCTTTTTTACTTTGTGTATTTCAAAAGACTATGACTAGTAATATATAAAAAAATAGAAAATATATCCTATTTATATTTCAACTGTATTTTTTAAAGCTTACAAACTGTATATTTTTAACTGTACATTTTTAAAGTTTACAAAAGCCCACTTTTGTAAACTGTGAACTTTTTTTAAAGATTTATTTATTTATTTTATGTATGTGAGCACACTGTCGCTGTCTTCAGACCTACCAGAAGAGGGCATCAGATCCCATTACAGATGGTTGTGAGACACCATGTGGTTGCTGAGAATTGAATTTAGGACCTCTGGGAGAACATTCAGTGTTCTCAACCCACTGTGAACTTTTTAAAGCAATAATTAAATACCTATCTTTTTAGACTGTTCCAGAAAATGAGAAGTTTGGCAGTGAATGAATCAATATTTGTTAGATGGTGGGATGCATGAGTTTGTCTACAGAACTAATGTATTTTTTTCAATTTTCACATTGCTTATTGTATGCATAGGTTAAATCAGATATAATATGTACCTCCAGGTAGAACTTGCATAAGAAAGTTAAGGAAAATATATTTTCTTTTGCTCAGAATAGAGGAGCATAACTCTGTTTGAAATACAAAAGGTATATGACTTTAAGTTAACATTTAATCTGCAGTTTTCACAACCTACTTCCTTTGCATTATTCATTGGAACACATCCTTCAAAGCAGATCACTTATTATTGATTTCATGTTTCTCTTGCTTGACAGACACTAAAAGCTTTCCCATTTCTTGTCCCCAGAGAATCTGCCAGCGTGAACTGGGATTTCACAAAGGTGACGTCGTCTGACGAGGGCTTCTATGAGTGTATTGCTGTGAGTAGCGCAGGGACCGGCCGGGCACAGACATTCTTTGATGTATCAGGTAAGTGCCACCTGCCTGTGACTGTACCTCTGAAAATGAGATGCTGGTTGGCTGTGAGTTTGTACAGTTCTCCTCGTGATCATTTCGACTGTCTATCTATCACACTGTGAACTCAGACATTGGCCTCCCCACACCCAACCTTTGTGTCTTTCTCTGTGCCAGTCTCCCCCTCCCCTTTTAAAAAATTATCCTAATTTTTCTCTCCTGGTCCTCTCTCTCCAGGACTCTCCCTACACCGGATCCTCCCCTGTCCATTCCCTTCCCCATCCCCTCTTCCACCCAGTTCCTCTGCCATTCTTTAAGGACTTGATAACCTTACTTCCCTAACTCTAAAAGGATAATAGTAATAAAAAAGAACAATGTCTATCCTATGGATGATTGAGCAGTGTTTGAGGCACATGCACAGTGCTTAGAAGGCAACTTGGGATGTATAAGTACTTGATAGATAATTATTACTATTTTATCATTTAAGATTTTATTTTTACTATGGTGGTTGTATAGCTATATGCAAGTACCTGCAGAAAAATTTTTCTTATTTTCAGGTATGATAATCACAGTAATTTTATGAATAGATTCTGGTCTTCAAATTGAAGATCGTGATAAATCTCAAAAATTGTCTCAGCACAGAGCCTTATTGGATAGACTATAGTGTAAAGAAGGACACGTGTGATACCTGTTGTTTTGCATTCAGACAGTAAGTTCCTGTGAGTAGGTTGGAGGCAGAATGCACTAATATTTTATAGGGTAAGATACATTCATAAAAATATTGTCCTTTAATTTCCCAGAATAATTAGGGGAAGGAGCCTGTGATATACATTCAAAGATCATGCTCAAATCACCTACTCAGCATACAGTTATAATTTTTGGATACTTTTTATTGGATATTTTATGTATTTACATTTTAAATGTTATCCCCTTTCCCAGTTTCCCCTCCAGAACCCTCCATCTCATCACCCCCCACCCCTGTTTCTATGAGGGTGGTCTCCCACTCACCCACCCACCCACCCACCCACCCACTCCTACCTCTCTGCCCTAGCATTCCCCTACACTGGGGAATTGAGCCTTCACAGGATCAAAGGCCTCTCCTCCCATTGATGCCCTACAAGGCCATCCTCTGCTACATATGCAGCTGGAGTCATGGGTCCCTCCATGTGTACTCCTTGGTTGGTGGTTTAGTCCCTGGGAGCTCTGGGGGTCTGGTTGGTTGATATTGTTGTTCCTCCTATGGGGCTGCAAACCCCTTTAGCTCCTTCAGTCCTTTCTCTAACTTTTTATATACTGGAGATTGAACCCAGGGTCTCACATAGACGAACACTAAGCAATCACTCTGCCCCTGAGCTAAATCCCACCCAGAAACTTCATTTTAACTGAAATATTCTATGCATGCTGTATGTTGTTCTGTCCTTGACCGTCTCCTGCTATCCTAGTCTGACCTTCTGGTGTTGTGACTGCTGAAGCTGAACGGTGCCTGTATTTGCTCTCAGTGTGCATTTTCCTGAGATAATTTAAGACAAAAGAAATGTTTTAATTAGATGATGCTTTTGAATCCTAGGATTTGTTGTGTCCAAGAAAGAACTTGGAAAGAGAGACATGTAAATCAGGCAGGCGTGTTCTTTCAGTGAAACTATTTGTATTCTCTTCTTAGGAAAATAAAGATTGTCTTCTGAAATAAGTTAAGCAAGTTGACATACATCACAAACTATTTATTTTTTCATCTCCAGAAATTATGAAAAGCCCTGGAATTGTGTCAACATTCCTCAGCTTCTGGGAAAGCAAACACTTGAGCTCTTGAGTGTTTCTTCCCAGCAATGTTAATTAGGAGAAAGAACAGGGGGTAGAGAGGCTTCAGCAAGTTGTTTCAGGCATCTTGTTAAGTAACTGGGAGATGCTTGGAAGACCGCGAGAACTGACTTACAAAGTTGGGTCTGTGGTGCCAGTAGCTTCCTCCTGCCTCTGTTGTACATGCTCTATCGGTATTCCTCTGTGCCAGCGGACAGTGGCATAACTGGGGAGCTGGCTTTTTCGCAAGCTGGTTTCCAGGCATTCTTTCCTTTATTCAGCCATAAAAGAAGTCAGAAAGCATCAGTGTTATTTCAGAGAAGGAGTAACAGACAAGGGCTCCATGGGGTTTGAAACGGTGGGCATTTCTTTCATTCCAAGTTTAGTATACATGCTGCTGGAGCAAGCTCAAGTGGGCATTTCTCCCAAGGGTAGCTATTTGCCTAGCACAGTAGCCACTAACCACCATCTACTTCTCAGTTTTCCTTTGCCCAGGGTAAGTAAGGTCCCAGCTCATCTACCATAATGTCATTATGTATCCAAGGCTTGGAATCAAGTGCTGACTTACTACCCAGCTGGGTCTCATATTTTTGTAAATTATTAGGAAGTGAGCATTATAGAACAGTGATATTCTTGTAACAATTGTTATTATTGTAAAGTCAAAGAGCATTTGATAGACAGCTGAAGAAAAACTAAACTTCTACCAACTTATTTCATCTGTTTTTTTTTTAACCATTGTTGTATTTGACCTGTTCAAGAATTTTGGGTTCTTGTTGTAATGTTGGTTATTGATGGTGTTAAACAGAAGATGGGCATTTAAATTTGCATCTTAAATACACACTGGGTATTAGAAAGCATTCATCAATTATAAATAGATCTGGCAATGAATAAAACCACATAAGTATCCAGAATGTTCTTTTCCAGTGATATTTGTAGGTTAAGCTTGATAGTATTACAGTTATATTAACTTTCTGTATTGAAATTTTATTAATATAAAACCATACATATACCAAAATTCTGGGTTTAACTAAAATTCTAGACATTGATCTTGTCAAGGCATGCCAGTGAAAAGAAACATTTGTTTATTTTGTTTATATGTATGTTTTGCTGTCATGTTTCCCTGTGAACCATATTACATGTTTAGGGCCTGTGGATTTCAGACTAGGGTATCAGATACCATGGAACTGGAGTTACAGTTGATTTTGTACCATTATGTTTGGGTGTCAGGAACCAAATCCAAGTCCTCTGTATTAGTAACAAGTATTCTTCATATTGAACCCTCTCTCTGGCCCCAGTAAAAGAGAATCTTAATTTAAGATGATAGGGTATGCTTTTAGACCAGTGGTTCATAACCTTCCTAATGTTACAGTCTTTTAATACAGTTCTTTATGTTGTGATGACTCTAACCATACAATTATTTTGTTCCTAGTTCATAACTATAATTTTGCTACTGTTAACATTCTAATGTAAATATGTTTGGAGATAGACTTTTGCCAAAGGCATCGCAACCCACAGGTGGAGAGCTGCTGTTTTAGAACAAGGGAGGACTTGGAAACAACCTGATAACATATCACTTAGAGCCACGTCTATCATCTGGTGGATGCTGTGTTCTCTAAAACACTCAGTATCTTTTCATTTAAGCAACCAATAACTGCTTCTTTCATCAAAACAAATGAAAAACCTTCGTTCCAGAATTCTAAATCCTTCCAGTCATATCCTTTTGCCAAGTCAATTTGACTTTCATGCATATGACCTAGAGATCTCAATTTGGTATGGACAGGTACATTGCCTTTCAAGTATCAAACAACTAGATGATAACTTGAGGGGGGGCGGCTCACTGGCATAGGTATTAGTCAATACTTTCTGTTATACATGGAAACACCCTGACAGATATTTCAATATGCACACTTATATATGCAGAGATTTTAAGCCACATGTGTAAGCAAGCAAAGTAGAAGGTAGGTTTATTGATTTGAGTCTTCTGATTTTGCACAGAGCCTCCTCCAATCATCCAAGTGCCTAATAATGTAACAGTCACTCCTGGAGAAAGAGCGGTTTTGTCGTGTCTTGTCATCAGTGCCGTGGATTATAATCTAACCTGGCAGAGGAGTGGCAGAGATGTCCGACTAGCAGACTCAGCAAGGATTAGGACCTTGGCCAACCTCTCACTGGAGCTGAGGAGTGTGAAACTTGGTGATGCTGGGGAGTACCGTTGTGTGGTTTCCAGTGAAGGGGGATCAGCCGCAGCTTCGGTTTTCCTCACAGTCCAAGGTACAGTGCTTCTAGCCACTTCTGCTCAAGGGTGTTCTTCTACCTTCCTTCTTCCATGTCTCTCCTTGTAAGTGTGCTGTGTCAGAGTTACAGCATCTGTGCAAACAGTTGTCTTTGGATGAAAGAAAGCTTGGGATGTTGAGTTGTTTAAAAGTGGCTCAACTGGAAACTCAAGTATCTCCAGATAGGTGGTGGCTTTACTGCAATTGTAACTGGACCTGGTAGTTGCAGATGTCTATTTTAAGGCAATAGATAAATTGTCTCTGGATGTTTTGGTGTTTTCAAGTTCTCTAGTCTACTATGTGAATGTCAGACAAGATCAGCTATGCTCAGGGTGGTATGGTCCTATATAACTGCCTGTGGTTACATTCGAACGGGTTATCGGGTTCTCTGGACGGAGAGCTGGGGATAAAAATGGGGTGATGAGGGAAACATGGACCAAGACAACCTTGCTGTTCAAAGTTTGTGGTTTATTGGGGGACCGAGGATTTAAGGTTTCAGGCAAGACCCTTCCCCCAAATTCCAGGGTGTGTTCTGGGGAACTGGTCTGCCTGTTCACTAGGCATTGGTTCTGCTGCTCGGGCAGTCGGGTGGGTCACCTGCTTAATTCAGGAATTCGTAGACCTGGAGGAACAATGAACTTCACCTTCACTCCTCCCTAGGTGGAGCAGGATTATGACTACCACAGAAATTCCTCGCTCAAAAGCTGGGAGAGGAACTTCACCTTGGTCAATGTCAAGTTCCTGCCAGGTGACGTGACACCCCAATATGGCTCTCTACAGTCCTAGGCATTCCTCAAGTGGATTTCAATACAATTTTAATTGTTTTCATAATTGCCTTCAAGGATTTGATCTTCATGTAAATGTTATACTTGCACATATATGACTAATTAGTCACATATATGACTAATTAATATTAGTTCTGCTGCTTCTTGAGAATGGGAGGCTTTTCCATGCTCTGGGATCTTTCTTCACAATATGCATTAGTAAAAATGTTAAAATATGGTAATAAAAATAGAATACACAGAAACACAAAAGAAGAAAACACAAAAGGGGGTATGAAGTATTGCTTGAGGGGCTTCTCTGGGGGCCTTTGAAAATGGATGACCCCCCCAACATAGACATTTCTTTTCTATTATTTAAATATGGTGCTAAGCTTGTATTGGACAAATATTCAGAGTCAGGACTGTCTTCCCTTTAAGACTAAGGCTTCTTTGCTGACCTGAGACTTCTGCTTATCGGTCTCTACTTTGCACTTTCCGGGCTCTGCCATCATCTAAGCTTCTCCAGTTTCTACCTCTTGGGGTGGCTAATGGAGGAAATCTTCCAAGAGCATTATGAGTGGAGAAAGCTACCCCACTGCAGAGATCATGTGAACCAGTCCTTAGCGTTATTCACCCTACTGGAGAGATGAGGCTGTGGACAACAAGCAGTCTCCTAGAGCCTTGGAGGTTTTGAATGCTGCATCAGTAAATGACAGGTAGCTTCAGGGGTCAGTCCAGCTGCTGCCCTCTCTCCCAGAGCCCTCACACCTAGTTATTCTTACTTGTTCAGGTCTGCAGTGAGGTGGGACTAACTTCCCTGCATGTGCTAAGTTCGGTATCACCTGCATTTTGATCCTGTCAATGGCCGACCTTCACACCCTCTGTCACTGTTTCTGAGGGTTGTCTCTCACTTGGGGTCCGTAGCATGTTGATTTAAGGCATCCTGACATGTGACTGTTCTCAGGCCCCCAGGGTAGCTCAGTTTAAAACCAAAGTGGACCACTGCCCTTTAAACTGTCTAGACTCTGTTGATCTATCTCTCTAGAGAAAGCACTATTTCAGCAAGACCTACAACTGGCTTCGAGAACTGAGTTGTAGGCTTGTATTATGATTAGGATGGTGTTATATTATTTTTTTTCCTGGGAAAGCATGAACTAATGTGTGCTCATCGTGGACACAGCAATACTAAGGGAGAGTTCTGCCTTGTTTCTGTACCCCATGGGTTCCATGTGCCTGAACCTGTGTCCAGACTGTCCTTCTTCTTGATACTTTGCTCTTCTGGGTCCCTGCATGTTCCAGCTGTCTTTTTTGCTTTTTGGATTTCCAGAGCTCTGCATGTCTTTCTCTTTGAAGGATAGAATTACATTTTCATTCCTTGACATTTCATCACTGTGTTACATGAAGCAGTTTCTGAGTCGGCTGTCTAACCAAGAGCTCTACTAGTCCATATTTTGTATGAATGCATATGCATATAGTGGCACACGTGTGTGTGGGCATATGAGTGCATGCATTTGTGCATGCATGTATAGGCCATGCAACCTTGGATTTCATTATATACTTGCTACCAGCATTGATTGATTGATTGATTGATTGATTGATTGATTATTGATTGAAGCAAGCCAGTGTCTCTCAGTGGCCTGGAACTCACCAAGTTCCACTGGCTACCCAGTGAGTCTCAGGTATCTTCCTTTCTCTACTTTCTCAATGCTGGCATTATAAGCCCGTTCACCATGCCTGACTTTTTTTTTTAATTAGATATTTTCTTTATTTACATTTCAAATGTTATCCCCTTTCCTTGTTTCCTCTCCGAAAACCCCCTATCCCATTCCCCCTCCTTCTGCTCACCAACCCACCCACTTCCCCTTTCCCTGTCCTGGCATTCCCCTACACTGGGAAATCCAGTCTTCCCAAGACCAAGGGCCTTTTCTGTCATTGATATCCCACAAGGCCATCCTCTGCTACCCATGTAGCTGGAGCCATGGGTCCCTCCATGTGTACTCTTTGGTTGGTGGTTTAGTCCCTGGGAGCTCTGGGGTACTGGTTGGTTCATTTGTTGTTCCTCCTATGGGGCTGCAAACCCCTTAAGCTCCTTGGGTCCTTTCTCTAGCTCCTCCACTGGGGACCCTGTGCTTAGTCCAGTGGTTGCCTGAGAGCATCCACCTCTGTATTTGTCAGGCACCCATGCTTGACTTTTAATGTTGACCCTAGAGACCAAGCTCAGCTCCCCAGAGTTGTAAAATAAACATTCTGCTGACTGAGCTATCTCCCAGACCTCTACTAATATATTTTAAATACAGCTTACTATAATTATAATATTGGTGAAGTTTTGTTGCAGCTTATTCAGATGTGTTTTTAATACATCTGTACAAACATACATGAAAATACACACACATACAGACACTCACTGAAAGCACAGTCTGCATAAACTGTTTAGACCACTGAAAATGGGTATGTTAACTATGGAATTTAATAAATATTCTGTTGTTTTTGAGAGCTGTTCACAAGCTGCTCCAAAATTTCTCTTAGTAGGGTTATTGGCATCTAAGTCCCTCAGACTGGATAAAAGTCTTGATGTAATGAGCAAATTCCTCTTGGCACCTTTTCACCACTAAGTCCAAAGATTTGGTTGCTGCCTGCATAGAATATTTAATTCCGGATCTTTGATGTGGGAGACTAATTGCACCAGGATAGAGTCTGGCTACTTGGTAATGGTATTAGGAAAAATGTAACTGCATAGCTAAAGTAAATCCCCGAGACAGTTTTCTAGAGATCATATGTTCGAGAATATCTATTTCAAGACTTACTTATTGTATTGTGAAAGACAGGAAACAGAAACTGTAGTGGGATTATAAAAGATACTCTCTCTACATCTTATTTTATTTGTTTACCTTATTTTTTTTTCATGGTCCTTGAGGTCTTCTGCAATGGAAGGCATGCCTATTGTTAGTGAATCTGGCAATATCTCTAGAGAGAAGTTGCTTTTGAAGGGGGTTCAATGAATTTTCACACAGAGATAGCTAGAAGATCATCTGATTCTGATCATTTAGCACATGGGTTGCCAGAGCTCCAGAGTCACCCCAGCATACTGATGGGTTGGGGCAAAGTCAATGTTGATGGGTTTCTTGAAGTTAATATTGGGTCTTTATCAAAATCCCTCAGACTGGGGTTGTAAAATAAAGTCAAACACTTGTTGAGAAGTTAAAAAATATACCATTTCCGTAGCTTCAACAATATTTAGGAATATATTTATCAAAAAATTGAAAGGTCTTTAAAATAGAAATAAGAAAGCATTGATAAAAGAAGTTACTTATAGATCACAGCAAAAAAGGGATATCACATGTTCACCAATTAGCAGAATTAATATTGTGTACGTGATCATGTGACTCAATGAAATTTTCAGCAAAATACTAATTATTTCCTTCACAGAAATAGAAAAAGAAATCTTAATTCACATGTAACTACAAAAGGTCCAGAATATCCAATGTGATTCTGATCTAAGAAAACCAGAAAACCAAACAAAGGCTGGAGATAATACAATATTTGACTGCAAAACACACTACAGGGCTTTAGTTACTAAAATAGCAGAGTCTGGCCTAAAAATTAGATACAAAGACCAGTGGCATAAGAGCCAAGATATGTAACTATTTTCAAACCATCAGTAGATATTTGGAAAAGGCTGTAAGGACATTCCGTTGAAAAGAGACAGTTTCTTCAGTAAATGGCGCTGGCCAAAGTGTGCAGGTGCAGAAGAATGAAAATAGTTCTCTTCTTTTCACTATGCTCAGAAACCAACTCAAAATCAGTTGAAGATCTAATTGTTAAAACTATGTATGAATTATTACAAAAAAAGAGAAATACTTCAGGACATTGGAAAGGGCAATTTTTATAAATAGGGCCACAAATATGTAGGTAGCAAAGGTAAAAACTATAAAATGGGACTATATCAAACTAAGACACCTATAAAAGAAATAAAACTCAAAGATAACATACAGAATATTTTTAAGCAACTCATAAGACAAGGGACTGTTATCAGAATATTTGAGAAATTTAAAAATAGTAATACCAAAGAGAATAACAAACAAAACACCCTACCAAACAAACAAAAATCCAAACAGCAACAATAACAACAACAAAACAGAAACAAATACCCCGCTTCCAAACCACCTAATGTAATTAATGTAATGTAATTAGAAAGATGTTAAGAAGTAAATTTCTCAGAAGAATAAACACAAATAATCACCAAGCATATAAAGAAATCACCAGGAGATGCAAATCAACATCCCGTTGCAGTTAGAACAGCTCTCATTAAATAGATACAAATTTAAAATTTTTTGTTAGGATGCGGACGAAAGAGATCTCTCATGGACTGTTGGTGGAAATGTAAATCCATATGGCTATCTGAAAAATGATATTGAGACTCCTCCAAAACTTGAAAGTAGAATGCTGTGTGACCCAGTAATTCCACTAAAGAGACTCCATGTTTACTGCACAGTTACTCACAACAGCTAAATTCAACCCAGATGCCCTGCAAGGATGAATGGATAAGGAACATGTGTCATTTAGACATACAATGGGTTATCATTCAGCCATCAAAAGAGTGAAATCCATTATTTATGGCAACCTGATGGAACTAGAAGTCACGATGTTAAGTGAAGTGAGTCAAACACAAGAAGAATATTTGCACTCACTTGTGACACCAAGTCACTCTCACCTAATCTAACAGTGTGTGTGAGCATGGGAAGAAGAAATGAGGCTTAGTAGGGACTCCCTAAACACAGTAAGCCTGGTAGAATTGCTTCTGGCTTTTCAATATAATAAGATATTTGTCTATTGAAATCATTTATGATGCATTTCAAAAAAATTATAAGTATGAAACTCCCAATATAGAAAATGATTAATGTTTGAAGAGATTGAAGCGCTTCTTATTCTGAGTTGGCTACTATATGTTGTATATATACATTAAATTACCATAATGTACCTCCTACAGAGGAATACATATTTATGTTTAAATTTAAAAGGAAGATGATCTGGCCAGGTGTCATGGCACATCCCTTTAATCCCAGCACTCAGGAAGTAGACGTAGGTAGATCTCTGTGAATATGAGGCCAACCTGGTCTACATAGTGAGTTCCATGATAACCATGGCTATATAGAAAGACACTGTTTCAAAAAGCAAATAGTCAAAAAAGTATATAGAAAGATAAAATAATACAGTGGAAAACATGACTTAGAGTCACTAATAATACATAAAAATAAAGTTAGGGATATAGTGGGTGAAGTTGAAAAATTTAAGAGCAGTGAGATATTTAATAATTGAAAAACAATACCTTCTTAAAATGGAAATTCCATCTTAAAATGCAATTTACATCTGTGGAAGAAACATCATCAACTGAAACTAAGGAAACAGTGAAAGGCGTTGAAGAAAATGGTCCTGTTGTGAGCCAGGCTCAGAATGACCAATCCAAACAAAGCAATGAAGAATGAGCTTCATCTAGACACATCCTGGCTGAAGTGTGCTGCTGGTGGGAAGCAAAACCCCACGAACATGCACACGATGCCAATACATTGTAGTGGGAGGGATCAAAAGCAAACTGACATCAGGCTTGTCGAACACGTTACAGGCTAGAAGATAATTGCAGTGTGCATTTTTCATGCATGTCCCTTAGGGTCAGAATACTTCCATTACGTTTTAAGAGGAATTACTTTTTATCTTGATGTGAAGTAGAAAATAAGTGAGATCGGATCCTACATTCCAGGTCCCCAAGTGGGTCACATAGTCAGATTCATATGTCCCAGTGGGGATGTTGACCCTGGTTTTTCTTCTAAGCAACATCATGGGATGCAAACCTCAGTGATATCAGAAACCAACATCCCGAAGGCTCTTCGACATCAATCTGAGTGTTGGATGGCTGAGTTTCTTTGTCTTTCTTGTTTTCTATTTGTTATCAAAATTTTTGACCTTTAAAAAACAATACACGAGAAATTTTTTTGTAACAAATTCCTTTAAGGTTAACTTGAGATGTTTTCTGCTCTCTGAAGCTAAGAATTGCAGCTGGCTCAATAATGGGAAAGATATGTGTACTTTGGGAAGCAAATCACAGAATCCAAGAATTTATGTTCTGGCTAATTTGCCTATCTTTAAAACGGCCAGTATGAAAATGTTTTGGGGTTGAGGAAAAATACCAACCCCAACGCCTTTTTAAAATAATTTACTCAAAATGACAGTTGAGTACCCAAAATATTTTTTAAAGAAAGATAAATCAAAATATGGCATGTGAGATATAACAGACTACCGACTTTCTCTCAGCAACACTTCACTGGTTTATTATCAACCCAACAGAGAAGCTTTAGGGTGTGTCTTAGCTGGGGTTACTAATGCTGTGAACAAACCGCAGGACCAAAACTAACATGGGGAGGAAATGGTTCATTCAGCTTATACTTCCATATCACTGTTTATCACTGAGGGAAGGAAGTGCAGGAACCCAAACAGGGCAGGAAGCAGGAGGCAGGAGCTGATGCAGAGGCCATGGAGGAGTGTTGCTTACTGTGTCTTTATTTGTGTCAATGAGAGTATAAAATATAAAATGAGAATTTAGTGCTAGATTCTTAATAAAAAGTTTAGGTTTAAGCAGCTTGTCATATTGAAAATAACTTTTCCTAAACTTTATTTGTAGGCAATAATAGTTTGTTCCGATTTAGGGATATGACAAAAAATTTGTCACTGTGTCCTGAGCTGTAGAAGGTCTTCCCAAGTGTAGATAATTGAGACAGTGTCCATTCAGGCTGTAAAATCATTGCTTTTGAAAACATGAATATATTAATGTGGAATAGCTTGGTGTAAGTATAAAATGAGGTCAGGGACAGAGTATCTCTCTATGGTGCTGCTTCTGATTAACTAATGTTTTCCATATTCTTTGGTTCTCATTTGCTGAGTTTTCTCTCTGCTCTATAATCAATGAACCTGAAAGTTAACCCTTTCAAATAATTCCTACATGTTATCACTGTGCTTCTGGGTGTTAATGCATGCTCTGTGTTACTTGTATTTCTCCGTAGGTTTTTTGTTTGTTTATATATTTGTTTTTGACAGTGTTTCAAAATCCCTCAGTCAGTCTCTTGAATGCTCAGATTTTGGAAATCTACAATCACGCCCAGTTTTACTGCTGTTTTCATATGTTGGGGAATGTCATAAGACAGCCCTGACTTCAAATTTGTGTTGAACTTACTTTAATTAACAAACATCTACTATCAGAAAGCTGTTACGCTGATAACTCTGGCTAATGTAAAATTTAGTATCCTAGAATAATAGCTGTCTTAGGTTTCTATAGTTATGATAAAATACAATGACCAAGGCAATTTAGAAAAGAAAGCATTTGATTGGGCTTATGGTTTCAGAGGTTCAAATCCATCATGGAGGAACAGATGGTTGCATCAGGAATCACTGAGAGCTCACATCTTATTTTTTTTAAATTTTCTTATATAGTATATTTTATCATATCCTTTCCTCTTCCCAACTCCTCTCAGATTCTCCCATCCTCCCTACTCACCCAACTTCATTTTCTTTTGCTTTGCCAACAACATTCTTAAAACAAGAAAAAAACAAAAATAAACACACACACAAGTGCCAAAACAAAACACACACACACACACACACACACACACACACACACACACACACACACTGAGTCCATTTTATGTTGGGCAGCTTTTTTTTTTAAGGCATGATATCAGCTCTGGAGTGTGGTTGACATATCCAGTGATTCTCCATTAGAGGAAATGGGTTTTTTCTTTTCCCAAAGGAATTAATTAGAAATAGCTTCTTGGTTAGATGCGGCATGTTCTGTGTTCAGTTTCCCTTCTCAGTGCTGGGATTTTGTTTGTTTTAAATCTGTGTAGGGTTTTGTACATGCTATCACAGTAGATGCTATCAAATCTTGATTGAAAGCAGGAAGGAGAGAGAGAGGGGAGAGGGGACAGAGTCAGACCCAGATACAGAGATACCGAGAGACACAAAGAGTTAGCTAGCTTTGGGAATGGCCTCAAAGTCTGCACCTGTTACACAACTTCTCCAACACTTCCAGCAACTGGGGACCAAGTATTCAAACATACGCTCCTATGGGGCCATTTTCATTGAAGCCAGTGCACTAACAATTTAGAAACTTTTTCTTAAGTCTGCATACTTTTCTTCTCTGAATCCTTTTTAAAAAACACTATGGAATTCATTATAAAAAGGCATTTAAAAGTTTCTTGAGTTAAGTTATAGCCTCATTTAGTGTTCAGGTAAGAGTATCTACACAGCATATTTGAAAATTTATCTCTTATCTACAAAATGTCAAGTATTATTCTATGTATTTTAAAATATCTTTAATGGAGAATTGTTCATAAGGGTGCCATGAAACAATTCAATGTACAAATACTTATATTTGAAAACTTAAAGTTATAGAATTTTGCATATTAAATTACAGACTAAGTTGCCTTAAATCCTTTCTGAGCTAGAAATGAAATCTACCAAAAAGAGCAAATGCAGCTTTTCAGTAGATAACTAAATTAGTTTTCTTGTAATAAAAGTTTAACATTCAATTATCTGCTCAATTCAGTCTTCTGCCTCCATAGATCACATTTCTGTTTCAACACATTGCAACTCCATGCCTTCAAATGGCAACAGCTGCATATGCTTCAAGTTCTATTGTCTTTCATCTAAGGCGTCTTCGCTCTGCAAAGATGTTGGGGAACTTTAATTCTAGATGGAAGGAATTATCTCTCTCTGAAACTTGAAAGACAGAAATATCAAAGTGCCTTTAAATAGAACGTGCGAGGAAAAGCTTAAGAAGTAGATTTATTTAGATTGTAAAGAGGATTTGGATGGCTTAGTAGATAGTCAAGTATATAAAAGTTGTTCTAAAGAAACTGTAAACAATGAACATGTGAATTTTCAGCAAAGAGGGACCATGGAAAATGAGCATTAGCACGAACCCAAATGAGAGAGCTCACAGGAAGGATGCTGGAGAGGTTAATGCTGGAATGCATGCACTGGCTGGGAGAAAGATAACTCCTTCCTCAGTGCAGTGACTGACAGGAAGAGAGAGATGGAGCAGATGAGGAATCTGACCATTGTAGAACTGCTAATGAACACTGCAAACGTGGGGAAAATAGTGAGCCATCTAATCCTCGCAGACTGTGTTTATCACAGTCCGTTTCCAGTCCCAGCACTTCTGACACCAAATACTTAGTGTTTTTCTATTCCCACCAACCAAATCCCCAGCTCTTTGGACATCAATATGCTCAGTGCTGACACTGCCTCCGGTTAGTGTGGATACACAGGTTGAGGTCATTTCCAGAAAATGCACTCCCCTCGGATGTGAGTCAACTGTCAACACCTCACATACTTCTCACTAACCAAATATATGTAAGAAGGTCCCTGTGACCACCTCCTGGGGAACTCAGCAGTTTGCTAACCTGACTTCAGAAATCAGCAAAGCACTTTGACTTACAATTACTGACTAAGTAAGAGCAATAAATATTGTTTAGTTATTTTCCAGTCACTGATTAAGTAATTCTGATAAGTTTTGATAGAGGAGAGGCATTCTGCATTTGCTGTGTTATTAATGAAAGCTATCTGAGTGACTAGCTTAAGAGCTCTGAGAGGTTCCTGAGGTTCTAGATGTCTTGGCACCTGGGTGTCAGCAGGCAAGTTGGTTTTCTGAGTTCTATGAGCTTCTCCAGCCCAACTTGAGAAGGGGCTACTGTTAACCTTGGATTGAGTTAGTGACAATTTTTGTTTGGTTATCTGCTTATATGTTTATTTATTTATTCATAAATTTATGTGCCAAGAATTAACTATCTGGCAATATACCCCTTGCTGTAAATATATAATGGAAACAAACAGCATCCTATTCATCCAAAATGGAATGCAAGATGGTGGGATACTGGGATGTAGATCACGTGATGGTATGCATCTGGCCTTCTTTCTTGCTCCATTCTCATCACCTAAAACAATGAAAACAAAACAAACAAACAAAATAAAACAATCAGACAATCACAATAGCAAACCAATGGCCATAATGTAATAAAGTCATTAAAAGGAATATTTACAACAATGTGAACTAACTACATCAAGGCATCCTAAAGCCTTTAATTCTACCCTGGAATACTGGGTAGATTAAAAAGGGCTTATTTTGGGAGTTGATGCCTGTGGAATTCCATAAAAAGTAAGTCAGCTTTGCTAGGTGGTCAGAAAGTCTTTCCAATTGGAGAAAAGAGCCTGTTCGAGGAAGGATAAATTCAGACTTGGGAGATGCTGAGGGCATGCCCCGTGCAACACAGAAAGCCATCCTCAAGGTGGCCTGGTTCCCCCTCCCACCTCCGTCCCCTGTAGCCTTATTCATTTGCTTACTAAGTTAATTTATTTATTCATTTTGGAGACAGGGTCTTGTTACTTAGACTTGGCTGGCTTAAACTCACAGAGATCCACCTGCCTCTGTTCCCTCCAGCCAGCAGTAGCCCTTTTCTTATAGAATGGGAGGAATCACTTCCGTTTAAGAGTTTATGGTATTGCCTTGTTAAAATGACAAGACACCTACAGGAAAAACAGCTGAGTGAGGCTGTCAGGATTAAGCTGCAGAAGGAAGGATAAGGTTCCAGATATGGTCTGTTAAATCGGAATAGAAAGGAAGGGTGAATGTTGGGGTTGTGATAAAGGAAGGGGAAGGAGAGATGGAATGAGAGCATGGGAGGTTGTGACTTCACACTAGACTTCCATGGCAGGGGCTCTCTACTGCCCAGTGGCTGCTTCCCTCATACAGTGAGCAAGGGGACAAATGAATTTGGCCATCAACAAAATTGGCTATTGGATTCTAACGGTTCCTTCAAGAGTCCAGGGAGTTGTGTTTGGTTCTATGACTCTTGTGAGCATCTAGGAAGTGATCCCTTGTATGCACTAACTGACTATTGATAGTTCAAGTTGTCACCAAGAGAAGTTTCAGAGACACTAGACACCTTTGTAAAACCTCAGTGCCCTAATATGCCACAAAACAATAAAGAACATTTTTCCTTATTGCTGTTAAAAAGTCAAATGAAAATATAAATCTCAACTTTGGCCTTTCTGTCTTATTTGGAAAGTCCGTGATTTAGAGAAATTGCTGAAAAACTACCATTAAAGAAAAGATCTGGTAATGATCATTGATAGCTACCATTTCTTTGAAAACTTTGCAAGTAAGAGCAAATTTTCTTAAAATCAAATCCCCCTTATCCATCATGGGTTTTTTTATCTTGACATATTTTCAGTGATCAGTCCCAAACAATGCCTAAAAAAATGAGTGATTTTTTTTGGAGGGGGTGGGGGTTAGGAAAATAACAGTATTAACATGTAAATAATTGCAAAGGCTTAGTTAAAATGAATATTGAAGCCATAAACACATTATAGCACTAGATAATATAAAAGGTTGATTTTTTTTTGTATAATTTTGTAGATTTTACCATTAATATTCTATGATTAACATGGACTCTAGCCTTACTTTATCATTGAATGTCCCTGAAACTATTGCCCTTCTCTCTTTTTAAAACATTATTTATTTATTTATTTTACTTATTCATTTTACATCTAGCTCATTGCCCCCTCCCTGTCATCCCTCCCACAATTCTTTTCTGCCTCCCTGCTCTTCTCCCTTGAGAGGGTGGGACTCCTCCTAGGTATCCCCCCTACCCCACCCCACATCAAGTCTCTGTGAGGCTTGGTGAATCCTCTCCCACTGAGGCCAGACAGGGCAGACCAACTAGAAGAACATATCCCACAGACAGGCAACAGCTCTGGGATAGCCCCTATTCCAGTTCAGGACCCACATGAAGACCAAGCTGCACATCTGCTACATATGTGCAGGGAGGCCTAGGTCTAGCCTGTGTATGTTCTTAGGTTTGTGGTTCAGTCTCTTAGAGCCTCAAGGGTCCAGGTTAGATGACTCTGTTGGTCTTCCTGTGGAGTTTCTATTCCCTTCAGGACCCACAATTCTTCCTTCTATTCTTCCATAAGAACCCCCAAGCTCCATCCACTGTTTGACTGTGGTATCTGCATCCATCTGGTTCAGCTGCTGCCCTATCATTCTTCTATTAATAGCTGAATTTCACCATCACATTGGCATTTGGGTGTGGGTTTTTTTTTATTTCTATTTTTGGCAAATTCAGCATCTATCTGTCAAGGTGGATTTTGATTTTTGTCTAGCTCCTTGCCTGTGTGGTTTGCTGCCAGTACACCACCTACTGATAAATCTACAGATTGGCTATCTTTCCTCTGAGATTAATACTTCTGCCTGTTAATTTTGCTAATTAATCTTCCCCCAGAATGAACCCATAGTTGCTTACCCAATACTAAGTGGTCAGCCCTAAAAACATGTACATGCAAGCAACTAAATGGACTCAGTAAGTTGTATTTACATATTTATATTTATATATCTGTAAGGGTAATAATTAAAGAGAGAGGTCATGAGTTTGTGAGGGAGTTGGTGATAATGGAGAGTTTTTGGCTACCATATTGGATAGACTGGATGCTACTCTTTGTGGAAAGAATAAAGGCAGAAACAGCACAGAAGTTTCAGGAAGCTTACTTCAATTTCACATTAAGAAACTATGACTCAAATTCTCTTGGATTGTTACCACTTCCGGAAGTAATTTCCATCTGACAGAGGTTATAACCAGGTCTTTGTATTTCCAGTATAACCAAGTACTTTGATGAAGTACCACTTGGAAAGTTTACTTTTTGTTTTGTTTGTTTGTTTGTTTTAATATAAGTGTCTTGCTATATAGTTCAAACTGGCTCAAAAATTGCAATTTTCCTGCCTCTGCCTCCAGAGTACTAGAGCTACAGGTGTGTACTGTCGTGAAATCCTGGGATTGTTTAACTGGAGATTTCAGAGGACCAGATTTTTTTCTCCAGACCATTTGCTTGTTTGGTTTGTATGGTTGATTGGTTGTTTTTCAACTGTCATTCTTGGTTCTTTGGAAGGAATCCTTGGCCACTTATGGAACTTCACTAGTTAGCAAGGAAGAACTTAGAAATATTGAAATATATTCCCTTGCCATTTTTCCAAATTCTAAATTAATGGCAAGTTCAGGGAGTGAGCTTATAAATCGTTCTTACTGAGATCATGTCATTTCATTGTGCAAGCTTCATGCATACGAGTCATCACCAGCACCAGGGCATTACTCTGCTAATCAGAAATGGAAGTAATTTGTTTGAGAACAATGTCATCATATTTTGAAGAAACTGAATGATCTAAGTCCGTAGGTAGATAAATGTTTGTCAGGCTGGGATACAGCTACTAATCATAGTTCTCAGAAAACTCAATCAATGGTAGTCATTATGTAATGTTTTGAAGTTAGTTTTCTCTATGACTGATACAGTTGTTTAGAAGGAGAAACTTCTGCATAATCCATTTTACAGTTGTACAATAGAGTAGAAATCAGTTTAAGGAATTCAGTACTAATTATTTTCTGGTTTCTCATGAAGCCTTGTTCAGGAGAATCTCATAGGTTATTTAACATGCTCACGACACATATCACCCACAATGAAAAGTAGATTCAGGAACACAATAAATCAGCTATTTTTCCAACAACATAGATCAATTGGATGGCTTGGTTGAATGTAGGTCTTCCCCTTGGTCTCTCGGGTCCCTCACCTGACCTTTCATGTTTTCTTAGCTTCCAGTGGTTTCTTTGAGTCACATACCCAGTTTTGGATTTCATTATGTAAGTGTTTTCTTTTCCAGTTTGTAACACATGCCAGCACATTACTGCATACATGTAAAACCCAAACTTATAATCTGGTAATTCTTTCACACACACAAAAAAAAATATGAAGCTGTTATTTTTAAGTATTATTTTAATTAGTTCTCCCCAACTTAGGAAATATGACATTGGAGTTTTGTAAAGTTTTACACCAGGCTAAAATGATTTTAAAAAAAATACTCTCTACTATGGTTCAGTAGCTGTGAGACTTACAAATGCTTGTGCTGGTCAGGTTTAGAAGTTAGAATAGGTGGCGAACTCTATCTGTATGATGTCGGCTTAAAGTCTTGCTTGAAACAGTCTCCCACTTTTTGAGGCATTAAGCAGAGCGAGCATTCTAGCTGCTCCTTCCTCCCTGTAAGGAGGACGCTTATGGCTGAAGAACAACTGAGGAACAACGCAGGATGCCTGCTTTCATCTGCATAGATTCAGTGGTGAGTTACAGCTGCAGGGCCACGTGCTGCCATGTGGAAACCAGAGGGCCCAACAAAGCCTCCGGCTTTCCTCCGTGCTGTTTCTCGGGGAACATGAGGTGCATCAGTATGTTTTGTATAATGTTAAGACAGATATCCACCCTGTCCATGTCACCAGAGGCAACAGTGCAATGGGAAGAAAAATACTTTCCAAGGTGATGAATGGATGAAGGACCTCTCTGAGGTCCAGAATCCCTTCACTGCGTGGAGGTTTGCCGGAGCATAAACACACGCTCATTGAACCATTGAACGTAGATATTAGCATGTTTCTTCCCTGTCAGTAAAGCAGAAAAAGAATTTACAGTGGTACATTTTAAGTATCTAGAGACATTCCTAAATTCCATAAGAAGTAATAAGCATTCCTTGTAACTAGATGGGTAATCTAAATAGAATATTAGTAAGATGGTTATCATTTCATGGTATACATGCTCAGGGTATTTAAAATTCTGTTGTGCTTATTTTTTGTTATACTTTGGCAAATAATGGCCACTTAACATTTAAGGCAACAGTTACCTAGAATCTCCTAAGTGCCAGGAGTTGTTCTGTTTTATGTATACAAACGTAGCTGTCCTAGCACAACCCTCTGCAGTAGGTAATATTATTATTTATACTCAAGTCTAGACAATATGGGATCAGTAAGACCCAGGTTTACTCCCAGCTTTGCATTTCAAACACGTTGGGTAATTTATTAAACTATTCTGAGCTTTATTTTTTCATCAGTAAAGCAAGTCTAGCATTCAGTACTTTGCACGTAATACACACAAAATTCAGCTTGCCTTCCTACTTCAACAAATTGACTAAAAAGAAGCGCAGCCTAAAAACAAAACAACACATTTTTATTTGTGAAATTCTTGACAGTACAAGTGTTAGGAACATAGTGCGCTTTCAAGTAGTGAATGTTGAGTGAAAAATACATGAAAACATACAGAAATTGACCAAATGTTGCTCTGTGTGTGCCCATGGTGGTAAATATTGTGAATAGCTGCTTAGGTTAAAAGTATTAGCATTATCTGACTAATTTGTCATTGACAATTCAGTCTCCTTGATGAGTATCATTTTCCAGCTAGTGGTTCAAGAACAATAAACCATTTGCAGCAGCTAGGGCAGACACCTCCAAGATGATCCTGGCGACTGCCAAGGGGTGATGAGGTTTGTTTTATTTTCTGATTCTAGCATGTGTGATGATCGTTGTTTTCTTGGGCCTGTGTTTGTATCAACAGTTCATAAAGGCACCCAAGACTTAAAACCGTTTGAATGTATCAAATGTGTACGTATTTATTTTGAATCATTGGTGAAACATTATTTTTTTTAATTTATATTTTGGTGGGGTTTTTTTTATATAGCTTAGAATTAAAACATCAGTGTTTTCTTAGCCCACCACCATGGTACCTTTGCTTTGGCTAATGTTGTGCTGCCTGGGATGATGACTGGTGCTGAGGGGTGTCATGGCAGTGGGAAAACTAGTGAGGGCCATGAAATTATGATGAAAACCTCAAATAAAAACCAATCATATATCCATATGTAGGACCTAAAACTGGACTTTGGCATCTACATCCAACTTTAATGCATTTTCCCTATTAAAATGGAGTTAACTCTATAAATAAGGAGACATGGATTGGATTTGTATGGGGGTGAATAAGCTCATTGCACTGAAGAGTTAAATTATGATTCTTCTATGTCATGCTCTCGCCCTATCCCCACCACTTTACTAAAATGGGAATTCTTCCCCTATGGGTTAAAAAATTAACAAATTAAATCCATTATAGCAAGAGGTATTATATCCTTATTAACCTAATTAAAGGCTGACTCATTTCGACCATTTTTATTCAAGTGTTACTTGGTGGGCAGCCAGGTTTGCTTCCCTGTGTTTTCTTTTGCCCTTTTTGATTTTCTTATCATGTGCAGGAATAGTCTTCCCGGGGCAATGGTAAATTTCTCACCTCTCGCAGGATGAAGTCATCCCATCTGCATGTTACACACAGATTTATTTCATGACCCCAGGCCGCACCCTACATCCAGGCTTTATTTGCTCAATAACCCCTTCACTTTCTGCATCCTGGTTTGAGTAACTGACATTTATTTTTACTTTGATATCTGAACCACAGAGCCTACCAGTGGGATTCTTGCTGGGATACATGCCAGGCCCATTCTGGCAGACTTCATTGCAAGGCACCAAGTTTAGACAAAAATCTTGAGAGGAGCCTGAAGCTTTGCAGCAGTCCTATGTTAACAGGAGGTAGCCGTGAGAAATAATTAATTTAGAAAAGTGGGACTGAGTACATATAAATATCCGATGAAATGCAAAAAAAAAGGAGAGAGAGAGAGAGAGAGAAAGGGAGGAAGGAAGGAAGGAAGGAAGAAAGGAATTGCTCCTTTTTCTCTTTTCCTCCCCTGGAGATTGTCAGTGACACCCCTATACCATGTGCAGTCTCTCAGCCTTCCAGAACTGCTGGAGTCCAGATGGAATCACAGTGTGAACTTACTGACTGACTGTGGCCAGTCTGCTTTTAACCTCTTTAGCCCTATGTTCACTGAGAAGAATCTGTGGAATAATGAGGCTATCAACCAGGTCCATAAGCTGGGAAAAAGGCCTTCAAATGTTGATTTCAAAGACTAGATCCTAATTCGAAAACTGCAATGTAAATAGAGAAAAGAAAAAACTGAGAAGGGTAACTGTAAGCTGCTAGCAATTAAGCCCTAATTAGGTTCTTTGTTTATGCAGCGGCTTCACTACTACCTCCCTTGAGTGAGTATGGCTTCCGGAGAGTAGGTTGTCTTGGTGAAAGTAAGTCACAATTTGCCCACTAACCTGCAGCAGTGATAGCACCATACGTGTATCCAGCTCTAGGCTGTTAAGTGAATTGCTCAATTTCATCATTAAAAAAAAAAGCCAGTGACATAGAATGTGATAGAAAGCCATTCACTTCATAAATGTAGCCATAGCACAGTTTCAGGTTTGCAAATGCCAACAGAATCAACCTGTTTCTCTTAGGACTGATGGAATCCTCCCATTTCAAGCACCGTGAATGAACATTTGTTTCCTTTTGCTGTATCTAAACTGGAGGGTTTCCCTCCAAAAGAATTGTTTACTATTTCTTTGATGGCACCTTTTTTTTTGGGGGGGGGAATTTTTACTGCTTAACAGACTGAGAGAGCAGGTGATAGCAGAGTTGCTGTAGCAACATCCCAGTTATATTTTGACAGCAAATTGCAGGTTTCAAGTTCCATTTTCAAAAGTCCACACAAGTGGAAAGCATTAGATAATTTGAGTCATTGCCATTTCTTGTTATACTGAGGTCTTGTGGTTCTGCATGTATGAGTCACATGACCTCTTAAGAGAGGCTGGCAGTTATCATGACTGAAGAATGGTTTGTATTTCATCAACCATGTTAAGTACCTAATTTAATAGGAGGTGCATAGTCTGAAAGACATGGTCTGATTTCAATAGAAATAGAATTAATCAATCCAAAAAGAAAAATGGGTTCGAACAAAGCAGACAGTGTAACCAGAATAAGTTGTGTCACGAAACCTGCTTTCTCTGTTTGCAAAGACCTGAAGGTTTCACTTGAGGCCATTGATTGCAGACAAGGTTAACCAGAGGTTTTAGAATAGCAGACAAAACCTAGAGCCTAGAGGTGGGAAAGGCAGCAGTGCAGCTCATGGTGACCTGTGGAGGGAGAAACATGGCATCAGGGTCAAATTCACTTGCTTTCCAAGGGAAGTTGACTTCTCTGGCCTTCATTTCTTTTGGTCTCATTCTTTTGCTGATAATGCCAGACCTGTGATTGGACTGTGGTAGGGGTCGCCTCCAAATAATAAAGTGGAGATTATGGGCGCTTAAGTGACTTCTAATCAACACTCACATCTCCTCATGCCAATATAATTGGGCATCTCACCATGAAACTTTCATTTCATTTACAGAAAGACCCAAAGTCACTGTGATGCCCAAGAACCAGTCTTTCACAGGAGGGTCTGAGGTCTCCATCATGTGTTCTGCAACAGGTTACCCAAAACCAAAGATTGTCTGGACTATTAATGACATGTTTATCATGGGTTCACACAGGTACTGGGTTTGTATCATCTTCTTTGTTTCTATTGAATGAGAAACGTTGATGAAACGTTGGGAGCAAGTTAATCAGACCTGATTCTCAGTATTTGAAACTTTAAAAATCTATGGCTTTACACTTAATAAACAGGCTAGGAAATCTCCAAAAATGCAAATAGTGACTTTAAAAAGTTTGAGATTATTAATCCTTAATTTTAATAGTTACAATCAAATATCCCACCATCTTTTGAGGTAAACATGGCACCATGACTTGCTATTATTTATCTTGAAGTGGAATGGGATAATACACTGTATCTGGAGGAAATATGTAGTTATAATCATCCTATGTAAGGCATTGTCATGAATTTAGTAGGGAAAGAGGAAGAGGGAGGAAGGACATAAAGGAAGTTCTGTTATGGGCTGCACACATTCCTCAAACTGCTTCCACTCTTGCCTTAGCACACTAAGGAGTCCTTTATGCTACTGTATGCTTCCTCGAGACCTTTAGGTTCTGAAAGTAATAGATACGTGGATCAGAAACATCAAGGCTTCTGGCCATTAGACTTCCAAGACTCCTGGTTTGGTCTGAGGCAGAGGCTTAGATTTGCTCCAGCAAGCTCAGCCAGATTCTATTCTCAGAGTTATCACAGATGCTGTGGGTGATATCAGGCACTGCTTCTCTCGGGTTTTCATGTTGATAGACCCTTTCCTGAGCAGCTCACCCTAGGAGCCAAGTCAACCTGTGTATAGAATCCAGTACTTCCATTTAGTAACTGATTTTGACCAAGTGGTGTGACCTGTCTGTACACAGTTGTAAAACAAAGACACTTATATTATCTGGCTCGTTTGGTTATTGGGAAGATTGAAAGTTTTAATAAATAGAAGGCCCCTATAGCAGTCTCTGACATAGGGCCAATTTTGGATCCATGATATCCTTGATAGTTTTGTCAACTCAACACAATCTAGAATCAGCTGATTCTCCCTGCTTTTGACTGTGGTTGTGATGGGAAAAAACTACTTCAAGTTTCCACCTGTCTTCCCCATGGCAGTGAAAGATAACCTGGAATTGTACACCAAATAAACCTTGTCTCCCCATATTGCTTTTTGACAAGGAATTTTATCAGAGCAACTGGGCACAGAAACAGGAGGTCTTGATGCTATAACACAATACTAGTATTGCAGTATTTTTAATTTTACTTTTTTTTTTAAAATCCGAAGATACAGGATGACCCCAGAAGGCACCTTATTCATCAAGAATGCAGTTCCCAAAGATGCAGGGACCTACAGTTGCCTGGCAAGTAATGCAGCTGGATCAGACAAGCAAAGTTCCACCCTCAGATACATAGGCAAGTATAGCCGGTTCACAAGGCAATGGAGATGGGGTGACTATTATCGGAAGCAATGGGAAAGCCCTTACAGATCAGTAATGTTAGACACAAAGTATACCCAGTATTGTAATTTTTAATTAAGTCTACATATTAATTTTTCATGAATGAGGAAACATTTGTCAGCAGAAATCAAGGCTGTTTCCAGCTTGTGAAGGACTTCTAGACTGTCCATAGAATTATATCCTACCATGGTTCATTTTCAGTAATCTTTCAACTTTAAAAGGAAATTTTCTATGTCTTTTTTCACCTCACCTTCCATTTTATACCTATCTACTTATAATCAAAATCGTGTATCATATCGTTTTCATGTTTTAATCTACCATTTCTATCATTTTCTCTTCCAAACTTAAAGCAAAATTATGAAGATATATACAATTATATTATTAATTTGAACTTCCTAATCGTGGTTGAAAAAAATCATGATGTGCCCAGTGTCGGGTTGCAAATTGTGAGTAATTTATTTGGAAAAATAAACCTTTTCCCATTTCCATTTGACTCCAAGCGTGGTAACACATTAAGACTATCAGCGTCGAGGAGGCTGAGTAGGGAAACGTAGAAAAGTCACAAGAAGAATAGAGATGAGTTGGCATAAAATGATACAGGGATGAAAACTCGTCGTGTCCTAAGAGCCTGAGAAAAGTGACCACAAGACAAGTTCATGGAGAGCAATTATTTAAGGGAATGTGGGCTCAGATTCAGAAATGACAAGATTAAAAATGTCCACGAAAAACTGGTAGAGAGGTAGCGGAGGAAGAAGATGCGGACGCAGTGATGAAAACAGGATTCTGTATGGCGGAAGTAAATTTCGCGTTCTTCACAGAGAAGCCAAAATATCCAGCACATTTCTTTGCTGTGTAACACTCCTGAGTATGCCAAACACACTGCTGGAGACTGGGCGTTAAACAAAAACAATCAAAATCCATGCCACACTAGTCCTGATCTTTTTAAGGGCTGGCAAAATGGGAATGGATATATAACGCTATAAAGCAAAAGCACTGCGCGGGGCTTACGGGTGGGGGCAGGGTGTCCAGAGGTAAGATGGATTCTGACTGAAGAATGTCAGAGTTCCCAAAGGAGAGGGGATTTAAGTTAAGTCTGAAAGAATGAGTGGAATTTGAAGAGCCACTGTGGCAGAAGAAGGGAGTTTGGGGAAGATGCCCAAAAGCAAGGGCAGGACAATGAATGAAAGGGCACTGTGTTTTGGGCTCCCAAGTGGAGCTCTGTGCCCGGTAAGAAGCCTGCATGTGTAGCGCAGGCGAAGTTGAAAAGGGCAACCCTTTATGGGCTTTGAAAGTCAAACCCTTCGAAGGCAGCAGGCACTGAGGGAAGGTTTTTAAAATCGGGGAAGTGACTTGCTCTTTGTGGATGCTTAAAACAACCTCCGATGAAGTTAGGAAGGTCTTGAACCACTTAGGGAAGAGAAAATGTGTGAGCGAGCCCAGGGTAAAGCAGAAAGCAGTAAGAAAAACACAGACCTTAAACAAAAGGAAATAAGTTCACTACAGGAGCGGGCACCCATATTTAGCATGGCAGGAGAAAGCAGGGAAAAGGGCGGAAGGCAGTTAATTACAGGATGCAGGATACAAAATCTGATTGTAATCCGTCTGTGATTGTATTAGCCGACTACCTTAACACTACCCCTCTTTCAATTCCAGTTTTATTTTCATCACACACCTCTTCTGTTCTCTCAGTGTTTCAGCTGTGGGATCTATTTGTCTGAGCCCGTTCTCCTAGCAGACCTCTGTTTCATCAAGAGCTCGTAATTACGTTCCTACACTTTGTACCTTTGTTTTCTTTGAGGTCTGTTAAAACAACCTCATAATTATTTTATGCTTTTGTCATTATTTTTGTCTCACATCCTTGTTTTGCCCTCAGCATTCATCTTTCTCATCTTATGCACCTGTGCACACACATGGTATGAGAGTCTTTCTGCTTATAAATGTAAGCAGGGACATAATGCTGGTGAAATGCTCATTGATTCATTCAGCAAACAGAGTCCACATAGATGGTGACTGTCTATATCTCTGCGTTTTTCAGAAGCCCCAAAGTTGGTGGTAGTTCAGAGTGAGCTCTTGGTGGCCCTTGGGGATACAACAGTCATGGAATGTAAAACTTCTGGGATTCCTCCACCTCAAGTAAAGTGGTTCAAAGGTACATTTCTTAAGTATGTTGATGTTTGGCTCAATTTTGCTTGTTTTCTTTTTTCTGAAAGGAAAAAAAAAGATTTGTTAAAAATTTGTTTTGGTGTGTGACTTAGCAGGCCTATAAAATGTGTTTATGATCTCACTGGAGACAATAGTTCAAAATTCTGAACTCTGAATTTCAGGATTTGACATCTGGTATGGATTACAGGACCGTGAAATCAAAGCAGGAGAAGTCTGCCTCGCTAACCCAGCTGAGCGTTCTCTTTGTTAGTTTAGGACTGTTTCCTGTAGAAAACTGTCCAAGAATATTCAGTTGATTTTTAAAATAGCTTCCCTGGTTTTAGTTCACTTTTCTTAGAGATGAGTGTTCACACTATTAAAATGCGAGATCCTCAAGGATGCCTTTGGTATGTGGCTCAACGGCAGACGCACATAGAGGTTCAGAGGAAATGACGGATAAGCGTCTGTCTTGGTCAGTTTCAATATACTCTCTCACACCAGTTATAGAACTGACATCTACATTTTAATGTATATATAGTACCTGTGATTCTATAACACAAACCCAGCAATGCTCTATCGGGTCTTGGCGAAGCTTGGTCCGAGCACAGATGCTGATAATCGGCATCTGTGTACAAACCCCGGGCTTCTGCTTCCCCCTCAGCTCTTGATAAAAGCAAAGAAAATGCTGTAGACATTCTGCAAGGGAGGTTGCTAGGATTATTGAGATGCTGTTTGCAAAAATACTTTTTAATCTTCAGATGAAAAATGCTAAGTAGCACAAAGCCCTGTTGTTATGATTCTGTTTATTAAATCATAGACATTCCCATAGCAACAGGTTGATGTCATAATCACAAAATTATGAATTAACATTGGGTTCAAACTTAGGGAATATGAGGTGAAAATACAAAGGCTTTATGTAAAAAGTATTTTTAGATAATATAAATCAAAAGTAAGGAGAGAAACTAAGAAATAATACCATTTCTAGACTTTTCAAAATGCTCAAAGGTTTTCACTGGATATTTTGTCCTTGATACTAATTAAAAAATATATTCTGGTTTTGATCCCTGATGAGATTTATTTTTAGTGACTGTAAACTAATTTTACTTATTGGAAATAATTAAATCTTTTAATTTCCAGTTCGACAAATATATAACTTCGAATTCACATAGCAGTTAAATAGACACAGAAAGTCAATATTGTGTGACTTGGTAGTTAATGATGGCAGTAACACTTCAAAAAGTTATGGTTGAGTCCTTGTGTAATTCACATGGAAAGTCTTGTTCACAAAGTAGGCTACTTATCTGAAAAGCTTAGCCCTCATGCCAATCTCTGACCCTCAAACAGCTAAGGAGGGGTTAGGGAACCGTGCAGCTACCACATGGAACATTCTCGAATTCACTTGTTTCTTCTACCCACCATAAATATTGCAGCTCAGTGAGTTCTATGAAGAGTATCCCAATGGATTTCAATCCACATGGGCATGAGGGATTGATACATCTTACCGTTAGATACAATCCAATGCTTATTAACATCACACATCCCTGAATTGCATATCAGTCCAGCCCACCCTGCCAGTCACGGGCAAGCAGTTTATTGCATAAGCAGTCAGTATCACCAAGAGAAAACTAGAAGCCAAAGCCTTCCTCATGTAGACTGGGTTAGAGGCAGATAGGCTCAGGTGTCCTGGGGACAAGTCCTGGGGGGAAGTTAGGAAATATGATCTCATAGAAATCATAGAAGTAGAGAAGAGTTCCCGCCTTAACCTCAGAACAACTTTTTCTTAGGTAATTGTGTTTTTTATGTTTGACTAAATTAATGTTTCACATATATATATACATACATACACACTATATGTATTCTCTCTGTATGGTGTGGTGTGTATACATATGTATACATGTATACATATGTGTGTATACATGCATACATGTATATGCATATTTCAATCTATTAGAAAAAAGATATCCCATGAGGCAAAGTGCCTTCAAGAGTATAGGTCTTTAATTGCTAGAAATGAACAGTATTGAGAGGTTTTAAGGGAAAATCAGAGGCACCATTAAATTCTTTTTTTTTTTTTTTTTTTTAATTTAATTTAATTTTATTTTTTTAATTTACATTCCAAATCACTTCCCCTTTCCCGTTTCCTCCCTCCCCGAAAGTCCCATAAGCCCCCTTCCCTCCCTCTTTTCTCCGTTCAACCCCCTCTCATTACTCTGTCCTGGCGTTCCCCTACATCCAGTCTTTCCAGGACCAGGGGTCTCTCCTTCCATCTTTTTAGAAATCTATTGATATGCTGATTGTGTCTAGGGTATTCTGAGATTCTGGGTCAATATCCCCTTATCAGTGACTTCATACCATGTGTGATCTTTTGTGATTGGGTTACCTCACTAAGGATGATATTTTCAAGTTCTGACCATTTGCCTAGGAATTTCGTGAATTCATTGTTTTTAATTGCAGAGTAGTATTCCATTGTGTAAATATACCACATCTTCTGAATCCATTCCTCCGTTGAGGGACATCTGGGTTCTTTCCAGCTTCTGGCTATTATAAATAAGGCTGCTATGAATATAGTGGAGCATGTGTCCTTATTGCATGCAGGTAAAGTCTCTGGGTATATGCCCAGGAGTGGTATAGCCGGATCCTCCGGAAGTGTCATGCCCAGTTTTCTGAGGAGCCGCCAGACTGCTTTCCAGAGTGGTTGTACCAGCCTGCAATTCCACCAGCAGTGGAGGAGTGTTCCTCTTGAAGAAGACCTCGGAAGATGGAAAAATCTGCCATGCTCATGGATTGGCAGGATTAATATAGTAAAAATGAGCATCTTACCAAAAGTAATACACAGATTCAATGCAATCCCCATCAAAATCCCAACTCAATTCTTCATAGAGTTAGAAAGAGCAATTCAAAAATTCATCTGGAATAACAGAAAACCCAGAATAGCTAAAACTATTCTCAAGGGTAAAAGAACCTCTGGGGGAATCAGTATCCCGGACCTCAAGCTGTACTACAGAGCAATAGTGTTAAAAACTGCATGGTATTGGTACAGTAACAGACATGTAGATCAATGGAACAGAATTGAAGACCCAGAAATGAATCCACACTCCTATGGTCACTTGATCTTTGACAAAGGAGCTAAAACCATCCAGTGGAAAAAAGATAGCCTTTTCAACAAATGGTGCTGGCTCAGCTGGAGGTCAACATGCAGAAGAATGCAAATTGACCCATCCTTATCTCCTTGCACTAAGCTCAATTCTAAGTGGATCAAAGATCTCCACATAAAACCAGACACACTGAAACTAATAGAAGGGAAACTAGGGAAGAACCTTGAACATATGGGCACAGGGGAGAATTTCCTGAACAGAACTCCAATAGCTTATACTCTAAGATCAAGAATACACCATTAAATTCTTATGGAAAGGATATATGTGGTAAAAAATAAAATTGGATTTATTTATTAAGATTGATGGTTTTTAAATGTAGTTTGAAATCTCTGGGGATGCCTTACTGTTCTTTGAAGGGATCCACATGCTCCATATTATTTTTGTAATAACACTGAGATATTTGGCCTTTTACTTTCTTTGTCTTCTGAGTGAGTAGTGGAGTGTCTGGAGGCTACATGATGTATGGTATCCAATAAAGAAAAGACAGAGGTAAATATGGACACTCAGATGTCTTCTATTAGACACCATGGAAAGTTACAAAAATGTAAAACAAGGCCACTTTTCCCACTAAATAGTTTCTGGTTTGGAAAATATTATTTTTATATTTATTATGAAAATATATAATGAGTTTTAAATAAAATAAGTTATGATTATATTTATGAACTTTCTGATTTGATTTCTGACATATTAAATACAAATTAATATAATCCATACAAATAAAAATATTCATTTGGTATTTATCTATCTATCTATCTATCTATCTATCTATCTATCTATCTATCTATCTATCTATCTATTGGTTTCTTGAGACAGTGTTTCTCCATGTGGTCTTGGTTGTCCCAAAAATCTCTTTGTAGACCAGACTGGCCTTGAACTTACAGAGGTCTTCCTGCCTCTGTACCCTCAGCTCTTGGATTTAAAGCATCCTCAGTCATTTTTGAAAGGACACTGGAGGGCCCTGGAGACAAACTTTCTGATAGCAAGCTTATTACCATCAACTATTTGAAATGCTCTAGGATTAAACCTTAATTCTACACAGTCCAAAATTGAGTCAGATGATGGGAAAGTGAGGACCTGCCTCAGCAGTAATGACTATTACATCCTAAAACATAACTAGAAAGTTCATTATCTGTTTTTAAAACTGAAGCTAAATAATCCCCATCCCAGCTCCATCTGAGAAGGCCTATACTTCTCTAGCGTCTCAATAATTTGATTTTCATTAGAAATGAAGAAGAGAAGACTACCAAAATATCATCAGAGCACAAACTTGACAGAGCTTGCGCTTTCCAATTCCTGCTGCTTTGTGACTAACATTCCTTCAACCTTTTGATTTGGAGCAAAAGCTACTCCCCAGAGGTCTTTCATCTCCTGACACCGATGGTGTCTTCTGACATACACCAAAGAGCTAAAAGTGATATGTAAATTACCAAGTTCTAAATGCATCTTAGTCCAAATGTCCTGAGGCTTGAGGAACAGCGAGATCACCCTGCATCCTCTTGTGGTAGGAGGGAAAGTCATGTCAACATCATCTGCTTTTGTTTATTATACTTTCCCAGAGGCATTTAGACAAAGCTATTGCTGCCTGTCTCCTTTGTGAGTGGATTAGGCAGTATCAAGCATGAGGCTGCTGGTTGGCTTGACATTGGAATACTGGAAAATACTATTTGGGGCATTGGCACTTGCTTTCTTATGGGATTTTTTTTTTCAACTTTGAGATCCTTTAACACCCTTTCTTCAGAAAATTATATAAGCAAGAGAATTGTTTATATGTTGCTAAATCTCATTGGTTAGTCCTGTTTGCAACATTCTCGTAAAAAAGAGCTACTAACACTCAGGTTTTTTTCTTTGTTTCTTTGTTTGTTTGTTTTGCCTATTTGAAGCAAGTACTTGCACATGTGATCCTTACTTCCAGGGTACATGACTGATGTACCCTGTATAAAATATAAAATGTAACATCTTAGAAAGCACCTTTCAGATTTGGGGAATGTCATTAAACCCTAAGAGCAAGGACTATCAAACTTCCTGGTGGGGTGTGGATTTTTAAAAGCCTTGTAATACTTTGTGTCATCCTTCATACAACAAATGAAAAAAATTCACTCAATGGAATTACATATTAAAAAAGCACACAGCATGGAGTGTGCTTTGTAGTTAATTTCTTCTTTTGATTGGCAGACCTTTTGAGATGAGAGCACAGGAGATGCATGTGAAATCTTTCTTATGATTTTTTTTAAAGATTTATTTATTAGTACATGAGGGTACACTGTAGTTGTCTTTAGACACACCAGAAGAGGGCGTCAGATCTCATTACAGATGACTGTGAGCCACCATGTGGTTGCTGGGATTTGAACTCAAGACCTTTGGAAGAGCAGTCAGTTCTCTTAACCCCTGAGCCATCTCACCAGCCCCCTTATGATTTTTTGAAGCATTCTCTCCTTTGATAATAAGTGGTTCTTGGAGGATCAGAAGCTCTGTTGGGACTTACAGCACATGGAGGCCATCCAGACGTTACTAGTCTTTCTTGGTCCACCCTGCCCTTTCACTGAAACCCTTATCTGATTCCTCCAAGTACTCCATCACTCCAAAGTCAAATTCTCCATGAATGAGATTTAAGTTGAGGTAACCTAAGGGATTAATATAAACTAACTACTCTTTCTATTTTCCCAGCAAGCTTTCCCCTTCCCGTTCCAACCAGCCCTCTTCTCTAGCCATTCATAAACATTTCTCAGCCAGTTTAGACTCACCACAAGACAAACTAGAACTGATATCATTAGACAAAGAGCACTGCCACTCACTGAGCTAATGCCTTAGTGATACCTATGATATCTCGGGCCCTTCCAGGGTCACTGAAATGTCTCATGCCACAAAGATAGTAGAAGCCTCTCTTCATCTTTCCTCATCCAAGCCCCCCTTTTGCTGACCAAAGCCACTATTCTGGTTTCCAGCCTGCTTGGTTTTCCATTCAGCTTCTGAGATGGGATACAGAGAGATGAAGACGCAGCTGTTTACAGTTCATTTCAGGACCAGGTTTTAGATCATGTAAAGTATCTGTGTTGTGCAAAAAAAAAAAAACCTGGAATTTGAAACATTGCAATCATCCTTAATCAGAAGTTTCAAAATCCTATCAGTGGCAGCATAAATCTTGTAAACTTTTTAGTGTTTAATGTTCTTTCTCTTGTTTTGAATTAGGAGATCTCGAGTTGAGGCCCTCAACATTCCTCAGCATTGACCCTCTCATGGGACTTTTGAAGATTCAAGAAACACAAGATCTGGATGCTGGTGACTATACCTGTGTAGCCATCAATGAGGCTGGAAGAGCAACAGGCAGACTGACTCTGGATGTAGGCTGTAAGCTTTCATATCCATTGGTCACATTATTTTTTCCTGAAACTGAGTGGTTATTTCTACATGTCGATCAACTGTGAAACAACTTGGCAGAAATGTTTGTCAGAATGGCAAAATCTAGCATCGGCCTTTCAGATGACCAACTTCATGACTAGCAATTCCTAGGAGTTTCCCATGTGACCAGAATGTCGCATGGTTTTTCCCATTAAACCAGTGGTTCTCAACTTTCCTAAGGCTGTGACCCTTATTCAAGTATTAATACAGCCCCTCATTTGTGGTGACACCCAACCATAAGATTATTTTTTTGTTACTACTTCATAACTGTAATTTTGCCACTGGCTGGTGTCTCAGAAATGTGTTTTCCAATGGTCCTGACCCACAGGTTGAGAACTGCTGCATTGCATTCTCAAACACCCCCACCCCCTGCACACACACAAAAGGAGATGCTATGATTATGTCCACTAAGTTCATAAAAGCTGAACCACTTCATGAAGGCTGCAGAACTTGGGAGGGTCAGGCCCTGTGTATTTGATTCGAATTATCTGACTTAGAGACTGTAGCATCACCGATGTGTCATCTACGCATCCTGTCAGTGGTCATCCATTGGGCCATCAGAGTCCTACTTATTAACATCTGGAGGCCAGAAAGTAGAGTTTGGCCCTAGACCATAATCCAGAGATGTTGATGGCAGAAAAGGTATCAGATTATGCTCTTGTTTTAGTTTCAAAAATCCACCAAAAGTTACTCCCCAGTTCTCCCCAGTGAGAACTAAAGTACTCACTACAAATGAGTTCAGTTACAAGAAGATGTGGTGTGAGTGACAACTGCATTGTGTGCTCAGGAAACACGAGTCTCACTTCACTCTCTACTTCATGTCTCTTTAGAAAATAATGCGAAGCAAAATAAAAAAAAAAATCTCCACACAGTGTTGTAAAACCAGAAATAAAACAGAACTTGTTTTTCATGGAAAAGAATGTGGCAGCTTAATTTTAACCAATAATTAAATATTTACATTTCTTTAAACTTGTTAAGTATGGAATGTCACTGAATTGTGTTTTCTTTGCTGTATGTTATGTATATTTTTTTGCCATGCTCAAACTGCTTTTTTAAACATGAGTGAGGAAAGCAAATCTTTTACAAACTATTTCAGTTCTATTATCTTAAGCCTTTAAGTGAAAATTACCACCCCATGTGCTTGATATTTTGTTTCACGGAAACAATTTTTTTTCCCTCCCTGGGACCTGTTATGATCCTGGTCCCCTGCTCTTGGCTGTCTGTTGAACACTATTCATTCTTGCTGACTATGCCCTGAAATTTTAATATAGAATGTTGGAAGTGGCACAGAGATTACTGTAGACTCTGTCCAGTGTACTGCAAGATGTCCAAGGTGGTGTTTTAATGAACTCTGTTATTGTTCATATAAATACCTTGGAAATAAGTTTGGGACTGTTGAGTGGAGTGGTGAGGTCTCTCTGATTCTTCTGGATAACTTTTAAATACACTAATGATTTTGGAAATATAAGACTTTCAAGTGAGGAAGCCTATTAGATCTTGTTTTTAAGAAATACAATAAGGGTAAAATTTCAATTCCTAGTACCTTCCGTTCTGTTTCTCGCTGATTCCCACAGAGATAGTTTATGTTTACACAACAATCTTTTGCATGTTCTAGCTCTACAGAGACAGAGAAATGGTCTGGGCAATGACCAACTTCGAGGTTTTAGTAAGTCTGAGAACCACATACATACTTCTTTGCTTACCGACTGTTTCCATCTTATTTTTTTTCCTTTTGGTTTATGCATTTTCTAGATTCTTTCTACTGTCTAGCCATGCACCATATAAAGACTAATGATATCTCTTTTTTATGTCTCATGGTGATGTGTTAGTGACTTTTCTCATTACTGTGACAAAAATATTAGAATAAAACCATCTTAGGGTAGAAGATGTTCATTTAGCTTCCAGTGTGAGCATACATAGTCTATTATGGTGTAAGAGACACAGCAGAAGGAGTGTGAGGTGGATGGTCTCAGTGAGTCTGTGGCTAGGAAGTGGTGACAGAGGGTTACTTGCACTCAGCTTGCTTTGTCCTTTATTACCCAGTCTGTGACCTAAGCCCACAGTGCCATGGATTTTCGGGACCAGTCTTTCTCCCTCCATTAAATCTCTCTGGAAGCATCCTCAAAGACATACCCATGTGATTGAAAATGCACATAAGTTGACAGGATAGCCATAATAGCTGGATTTAGAAATTTCCCTACAAATATTTCTATCTACACTTCACTCTATAATTGTAGCTGAACTTTGATTTCAAGATCCTTGTAATCATGGCTTGTCTAATGCAATAAGCTTCTACATTTTGATCCCAGTAATGACTCTGAATGAACCATTAGCAGAAGCAAGTCATTTGCTTTCTGTGACTTTGGCCATTGCTAACAGTTGGGAGATAACTTAATATTGAAGTTGGCACTTTTGTTGTGCCTTAACATATCCATATTCATCATTATATCATTCTGGGAGCAGTGCATAGGTTTCATTAGATGTACCTGCCCACAGGGGACCATGTTACATATAGTGGCATCTCTACAACACATCACAGTTGTAGAGATGATTGTGATTTTTATGAGGTTTAAAAAAATATATTATGGATCAAAACTTTCTCCAGAATTAATACAGTGGTTAAGAATATAGGCATTTGGCGTGAGAATGAGTTATCTCCATGACTTTCCTTATTTTATAGATATAAATGGCATTTTTTTCAGTCGAATTGAAAAGATGAGATTATTATCACTTACATACATCTGGCATGCTAATTATTACCTAAGGGGCTGATAAATGCAACATGTATCTTCACGTATGTAGTGGTTATTTTCTTTCTTTGAGTCTAAAACATCATATTGGAATGCATACATAAAGGGATATGGTATTTAAGATTAGATTTTGGTCTTTTAATATGAAATTCGTTATTTCAATTTGACTTTTTTTTTTAAGAAAGAACTTGTGACAAGTTAAATACTAAGCTTAGTAGCGAATAAAATTATTCATTTGAGTTCCAAAATGATTGGGCATATTTCTGTGTTGCTCGTGACTTAAAAACAAAAGGAAGCTTTTATCCATATCATGTGGCTCTTTGGGCTTTCAGGTTGTTTTTTTTTTTGGGAGCCTGTTACCTCATAGCAGCAATACTAGAACAAAAAGATTAACAAAACGGCTGTTTGATATTATTCTTGGTTTGAACTTCTTGTGTGAGCATCCTCTTCTCTGTTTCTCATCACCATGGCCTTAAGTTATGGACATTTCAGGTCACCGGGGAAAGTTACCAATGCTTTTCATCCCTTGTAAAGGGGGTAGTGGATGGTGAAGTCATTTGGAAGAAGAGAGGATTGGAAACATCAAACAAAAAGTTGGCCTGGCAGGATTTTTTTTAAGCATTCCACACCACACAGGGTTTGAGTCTTACACTGTGGTTTTGTGTTTTGTGGTTTTGTGGAACTGAAACAATGTGTCTAGTCATTTTAGGAAAGAAAATCTATGACTGACATAATGCAAGAGTTGCCACGGAGGGAATATAGATTTAATTGTGTTGGGGGCAAGGAAAATAACTCAAAATAGTGTTTAGAGCAAGATGGCGAATTTGTTTATGGTTTTTGTATTTAAAATAAAATGAGTTTGCACTGCCATAGTTAACTCTGAAGACAGCAGACTGCACTATGGTGTCAGCCCATGCGTATCTCAATGTGCCACACAGATGCTTAGGAAATCACCAGGGATCAAACATTATCTTAAGAGACTGTTTGAAGGACCAAAAGTTAAACTAAAGGCAAACATTATTTTATGATAACCTTTAGGAGGTCTAAGACCTAATAAATTAACTATAACTTTCACTTTTAATACAATTAGTATTGAGGTAGTTATGTATGATACATGATTAGTAAAGATCATGTCTTTTTACTTAAAGGATGACATACTACTATCCCTTTTTTTTTCTCAGAGAAATTAAAACTGGGGAGAGGGGTAAAGTGACTTTCCCAAGATCACAGATCAATTAACAGTGGGACTGCCCTTTGAAATCACTTTGAGGGGTTTTACCCCTTTCAAATAGTACAGGCTCTTAAATAAAACAAAAACAAAAACAAAAAAAAAATCTGCCGCTGTGTACTGACAACTACTCAACACTGCTCTTCTGGTTTTCTGTTTCGGTGATCTATTCACGACTCACTCTGCGCCCCCCCCGCCCCCCCGCCCCCCGCCCCCCCGCCCCCCCCCCAAGAACCTCACTTGGAGGCTGTGTTGGCCACAGCCAGGACAAGGAAGTACTAAAGTCTTCTTGGCTCAGCTAGGAGCTGCTTCCTTTTGGAAGTTTGTTTGTGGTGGAGTTGTTTTGGCTGCTCTCTCAGGCCTGGTGTTCTCATTTGCCTCTTGGTTTGAGACCTAGCCTGGATGTTCTCTGATGTGATGTCTGATGCCGATGCTGTTCTAGAATCTGCTTGCAATGCATGATTTCTCCCGTCTTGATTAGGTTTGTGGGTGTAACCTGAGTTTGCTCTTTTGCTATGAATCCAGATTCTCTTCCTCCATTACTTTTGAGCATGCTAGAGTATCACTTTTCATTGATAATTAGAGTTTACTATTTCAATAAAAGGGAGCTTTCCCTTCCCTGGAGTTGGAGGATTTCATAACCAAGTCTTCTCTATAACCTTTAATTGTTTTTAAAAATTTTTTTTGTTCATTGCTACATTCCTTTACCCAAGACCTGAGCCTAGTACAGTTTGAGACTTTTAGACTTAGCTTCCCTTTTACAGGAAAATATTTATATTTTAGAATATCCTCCTCATCATCATCATTATCGTCATCGTCATTGAGAAAGGTTTTTACTCTGTAGCTCTGTCTTGCCTGAAACTATTTGGATAGGCTAATCTTAAACTCACAGAGATCTCTCTACTTCTTGAGTTTATCACATGCCCCATCAAGCTTCATATTTTAGATTAATTGACTACGTTCACTCTAGAAAGAAGTACTGATAAGGGGATATTAACCCAGAATCTCAGAATACCCAAGACCCAATTCACATATCAATAGACTTCCAGGAAGATGGAAGGAGAGACTCCTGGTCCTGGAAAGACTGGATGTAAGGGAATACCAGGACAGAGAAGTGAGAGGGGGTTGAATGGGGAACAGAGGGAGGGAAGGGGGCTTATGGGACTTTTGGGGAGGGAAGAAATGGGAAAGGGGAAATCATTTGGAATATAAATAAAAAAACTTAGAAAATAATAATAATAATAGTAATAATAGAATGGGCAAAAAAGGAAGAAAATAGTGATAATATACTCAAACACATAAAATAAATAAATCTTTAAAAAAAGAAAAAAAAAGAAAGAAGTAATTGAGTTGTAGAAATGAAATAAGCAAGTAATGTGTTACTTTATGAACTATATTTAAAATAATGTCTACTGGTCATTTTTATAAGTTGAATTCATATGTATACAAATTAAGAAAAAAATCTAAACAGAGGTAAAATATTCACTTCTTGAAAGCATCTTTTTCAATTGTTTTTATCTTAAATTTTGTAAGAAGACTTTTGAAATTGTCTTGTTTCTTTCTAAAGTGCAAGTTCAAATGTACTGGGGTGAGGTGTCTCTACGACTTTCTTACACATATACACAAGTTTGAATTGTTACCATAGCTTTCCTTGACAACTCAAGAACTCATTCACTATTATCCAGCAGCCACATACAATGTACCATGTAATATGTTAGCTGTTGTTAAAGGGTATATATGCATGCATATGTATATGTATATATATACTTTAATATATATTAAAATATATATCCTTTAACATATATAGTTATAAACATATACTATTAGGAAAGCAAAGAAGCAGATAATCAAGTAATAGTTTTTATTTGGAGAGTTTCATGAGTCTGGTAGAGAGGATTGTCTTAAATCTCAAAGAGGGAAGACATCATGTCATTAGGAGATGACATCATAGAGGGGTGTCCCTTGGAAACTGGGTTAAAGGGTTGTCAATATTTCAGCAAAGACATTATACTTGCAGGGGAGGTGATAACACAAACTACAATGAGAAACGTTGGCTTTGCCGCAGAGAAGAGTCAGGATTGCTGACTGGCCACAGGCCAGGCTCCGTGTAGTATAGGAAAGAATGGCCACAGAACTGCAGAGTGAGAGGCGGTCTATTCCAAGCTAAAATAAGAACTGGTGGAAGACAGCTGTACATCCAATCTGCAGATGTGGGCTGAGAAGGAGGAAGTGATGTCTATCTACATCATTCTTTAAAAATGAGAGTGCTAACCAGTATGCCCAGGCATAGCTATTAGAACATGTAGAGACCAAAGATTGCAACAGTGAGGTGGAAACTAGCGTCTAATCTTTTCTTCCTCACTCAACTCAATTGACACTTAGCAAATCAACTATGTTTTTGTTTCCTCGTCTATAAAGCCAGAGTGGGATCATAGACTGGAAACCACTGAAATGATTTGACAAAAGCCTTGGCTCTGAAAGTGGAAGCTGCTGCCCTTGGTTACCTGGGTCCTTGCTTGACATCCAGTGTACCATCTCTTGGAACTTTACATGAGTGGGTTCCTCATACTGCTTCCAAACGCATCCCATGTATTTATTCTTATCTGATGTCTCAGGCATCAGTGCCCATCAGCTTCCGAGAGCCTCAGCCCTGGGAGGTTCCCAACAGCATCCTCCTTATATTGGAAATCATGTTTTTCTAACTGTGCCCATCATAGATCTCCAGGTCTTCTTCTTAGTCTTCCTAGTTACTGGAATGATGTGAATCTCTAGATTTCTTTATATGTCTCAGTTTTCCTTAAGATGCCTTAAGCACTTACTATTCTTTCTTTACCAAATGTGTTCTGCTATTCTAACTTACATGATTGATTCTCAAACTTAAATTTCTCTGACTTAAAAATTGAGCTATGAAGAAAAAGAATATAATGCCAAACATGCTTACACTTTTCTAATAAATATTGTTAGTATGTCTGATGGGGATTAGTGATGAAACATTTTGGTTCAAATTAAGTTCATTTAAAAATCCAGCCAACAAGATTTTTTTTAAAAAATGCTGGAAATATTATATTTCATTATAAACTCAGCTTATTTAGGGTTGTTTAAGGTTTGAGCACTATAACATATACTCATATTGAAAAGAAATTTCTATAATAATTCTCTCTAAGATGATCTTTGCATCACTTACATCTATAGGGCAAAAATGAGTGTTTATTTTAAAAGTAAATTCATAAAGAAAAAAATGCACGCCTGGCGTGTGTCAGATGAGAGTAACTATAGGGTAAATTTACAATATTTTATGAACAATGATTTGTTTCTGATTCAATCTATTGATGATTTAATAAGGTTTATTCTTAATATGTCCACATCCTCTGCCAGTGACATTTTCCTCTTTTGTTTCTTCCAGCACCTCCGGTTTTCATACAAGAACCTTCTGATGTGTCCATGGAAATTGGCTCCAATGTGACATTGCCTTGTTATGTTCAGGGTTATCCAGAACCAAGGATCAAATGGCGGAGACTGGACAACATGCCAGTTTTCTCAAGACCCTTTTCAGTTAGTTCCATCAGTCAGCTGAGAACAGGAGCTCTCTTTATTTCAAGTAAGTTAAAGTGTGTGTGTGTGGGGGGGAAGGCAGAGTGTGGGTATGTCTGTGCATTTGTGTTTATGTATATAAATCTGAATATATGCATTTTTTGTTTTTTACTTACTTTGCTTATTGTTTTTCTTGTTTTTAAATAAGACTCATTATGGTAGCTCAGTAGGGCTTTGGGCTCTTGATTTTCTTGTCTCAGCCTCTTGAGGATCACAATGCCAGGCTGTATTATATGCAAATATGGATATTCATATTTTGCTATTAAACTGGACATGCTTGGCTACAATATTTATAAAATTAAAATCATCCCCTTTCTTAAAAATCTTATCTTGGTTTTCTTGTCACTCTCTAGCCAAGAAGGACATTTTAAAGGCTTTCGGCTTCAGCCTCCTGACAATGCTGTCCAGCTTATGACTGACTATTGGAATAGTCCCTGACTATTCCCAATGCTTCTGTTATTTTCTTGTCTTCCATAATGCTCTTCACAACCTTGGAAAACAATTCCATGCATTTGTTCTACCTGCATAATAAAAATTATATCAATAGCCAACACATAGTAAAGAGAAAAGTGAGAAAAACAATTTGCATTACAATGAGTTTTTACGTGTGAATACTTTGTCTTGACACCATACATGCAGGCTCACACAGCTTCACCAACGACCCCACATCGCCACGTAGAATATGGCATCTAGTAGTTTTTCTAAATGGACGAATAGTTATATCTTCTCCTTAAGCAGAATTAGGCTTCCCTGATTATAAATGTATGTCAAATCTACAAAGTTCTAGTGGAGCCTTCCAACTCCTTGCTAGACTTAATATCTCTACAAATCTGCTCCATGCACCATCCGTCTCTCTCTGGTTTCTTAAATGCAAATACATTCTTCCAGTCACCAGGCCACTAAACTGTCTCCTTCACAAAGAATAGAAGTGTACCTGAGGTGACATAGCTTCTTACCCTTTAAATAGAACCTGATTTTCTTCAAGCTCTGCTTTTGGTTTACAATTTAATATGAGCAGACTTCTCTTCTGATCTTCTACTTGCTCTTTATATTATTCTATAATATTGAAGAATATAATTTATTACATTTCTCCCTTTCCTTTGCAACTTTTCAAACCTTCCCATAAACCCCTACCCTTTCTCCTTCAAATTTATGACCTTTAAAAAGAAACTAATCCTTATTACATGCATATATGTGTATCCACATATATTCTTAAATATAACCTGTTCAGACTGTGGGCTGCTAGCTGTATGTTTTCGGGGCTGATCCTTTGGTACTGTGCTCCTCCCTGGAAATGCCCCTGCTCCCAGCTGCCCTCAGTTGGCAGTGGTTCGCTGTGTACAGTTGAGGCCTGGCAGGCTTTCCTCTGTCCCACATTGCATGCTCACCTCTGTTGGGCTCACACTGCACCGTCATGATGGTGAGACTTTATGTCCATGTGCTCTTTAATCTACAGCTGGGACATTCCCTCTGCTATGAATCTCCAACTTGCCCGCAAACAATCAATCGGTCATAGAGAGTTTGTCACCCTGCTGTGACGGCTGAGCTCTCTGTCTCCTTCCCTAGACAGAATTGGGCAAAAGGTGTTTACGTGATTTCTGCCCCGATCTCAGCACTGTGCTTAGTTTTTTGGTGGTCCTGAGTGAATACATGAGTTCTTCTTTCCAGATTTATGGGCAAGTGATAAAGGCACTTACATCTGTGAAGCTGAAAACCAGTTTGGAAAAATACAGTCGCAGACAACAGTAACGGTGACAGGACTCGGTAAGATTAATTAACTTTCTAGACGCTCTCCACAAACCTCAGACCTCTTGGTGATGTCATCCCTTACAGTGACAATTTCCATTGAATGTAAAGCCAGTTAGTGGTTTGTGTTCCTAAGTCATATCTCATGCAATGTTAGAACTATAAATAACTTGGAGAGCACCTGCTCAGGCTCCTCATATTCTATTTGATTATTGGTCGGTTTAATAAGTTTATATCTAAACACACACACACACACACACACACACACACACACACACACACACGAACAAATGGTGCTTTTGATGGTGTGTCTTAGGTTTGTCACTTCAGCCCTCATACAATTATATTTATGAATTGTGAAGTAAAAATAGAAAACAACTTATTTCTAATTGTAGGATTTTTGTTTCAGTATATTTTACTGAGTACACATGTTGGACTGATTAAACAGATAATTTATTCTCATTTTTAATTTTATTTCTCCATTTACTCTTTGGAATTAGTATATACTATATAGTTCAAATTGTTATAGCATTAAATCTCACTTTAATTACTTCACTACTTCTATCTCATATAATATTGGTTTATAGAATTTTCTGTATGTACATCTTCTTTCCTCTGTCTATAACCTACATTTTTAGGTAATATCTCTTAAGGAATTTGGGCTCATTTGTGGTATATTTTTTTCGTTAATTTCCAAGAAAGAACAGGTTAACCACGCATCTTTGCTCTTCTGTTTCAGTAAACTCACCTCTGTTTACCTTGCCTGTGCCATTCCCACAGACTCCTGATGATTCCTACTGTCCTTAGTCTACTCTGTTTCTGGTTATGTCCCTGAGAGTGGCTTCTGATAATTCCGGGTTTCCGCTCACAAGCAAGCTCACACCCTCTCTGTTCTAATGGATATGCTGTAAGCATCTGACTCTGACTTTGCTGGTCTGTGTAGGTTCTCCTCTTTCCTCTTGCTATTTCTGCAGGATCACCTGTCCTTCTCCCAGTTCTACTTTGATCCCTGACATCCACATTCTAGTTTATTTCCATTCTACTTTAAGTCCTGTTCCTGAAAACATCATAATCACCACCCCCCCCAATCTTTGTGAAGCTGAGTGCTCTTTCTCTGATGTAGTTACCCCACTCATTGGAATCAGCCCTTCCGTGGCCAGCGTTATTGAAGGACAGCCGCTAACTCTGCCTTGTACTCTGCTGGCTGGAAATCCCATTCCAGAACGGCAGTGGATGAAGAACTCAGCCATGGTAATAATGTTTTAATGCATGCCATTTCATTTACTTTTTCTTAAGAATTAATGCATTACATCACAAACCCTGAAAGGCTGATTTCATAAACACATAAGCATGTCTTGCTAGTGAACCAAAGCTTTTCTTGAAAAAAGAGTTATTTTTATTTCAAATATATGTATGTGTTTATGTGTGAATATAGGTATCAGAGTCCAAAAAAGGGAGTCAGATGCCTTGGAAGGAGGAGACTTACAAGTTTTAAGCTGCTGATGTGTATTCTGAGACCCAAACTCGGCTTTCTCTACAAGAATAATGGTCTTAACTACTGATCCATTTTCCTAGTTCTGAGGGCTTTCTACCTTTGTTAATATGTTTGTGCTATGTACATTATTTGGAGCTTGATTTTAAGAAATATTTGGTAGTATATATTTTATAATTCCCCATTCTATTAACTGTTTCTAATAAATTGCCTTCAGAATATGAAAAAAATTAAAGCTAACAATGTTTTCATAGTCCTTAAGTATTTTATACTCTTCTGTGTAGGACATTATGAACTATTAGTATTCCTCTAGAATCTTCCATTTTATATATTACTCTTTTTTATGGTGAGTTTTAAATTCCTTTTGTGATGAATTATTTTAGGAAGGTAGATCTGTAACATATTACTAAATATTTATTAGTACATAACTTTTAGTTAGAAAAGGATGCAGGCAACATTTCAGTTCTTAGAAAAATTCCCATATATGTGTACTCTACTGACACAGAGCTTCTTCTTGTTCAGGCCACTTCTCCTGGTTTCCAGAGTATCTGGACTCACTGCCTACTAGAAGTATTCATTAGCAGTGAATCGATTCCATATGAGTAATTGCAAGCTTACTCATATTTGCATAAAAGAAATGCAGTATGCCTTATAGAAAAAAACCCCTTAGTTATGAGGCTAGCTGGGAACTAATTTGTAACATGATGAAGGCTTAGAAATCATCACTTTTATGCTAAAATATTGCCAGCCTTCTCTGACATGATTTCTGGATCTCACTGTGGCCTTGCTCTTGCGCCTGTCAGCGGACAGGGTTGAGTGCCGAGATGATGTCACCCTCCCTTGGTGTAATAGATAGCTACATATGAGAACGAAAACATCAACCACATCAAGGAGCTTGCTAGTGGTGTGGAAACCATCTTGGAAAGAACAATTTCAGCTGAAAGAAAAGAACTACTAGTAAAATTTGAGTTCTGGGCAACAGAACTTGTAGAAACACAAAATCAGGGGTATCTCTACCAGTTCCCTTTCAGGGATGGGCATAGCTCTCTGATAGCGAATGGTAGGTATAATTCTGGAGAGATATGAGGATCAGATACAATTAATAAATTCTTCTGAACATTTGTGTTGATCTTTTTTTTAACCCAAGGGTGCTAAAATCCCAGTTTGCTTTATAATAAATTTAATAATTCAATTGAGAAAAAAACAAACAGATCTGACTGAGGCTTAGACAAAATTCTGCCTTTTCAAATGAAAAATAAATAACTTTTTTTTAAATTCCATTTGAAAGTTGGTACAAAATCCCTACATAACTGTGCGCAGCGATGGGAGCCTCCATATTGAAAGAGTTCGACTTCAGGACGGAGGCGAATATACTTGTGTGGCCAGTAATGTTGCTGGAACCAATAACAAAACAACCTCTGTGGCCGTGCATGGTAAGAAAGACCCGATGGAATTGCTTCCAAACCTTGTTCAAAACAGGGTTCATAGATTTTAATCAAATAACTCTGTTCCTCTAATTACAAGGAGAGGTTTCTTCCAATTTTTATTTTATATTTCTTGAACAATGTCTACATTGTTAATACCGTTTCCAGATTTCCCTTCCCTATGTACACAAAAAGACATTCTGGGGAATCACCCGCCCGGTCTGGCCAAGGACTTTTATAAGTGGTTTCTTAATTGATAAAAAGGATCTCAGCTCTCAAAGAATCATGTTTAAAAATACATTTTAATTTCAGGCAAGCTGAACTTAGTGTACCATCCAAATTGCCTTAAATTGCCTTTTTTTTTTTTTTTTTTTGGATTGTGCAACAAACATGTCCTCATTAATGACCCCTCTGTGTTTGAGCTAAATATGACCTAAGCTTTTCTAAAGGTCATCTTATGTGCCATGTGCTCCAAACAATTTTTTTGCATGTTAAATAATTTAAAGGTCACAAATAAGAAAATCCAGAGGGAATTTTTTTCCATTTGTAACAATTGCCAGACTTTTTTTTTAAAATCTCAATAATAATGGACAGCTTCATAGTTTAACTGATTCTCATAAAATTTTAGATTTGTTTTTAAGTCTCTTACATTGCTTTTATAATATAATATTAAAAATAGATGATATACAACAATGAATGTCTTAAGGGGGAAAAAAGCAGAGATATTTGGTTTTCTTCTTTGATTCAATCTTTATTTAGACTCTGGGTCTGGGACTCCACCAGCTTACATTTTGTTTTGGCTGTTGAGAATGCTGGTGACTTCAAACCATTTCCTTCTTTGTGCCTGACCTACCACCTCCTCTGGCTTGATGCTAATAGCCACCAATATCACCTGACACGTTCTTGAGAGATTTCAAAGAAATACCCCCCAAAAAACTTAAATTTAGTTATAGCCTTAAATAACAAAGGCATGTTGGGTTCCATGTCATTGTGTGACTCTTTTGAAAAGAACAGAGCATAGGTTTCTTAGAGATTGTTGTGGACTGACTTAAGGATGCAGTGTTGGAACACCCTCATAGCATCTCCCCCTTTCCTCTCAGTGACTGTCTAGGCAGTTGTTGAGAAGGTGCTAAGGCCAGATTCTTAGCTGCAGGGAGGAGTGATGGGTCATTCCTATGTTTGCTGTATCACAGAGGTGAGAAGACAGACAACCCAAAGACCCGATTTACTGAGACACAAGACATTTTTAATGATTAAAGTTTAAGAGTTTTACAACTGTTTTTGATTCATTTAAGTCCAAAACCAAGCAACTGATTTAGTCACTAACATGAAAAAATCAGTCTGATGATTAGGGTATCAAACCCAGCAGAACCAGCATGGCAGCTTTATACCTACTTCATGTTAATAAGGGGCTCATTCTGCATCATTCCTTCAAGAATACCTATGAAAGGTGCACACCTAATTCTAAAATGGAAGAGATTATTTTACACAAAGAAGTGAACTGAATTCAAATACAAATGCAGATGAAAAGAACAAAATTTAACTGTCCTAATAAAAAATGTATATAAAAAAATCCTTGGGGGGAAAATTTAGCTGTCACATTGATTCATGTAGGCTCACAATCTGGAGAGGAACTGACTCTCCATACCCAGATGTCATCAAGCTTTAAAACTGACCTAAATTTGCAACTTTTCTTCACTACTGTCTAACTTAATATGGCTTTTAAAAACATGCGATTCCCTTATGCCACCACAAATTGACAGCATATTTGAGAGTTTCGTATTCTGTCATGATCCTTGAAATTAAATTTCTTGCTTTCATGAGTAGCTCGATGCTCTTGCTTGGAGCTGGAGACTTGCTGCCAAGTCTTTAAGACAAAACTAGCCGAAGACTAACAGCAGTCGTTAGACAGGAGGAGTGCAAGCTGGACGTCACCTCAGCCTTCTGAGGAACTCCTGCACTCGGGGGTCTTCAGCATCTTCTGCTCTAGTAAATTTCTATTCCAGGGTAGTATGACGATTCTGGATAATTCTGACTTTAAGCAAGAAATGTGGCACTTGAACTGCAGGGAGGAGTCCTAGTCTCATCTTCCCATAGGATGCAATAGAAAGATCTGGAAATGCCAGACTTCTGTTGTGTTTTTTTTTGTTAGAAAACATTCCTGTATGGAAGCCTTCATCAGAACTGTTACTTTGAGGGTACTGGGTTAAGGCACTTGGACATGTGTTGGTTCTCACTGAGAACAAAGGAAACAGAGATTTCTTTTAGCTTTCGTGGCTGCTCACGTTGCTAAGTTTTCTCTAGCTTCCTAAAGGCAAAGACGTGCTATTCCTAACTGAAAGATGATGAATCTGTCCTTTATTTTTATCATCTTATATATGGACTCCCAAGATCTCTATACTTATAACTTCCTTTTAAGAAACCATCCTCTTTAATCGGTTCACATTTAGTAAAGCACAAAGCTGCTTTTGTGGACATCAGGTGTATTAATAAGTGGTGGTTGGACAGCTCATTTATTTGCAGGTGGGCTTACATCAACTCACCGGAGTTTAATGGCTAGTGGACAGTAAGAAAGACATGTTCCAGAGATATATCTATAACCTTTAGATCATAGTCTATCTTGAGTGTACAAGAAATAATTGATTTTCTTCAGTACCTTTGTGTTTTCTTTAAGGTTTACCATATTAGACATCACTTGACAGTTGGTTTTAAGCTATTATTAGATCTGTCCGGATTGTACTTATTTTAATTTTGCCATGCATTCCCTTACTAATATTATGTAAAATTGCCTCTTTTCTTAAACATTAAGAATATATTGAAAATGTTCAATTTTAAGTATATGATACTAAATGGGAGAACAAGCGCTCAAATGCCAACCTTACTTCCATATCCAGTTCTGCCAACCATTCAGCACGGCCAGCAGATACTGAGCACAATTGAAGGCGTTCCAGTAACTTTACCATGCAGAGCGAGTGGGATTCCCAAGCCATCTATCACCTGGTCAAAGGTAAATTATGGATCTAGTGGTGTTCCCTGAAGTACAGTGTTGGGATGACTTATAGAATTCTCTCCAAAGGGCTTCAGCAGGACAGTGAGTGAGTGAGACACAAAAGGGGAGGAAGCTAAATCAGGCACTCCCCGGGTTGGCTTCCTCTGTGGCTGGCATGAAAAGGTTCAGTGTTCTGGATATCCTTTCAGTAACCAAGTAGATGGACCTCAGAAGGATCCCTCTGATGGGAAGGAAGTGAGATGTTGGTCCAGGACATGTGCCTCTCAAAGGTACTAGCACCTCTGTATACTTAGCCCTCCTGCCTGTTAAAGGTAGAGACTGAGAGAGACAAGAGGACCAGTGGGAGATGACAAGGAGGGCTCTGCTACAAATACAAAGTGTTCAAAACACAGCCTTTCCTACAGTGGTGGTGGTTGTCATGTCATTATCTACTTCAAGCATCTGGTAGATCACTGCATCAAAGGCATTATTTTAAGCTCCCATCCAAGTGCGATTTGCAGAATGGTTTCCATGTATGACCAAAGAGTATAAGACACCTATACGAATTCATGTATTCCCTTCTACATTCCTGTCATGTGGCTGAGCTTTCACTAGTATTCTTATATTGATGAAACCGTCATTTACAAAGAAAGTTCGTTCTTTCTTTCAGTGGACATGGAGGTGGCATGTTTTAACAAATGAACTTGAATCTTACAGGTAAAATATAAAATCATGACAGAATAATAAAATGCACTACTCATATAATGAAGAGTGCCAAACAGTTTGTCATTCCATCTGATTGTCCCATCTAAAAAAAAATAAATCTGTGGAGAAGTGGATGCTAACATCTATATAACATCTATATATAATTTCTATGATCCACACACAATTACAAGTGTGTAGATAAGCCTGAAAGTGCACAGCACACAGCACTTTGCAGACATGTGCCATTTTAAAGAAAATGCAAGAACAAGAGCTTTCCAAATGGCCCTTATGCTGTGGCCAAACACAGAAGATAAGAACTTGGCTTCAAGGACCTAACTCCTGGGGTGTTAGGCCAGCTCATCTCTTGACTGACTTAGTGACTTGGGGCAAGTTTTTCTACCTTGTCTCTGTGCTGTGGGAGTCTGAATTGGAAACTGATGGTCCAGCAGTTCCTATTGATAAGACTGTGAGGGTAAAACACTTAAGAATTAAGTAAAAACTTAATTCTTATACAAGATCACCTTGTTAGTGTGCACAATGATGGCGTGGTGTTGCCGTTCACCTCTGTTATGGTTATACTATCCTTGTCCTTTAGGTGGCTTCACAGTAGAAGAGGCATGGCTTAGGATGGAGGAGTACCACTTTTAGTGCATCTGTTTATTTAATTTCTCTCATAAACACTCCCTTCTAATTAACATTTTTCAAATCTAGTTTTTTCACCCTTTGGAGGTATTTTTTTCTCTCTCTTCCACCTTCCAAATATAAAGCTATTCCTTTATCCTTTGTTGTGTTTACAGAAAGGAGAGCTGATTTCAATGGGCAGTACCAAGTTTTCTGCAGGGGCTGATGGGAGTCTGTATGTGGTGTCACCAGGAAGCGAGGAGAGCGGAGAGTACATTTGTACAGCCACGAATGCAGCTGGCTATGCCAAGAGGAAAGTGCAGCTGACAGTCTATGGTGAGAGCCACCCAAGGGAGGGTTTCCTTTGAAATGGTCCATGCATGCACAATTGCACAATTTCTTCCATAGTAAGGCACCCAAAGGTGAAGCTCTCCCCTAAATTGACGTGTAAACAAAGAAACAGTTTTAGTTTCACTGCCAACTCAAACCACGTCTACTTAGATTCTGATTTGTAGGGAAGCAATTGTATAACCTTTTGGAAAACTCCATGCTATTTCCCCAAGAAGTGTGTCTATCACATTCAACATTTTGCAGAGACAGCAGTTAGTTAAAACTCCTTGTCAAGCCAAGCCTCAGCTGTTTCTTGGGTAGCCGCCTTCTGCTTCAGGGACTACTGCTCCTCCACGCAGACCTGAAGCCATCTCAGTTGACCTCTCCATCTTGTGCTTAAAGGAATGACTGAGGAGGGAAGCTCGCTCATCATTTCCTTCTAACTCTCTCTTTAAATGTATTAATAGAAAGTTTCGGATGTACCCAGAATCTTGGGAATCAACATCTTGTAAATTAGAAGTCTACATTTTAATTTAAATGAAACTACGGTTGTTTTCAATGCATTATTTTCCCTTCCACATCCTGTGTTTCTTTTAGTAAGACCCAGAGTGTTTGGGGACCAAAGAGGACTGTCCCAAGATAAGCCTGTGGAGATCTCTGTCCTGGCTGGGGAGGAGGCAATACTTCCCTGTGAAGCTAAGAGCTTACCTCCACCCATCATTACCTGGGCCAAAGATAGCCAACTCATCTCTCCATTTTCTCCAAGGTAGGAGATCCAGGTTGAACAGCAACACAGGGAGATGTAACCTGCTGGAATGGTGCCCTGTAATTGCTTGCAAATGTATCAAAATATAACCTATGTTTGGGCTCATTCATATGCACATCTGAGTTATATAGACCTTGTACCTCATTTTCCAAGGTTGTAAATGCTAAGATGGCTTTGCCGCAGTTCCCACCGGGGCATTTTACTAGGTAATTTTTGAAATGGAGCAGATTTGTGTGTGTGCGTCTCTCTCAGCCCGCTGTGTGCAACACGCAGAATTCTGTTGCTCTCAGAGAGGCAGTAAAACTCAGAAACCACTGTCATGTATGAGACTTGACTGTTGTTAGCTGGTTTTGTAAATCATTTTGATTAAACCCACCCATAAATAAAGGCCCATCGAGATGATGTCATTTATAAATGAAGTGACACAGCAAGAATACCAGGGCTTTAGGACACAGCAGTCATTGCCATCCAGGTTTAAACATGTCTCTGTCGCCTAAAGCCTACCTAAATGTTTTATCCAGAGGACATCTTTGAATCTCATATCTTTTATTTGTACAATAGGGCAAAACTTTCCTGAGAGATTTCTCTATAAGATAAAGTGCTGGAGAGATGGCGCAGTGATTATGAACACTTCCTCCCTTTGCAAAGGATCCAGGTTCAATTCCAAGAACCCGCATGACAGCTCACAAACATGTGTAGCTCTAGTTTCGGGGGATCTGCCACAAATGTCTGACCCATGTAGATGCTACACACACATGGTGCACATACTTACATTCAAACACTCATGCACGTAAAACAAAAATAAATCATTCTAAAAATATAATTATAGCTGCTGGCTATCATTTATTAGGATTGTTGGCATATAATTGTAAAGCCGTGAATTTATGAGTGTATTTTTCTACTACTGATGATGAAAAAAATAACAGGAACAACTTTACATAATTTTACTCATTTGAAAGAATTTTACTGAACATTATAAAGCAAAATATAGAGAGTTCCTTATAAAGCAACTCTGTTGCACTCTTCCCCAGCCAGGATTTCTTTCCTCTCCTCCTTGTACAACTTTTCGTCTGTAAGTAGCCCCTAAATACGGTTTTTATGGTTTCAGTTTTGTTGTCTCTTCTGTATTTAATTTGAACTTCTGACATATATTCTTACTATTTCACTCCTTGCTTTGTTGTGCTACACGCACTCACTATTGTACACATGGAGTCAGCACACTCATTGTAGCTAGTCTATATGCACACACTCACTATTGTGTGCACACAGAGTCAGCACATTCATTGTAACTAGTCTATGTGCTCACATAATGTATATACATGGAGTATGCACACTCATTATAACTAGTCTATGTGCACACATTTACTATTATACACACACGGAGTCAGAACATTCATTGTAACTAGTCTATGTGCACACACTCACTATTGTACACACACGGAGTCAGAACACTAATTGTAACTAGTCTATGTGCACACACTCAGTATTGTACACACAGGGAGTCAGCACATTTATTGTAATTAGTCTACATACAGTTTGCCTTTTATTCAACCATTACCCTCCTTGTAGATACTGCGATCTGCTTATTATTTTGTTTAAATTACATTCTTTTCAAAGCTTTTTAATGTGTCTGCTTGTGTGCACAGACATGAGAGTTTTAGAACCTATAACATAGAACTAGGTTTTCTTGTCGGAACAGATTCCTCCTTCGGATCTTGGAGATATTGCCCATTGCGCTTCCGAGGGGAGGTTCTCCTTTTATTTTCCAGTAACAGGAGTTAGAGGACCAGGCTGCAGTTCCTAAAGAATATGCAGTTTTGACTGGTTTAAATGTCTCTGCTTTTCAATGGGTGTGAAATGGGATCTTCTAGTGCTTTTGAATTTTTAAAATTTAATTTTTTTTACTTATTCACTTTATATCCTGATCACTGCCTGCTTCCAGTTATCCCTCCCACAATTCTTCCCCCATCTCTCCCTCCTCTTCTCCTCTAAGTGGGTGGGGGTCTCCTGGGTATCCCCCCTCCTGGCACTTTTCAAAAGCTGCTGCCTGTACATGGTATATGTTCTTCTAGCTGGGCTGCCTTGTCAGGCCTCAGTGGGAGAGAAAGACCTAGCCTGGCAGAGACTTGAAGTGCTTTTGAATTTTATGGGACTGACTTTGAATGAGTTTGAGATACATGTGTCTGTTTGCTGGTCATTCGTGCTGTCTGTGACTTGCCTCTTTAAAGTGCCTTCACAGTTTTATGGTGACTTGTCTTTTTCTTGCTGGGACCTGGATATTTAATATTTGTTTTTGATAACAAATTTTTGTCTACCATGCATATTGAAATGTCTCTCTCAGTCACTATGGTTTTAAGTTTATTTAAGAATGGTGTTTTTGTTTGAGGATAAGTTTTCAATACATTTAAAAACTTTAAATAATTAACCTATGCTTTGAAGGTTTATATTTCTTGCATCTTTTTGAGATTACATTTGAAACATTAAATGTTGCATGCCTTTTTAAAAGTTTTACTTTTCATATTTGAGACTCCATTCTCTCTAAATTTTTATATTGTGTATGATATTACATAGTACTGTAGTTTAGTTTATTTTTCTCAGTTGGAAAAATCAATTACCCAAGATCATTTTGAACAGTAAATCTTTTCTTTATGGTGTGCATAAAAACCGTATTTAGGGGCTACTTACATCCCAGATAAACACTCTGTCATTGAACTACATTCTCAGACCCTTTCTGTATATCTCTCCATATTCCATCTAATACTGGATACAACATGTGTTCCTGTGAATGCGTATATCTTCTTGGAGGTCTCTGTTCTTAACCCTAGCTTGATTTAGCTCCATAAGAAACCTTGATATGAAGTAGGTCTATGTGGCTCTGACAGTTCCCCCAAAGGACTTTAACACAACCTTAATAATACTTAATAACACCCAGTACACCATTATTTAATGAGGTAGATATTAAGGGCATATTTAAAAAGATACACTTTTGTTTGTCTTTACTGAAGAGCACTCAATTATTTGTGAAGCATTGCAAAAAATAAAAGATATTTCAGTCAGGAACTCACTGGTAAGTTGCCTAATGCCTCAGTGAAAAGCTTTATATCCCTTCCCTGTGAGAAACCCTAGTTAAACTCATTGAGTTTTAAAGAAGACAAGAAAGTGGAGGGCCTCTAATTGAGAAGACCAGTGAATGTGAGAGGAAAATATGAGAATAAGAGTGGGGTTAAATGAGACTGGATACTTTAAATTCATACGTGAACATATAATGCAGTCCACAGTGTGCTCAGAAGCATATGCTAACAAAAACAGAAAAAGAAGAAACATATTCAAAATAAGCTGAAATTTTTACCACACACATTTGCCCTGTGTAGCCAAAATCTACTGACACACAGAGACATGCAGCCGTTCGATACTTTTAGACAACTGTTTTAGATTTAAAGGTAAAAGAAAAATGGATTTTCTATTTCTAATGACATCATCCAGAATATAAAAGATAATTAGGAGAATTCCATTTCTGTGGCTGATATGTGCTACCCTGGAGAGAGCTGTTTCAAAAGTTGCGTGCAGTACAGTAATTTCCCACCGAAGTGCGGCTGCGCAGGGGGATGTTGGTATTCTCGGATCCTATGGTCTGATGTGTGGGTTTCCCTTTTAGACACACGTTCCTCCCTTCTGGCTCAATGAAGATCACAGAGACACGCATTTCAGACAGTGGGATGTATCTGTGTGTTGCCACAAATATTGCTGGGAATGTGACTCAGTCCGTTAAATTAAGTATCCATGGTGAGTGTTCAAAGGGTGGCCAGGGGAGCTCTGTCCACTGGGCCTCAGCCTTTGTGACAGCGAACCTCCAAGTCGCAAGTAGACTAAAGATTTGTGAGTTGTAAGTCTGTCACTCTCTTCCATTTACTCTGAAATGTTTGTTAGCCATCTACAAATAACTCCCCCTTCTCCATTTTCAAGTCTATTAATTACATTCTTGCATCTTATTTTCGTCTAGATGTTCAGTCACTTATCTCTATTGAGTTGACATGCAGTGGAGGAAATGTGTTTAAAACATTGAGAGCTAGCTGTACTCTCATAGAAGAACATCATACTTTTAAAATAGTCATATTTGACGTATGAAGAACACCGTAACTGAGAAAATGCACCTTTCAACCATTATTTGATTACATCATACTTCTCTAATGGAAGTTTTTTATCCCTTTAATTTGGCAGCCCACCAACTATTTGTCCCTTCAGTGTACTAATTACCTATCTCCATGGCAGCCATTGTGTAAATTCCAGATATCTAAATATCAGATGAAATTCCCTGAGATGCTATTAACCTAGCTGCATTTCTAGACCAGTCATGACAGTGGCATCCCATTGAACTAGAGTTTGAACTTTAAAGGAGGGTCTCATGACTTACCAACTCTCAGGCCTTGGGTATATTAATCATTTAATCTATTTTATCTTTAGACAATAAATACTGTCTGTGGGTTTTGTCTCTGAAATTAGGAGAAAGCTTTAAGAACATTTTCTTAGTGTCTGTCTTCCATAAAGGATATAAACAGACTACACAAAAAGAATTGTTTTCTGGTTTGCTCTGATAGACAGAGGTCCTGAAAGGGCGCTTAACCTTATATCACTTATAAACTAAAGGAAACTCACCATTGTTAAGTGCTTACTATTCATCAAGTGTGGGACCAGGAGTACTGTATCTGTCATTTCCTATAATTCTTTCAGTGTAGTGGTACTGTGCCTGCATAGTTAATTTTGCCTGGACTGTTAAAGAAATGGGCCTCCAGAGGCTTTCTGGCATGCCTGCATCACACAGCTAATAAGTGATTATTCTACTCTTTTTGTGTGACTTCTTGGTAAGAAGTTCTCATTCGGTGTCAAAAGATATAGGGACTTTTAAATATTTGATGATTAATGCTCAGATGTGATTTCCAGTTCCTCCAAAAATACAGCAAGGAAATAAACACATAAAAGTCCAAGTCGGCCAGAGAGTGGATATCCCATGCAATGCCCACGGGTCTCCTCCTCCTGTGATCACCTGGTTTAAAAGTGGAAGGCCCATGCTAGTTGATGGAGCGCAGCATCCTGGTAGCGCAGACGGAAAACTGAGCATTGAGCGGGCTGCGATCTCAGATGCCGGCGTATATACGTGTGCTGCCACGAACATAGCCGGAAGTGATGAAGCAGAGGCCACATTGCATGTCCAAGGTGGGTTTTGGTGTAAGAAACATGTCTGGTCGGGTGAGGCTGAGGAGTGGAACAAGATCCCTGAACTCTACCCAGGACGTACAATCATGGATTCTTTAGGGAGATTCCTACATAGAACTTTAACTTTAAAAGGAGCATTAACCAGAAGCAAACACATGATCAGCTAAGCCTGAATGACGTTTTCATGTTTACTTTTGAAACCAAAGTCCCTGGTGTATATAATGAAGCTGTCTTAGGTAATGGCCCACCCAGTATTTCTGGTTTGGGAGAAATAGCAGCTGGAACTAGCTGGAGTAGCACTTCACCCCATTCCTCACCTCAACTGATCCCTGAGAGGTCACAGCTCACTGCTCCTCTGCTATTGCTGTTGGCTTCAGCTTGAGGTTGTTATGCAGGTTGGACCTAGTATCTGTCTTGGTTTAGGCAATGGTGATGACATCATGACCCAGGCCCCTGCTTTCTTGAGCTATTCTAGTGCAAGTAGACATAAAGCAAGCAAAGAAAGAAACAAGGTTCATAGAGAAGGAAAAAGTGTAGTGGGGAATTAGAATAGGATTACTGTTCTGGGAATTGGATTGGATTGCCAAGTAGGAATTCTTTAATTCTCTAAAGAAGCAGGATTTAAGGGAGAGCTCACTGGCTGGCAGGAACTAATCTCTGAATGTTTTCTGTCTCACCCTGCCAGAGGGAATGCCAGTACAAAGCCAGGAAGTTAGGTCAATGGGGTATAGTAATCAGCACAAGACTTAGCACTTAATAATCCCCAGGACATCATGGTTCCTGAGGAATGAAAGTCTAAGATGTTAATAGGGAGCTAATTTAGCTCATTTTTTCACTCAACAAACCTTACTGTCTATGTTTAGAGTCAAAGGAGAAAGACAGACATTTCTAGTATTCTTGCAAATCTCAGAGGTACATAATTTACACAAGGTTGTTTAGAATATTAATCCAAATGGGACTGTATTTCATAATAGTATACCTATAAGAAACCTATTAAAATGGGTAAGAGAGTACAAAGGTTTGAGTGGGAATGTAAGGATATGAAGATACAGATATGGGGACATACACGGTGCTACGTGATTGAACAACAGACAGACATGTCTGTCGGGAGATCAGAAAGGCAGAAAATCACTAAGTGACCAAAGAATAAGGGAACCAGAATGAAACTGTTGAAGGAAAGCCAGACTCGATGCATTTGTCTTTCTACTAGAACCACCTTCAGTGGAAGACCTGCAACCTCCTTTTAACACTCCCTTCCAAGAAAGGTTGGCCAATCAGCGCATCGCATTTCCATGCCCAGCAAAAGGTAAGTAATACTCAGGGACGCAGGCATGGGTGCCAACTTGTAATTATGTGATATGACTCCAGTATTCTTAATTGCACTCAAAATATAATACTTGTAAAATTCCACCTGCCAATCCTTCTTATGACATTAGGACACAATAGAAACTCCCTTGTTTCAAACAACTCTTTGAATTGGTACTTTCCCTCCTGCATGCTTTATTTCTCTCACTAAAAGGCTCTCCCAACCCTTCCATCTTGCTTAATCTAAGACGCTTATTCAAGACAGCATAATGCTTTTCTACTACTTTTCATTTCATTCTTTCTGGAAGTGATTTCTTTGTAAAAATGCCACAGTAGAGCTACTCGCAATATTCCCTATTAATGTTAATCAATAAGGATGCAAATTAGGTTCATCACCCATCTGAGGTAACTTCATTTTAATCCTATTTATTTATTTATTCATTCATTTATTCATTTTATTTCCTGACTGCACCCACCTTCCTCCTCTGCCCCCAGTCCCACCCTTACAAATTCTTCCCCTTATCACTCCCTCCCCTTCTCCTCAGAGTAGGGGAAGTCCCCCTTGTGTACCCACCCCACCTAGGACATCTAGTTCCAGCAGGACTAAGCACATCCTCTCCCACTGAGGCCCAACCCAGCAGTCCAGTTAGTGGAAGGGGATCCAATAGCAGGCAACAGAGTCAGAGACAGTCTCTGCTCCAGTTGTTAAGGAACCCACATGAAGACCAAGCTGCAATCTGCCACAAATGTGTAGGGGTCCTAGGTCCAGTCCCTGCGTGCTCTTTGGTGGATGGCTCAGTCCCTTCGAGCAGCCGTAGGTTCAGGTTAGTTGACTCTGTAGGTCTTCTTGTGTTATCCTTGCCTCCTCCAGCTGGCTCAATCCTATCCCCGACTCTTCTACGAGGCTCTTTGAGCTCTGCCTGATGTTTAGCTGTGGGTCTTTGAATGTGTTTCCATCTGTTGCTGGATGAGGTCTCCTTGAAAGCTTTCATCCAGAGGCAGATTTAATCCTTTTTTTCTAGGTCTACCCACACTGATAATTCTGGGACTGGGTCATATGTAACACATCTCTCCGTGGTTTATTTAAAACCATGTCTTTCCTACCATGTTTTCAGGCAGGAGCTGGCCCAGTCCCTCTCTGAAGTGGGGACGAGAAAGGGTCATTATCTTGGGCATCTTTCCTCTGGGTGCCAAGCACCCATGTTTGAAGACATTCCCTCACACAGGCATCCATGTACAATAGCTCCAACTCGCCTGTAGTCGTTCTGACAAAGTCCAAGCAGGGTTCTTTGCATAACCTCCTGGCCCTGGCAGGAGGGCTCTAGGCAGCTGCCAGCATCACTGTCCCCATGTGTACCTCTTCTGAGTGGTCCCTGAAGGTGGCAGCGGTTAAGGCCTTAGGAGTTGCCTGTGTTTAATAGCAAATGCTCAACTCTTTCATCACTATTTATCTCCAGTATTTGCAGAAAGGTACCTTTAGCAGATTTTTTTCAGACATCTGTAAACTTAGCAGTAGAATTCTCAGAGTCATTGAGGACTAGAGAGACAAGACCTGGAAAAGAGGCATTCTTCAGAATGGTATGGGTTCCTGCAGGCCCTGTGGTGTCTGCGGCCGGTAGACCATACCTGTGGCCCAGCTGCAACACACTCTGCCTACACCTTTTCTCTCAATCCAGCTTTCTTGGACTTCCCATTTCCACAAAGGAAACATGTTTGCTTTGGTCCTCATATCCATCTGTATTATAGTTCTTAAGTAGATTCAAAAGTAGATACATGATTTTTCATTGTCTTTTTATTTTATTAGTGTGTGTGTGTGTGTGTGTGTGTGTGTGTGTGTGTGTGAGTTCTCTCCTTCCATTGTGTATTCTAGCTATCAAAATCAGTCATCAAACCTCATGACAAGGGCCATCTTATTTGCCCACTTTCTGTTGTCATTACTATAAATGTCACCTTGAGGGGCTGGAGAGATGGCTCAGCAGTTAAGAGCATTGACTGCTTTTCCAGAGGTCCTGAGTTCAATTCCCAGCAACCACTTGGTGGCTCATAAACAACTGTAATGGGATCCAATGCCCTCTTCTGGTGTGTCTTAAGACACTTACAGTGTACTTCTATAAATAAAAATTAATTAAAAAAATAGATGTCACTTTGATTATCGTTATTCTAGTGCTTAATTAAATAAAAGGTAATGCTTTGCTTTCTTTTCCTTTGCCTGTCCATTTACCTTTTATGCGTTACTTCAATAAATGTTAGTGGCAAAGTCTGACTGAAATCCGCAAAGGAAAATGGGATAAAGGGAAATGACTTCTTTTTTCTTAGATTGTGGACAGAGGACTGGAGTCAATCAGCTTCACTCTCTTTCCACATTAGTCAAAATCTCACAATGACTTAGATGAAATATGTTGATCTTTTCATTTTCCCCTTGTAAATATGCCTTCCATAATCACTTTAATATGATATTAATGATTAATAAGTTTAGTTTCACCAATACATTGCATATATTTCTGTCATATTTTGGGGCTTTTCTTGGATTATACATCCTACCTTTAATAAGTTTATTATATTAGTATTGGTTGTCAACAACATCTTACTAAATCCTATTGATTTTGTTTAATGTGCTTTGTCTTCAGTATAGAAATTCATCAAGTTTTAAAGTGTTTAGAATAGTGCCTTTTACATTTTTGTTAAATAACACATTCACAAAACAGTCACTGATTTTCTGTCTGTTATATCCCCTTTGGCTTTATTATATATTTAATACAGTTTTTTATTTTATCATTTAGACCTGTAAGCACATGACTTCCATTTATTCTGCTATCCATAAATAAGTCCAGGAAAATATATTTTTTTTCTCATTGTCTTGTCAACTTCTTTTAAAGAACTGAATTCTTGCCTTTTGATGAACAGATAAGATATTAAAAAGAGTATTTAGGCAGTGGGAGCTCCTCATATTTGCTAGATAGAGCCTTTTCCCAAGTAACTACAGGCCACAGACTGCGTTCTTTATAAGTTCTATTTGTTGGGTGTGTTCCTGGAGTATTCCCGTAACAATTACAGACCTTGCTGTTTTTACTTCATTCCTAGTTTCCCTACATATATTGTCAATTTGATAATTGCACATATTTTTCACTTCTACTCACTAAAGTAGTGAACTCACCAGAAAAAAAAAAGTTTTGCTCATAGTCTGAGTTTTCTGACTAAAAGCAACTTTGATCAACTAGAAGCCAAGAGTTTGAAAACTGATCAGGAACCTGAGTCATTAACTAACTACCATTAACTGTAGTCTCTAAGCTTTTATCTGGAAAGTGGCACAGGGCCTCAGGATATACATTATAGTCATAGTGGGAAGTCTATCTGTTCTGAATGTATTTGATTTGTTTTTAACACTTATCCTAATTCTGTTATAAGAAGGCTTGAATTTCCTATTTAGGTACTCCTAAACCAACCATCAAGTGGTTACACAATGGTAGAGAGGTGACAGGACAAGAGCCTGGTGTTTCTATCTTGGAAGATGGCGCACTGTTGGTAATCGCTTCTGTCACACCACACAACAATGGCGACTACATCTGTGTGGCCATCAATGAAGCTGGGACCACAGAAAGGAAATACAACCTCAAAGTTCACGGTAAATGTGGATTAAAACACTAAAGCCAAGTAGCTAAAAGTATGAGTTTCTAATTTTTGCGTATTTAAGTCTTTTAATCAATATATTATTACTTAATATTAATGTGAATGAATTAATATCAAACAGAAGGTAGGAAATTGGTTTGTATTTTTCATTGTTCAACATTTCATGCAATTTTTATTTGAAGCTTTACATCTTTCAAAATTTAAATAGGAGATAAAGATGCAGTATGAAAAACTGTTTCCCTTGGTAAGTCATTTGCATAACTTCTCCAGAGCAAAACAATCAGTTTCACATACTCATTGGCATAACTTCTCAGAGATTTCCCTAAGGCAAAAAAGCATGAAATCTTTATAAAAAGAATATAGATGATAGAATATTATATCCACTCTCTGTACCTGGGCTATTTCATTAAACAATCTGTAGTGAATTATTCTAGGTCTTTAACTGTTATTTATAACATCTCTCTGGATGAGTTCATAGGATTTATTTAACTTTTCTCTACTAATATATTAGCATTATACTAATTAGTATTGTAATATAAATAAGTATTCATATTGTTACCAGTTTTTTAAACTATTTAAACTTTCATAAATAATGTGTTTGTAATATAAATATTTATATTGTCACCCATTTTTTAAACTATTTAAACTTTCAAAGAAAATTTTATCCCTGTGTCATTTTGTTGGGAGTATATGAATTTTAGGTTTTGGTGACTATGGTTTTTATAGACACAGTGTGGTAGTCATTTCCATGGTCAAGTAGTGAGTGCTATATTGCTTAAACAAATCTCCTAAGACTGTCAATACGTCAAATAATTCTTCCTTAAAGTTATCTTAAATGTCATTCTGAACTTACAACCCTGCCGTAAAACACACCATTACATGGGGATTTTTATTTTAAATGTGTTGGCTGACACTTCTTATTTATAAGAAAGCATATGTTTGCACATGATTACCTTTTCTACCCTCTCTTATCTTTGAAGTTTCTCTCTAAAGGGCTTTGTGGAGACACTTGAAGCTCCTGTTGATTACAAGACTATCCAGTCATACTTCTTTTATTTTGCAGTTCCACCAGTAATTAAAGATAAAGAACATGTGACCAATGTATCTGTGTTGGTAAACCAACTGGCCAGCCTCTACTGTGAAGTAGAAGGAACTCCGTCCCCTGTCATAATGTGGTATAAGGATGACATCCAGGTAAATGGAGACAGCCAAATGTGCACAATTCCCTGCCTCTATACCTGAAATAAACTGTTCAGTTGTGAATTTCTTCTCAGTGATAACAAACACTGGTTTTCTGTTCTCCTTGTGGAGTTTTATTAGCTTTGGAAATAACAGTCCTTTGTCTCATGCAGGTGACAGAAAGCAGCACTGTTCAGATTGTGAACAGTGGCAAGATTCTAAAACTCTTTAAAGTGTCTGCAGAGGATGTGGGTAGATATTCCTGCAAAGCAATTAATATTGCAGGCACCTCTCAGAAGGACTTTAGTGTCAATGTACTAGGTAAGGAAAAACTTCTTTTTAAAATAAACCTACGCATTACATGCATTTCTTACTGTGTGCCGAAATAGATATAAAATAAATTGATAGGAGAAATACCATTTACATCATTCTTTTAGTAGGTTGTTTTTCATCTTAGTTATCTATAATATAAAGATGGCTCTGATTCATACATCTCAAGGTACCATGAACTTAAAAGTGGTACAGTGTGTGTCATCAGACTTCTCCAGATGGTTGCTAGGTAGAGAAGTGGTTATTTATATACATAGGTAGCTGTGAGATGCAGTGCAATGTATTGTGGACATCTGAAACTAGTAGGCACTTCCTCTGTTTTCTTTAGAGCTCCTGAAGTTTACCCCTGTTCTATGACTACTTCCTAATTGTCTGCTTCTTTCCAATGCATAGTGAAGGCATATTTTTATTTCTGATAGCCCCTTAACTTCCTTCCGGTACCTACTCTTTACCAGTCTTACCCGTTCTTCATCCAGCAACCAGAGGGGTCTTTATATAAATATCTTATCAAGTCAGACCTCTTCCCCACTGAACCCCTTTACTGTCCAATGATTTAATGAAGATGAATATCAGACCACTCAACATGAAACAAAAGAGGGAGATAGATGGAGGCAAAATTACACACAGGCACTTTCATTTGTATAATTCCAAGGATAAAATTGAGTATATTTTTTCATATTGTATATCACACTCATATCAAGTTTTGTATAGATATCCATCAAAAGAGATAAAAAAGACTAAAGTAAACATGACATGCTAGGTAGAATATGATCCAAAGGAGATTATATTGCCCATGTCATTCATTAATGTAAATTCACAGCAATAATGATTTGGATCATATGAACTTTGTGGCTCAATTACATTCTGTGAGTTTTGCACATGACATAGTATATACCTCAGAATGACTTCTGTCCTATAATCATGCTTGTAGGTAATTGTCCTGATAACAAAATTTCATAGACATATTCCTGGATTTTAACTTAACATTTGGGTGCAGTGTGATGAGAAAAGGAGTTAGTTTTCTTGAGATGTTTTGTTTCTGACATTAAACTCTTGTTGAAATATTTTGATAACCACTAACTGCCTGATTTTTTCCCACATCTCTGTACTAAATCATATATGTCATGAGAAAAATGTGTTTGTTCAAGTTCCACCCAGCATACTAGGTGCCAGCTCCCCAAGTGAAGTCTCAGTTGTTCTTAACCACAGCATCACCCTGCAGTGTCCTGTCAGAGGCACGCCCTTCCCTGATATTCACTGGTTCAAGGATGGCAAGTGAGTATCTTGTCTGTATTTGTTCAAGAGTGTAACTTATAGGATACAGATCTATCAATACATAGGGCCTACCTCCTTATTCATCACCTTAAAATATATACATTATTTAATGAGAGAGAAACAATGTTGCATTTTAAAAGTAACATTTTAATAAACAATCTTCTAGTTATATCTTCCAATTTTCAAATAACAAAGCTCTTTATATATTTGGGGAGTTTATAAGAGAAAAAGATTTATGATTATTGCACACCAAAAATCTCTGCATTTATATTATCGTAAAATCTGATTCCAATGAAGAAATAGTTAGGCCATTACATGGGATTGAACTATTGAGAAGGAAAATGTGCTTGCAAGAATGTAATGAATGCATAGACTGTATCTGAATGAAGTGGGAAGTACAGACAGGAATTGCACTTCCTAGAGTGTAAGCCTCAAGGAAGGGCATTGCCCACACTGTAAAGGCTACAGTGGTCTATAGTGGCTCAAAGATTACTTTGCACAGTGTAGCTACAGTTTGTGCTATAATTTCTGTCTGAGGAGAAAGAATCTAAGGACTTAGTAGCAGAGAGTCTAGATTGGCCATGTATGAAATATAGGAATTCATTTTACATTTTCAAGAAATGAATGAGGCAGACACCATAGAAAAAAAGGAATTAGGGCTATAAATGGGCAATTTGAAATACAATCACACCTTTAGCACTAAAAGATTCTCATCCTCAACATTCTGGTGAATATAAATAGAATATAATTTTGTTTCTCATGGGTCATTTTTAAAAAGCAAAGGTTTGCAAATACCAAGTGCTGTCTGGATATGGGAAGTCAGAATACAGTCCTGGAGAGACTATGAAGCACTGCCCTTAGGGACACGTCGATGTTGTGTTTTAAAATTGTAATGCTCAGCCGCTGTGCTGCAGGAGTCACGCCTCCATTCTACAAGACTGAAGCGGACATGCATGTCCAGCAGGAGGCACATTTGCTGATTTTCTCTGCAATGCTGCCGGGGCAGATGAGTGAAAACCGCCAATGCCAGACTTTAGGAGATAGATAACACATACGACCGGGATATCCGTCTCAAGTAACCCACAGCTACCTAACAGAGCACCAAGGGACGCAGGAGAATAGCACGGTGTCATTTACACTAAAGCTTAGGTTTTTTCAGGGATACATTTAGGAATAAAAATTGTTTAGTGAAAACGGATGGAGAAAACCCAAACTGATTGTGACAAGAAGTCAGTGAGAAGTCACATCAGTGACAGTACATCAAGAATGATTTTCAGTGCTAACACCTAGGCTTATTTGTTTAAGTTTTGTGTTACCTTTATAGTTATGATTAATAAAATGCCAAAGTTTTATGGATTTAAGTAAGATGTTATCAAATATTCACTCTTTTAAAAATACATCTCTAAATACTCTACACCAGTGGTTTATGACGTTTCGGGAATCCAACAACCCTTTTGCACGGGGAAACTAAAAATGGATCTATGAAATAATTTTTTCTAGGCCTTTATTTTTGGGAGATCCTAACATTGAACTCTCAGACAGAGGACAGAATTTGCATCTGAGAAATGCACAGAGAAGTGACAAGGGACGCTACCAATGTACTGTGTCCAACACAGCAGGCAAGCAAGTCAAGGATATAAAACTCACTGTTTACGGTGAGTGTGACTTTTCTCATGTGGATACCATTATAAACACTTCAATTATAAGTTGAAAACTGATGTTTATTCTACTGTTTATTGTCCTTTTTCTCCATAATGAATACTTAAGAATGTTATGCAAGTAAAGAGAAGGCGTCTACCTATATGTTGTAAACTTTCACAATGCATTCAGTTTTTAAATGCAATTTATCCTTAGTTATGGATTTATTAAAATTATTAGGCAATTTTAATATGGTAAATCTTTCCCTAATTTGGTAGGTATAAGCATAAACCAAATACTTGTGTCCTTCAAATGTTAAAAAAAAAACTTTTAAAGAGTATATAAATGTACAAAACACACTGAAGCAACTAGCAAACCAACAGTTCAGTTGTTATATTTTATTCTACCTTGGCTTTTATCCTGACCGTGTGGTAATATTTTTAATGTCATGTATTGTTCTATTTTTCTCATTGATTCTCTATCATAAATAATGTGTCTTAGTTACATTTCTATTGCCATGACAAAACACTGTGATCAATGCAGCTTGTAAAAGAAAACATTTGATTTGAGGATTGCAGCTCCAGAGGGTCAGAATCCTTACCCATCATGTCAGGGAGCTTGGCTGTGGGCAGATAGTAATGACACTGGAACAGACAGGGCAACATGGGAATAGCATGGGCTCTTCAACCTTCAGATCCCACTCTCAGGGAAACACCCCTCTAACAAGGCCATACCTCCTAATCCTTTTCAAACAGTTCCCTGAACTGGGAACCAGGTATTCAAATACATGAGCCTAGCAGGGCCATTCTCATTCAGAAAACCAAATAATGTATGCCCCATTTTCACTAAAAATTTCAACTACCAATTAAGTTGATGATTAAAGTCATTTTTATGAATGGAACCATTAAGTAGACACATGAATGGCATGCCACAGGCACAGACTTACACAGAATAAAAGAACAGAACTCTGTTAGTGGATCTTAGCAAGCATCCACTCCCTACGCTGCTGTCACCCTTTCATAGAGTGTGTAGCACTTGAAGAAAGAGTCACATACTTCAGTACTGCCTCATTACAGGCTCCTTTCAATCCAAAGAGGCCACCTACCCTCTTTCATGTTGTACTAGTTCATTTTCTTCATATCACTTTCTGTTATTCGCTAAATTATAAGGTTTTGTTTGTTAGATATTTATTGCTAAGGAGATTCTAAACTTCCTAATAACAGACTTGTATTTTGCATGCCTCCACTTTGCTGGCTAATATAAAGCAGCTCTAAAGACATATTGTCCAAATGACAGCAGCCAGTAGTCATATGTGGCTAGTGAGAAGTCACTGAAGCCTGAGAGGTACTATAAGCATGAAATGTTCACTAGATATCAATGATGCTACAAATACAAATACTGTATGAGATATATAGTTAATAATTTTATGATTATTCTAAATTTGTAATTGGAATATATTGGACTAAGTAGAATGAAATGTTAAAATTTATTTACCTATTTTCCTTTTATACTTTAATTGTGGCCTCTAGAGAATTTAAAAATTACATATATGGCTTAAGTTATGTTTTTATTGGATAGCAGTTTCAGTAATTAATAAGAATGTAGGCGTTAGAGACGGAAACACTTGTGTTTTTATCCAAACTCTGCCACCCACTAGCTTTGTGACTTCATATGAATTTCCTCGCCCTCTAAATTTTCCTTTTCTCAATGGAATTAATAATATTGTTTCTATCAGGATAAAATGCTAGATATATTAGCAAGTTTTATTTGCCTTATTTTATTTAGGTCAATATATGTTTGTTATCATTGTCTAGCAATACCACTGCCTTAAAATTTAAAATAGGTATATACTCTAGCTCTTTCCTTGCTTTTTCTCCTTTTTCCTTTGTTTCTTTGTTTCTCTCTGTGGTTCACTCTTAGCCTACCTTTACCTGAAACTCATCCCTCTGATTACTAAGGGTTGAGATTGCAGATGTGTGCCTCAACACCTAGCTCAAATCTAGCTTGATTTGTAATGATTAACTGCATTTAAAAATCAGACTTTTAAAATTTAGGTGTCCGTTTCAAGTTTTATTATCTCTTTTTCATCAAAGAAATTATATTTAAAGCAGATTTTTTTAAATCATTTATGTGTAAAAATGAAAGCCTGCTTGGGAAATCTGTCATGAAAAGACATGTCCTCTATAAAAGTACCATCACTGGAAGATTCACTGTATAGATGCCAAGTTAAACAAAAATGTTATTACCATCATTGCCTGCCTACCTGAGCCAGCCACTGAAACAACAAACGCAGTGTCTCCCCAGGCTGCTGTATTGCTGCCAGCATCTATATGAATAGCGTGGCACTTCAATAAGACTCCTGTTTCTGTGGGACTTGGATTTATTCTCTTTGAATCCACACCTTCATGCTGTGTGATGCCCTCAGGCACCCAGAAGAGAGAGCTTCTGGGATTGTCTGGTTGAAAGGCAATGCTATATTGAGAAGTTCTGAGTATTGTAATTCAGGAAACAATATCCTTTCTTTTCTAGCAAGCTGTCCTGTGCCTTCAAGTGGGTAGCCTTAAGGTTACTTTACTTCATTTGTGAAAATGTAAATATCATGAATGAAAAAAAAGCCCACAAATACTATACTTTAGGTAACTGAGAATAATGTGTACGTAGTTTTCAAATTGAGAGAATCTTTCAACCTAAAATTGATTTATTAGTTTTCCTTATCTTCAAGTGAGGATGAGCAACAATAGAACTGAGTGTGAACATTGTATCTAAATAAGCAAAAAGAGTGGAGACATAGTAATTTGAAAAATCTGTATGGAAACACAACACTGCAGTAGCTTGCTAAGAAATGAATATAGATGTATAAAGAGGGTTTAAATGAAGTTACCCTATAATGAAAAGGCAACATCCAACTAAATGCCACACACTAGCAAATAAAAATCCCATTTCCAAGATGGGCTACTTCTTATTGAGTTGTTGGCCAGTGGTTTGCCATAGAACCTCCAACATTCCAGACTATTGCTAACGGTCTTGGTCACTCTTCAAAATTTGATAAGACCCTGCTCCTGAAGACACCTCATATTTGGTTTTTAGAACATGGAGGAATCAATCTGGTACTAACTTGGAAACCTCATCCCTACTGCTAAGATACTGAATGGTGCTATGCACAATCCTAGAGGGGGAAAATGGAATTATCAATGTCACCAGTTGTGAATCCTGCCGACTATATTAACAACTAGCCTGACAAGCTGTACTTACTGTGTAACAGGGGCACAAGCATGGGAGTAACCAGTCACTTTCTGCTTCTGTTTGGAGCTAAGGCTTCATCCATGAGATGGAACCCAAAACCATACCTATTTTATTCTGCTAAATGGACATAGTATTAAAACATGATGTACCTATAGATCAGTATATCTCTTAACCCTCTTCAGATAAACTCCTACTTAGAAGAGATGGTGATTAATACAGAGACCGTCAATAGGTTAGCACATGGAGAATACAGACTGTGGATTGCTCAGGACTAAATGAGATGTATATATCATACTCTTCCACACAAGACTCAGAAATCTTCCATGAAGAGAGGGGGGAAGATTGTAAAATCCAGAGGTGGTGAATAACTTCCAGAGACTGTGTTATATGTAGAATGGAGCAGTTGCACATATGAATTCACAGCAGTTTTGACCACATACACAGATCTTCACAAGTTCAAGGCAAACAAAATATCAGTATAGTGCTTGGGAGATGGACACAAAATTATTCAAGAGGGCTAGCTTTTTCTGTCATCCAAATTGATGGCAAATGTTGATATATTATTGATGAGTGGTAATGAGATTTTATCTGATGTATCTTTGAAGATGTGATTCTCATACACTAGATAGGTTCTGCTCAATTCTGATGTTACTTTCTTAACATGATTTTTTATTGAATATATTCATTTCTAGGAAAGCATTTATAAAATATAACATTTGATTGTATTCTTTTGATATTTGCTTTTTAGCATTCCATTATAAATGGGCAATTAATCAATTCTAGTTGAAAACTATATGTAAGATCCTGTTTCAAGGATAAATAAGGATGTCTGGGATGGAAACATGCACCAATATCAAACATTGGTAGAATAGTTGTGTGGATTCAGAAGATAAAATAAAAATGTGGGTGAATAAAGGTCTCAGTTCTGATGTGAACTTTTGGCACCCTGAGAAATGTGTTAGCCTTACACTACTTGAGTTTGAAATAATCAAATAACTGCTACAAAATTAATATTGCATATTTAGTGTCTTGTGTTTTGATTTTAAATTAAAATCAATGAAAGACACAATTTAAAGCAAAATGAATTTCCAAAGCTCTTCAATATTTAGTAACACTATTTAAATGTAACTTCTCATTGAGAAAAAACAGGAAATTTAGTCTCTTCCCTGAACTTAACAAATGAAGCCTCACCAGTGCCACGGCACGCGGCTGCGGCTGTTGTCAGCCCGGGTATTCAGTTCTGCTTCTCAGGAGGGTCACACGATTAGTGGTGTCCTTGTCAGTAACAACAAAGAAAATACACCATTGGCACCAGGGACTCATTAACACACAGCCATTCTGCACAAAGAACTTGCTGAGAAGTAACACAGTCACGGCACACACATGTTTAAATGTCACATCTCCAAGCTCTGTACACTTCACTAATTCTTTTCTTGCTTCCATTTTTTTTTTTTACCATCATCAGTTGTGACAGATCTTAGCAAATTCCAATTCATATAGTGTTGCTTGGAATTCCCTGAGGATGTTTTTTTATCAATATTTGTTCTACATAGATTGTTCTTAGTGACTAATCCTTCACTTGGCCAAACTGCATTGACCACCGCCCCCCCCCCAAGCCCCAGATAAGCCAGGACAGCTTAGTAATGGTAACATCTGTCATTATGTCAAAGGCAAGAATCGTCCACAGAATAAGTAGCCCTTTAAAACTGAGTATTCATAACGCCCCTAGAGTCACCAGGTCCTCCGTCATGCTCACTGAAGACCTGCCAATCATCTACTGACTTTCTCTGGATATACTCTTCAGCTCTCGTAATTTTTTTCTGAGACTTTATCTATTCTTAAAAAATATTTTTTATTAAATAATTTTACATGTATTAAATTTATAAAATTATTTTATTTATATTTCAAATGTTGCGCCCCTTCCCAGTCCCTCCTCCCAGAGTTCTTGACCACGTCCCCTCTCCTCTTTGCCTCTGAAAGGGTGCTCTCCCACCCTCCACCCAACTGCTTCCCCTCCCCCACCCAAGCATTCCCCTTCCTAGAGGCATCAAGTGTCTACATGATGAGGCATATTCTCTCTCACTGAGGCCAGACAAGGCAGTCCTCTGCTACATATATGCCAGGGGCCACGTACCAGCCCATGTATACTCTTCAGTTGGTGCCTTAGTCTCTGGGAGCTCTGAGAGGCCCAGATTAGTTGATACTGCTGGGCTTCCTATGGGGTTGCCATCCCCTTCAGCTCCTTCATTCCTTCCCCTAACTCTTCCCTAGGGGCCCTCGACCTCAGTCCAATGGTTGGCTGTAAGTATCTGCATCTGTCTCAGTCAGCTGCTGGTAGAGCCTCTCAGAGGACAGCCATGCTAGGCTCCTGTCTCCAAGTACAACATGACATCAAGAATAGTGTCAGGGATTTTTTTTCTTTGCTCCTTTGGTATGACTTTTGCACTTTAAATGAGGCTTTGGTTTGTGTTGCTTTGTTTATCGTTGCTAACTTGTTTGGCTACTCTAATATGATCTAGCTCATGAACTACTGAAACTGTGCTGTGACTTTGCTCTTTTTCTGAAATGTGGAACCAGAAAGGAAAGTGGTACAGACAGTTTGGACTTAGAGATCCAAGTAATCACCTGTATATGACCACAAATGTCTTGTCATTAATATGCATTTTTGCTAAACTAAAAATGTAGGTAACCATAGCATTTACTATCGTGATTCAGATGCTGAATTTGCATTTGTTTTTAATCTTCTTTAGTTCCACCTAGCATTAAAGGAGGCAATGTTACCACTGAATTATCAGCGCTGCTCAACAGCATAGTCAAATTGGAATGTGAGACACGGGGGCTCCCAGCACCTGCCGTTACTTGGTATAAGGATGGCCAGGTAGTCTCATCCAGCTCACAAGCACTTTATATTGACAAAGGACAATTTCTCCACATTCAGAGAGCACAGGTCTCTGACTCAGCAACGTATACATGTCATGCATCCAACGTTGCTGGAACGGCTGAAAAATCATTCCGTGTTGACATCTATGGTAAGGATATATAGATATCTTAACTGAGTGCTTTCTAATATCTTGACATCTAGCTGCTTCGCTAATGAAGCCTTGGTGGGAGATTTTTTTTCACTGTATAGAGATAAGAATTGGAAGATTTTGTAATAATACAGAAAATTGTTTACAGAAGCTAAGATTAGCAAAATGTAGTTCATTCCTTTAACCATCAACCATTTCATTTGAAACTTGGAGCATCTTAACCATTTGGTTTTTAGCAATAAGATAAAGTGGTTGTTAGGATTAAGATCAGTCTTGGTGCTTTTGTTTGCTCTATGGTCCATAGCATTCCAGAATAAACAGAATAGTTGTAGATTGGCTGAGTCAAGAAATTCTTCCCTCACCAGCTTAGGGGGAAACAGGCATGTAGGAAGTTCCTGTGGTCAGTGTATAAGAAAAATTTTCCCTTTTATTTATTTAAGAGGTTCTTTTATGACTAGGAGAAGAACGACCTTAAATATTACTATTTTTCCCTCTCAGTTCCTCCAATAATCGAAGGTGACTTGACCACTCCTTCAAATAAGCAAGTCATTATTGGTCAATCATTAATCCTGGAGTGTAAAGCTGCTGGCAACCCTCCTCCCATTCTTACTTGGTTAAAAGATGGTGTGCCTGTGAAAGCCAGCGACAACATCCGCATAGAAGCCGGTGGGAAGAAACTCGAAATCTTGAGTGCCCTAGAAGTTGATCGGGGACAATACATATGTGTGGCTACCAGTGTGGCAGGAGAACGGGAAATCAAGTATGAAGTTGATGTCTTGGGTAAGTAAGGATGCTAGGGCCTGAACTGTGAGACTCAGAGTGTTGGATCATGTGCTAATAATGCAATCTAAGTCCATGTGTAGTGGACTTTTCAAGTCTTTACAAGTGGTAGGGTTCTCAATAGAGCCCCCAGATCTAAAATCCTTGCTGATCTTCTCATAACGCTACCCACCACGGGTTGCAGTGAGTGACAAGGTGCTTTTTTGTCATAACCACTTTGTCCAACTGCAGAAAAGAGTCTCTGGACTGGTGCAAATCATCTTGCAACCTTGTGACTCTATAATTGGAGCTAGAAGATTCTAAAGTAGATGTTACTATGACAATAAAACAATATAAAACAAGGATAAACTTTACATTAGCATAGCATCTATGGCACCACAATGTGTGACAGAGAAAATTCCGCAGTGACAGAAATGCATTCATCCTGGCAAGTGCTTATTGCAAAAGGCATATATCTTCAATCTTCTTGAGTATTGAACTCCTGTGAACAATATCAACTTTCTAAGCTACTACTTTGAATTGTTGGATGTCAGGGTGTGTTCCTTCCTGTAGACATTTCTTTGCCTGCTACAGTCTATCTTTTTATTTTGGTCTGTCTTTCTTTCTAGTGCCACCGGCTGTGGAAGGAGGAGAAGAAACATCTTACTTCATTGTGCTGGCAAATAACTTACTAGAGCTAGACTGTCAGGTCTCAGGCTCTCCCCCACCAACTATCATGTAAGCATTTTGGTATGTCTTCTAAATACCTCTCTCACTTTTTAATATAAGTGTTGGGAGTTGTCTGGAAAGATTTTGACATTGAGAAGTATCAGTTCAAAATTGTGTTCTTCTTTGAAAAGATATAGTTTATATATAAGGCAGCTGGTACTTGGTACTCAAAAAGCACATATATTGGCACAATTGGAGAAAGTTCTATATATTAGATAATCTATTTTTAGTCAGAAGATAAAGAGTATTAAGCACTATGAACATTAGACCTCCCTGAGGCATGGACACATGTAACAGACTACTAAATAAAAAGAAGAATAGAAACACAGGGGAAAGGGGAGAGCTCAGCATGCTTATATTCTTGCCCTGATTGCCTGTCTCCTTATTACATACTCAAAGCATTAGTGATATTCAATTATGAAGCATGCAAAGGGATATTTGGATGACTACAGTTCATAAATTGTAAAGTGATAACCCCCCAAACTATAAAACTCTATGATTTCAGTATTTTATTTACAGACATTGCAAGCACATTTGCATCTCATTGGTTAATATTATTTAAATATTACAGTGAATAAGTATCACTTGTCCCTTTCTGCAACCTAGACTGGCTAGAAGGATAATGAACTCATTTTAGAGTTCCTAAGTTCCAACTCTCTGCCAGTCTTTCTGAGCAACCATTTCCTTTTCTTTTCTCCATCTTATTTTATAGCAGTTGGTTAGGAGATTAGGTGAATGAATAGCAGATAGGAAATAAAGAATACGCACAACCTCTAGGAAAATGCTTATATGCAATATATATCTAAATTACTTTTTGCCCTTTTCTATAGGTGGCTAAAAGGTGGTCAATTAATTGATGAGAGAGATGGATTCAAGATCTTACTAAATGGACGCAAGCTGGTTATTGCCCAGGCTCAAGTGTCAGACACAGGCCTTTACCAGTGTGTGGCAACAAACATTGCAGGGGACCACAGGAAGGAGTTTGAAGTGACGGTTCACGGTACGCTAAGGAAGAGATGGGTGTGGTGCATTTGAAACTATCCTCGGCTCTATTCACCATCTAATTCAGACGGGAGTGGAGTCATCTGGAGAAGTCTTGAGTTGTATAAAGTAATGCGAAAAGGGAAGCTGTCGTTAAATATGGAAGATTCTTTTCCTGATGCAGAGACTCAATCAAAGAATCACATGAATTTGGTTAGACAAAAATTAAGTGTTAACAAGTATATTGTATGTGGTGTCAAAGGGTGGAGAGGGAGATAAAATATGAGGGAAGAGGAAGGTAGCAACTGCTCAGTAAATGGGGTTATGTCAAGCTTTAAAGATTTGACCCAATCAGGAATGATCATAAGCAGGGTTTTCCAGAAGCAAGGCTTAGGGTACAATTGCAGGTTCCAGGAACATAAGTACATTCACAGAACTGGCCCGTTAAGGTTATGACCATGAATCTAACGACAAGAACAAACCTCTGCCAGGGCATTATGTGTCCCACTTGCCAACAGAACTTGAGAAGGAAGGGACTGGAACCAGAAACTGAAGAGACATTTGGAGTACACAGGAGAGGAATCTGTGAATATCAGCTACATTCTTTCTTCTGTCTCTGTAGACTCTCTTTTAAATTTTGTTTTTTCATGTCCCACAATTAAACACAAACAAATCTAGCCCACAGTCTCAATTCCAGATTCTTGAGAGAGAACTAACTGGCAAATTCAGCTTCAATCACTTTATGACCCAGGTCAGCCTTCCTAAAGACAAAGTCAAATGTATAAATACTGCTTGAATGTGAAGCTAGTTTAATGAGGTCACTTCAAAGAAATGTATGTTAATTATCAATTGGGAAAAGAAGCCAATAGGTATGAGCCAAACATACATGTCAGGTCTCAGCAACCATAGGGACATTTTGGTTATTTGAATAATTAAGACTCAGTACTAAAATGGATAAATATTATAATTTAAATGCAAGATGAAGCTGTCTCATTTCATTTCTAAAATAAATTATGTTTAAATTATTTAAATTGTATTTTAAATATTTAAATTAATATTTTAAATAAATGATTAATAATGGTTTTAGATTGTTATTTTTAAAATTTAAAGCTTCAGGTCCCTTTGCATATTTTAAATGTTTTTATTAATCCTTTGAGAATTTTATTCAACCATATGATATAGCTTGATCACATACACCCATTTCTTCCTCTACCTCCTTCCAGATCCATCCAACACATATATCCCAACATCATGCCTAGAATTTTTTTGTCTAACCCAGGGTTCTTTTGTGCTGCCCATATAAGTGTGGGTTCCTCACACATTCTTTGAGTTCTGTGACATCATTAGTTGTGATTTTCGTTCTCTCCCACCCTTCTTTTCATCTAGTTCCTCCAACAATCAAGTCCTCAGACCTTCCTGAGAAGACTGTGGTGAGATACAAGCCAGTCACCTTGCAGTGCATAGCCAACGGCATTCCAAACCCATCCATTACATGGCTGAAGGATGACCAGCCTGTGAACACTGCCCAAGGAAACCTCAGAGTGAGTATAAGATACTGAGCCGGATGCAGGCAGCTTCATTGGTCTTGCTGATTCTATCATCTCATTCTTCCTTAATTATAGATTTTCCTAGAAGACACAGTAGAAATTTGGTTAAAATGTGTTTTTTTTCATTTCTTAATGGAATTAAGACTGATAGAGATTTTAGTATAGGAGTTGGTGTGATGATTTTGATTTATGCCTTCCAAAACTGATATCAAATAAATAAAAATTATTTCTGTCTAACATATTGACTGTGCCCTCTTGGTATTTATGTGTTAGTGAATATTTTAAAGAATTAGAAACTAGGTTAGCAGTTGAGTAGATGACAGATTTCTAACTATATTACCTAATTGATATACTTAGAAATCAGAAATAGCTGGACCAGGTGGTATCGGTGAGTATATTCAGCTATTCAGGAGCTTGGAGCAGGAGATTGATGTTCTAGCCTACTGTGGCTACAAAGCAAGTTTGAGCCTGCCCTAAGCAAGCTAGTGAATCCCTGTCTTGAGTTCTTTCTCTAACAGAAATGATATAGATGTCTGCTTGCTTATTAAGTCTGCTCCATATCTGGTAGAATTAAACTTACACTTCTGGATGAAAGAAAAACTCAGTACATAGACTTCAGATACAGTCCAGTAAATGATTGCTTATCCTAGAAAGAGGAAGAGAGAGAGAGAGAGAGAGAGAGAGAGAGAGAGAGAGAGAGAGAGAGAGAGAGAGAGAGAGATTAGCTAGTCACACAAACAGAATTTAAAATTTAATGACTATATTATAGAGGGAATAGAAAGGGGTCCGGACAATCTGAGGAAAGCCTTTGAGCAGAATTCTGGAGAATGCATAGGATCAAGTGGGAAAGAAAAAACACCACTGAGAGTGTGGGTATAAGCAAAGGGGAGTGTGTGCTTCTTTCCTCTTAGGGATCTCAATGCAAAACAGTGGTCTGAGGAGGAGAGGAAAGGAAGAGGGGTGTTGGCATATAGCAGTGGAGAGTGACAGAATGACTTATGTCATACTAATCACCTTGTCTTTACAAAAGCAATTGAAGGTTTGAAGAGTTTGAACTGAGGTACAACATGAGTAGGTTTCCACTCTAAGTATAGTCACACACTACTTGACAAGGAGGATATATAGAAAAAAAGACATAATTCAGCACTTTTATCACTGAATAAACATCATTATATACCTTCACAACACTAGATGGCATAGCCTAGGGGTACACTTGAACTTGAAAGTACATGTCATCATTTATATGGACCACCCTTGGTGAAATCACTGCTATGTATAGTACATACCTGAAGTCAACTTGCGAGTTGGTAGGTAAAACCAGTTAGAACCAATTGGCATTTCTCTAGGAGACAGAGGTAAAAATTTGGTAGCATATACTAGTTACAGAGAAGAGGATACTCCGATACAATAGTTGAGTCATTGAAGATTAATGAAGGATAGTTTATGAAAGATGAGGGACACAGGAGTTGTGTAAGGAAAACTGAGACTCTAAATTACACAATTAAAGGGATGGTACTGACCACCGCTGAGATGGGACATTCTAGAAGAGTATAAGGAAAAGTATTATGATTTTCCTTTCAGGATTCTGGATTTCACATTAGTTTGAGGTACACTGGTGGAGGTGGTGAACTTGTCAGTGGGTCATTGTCAGTGCTTGTGGAGAGCTACAGAATGATATGGCTAGAAGTATTGGCACATTGTTCATACTTCAAATAAGTTAACCCAAAACATAAAGAACTAAAAGGAAAGACAAGAGAAGATCAAGCCAATGAAGGTGTCAAGAAGTTGTAACATTAAAAGCCAGGTGCAAAATTGCAGGGGTGAAAACATATGTATAAACGCACTGCTTAGCGTGATTGTACAGCTTGCCTGGAAAACAGGTTAGCTGGGAATTCACTTGGGACTTTGGAGAGATCATTTGGGGTTGGAATGTGGTGAGCCCGGAGGGCTGTGCTGAGTTCAGATTTCCTCCTGGGCAAAGTGGGGAGCCATGCGTGAGGTTTGAAAGCAGACTAGGGAAGGAATCAAATTTCCATCTTAAATAAATTATTCTGGCAACAGTGTGTAAGATAGATTAACAACTGGGGAGGTTGGAGACACTGGAACATCAGTTAAGAAGCCATCATAATCCCACAGTGGTGATGAACGTGGAAAACAGGAGATCTGAGACACATGGCTGTGGTATAATTAATAGAAGTCAATGTGGGCGCCAAAACCCAGATGACTGGAAAAATCGTGGGCGCCATTAAGCAAGACTGGGAAAATCCAATGACAAGTCAGTTTTAGGAATATGAGGGAATAATTTATGAATTTAGTTCTGGACAGTTTGCATGTTACCCTGTTCTAAGACTATGGGTGTAGAGCTCAAAAGACCAGCAGAAGCTGAGGCTGTAAATTTGGATGTGTGCTTTGGTTTTTGTTTTGTTTTGTTTTTACCAAAGTCATGGGGTTGGATGAAAACTCTAGAGAGTTACAATTCATGTTTGTGCAGCAGAAAGAGGAAGCAGTTTCTGTAAAATAATGTCCTAGGAGTGCCTGAGAGTGAGAATGAAGGAATACTCTATTTGTAATGTCCAGTGAGTACAGACCATCAAGAAGTCAGGACACCCAGTGCTGTGGATGGTAAGAGAGACTATGTATTTAACTGCAGAGACTACTGGGCAATGTGATTAGATGTTATTGGTGACTATGGAACAATCAATTTTAAAATACTGACCTTTGATTCACCAGCTTGAAAGTGGCATAGGCCTGGGTGCAGTGGAGTTAAGAGAGGGATATGGAGAAAGGAAGAATTTATCGGCATTTCTAGTATTCATATTTTATAACTTTTACAGTTTTTCTGGCCCCTGTTACAATTTCATCAAAAAGGATTGTTGCCTTAAAACCATTTATGAAGTGTTACATAAATGTGGTCATGTTTTTTTTTTCAGAGAGTTTAAATTTTCATCACATGCTTTATAGTCCAGTCTCTTATTCAATAGGGTTTTATGATTATACCAGCAGGCCAGCCTTAAGTTATTTTATTTTGTGTCTTCAGATGAATAAGAGTGAGTTTTTTAAAAGCAGTCTATTTTCTAATTCATAACAAAGTGCTCTGGCTCTCATACATTGAGTTAAGTAAGCTATAACACTATAATTAAACATTATACATTTAAATGAACTTTTCTATCTCAGTGAATGTTTTTAAACCTAAACACAAACTACTGCCATACTTTCTGTTCCCAATTAGATACAGTCTTCTGGTAGAGTTCTACAAATTGCCAAGGCTCTTTTGGAAGATGCTGGTAGATACACATGTGTGGCTACCAATGCAGCTGGAGAAGCACACCAGCACACTCAATTGCACGTGCATGGTAAGAGTATCTTTATGGCTCTCTCTTGTATGTGCGTATGCATGTGTGTGAGTGCATGCAGGTGGGGGTGTGCACACATGTGAGCAAATACACTTATGTAAGTTGCCAGTCAACTGCCAGTGTCATTTCTCCTATGCTATCCACCTTGTGGGATTATTATTATTATTATTATTATTATCATCATCATCAAAGTATTTTAAGTTTTTCAGAATATAATACATGTATCTTATATTCATATCAATGTACCCCTCCCTTCCCTACCTCCAACTCTTCCCATTTCCCCTGACTCCCTCATGACCTCTTCTATAATGATAGATCAGCACATGCATATACTGAGCCTACATAATATGGTTTGCATGTATCTACTATTGCCATTTTCCTAAACTGCCTTGTTTTTTGAGATAGTGTCTCTCACCTGACCTGGTACTTGATGATTAGGCTAGACCAGCTAGCCAGCTAGCCAGCCAGTCCTGGAGATCTGCTTGTCTCTCCCTCTCAAGTCAGTAGGATGAGAAGTAGTCGCTAGCATTCCCACCTTTACAACCCTCTTTAATGGGTGGTTGGGAAGTATAGGAGAAAAGGAAACACAAAGATTCTATAAGTTCCAAATGTAGAAAGAAAATGTTTAGTTTCATCTATATGGAAAACAACTACATAATTCATTGTAATTACAGTTGCTCATAAATGTCTTTAGTCTTCAGGCTGTTAAAGAGGATGCTCAAAGTTTTATGAGTGTGTGTGCGTGTGCGTGTGCGTGTGTGTGTGTGTGTGTGTGTGTGTGTGTGTGTGCGCGTGCACATGTACTTACATATTCTACATATGTGGAAACAAAAAGTTGATGGTGGGTGACATTCTTAATTGCTAGTGGCCTTATTTGTTGAGTCATAGACTTGTGCTGACCATTAGGCTAATCTGGCTAGGCAGTTTGCTCTGTGCACTTCCTGTGTCTGTCCTCCTGCTCTCGAGTGGCCAGAGGCTGTCACACCCACCCAGATTTTTACATGGATTCTGCAGAGCCAGACTCCAAACTCAGTTCCTCATCTTGCATGGCAAGTTTCTTACCCTCTGAGATATCTCCTCATTCTTCAACGTTTTGAAATGACTCATATGACTTTAAACAATAATCTGCTGCAGAAGATTTTGTTGAAAAAGGTGAAGTGTCAGGGTTGCGCCTCAACTTTGCCTACAATTTTATTGCAAGGCTTTTATTTTGTGAATTGGTGCTACCCTTGAGTCAGAATCTTCTCCTATGTGCTTTCATAAAGTGTCTGGATGTCAGCGGAGCATGTCAGCAACATCATGGCTTCACTGTAAACTTGGAAGACAGAGGCTTTGAATAGAAGGATTTGCTTCTCCACAGGTTTATCAGGACAAGGTCTGGACTTTTGACATCTCCATGTATATATTATTTATTTTGTTTTAGTCTTGTGGTTTGTCCAGCTTTTTATTTCTATAGATGTTAATTTATCCAAATATTCATACCACATTTACTGAGGGATCCAGCCTGAAATAACATCCCAGGATCTAACTTAATTCCAGGTACATGGTAGGTAGTTAATTTTTTTTTGACATATAGTAGGGCAAACTGAATAAATTTTAAAATGCCAGTAGGTCATTGAATGCTCCTAATTTGCTTCTTTACATATTTTCTTTTAATTGAGTGAGCCAGCAAAAATATTTTGTTCCCTAAATGTTTTGCATAAACTAATTTCTTCTGTCCATGATTCATCAAATGGAAACACCCACTATGAACACATTTGTACATATAAACATGTTCCTTAAGAATAATTAGTTTGAAAAATAATATCAAAAAGGAATCCATTTCTAATTGGCTCCTTATCCTTGAGAGGCCAAGAGCACACAGACACTGCTAGCCTTTAATGTATGAAGCTTTACATAGGTCTATCTCTGTCACCACAGTATTCCTTGACAGCTGTCTTCAGCAACTCCTCCTTGGCAAAATGTATGTGTCTGTAGTTTTTCCTTCCACGAACTGCCTTCCATCTTCCTTACATAGTAAAATGGCAGTATTGGACAAATACTGAGTCAAACAGTAAAGAGTCCTATAGAGTTTTGTCAGTATATTCCAAAAAAAACTGAAAACTTGAGTCCCTGAAAGAAATTAAAACCTTCATCAAATAAGAACAAAGTACAATGGCATATATGAATATGTCATAATGAAACCTATTATTATATATGCTGATGAAAAATATTTATCTAGAGTATAATAAAAAGCAAGAAAAGAAAATAAAAGAAAAGGTACCTAAGGAAAATACAAGTCTGTAGATGTATAGTCTGAACAAGGTCGCAAAGCATCAGCTGTCAGAAGACACGACTTGGGTGCACATCTTCATGGAACATCATCAAAGAGACAGGAAGCAAGTGGGAGCCATCTGAGTTCATGTGCAAAGAAAGAGAAATAGGACCTAGTTGCTGAGAAAGGCTCAGTGGAGATTGCCAAATGAGATAGAGAACATGGCGCTATCTCCTTCACACAAATCACAACAGAGAGGTAAGCTCGAGCAAGAGCTTAAAACATTCCATCTGCTGTGATAACCATTTGTCTGGATAACAGCTCATCTCCCTGAGCAGAGAATAATGATGAAGTGGGTTTGTAATGATTAACCTGGAGGAAGTGGTTGTCTACATGCTTGTGCCTGGAATCTGGACAAAAGCTGTGTCTCCTCTTGGCGCTGAGGAAAGCAACATCCCCATTGGAAGCCCGAGGCTCCAAACTCAAATCTGTCTTCTATATGCATATATTAATACTCATGGTGATAATTAGAGATGTGAATATATAAGAATTTCCTAGAAATTGATTAATTAAAGACTTTGAATAGACCTCAGGGGCTAAGAGGACAATCTAGTGAAATATGAAGAGCTGTGTAAAATAGGTTTTGAAAGAAATTGCTTAAAGATGCACATATTGAAACAATTGCATATTATTTGGACTTGGTCTCTCCAATTACTGTAGATACAAATTTGACTTCATAAAGAGCTCAGTTATAGAAGCTAATGTACTTGGAATAAGGGAGAAATGATACTCTTTCTTCTCTTACTGTGTAAGTGCTACAAAATACTATGTCCAATTCACGATAGCCAACTGAAAGAAAAATTGAGAAAATATATAGAAAAGCAATCATGTAGTTTCATTCCATTACTAACTCACATAACAAACTCAGCAGTCACATTTAGTTAAGGTTTGTTTAGCCAATCTTTACAGATGGGCACTGTACTCTGAAACTAGGCACTTATTACACTTGTCACACGAAATGTTCAATCTACAATATTCAGTATTGCAGTTTCTCAATACTTTCATTTCTCATAAAAATCTTAGATGATTCTATTCTTCTCCATCATTTTAAAAAAAATTAACAAGAGTTGAAATAAGTGCAGGAAGGAGGCATGGTGTCTTGGACTACATCACCAAGCCATGACCATGAGACAAGGAACATTTTCATGGAATTTTCCAGGGATGGAGTCTGTCTGTTATAAACAGCAGGAGCCCTCAGTAGGTGGTCTTTCTTTTTTTGTGATCATCAAAAGTTTCATAATTCTGGAAGTTTTTGTTCTCTAGACCAAACTATGAAGCTATATCTAAACCCCAAATATTTGCCAAGTGAGACAGATGTTTCTACAAACAAGTAGTTATTTGAAGTCTAATAACACAAGCATTCATTTCATCTGCACGTAATTATTTCCTATGGAAAATAAAATCAGCCAAGGTGATAAACCCAGAAGACATAGAACATTGTAGTATAAAAGGATGGGCCTAAAATGTGGGTCTTATATGGTCACCTAATGTCTATAAGACACTAAGCGTAGATGTGACTCTTCTTAAAGCTAAGAGTCCTCAACTGTAAGGTAGAAGAGATAATGATAATTCCGAGTAGTCATGAGGGTCGTTTGAGGTTTCAATGAAGGACGACACATGAAAGTCTTAGCTTGGTGCCTGTCTTCCAGTCAGCATCTGTAAATGGTAGCAGGAGGACCATTTTTGGCAAAACACATGTTTGGCTCCAGGCCCTTCTCCCTGTACGCCATTAACAACCATGCTAAAGGGCTGCTGCCTTTCCCGTTGGCTGGGAACCCTTTTGTGTCTGTACTAGTTGTCTCATAAAAACATTAGGATAACTCCTTATTTTTATTTTATATTTTAAAAGTATTCACTTGGCTACCATCTGCTAACACCCACTCAAACAAGGTTTCTCTATCATTTCTGTGTTTTGTTTAATAGCTTGCCTGTGGCCTCGTGGAGACTTGGGAATGTTCTAGGGAACTGTTCTGTTTCTTTCTTCATGGCCAAGTTGAGGTCAGGATTCTGCTGAACTATGTTTTCAGTGTAGATTAATTCATTTCTGCTGTTTTCAAATATCAGCGAATAGGGAGCATTAAGTCACAAAAGTCACTTTTACATCAGTTTTAACTAATTCAGACTTAACCAGAATTTGACAAAGTCAGTTTATGCCCCAAATGGCTGAAAGACTAGAGTCCAGCTCATGATGTTTCAAGAAGGTACTGTGGTTTTGGCATGGTGTGGTTTTATGCATGCTGTTTCGGGAAGAAGAAATAAATGAAGAGAAGAGCTAAGCGAGTAGCACTCACCCTCACAAACAATGACCTCCTAAATCAAGACTATAGCACGTAAATGCTATAGAAGAAATTTGTATTTATATTGCATTTACTTTTATTTCCAATATTGGGTACAGACATTGGGTTTTCCTTGTAGATATTGTATGACTTTATGATGTTATTCTCTTTGACTTGAGATAAAGGATCATCACAAGCTTCTGGAGACAGTTTGGTACTTTCTCAGGTATATAATCAGACAAGATTAAGTGTGTTCAGGATGGTATGGACCTAGACAAAAGGCAAATAATCAAGGCAAAAATTTGGGGTGTTTCTGATCCATTTGCTTCTTGTCAGCCTGGGATGCTACCCACAACCAAAGAGCATACCTGGATATGAGCCTTTGGTATTCAGCTTTCTGAGTGGAGTACGTGAGTGTGTGTGTGTGTGTGTGTGTGTGTGTGTGTGTACATGTGTGTGAGCATGTACATGTGTGTGTGGCATGTGCTTGTATGTACATATATGTACAAGTGAAGTTACCTGTATGAATATGAGGCAGCTCACAGACAACTTCAGATATCTTCCTCATTTGTTTGTTACCTTATTTTTGTGTGTTATTCAAAGGAAGATTTTGATGTCTCCGGTTTTTTTAATGATAATTTTTCCTTTTCTCAATGCATGTTGGAACTCTGATTTTACATGTATGTATTTATAATTAGCATGTTATTTCTGAAGCAAACCAAGAGTTTATTGTGAGGATATTTTTAGTATAGCCATACCCTGGCTAAAAGAAAAAGATAGCTCAGGGAAATGGCTGTTCTTACACATAAATGGTGTGACCTTCCTCGGAGTAACCAAAGGTATATATTCTTAAAACCTATGTTTTAGTTTTGTTTGTAGTGTGTGCACTGAGGGTTATAATTCACATCTATCTGGATAACATTTACAAGCATAATAATATTTTCAATTAATAGAGGTTCAAGTTTAGTTGTATATTATTTTTTTTTCCAGGCAGCTCTGTTTTTCTTCCCCTTCCTTCCCATCATCTGCCAGTCAACCTAATTGACTATTATATTTGCATGATATTTTCTTTCACATGAATAAGAAAAGAAAACCCTCTAAATTTATAGTTTTTACTGCGTTTTGTCTTTATCATATCTGTCTTATTACTTTTACCAGTGTCCCTAATTTATTCCTGCATATTAATTACCACACTGAAATCTTTGTTTTAGCATTTCTTGTGGGAACTGGGCTAGCATTGAACTTTTTAAGACTTTGTTGCCTTGTTTACCTAGGGAAATCCTAAATGCCAAAGGACAGAAATGTTAGCTAGTGAGTTCTTTGCTGCTAATCACTTTCTCTTACTCCTGTAATTTGTTAGCCCACCGCCTTTAAGTCTCCAACTATTTTGATGAGAAATCAGCTGCTGAATTTACCTTGTACATGATAAGTCATTTTTTTCCCTTGCTGGTTTTAAGATTTTTTTTTCTTTCACATTTGGTTTGAAGCAGTTTGGCTATATTGTACATTTCTTTGATGTTTTCCAAATATGAGTTTGTTAAGCTTATCAAATATGAAAACTAGTGTTGTTTATTAGATATGAAAACAACTGTTTTTCTTCAGACTTGGGGAAGATTTAGTCACTCTGTCTCTAAGTTATTCTTCCAAACCATTTCATTCTCCTGTTCTCAAGAACTCCCGTCATGTTTGATAGCATCCTATATACCTCCAAAGATCAGTTCATCTTTCATATTTCTTTTTCCAAACCTGGCTGATCATGTTCCACTTCAGTTCCACTGACATAGTTCTTCTTCTATCATACTTCTCAAAGGTGCTGTTGAGCCCTTACGGACTTCTGGGATTCCAGAGTTCCTACTTGACCTTTTAGATCAACCCTGCCCCTCATTGGCCCTTTGTGTTTCATAAAGTTCTATTTTCCCTGTAATTTATCTCTCCAAGCAAAGTCTCCATGATTCTGAACAGACAGAATAGCTAATGCAAAATGTGGTCTTCTAAATCCAATACCTGGCCTCCCTAGAAAGGAGACTCTTCTTGCTCTGTGGATGCTCGTGCTGTTTTCCTTGTACATCTTAGTTTTTGCTGAAAAGCCGTTTAAAATAATGCAGTGTGACAGTTCTGAATATCCTATTCTCATGTCTCTGTGGTTTTTACAGTTGTCACCACTGCCCAGACTTTTCTGGTTACCTCTTGTTTATGTAGTGAGTGTGTAGTTCCTGACACTCACCCAAATGTCCATACTCTGATTCTGACAACTATTACTATGGGAATTCATATATTAAAGGGGAAATAAGTTGGAAGACAAAAATTAGAGTTATTAATCAGCTGTATTTAAACTAGGGAATGTATCCCTGATTACTTGGAAGGGGCTAATGTAATCATTCGGATCATTAAGGTAAAATCGTGTATAATCTTGGACTGACATGACTAGTTTCAGTGGGATGAATCTAGATGGCTACAAACCACAGGATTCGGATGGCCTCTAGAATTTGGAATAGCTAAAGAAACAGCTAGCTTCTCCTCTCATACTTCCCCAGAGAAGAATTCAGCTGTCTTGGCACTTCTGTTTGCACCCAAGGCGGCTATGGTGAACTTTTAACTTGCAATCCTGCCTTGCTCTAAGCTAGCAAGCTTACCATGATTTACTGTAGAAGCAACAGAAAGTAATTTAGTGACCTCTGTGAACAAATCAAATAAACTCTGTTTATACAAAATTAAAATACCCTTGAGAGAAGTTTGCACTAAGCATATTCTAAGTCTAGTTAAATAACAGCAAATCCTGCAAAAGATTCCTAGAACAAATGATAGCAGCTGCCTTGGAATGATAGAGTTTAATTTTTATGTCATTTTTATTTAATGTGTCAGGGTGTTTTTCCTGCATGTATGTCTGTGTACCACATGCATGCCTGGAGTCTGCAGAGGAAGAAACTTGTGTAAGATTCTCTGGAATTGGAGTTATAGCTAGTTGTGATCCCCCATTATGGATGCCGGGAATGGAACCCAGGGTTCTTTGGAAGAGTAGTCATTTCTTTTTTCTTTTTTTTTTATTATTATTTTTTAAATATACCCAGAGGCTTTACCTGCATGCAATAAGGACATATGCTCCATTATGTTCATAGCAGCCTTATTTATAATAGCCAGAAGCTGGAAAGAACCCAGATGTCCCTCAATGGAGGAATGGATTCAGAAGATGTGGTGTATTTACACAATGGAATACTACTCTGCAATTAAAAACAATGAATTCATGAAATTCCTAGGCAAATGGTCAGAACTGGAAAATATCATCCTTAGTGAGGTAACCCAATCACAAAAGAACACACATGGTATGCAGTCAATGATAAGGGGATATTAACCTAGAATCTCGGAATACCCTAGACACAATTCGCATGTCAATAGATTTCCAGGAAAATGGAAGGAGAGACCCCTGGTCCTGGAAAGACTGGATGTAGGGGAATGCCAGGACAGAGAAGCAAGAGGGGGTTGAATGGGGAAAAGAGGAAGGGAAGGGGGCTTATGGAACTTTCGGGGAGGGAGGAAACGGGAAAGGGGAAATGATTTGGAATGTAAATAAAAAAACTTGGAAAATAAATAAATAAATAAATAAATAGACCGAGTCATTTCTTAAAGCTCCCAAGTAAAGTTTTTTTTGTTTTGTTTTGTTTTTTTATTAACTCCAAATCTATGAAGTCCACTTTGGTATTTCCCCTAATGATTTACTGAGAGTGTGGACTATTTGTTTTTGGATTTTTTTAAATTAAATTATTTTATTTATTTATATTCCAACTGTTACCCCCTTCCCATTTCCCCCTCCCAGAGTTCTTCACCCCACCTCCTCCCCTTTGCCTCTGAGAGGGTGCTCCCCCACCCACCCACCCCTACCTCACAGCCTCCCCCAGTATCCCCATATCCTGAGGCATCAAGTCTGTACAGGATTAGACACATCCTCTCCCACTGAGGCCAGACAAGACAGTCTTCTGCTATGTATGTACCGGAGGCCATGGGCCAGCCCATGTATGTTCTTTGGTTGGTGGCTTAGTCTCTGGGAGCTCTGAGAGGTCCAGGTTAGTTGATACTGTTGTTCTTCCTGTAGGGTTGTTATCACCTTCAGATCCTTCAGTCCTTTGCCTAACTCTTCCATAGGGGTCCCTGACCTCATCCCAAATGCTTGTCTGTAAGCATCTGCATCTGTCTTAATCAGTTGCTGATAGAGTGTCTCAGAGGACAACCATGGTAAGTAGGCTCCCTTCTGCAAGCACAGCATGGTATCAGTAATAGTGTCAGGGTTTGGTGCCTGCTTGTGGGATGGATTCCAAGTTGGGCCAGTCACTGGACGGTCTTTCCTTCTGTCTCTGCTCCGTTTTTGGATCTTGTTTTTAATTCTCTAGACTTACTTTTTTTTCATTTTATGTGCATGAGTGCTTTGCCTGCATATATGTGTGTACACCAATTGCATGTTGATACCCTTGGAACTTAAAAATAGCACTGGAGTCCTCTGGACCTGCAGTTAGGGATGGTTATAAATCACAGTGTGAATGAATGGACTCAAACCTGGAACCTCTGTAAGATCAAGTGTTCTTAGCTGTTGAGCCATCTCTCAAACAGAGACTAATTGTTTTTAAGTTTGCATGACTGGGTTGAGTGGTGGGAATTGGGTGAGTTGAAATGTCACGAGTTCTCCATCTTTAATGAGGTTAGCCTTGTTTGTTTTTCTTGATTAAACACTTGACTCCTGAGTGGTTACACATCTTTGGTTAATTTTCTAAATTCTGAAATAGCTAAATTTTTTTGGGTAACGTTTCCAGTGTTATTATTTCTCTAATTGAGGAATGGATTTTCCAAGACCTTTCTCTGTCATTCTTGGTGAGGTTCAATCTTTTTCTATTTAAGCTCTCTCTATTGATGTGAGAAGTGCCCAGGCCACTCCACAGTCCTCGTGCTTCTGATTCCCACCAGAGGGTTTTATTGTAGCAGCTGTAACTGTCAGAGTCTTCAGCAAGCACTTCAGTCCAGAAGGCTCTAAGCAAGTGTTTTAGTGAGCGTGGTAAGGAATGTGCTATGTCCTGCCTATTATTCTTTGGACATTTGGCAAACCAGGTAGCCACGGCAGCCATGCTCAGAGTTTTTGTTCAGTCTTAAAATCTGGACTGGTAATCAGGCCTCAGTGTACAAAACAGAAGCGATGACAGAGTTAAACAGGAAAGGCGACTACATTAAACTACAGGGCTGCAAATGGAATTGTGGGAGTGAAGAAGCAGGTTCTAGGGTGAGTTTAGACCTCCAGAGAAACAGATATCTGCCTCACAAAGGGATTTCCCTCTGAAGCAGACTTTATTATAAGCTAATCATATAATAAATTTAAATCTAATTGCCTCTCAATGTTTGTTTTCTTTGGTGGCAGTCTCGGCTTTTTGCTTTATTATCATAAATTAATTACAATAAACTAAGAGACTTTATTCCTAGCCTCTTAGTTAATTGGATTGGCCACTTCCTAGGTTTTGGGTTGAAAGCTTAGAACATTTATTTCTATTATAATGTATGCTTTGAAATACATTAATTAGGACTCAAGGGTTTGCTTGTATGGTGCCTTGCTATTGTGACAACCAAAGCTTCCAAAATCAGTCTTTCTGACTAATTTTTTTTTATTTTCTAAGTATATACTTTTGTCTTAATTTTATACTCAACGGGGTCCTATCTTATATACATAGTTTAATGTTTTTGGTATTAATTCCTGCTCCTCTCATTGTAACTCCACTGAATGTACCCTACTGGCCACTATTGTTTGGCTTAATGTACTAGTGACAATTGCAAAGAATATATATTCTTAGGTAGCTTCAACTATACACAATTATATAAACCTGCACAGGTAATTTGAGTTTTATAATCCTTTATAAATTTATTTTTCTTTCACATTACAGTTGATTTCTAAGTGTTTTTTAAGAATTGTGCATTTGTTCCACTCATAAGACATTGTAATTATGAAGGATCATTCATGATGTATTATAACATTTTAATGAACATGAAGCAAGTTGCTTTGTCATGCTTAATTATTTTTGTTTTATATATTATTATGTCATATACTAATGTCCAATTGTTGTCTGGGCATGACTCCAACCAGCTTTTTATGTTAATGTTTTCTGAGAATCATCTGTGCTCTGTGTGTGTGTGTGTGTGTGTGTGTGTGTGTGTGTGTGTGTGTGTGTTACATTCTCCTGGAATAAATAGAAAAAAGTACTTTTAAAGCAAAAGAGATAATTAAAAGTTTTTTAAATAAAAAATTTTAAAATAAAAAAAAATATCACTAAAGTCAAGTGATGCTGACACACACCTCTACTCCCAGCCCTTGGAAAGCAGAGACAGGCAGATCTCTGAGTTTGAGGCTACCCTGCTCTACAGGGAGAATTCCACAACAGCCAGGGATACCCTGTCTTTAAAAAACAAAACCTGAAGAATATCTAATGGCTGAGAAGCACCTAAAGAGATGTTCATCATCCTTAGTCATTAGGGAAATGCAAATCAAAACAACCCTGAGATTCCATCTCACACCAGTCAGGATGGCTAAGATCAAAAACACAGGAGACAGCAGTTGTTGGCGAGGATGTGGAGAAAGAGGAACACTCCTCCACTGCTGGTGGAATTGCAAGCTGGTACAACCACTCTGGAAAGCAGTCTGGTGGTTCCTCAGAAAACTGGGCATGACACTCCCGGAGGATCCGGCTATACCACTCCTGGGCATATACCCAGAGGCTTTACCTGCATGCAATAAGGACACATGCTCCACTATGTTCATAGCAACCTTATTTATAATAGCCAGAAGCTGGAAAGAACCCAGATGTCCCTCAACGGAGGAATGGATTCAGAAGATGTGGTATATCTACACAATGGAATACTACTCTGCAATTAAAAACAATGAATTCACGAAATTCCTAGGCAAATGGTCAGATCTTGAAAATATCATCCTTAGTGAGGTAACCCAATCACAAAAGAACACACATGGTATGCAGTCACTGATAAGGGGATATTGACCCAGAATCTCGGAATACCCTAGACACAATCCGCATATCAATAGATTTCTAAGAAGATGGAAGGAGAGACCCCTGGTCCTGGAAAGACTGGATGTAGGGGAACGCCAGAACAGAGTAATGAGAGGGGGTTGAATGGAGAAAAGAGGGAGGGAAGGGGGCTTATGGGACTTTCAGGGAGGGAGGAAACGGGAAAGGGGAAATGATTTGGAATGTAAATTAAAATAAAATAAATAATTTAAAAAAAACAAATAAAAACAAAATAAACAAAATTTTAACTAATTAAAAAACCTAAATAATTCTAATTGCAATCTTGATTTGTAGGATTTTACCTCTGATATTGTATTCTAATCTGTAAAATGCATTATTTCTGCAAATTCTGAATGCTAATTTATATCTGGTTTCATTTCTGGGTAAGAAGAGCTCCAGCACTCTTCCCATCCTCTTTGCATTATTACTGGAACATCATATTGATGGTCCAAGTTATTATTCCTTTTATAAATTCCTGTTTTCCATGAATATAAAATAACAACAGCACTAATAGCAATTGTTTATCATTTTTAATTTATATAAAAAAAACCTTTTAATTGGCACTCAAAAATTATTCTAATTTTTAGAGAATGTATTGGGGTAGTCATGTCCAGAAGAACGTTGGGTATTTTCAGGCACATTCATTCTTTCACTGGAAATGTTCAAATGGGTAAATTGTCTCATGTCAAAAGTAAATTCATTCTTAGTTCAGTCAGTGAACTGAACTTAAAAATTATACTTTCAGCTTTGTTTCTTTTTCTTTTATTTGGGGGCTATAATATAATAATTGTATTGTTCATCCCTTCCCAGGAAACCCTCCTATGTACACCTTCTTGTTATTGTTCATACTCATATGTTATTTCTGTACCAATTGTTGTTACCTGCATGTGTGTAATATTTATATACAAAAGTATTTTTAAGTATAGCCTTCTCAGTCTGTATGATATTACTCGTATATATGTGTTTCAGGACTGACCATTGGGTACAGGATAACCAATGACGCTGTCTCCCCTGGAAATGACTATTTCTCCTGCTCTCAGCATTTCTTTCCTGCCTGTGGTTCTTTGTGTAGGGTTGAGGCCTCGTGGGCTTTCCCTTGTTCACACAGGCACATCTATTTGGTGTCCTTGTTTGGCTCATGTTTAAGTAGATATCTTGGTGACACTGTTGATGTGGCTTCTGACGTTCCTAGGAGACACAGCCTCACAGCAAACTCTCTGATCTGTTCAACATTCTTTCACTACACTAGTAATCTATAACCCACAGCATTTTCCTGTCCGATCACAGAGAAATAGGTAACCCAGAAAATTCTATAATTTTTTTATCTGGTTTTCAATTTTCTTTAAGAGTACTTTTGTTCCAAATGGCAACAACTATATGAGGAAGAGAGAGAAACATCATTTCCACTGAGAAAACAATTTCAGCTTAAATATCATGTTTGTGTGACCTCATCATATGCTTGGGCCTTACAGAACCCCCCAGCCTGGATGATGCCGGGAAAATGCGGAATGAGAGCGTGGTGGTGAATAGCCCCATTCAGCTGGAGTGTAAAGCCACAGGCAATCCTCTTCCTGGTATGTTTACATTACCTCTCTGCAACCAATGAACATCTAATGTTTCTGAGAGTTTCAAGATTGATGTGGGTACAACATATCAACCAGTTTGTAACAAATAAAAGTGATATGGTACATTTCAAGTGACAGTATCATTGGGAAGAACATGTTTTTGAATTTTTAGTAGCCTTTAATTGTGTGAAAGAATTGCTCTATTTAATGTACAAATATGCAAATGACATCATCCTGTCTCTCTTGTGATCTTAAAACTTACCATTGCAATGTATGTTTGTGTACTTTGAAAAATATTTGTATATTTTTAAGAGAATGTTAGTGGTATTGGATGAACCGAACTGCTCCTAAATTCCAGTCTTTCTAGTACCCCTGTCACTCCTAGGCTATTCTTGTGAACTGATTAAAATATGTAAAATCATGGAATCCAGTATTGTGCATGGCAGATGGTTTTGACTTGGCATGTCAACAATTTTCTAGGAAATGCACAATAAAGTAAATGGGATAGGCTAAGAAATTTACCTTTAAGTACCAACATATTAGAAACAATACAAACAATGCCTTTCATTGGTTCAATTTCAGAAGTCATTGGTATGACTCAATAGTTTTTCTAGATACACATCTCTTAATAATCAACACTCCAGAGATATCTAGGTGAATTTAACTCAAACAATACGAATAAAGCATTATTTAGTTAGATACACACACACACACACACACACACACACACACACACACACGCACATATATATATATATATATATATATATATATATATTTACTTCAGATTCAACTTAGTTGATTGAATTTTGAAAGGAAACTCTTTACTTCTTGCCTTCTCCCTTCAGTTATCACATGGTACAAAGACAACCATCCACTCTCAGGCTCCACAAGTGTAGCCTTCTTGAAGAGCGGGCAGATCCTTGAGATTGGAAGTGCTCAGATCTCAGATGCCGGCGTCTACAAATGTGTAGCCATTAACTCTGCTGGGGCTACAGAATTGTTTTACAGTCTACAAGTTCATGGTGAGTGCTACATCTCTCAGGTTCATACTGGGTAATGGTCACATGGATAATGACCGTATGCTCTTATCAAATTATAATGAGAATGATCAACAGAACTATGCTATTGATATTTTTACTTAAAGACCTGGGGCTCTAAAACTGGTAAACTTTCCTAGTCCTGAAATCTACTGAAATGCCCAGTTCTCACACATTGTTGATTACTTTAGATTACTTGCTGAAATAACTAGTGATGGTTTTGTCAGCTAATAACAATACCATCTTTGTTATTGCAACTCTAACACTTGTGAGTATTAAAGAAATGATTTTAAGAGACATTGGCAATTAGAATATGGAAGCATGTGCAATGGAGAAAGTATGTGTGTACAAACAAGCTCTCTCTCTCTCTCTCTCTCTCTCTCTCTCTCTCTCTCTCTCTCTCTGTCTCTCCCTCTCTCGGGAATCAATAATAAGAATTCACTCAGACAGTGAGATAGCTCAACAGATATAAGAACTCTCTGAACTTGGGTGAAAAAGCCTGAGGTCCCAGCACCCACTCATTATCCCAGCACTCCTATGCCAACATGGATGCTGGCAATAGGATATCTCTGGAACTTAAGGGCCAGGTAGCATGGAGTCAACAGCCTGGCAGAAACAAGAAAGTCCCTGACCCAACAAGGGAGAAGGAGAGAACAAACTTCCCCAAATTGTCCTTTGACATTTCCAGGTACATGTACACACACATGTACACACACAGACACAATAATAATAGTAATCTAAAATTTAAATATACTATGACACTAAAAACTGACCTCTTACAATAACTAGCAACACTTTCTTATCCTTCTCGCCAAGATGAGACACTGATCCTTGCTCTACATATTTGCAGGATTACTGTGATTAGATGTCAGATTAGACATGAAACAGCCGAAATAACAAGGAAAAATTACCTTGTAAAAGTTATGGAAATTACAAATGGTTTTCATTGTCCTGTGGTGACAACACACATTACTGTTTGTTCCCTTTTTTCAGTGCCTCCTTTGATCTCAGGTAGCGATTCCATGGTGGAGGTGGTGGTGAATAATCTAGCAAGGTTAGAATGTGAAGCCAGGGGCATCCCTGCCCCCAGTCTGACCTGGTTGAAAGATGGGAGCCCAGTCTCTAGCTTTTCTAATGGAATACAGGTATCTTCTTTTTTTTATGACCAACGTGTTGTACGTGTTCTCAAATTTTGTGAAAATGTTGTAAAGATTTAAGAGGAAGAGTTAACAAATGTTATTTTCAGTATGTGCACATGTACCCAAAAATACCTGCTATAGGCACACATTAAAAGCACATATTAAAAGCACAGTGTCTAAGAGCTGCTAGACTTCACATGTGGGTGTTGAGTTTAACCCATTTGCCCCAGAGCGCTGTTTTTTGACTTGCTCACCCCTGCTTCTTACTCCTGGCACAAGGAACAGTCATCAGCAAAAAGCACAGGAAATTTGTGGTAGAATTTTGTTTAAATGTCTGGGAATAATGAATCTGTGAGGCACATAAAGCATACATGTGTCCATAAAAACATCAAAGAACAAAGGGGGGAGATTATAATGGAGACGTTATAAAAAATGAAATGTGAGTCTCAGAAAAATTTAAAGGCAGTGAGCTGGCTTTGAGTTAAAAACACAGACGCAGCCTTGACTCCAAGTTAGAAACACAGAAGCATGTGCACATTCATCCCTTGCTGTATTGTGCTTGAATTTCATAGTCCTTTATAGATACTGTATTGTTTGTTATTGTTGTTCTTGTTTTTTATAAATTGAAGCTTTGTGCCAACTGTGCATTGAGTAAGTCTGCCAGTTCCTATTCAACAGTTGAGATGGTCACTGATGTTTTTAAGCAATAAAATAGCATTTAACTGATATATATCAGTTAAATTCTAATATATATATATATATATATATATATACACACACATATATACACTTTGCATTAGACTTACTGCTATTGCACACTTAATAGACTACAGTGTAGTGTTAAACAGCACCTTGATACCCATTGGGGAGCCACAATTCTCTATGACTTATTTTACTGTAATCTTTGTCTTATCGCAGTGTTCTAAAACTGAGCTGTAAATATCTCTAAGAAGTGTTTGTGTCAAACATAAAGGTTACCTTATTTTGCCCAATACAGAATACAGTTCTGACATTCAGTTGTTCAGAATTGACGATTGTAAAAGGCACTAAGTTCACATCAATATTAAAAGAAATTGCTCGATGTGTAGGATAATAGAACAATAAATGTGGCTAAATTTTGGGGGGAGGTTAATACTATTGTGATGTCTTAACTATTTGATCCAAGAAAGTTTTGGATAACTGCTTTTATTACCTCTTCTCTTTGGTATGAGTTGTCTTTCTTTACTCTATGAATATTTATGGAAATGATAAAAAATGCCTGCTAGTCTCATATTGGATAATTAGCTTTGTTTTTATTGATAGGTTCTCTCTGGGGGTCGCATCTTGGCACTAACCAGTGCTCAAATGAGTGACACAGGAAGGTACACCTGCGTGGCAGTGAATGCTGCTGGGGAGAAACAAAGGGACATTGACCTCAGAGTTTATGGTGAGACATGCAGCTGCCTGTGTGCTGAAATAGATGTTAAGGGAGATTGTTGACAAGGAGAAACAGATAAACTGGAGATTTAACTAAACTGGTTCAAATCAAATTCTGTTTCTCCTTTATATTTGAGTTTGATTTATTTTAACACTTTTAAGTTCCAAGGTATTGGAGCTGGGGTGATGATTCATCAGAGCCTAAGAGTTCAAACATGAGAAGTTGACCTTAACTCTCTGATACCCATGTAAAAAGATGGGCATGATCTTATGTGCCTATAACACAAGTGTTGGGGACTTAAAAGAGGTAACTATCTCCTAGGAGCTCATTGGTCAGCTACGCTAGCCAATCAGAACTCACCAGATTCATGAGAGACCTTGTCTTCAGGAAATAAGCAGAGAGTGATAAGAGACACCTCACATTCTGCTTCAGTGCTCATAAACATATACCCCAGACACATATAGCGATACACGTGGTTTATATGCATATACCCCAAACACATATAATAGCACACATATAACAACACACAGTTTATATGCATATACCCCAAACACATATAACAGCACACCTATAACAACACACAGCTTATATGCATATACCCCAGACACATATAGCGATACACGTGGTTTATATGCATATACCCCAAACACATATAACAGCACACATATAACAACACACAGTTTATATGCATATACCCCAAACACATATAACAGCACACATATAACAACACACGTGGCATACACCTACAAACATAAAATTTTAATTAGAATGTTTATATCAGTGTAGGGTGTTTTATAGAGCATTCTGAAGAACAAGACTGTGGGCTGCAGCTGTACATAATTTAACTCTATGAATGTCTGTTGGGAAAGCTCTCTTAGGTATTCTACTCAGAGCCATGCTTTGTCACCTTTAACCTTTAGGAGACACGTTTTGTGATCATTCCAGTACGTTTGAGTTGAGGGCTGTTTGAGAAATATAAGTTAAACAGATACGAATTCAGATAAAATTCCTCATTTTCCCCTACTCACAATGCAGCTAGATGGTCTAGAAGGGGGAGGAGGTAGTATTGATTCCATCTCAGAATAAGGTCCCAGAACAAAGTTAGGGCTTCAGTGACCTCAATTCATAGATGAGATTTGTCAGTCTTCCTCTTTGTATAGCTTGGTGTCTAAAACAGTCATAAAGAAATCATGCCCTTTAAAAATTCTATGAGGAATTTCAGACAAACATACATGGTTGTGATAATTTTTAATCCAACAGGGTCAAACTTAATTCAAAATTTGATCAAGCTGTAGAATTGGCCATTCTGCTTAGACATTCCTTCGACAAAGTTTATGAATATATCTTGTTTTTATGGTACCTTACAGTACCATTAAAATTGCCCATTTTGCCACTTTATAGTATTCTCGATTTTGAAGAGACTATCCATACATCTTTACCCTAATGTGTCACCTATCAAAATCAACCCCAGTGTGTTCTGGTCCTCAGAGGTTGCCTTAAGCTCTCTGTCAATCGATGCCTTGTGTGCTCCTCAGTGAGCAGGAACGTCACAGATCTCTGCACAGACACTCCCCCATCCTGTTCCATGCACTCTGTGGGGCATCTTCATCTTTACAGTCCATTTATTCCTGGTTTGCTCAAGGCATGGACCCACAGACAGCACACAGATGTCTTTCTTGTTTCATAACCCTTTCCCTCTGCAGCAGATCTGGCATCAGAGAGCCCTGGTGGCTACAGACACACAGTGTTGCTGGTTGGTCTGGGACATTGATCATCATTTTACCACATGCTGGGTTATTGAGCCTGAAACAGCAGCCCATAGACTATAATAATATCTTTATTGCCATAATCTTATGTCTACCAAAGCATTTGGAAAGCCCTTTGGGACCTAAGTGAATACAGACAAGCTAGTTTTTCCTGTGACTCAAACAATAACCACAACAAAAATATTATAAATATATTCCTTGGTGGTTGTGGAAATTAGGGAGAACTGGCCAAGAAAAGTCTCCGCCGTGTATTTTTTCAGAGTGGCCTTTTTGTAGCAGGTCCTGATTTCATTCATCATTTGTCTTTTCTGAAAGTAGATGTATACAGGCCTGAATGAGTCCTTGATCACCTGTGGAGCCTATTCTCTTTCAAAGCCACACTAAACCAGCCGGGGACAAAACACAGTTTGTTTTCAACACACTCACGGGAAGGAAATTCTCATAAGTTTCTATTGGAACATTTCAGCATCTGACAAGTCCTAAGGCCAGAGGATCCTAATTCTAATCTTGTTAAAGTTTCAACAGACTTCCTTGATTTATGCAATTGCGAATTTGCCCTACAGCTGGTCTCTGATACTGATGTAGCCTCCTCTCTAATCTGTCAGTTTCCCCACAGTATTTCACACCATAGAAAGTTGGTATGGAAGAGAAGAGAACTCTAAACCACAAGTCAGTAGATACCCAGCTTTGCTACCAATAGCATTTTGTGAAAATCCTTACCAGTCACCTATTTACATTTGCACACTCTGATGGGGGGCTTGATAGACAACCTCTACATCCTCTTCCTCATCCTCTGAAAGACGTTGCCTCAAATAAATACGAAATTTATTTTTTGTACAAAAGACACAGATAAATACTGAAATCGTATTTTTAAATTCATTGCTGTTTCCAAAATATTTCATGGGTGATTTGCTATTTTGAAAGCCCCAAGAAGTACCATGTGGTTCTGTGCAGTTCTTAGATGTAACTGGTGAGAACTTTGAATTGCAAAAGCTCTTTAAAATGAAAACAGTGAGTAGAATCTTTGGTCCACATGGATGTACTAATCAGTAATTTAACACTGCCTCTGAATAAAATGAAGCCCATGGTGTATACAAGAATGATTGTCCTCTTCCATTTTAAAAACAACATAGTTCTTCTGTGTGTATCTTGTAGCTTGATCATTAATAGACATTCATAGTATGCTGGCCTGATTTATCCTGAGGAAACACTCATCTTTCATTTAGCTCCACCCAATATTATGGGAGAAGAACAGAATGTCTCTGTCCTCATTAGCCAAGCTGTGGAGTTATTTTGTCAAAGCGATGCTGTTCCCCCACCTACTCTGATGTGGTTAAAGGATGGCCGCCCTCTGCTGAAGAGACCGGGTCTCAGTATCTCTGATAATGGAAGTGTGCTTAAGGTAAGGCTGTAGATTCAGTTCTAGTTCCCAAACACATTGTTTCAGTGTTACATCTGTTAAACATGCTGATTGTTTATAAATGTTCTAGTGTCTAATAAGATTCTAGGAACTCTAATGGCACAGGTGGTAGTTTTACATTTTATGACTAAGAGAATTTAAATATTTAGTCATCCATCCATACTTTAGCCAGAAGCCAGTATTTTAGGAATTTCCTTATGTATACTCATTCAAACAATCAGCAATAGTCTACTTTAGGTTAAGGCTGGATAAGGCTGCAAAAATTAGGACACATCTCATATCTTCTATATCATGTAATCTTACATAAATCCATACAAAGTTAAAGTCACTTCATCCCAGATGTGCAGAACTTCTGTAAATTTGGGTTGATGACCAAGTGGGTAATAACTGAGTATTTGGAGAGGGATAGCAAAAGATGGGGCTCTGCTTGCATGGAGGAATGTTGAGAGACAACCTAGTTTTATGACTCAGAGAGGAACAAATCTCTGATTAAGGAAAGCAAGTAAGTTAGGACATAAAAGATGGAGAACTTCACAAAGTGAATGTTTGAGAGGATGTTGACAGAAAGTTCCTCCAAGTCAAATCGAGCTGGCATTGGAAGAAGGCTGAGGAATTAGGCTAAAGGAACCCAAAGGTTTGAATGCCCATAACGCCAATGTGTATTTGTAAAATTCTGCTAATAGCACAACTGAGACAGTGAAAGTATAGACAAACAATATGTCCTCTTGCTAAGAAGCATACATTGGAGTGGAACTTCAAAACCCATGTTACTAGCTATATATAGCTTTCTTATTTAGGATTGTTACTGACAACAAAGAATATTTAGGGTGGTATTGAATGTCTGCATGTGGAAAAGGCAGCAGGCTAAAGAGATTTCCCAAGGAGACAGACGCACCATGATGAATAGGACCTCATGAGTGCTAAAAAAAAACAAAAAAAAAAAACAAAAAAAACAAAAGGTAGTGGGAAGAGCCTGGGAATTATGAAGCTGTAATAAAGGAAATGGTGATACAGAAAGGACAGGTCAGGCCAGCCTCACTAAGTAAATAAAGATGGATGAGGCAGCCGAGCTACATAGTCAAAGCACGGGTACCACTCATGCTCAGAGGGCGAGTCTAGTGTTCTAGAAACCACCTGGCCAAATCTCAAAGCTTAGATGTGGCTGAATGACAGAGGGAGGCATTTCTATGAACATAAATTTCAGTGGGTGTAGATGTTCTTTTCTTTAGGTAATGGGGAATAAATCCGTAGATCCACTGATGTCTTCCATGAACCCATGCCAGACCACCTGGGATGTACAAGTCCCATTGGCAGGAGTAGAGAGAAAACCATGCAATGAGACATTCTACAGAACCCAACCCTAACTGGTTAATACTATCTTAAGAATATACCCAGCATATTTCTCACACAAAAGACTAAATTAAATAATGGAATTTTGCCCTTTCTTCTTTCTTTTTTCTTTTTTTCTTTTGTTAAGCGTCCACTAGGCACTCCATTAAATGTTCAACCCTGCTTTCTGATAACCAACCTCCCCACTCTAAAAACTTCCTCTGAGCTCTACAGTATGCGAGTTTCCTTTGCCTTGCTGTGGACACATAACTTGATAGAACAACCGAAGTAAAAAAAAGAAAAAATATATTTATTTGGACATATCATTTTAAAACATTTCAGCCTATTATAACAGAGTGGGGATAGTAGATGGTGCTGGACTGCATAACAGAGACTGTGAAGAATCTGAGAGAAATGGAGGCAGCTGGGTCCAGGCCTGACCCTCAAGGGCATCTATCCTCACAATGGACTACTTTATCCAGAGTCACAGACTCCTCACAACATAACGGTCCTGCACTGGCACTGGGAGCTAGGGAGGACATTTTCAGGAAAGGAGCCTGACCTGTGTGTAATATAAATTTTAGGATAAAGCAAAATTTCATATCTATATTATAGCTCAAATTTTATTTCATCCAGCTTCAAGAGTAGGCCAATTTTAAATTCCGACATTGCTCAAAATCCAAGTGCAAAGTCTCTTCTGGACTGAACACGATCTCTTGGCTGAGAGCCTTCCAACAATTTTTTTTAAGTTACATACTTTCAATTTATAATGGCAAGGAATAAACAGCCTAATTCTAAGAGAGAAGAATGGAGGTATGATAAAAAAATAATGTGGCATAAAGTCTCATTTTTAATAATTTGTTTTAAAGTTTCACTTCCTGAAATAATGAAATGAATTTTGCATTTGACTCACTTAGAAAATGATATTTTTAAATAAAGAGATATAGAAAGAAGGTTTTCTCTTAATTTTGATGGACGATATAATCTTGAGGGGGGGGTGCACTGGTTTCCAAGAATGACTTTGATTTTTTTTTTTTATTTGAGATCGAAGATGCTCAGGCCCAAGACACTGGTCGTTACACCTGTGAAGCAACGAATGTTGCTGGAAAAACAGAGAAAAACTACAATGTTAACATCTGGGGTGAGCATAATAAGCACTTGTCAAACACCGCAGGGAGCTCGGGATTCACTTTTCTTTACTGCTTCAGTTTGTAAGATGCATTCCTCCATTGCAATGCTTACATGGAAATGATCGGTTTCCTATCAACTCAGTGAACAAACCTCATAATAGGTGAACAGAGGCCCTGAGCCCAAACCTGTTAGTCATTTCGACTTCTGTGTGACATGGCTCCTCTCTCCGGCCTGACCTACCTGTGAGCCTTTACAGCCAGGGCTTCTACTGTTGGGCTTTTTCCAGACATTAGTGGTGGTGGTTTGTCAAGTGAGAGTAAATTAAAAAGCCATGTTACATTTATAAATTGAGCTCATGTCCTGGAAGGCAGCAGAGGAGACTGCCATATTATCACTTGAAACATTTAGCATTTGCTACTGAGATAATGCACACTGCCTTGGCTATGACTATCTATTAATTGTTTTGAGATGTTCCCATTTCCAACATTTTACCATTATTTTAAATATCACTTTGCACCTCTCTTTGTGACATAGAGTCTCGTTTTTAGTTATTTGTTTAAAATTTTCACTTCCTGAAATGATAAAATGAGTTTTACATTTGACTCACTTAGAAAAGGACATTTTAAAATAAAAAAATATGTGGAGAAAGTTTCCTCTTAATTTTGATGGAAAATTAAATTGTAAAAGCATGCATGTGTGTGGAAATAAGTTGTTAAACATAATGATCATTTTAATATTACTGCAGTAAATTATAATAAAAGCTACTACTCACTCTGTAAAAAGATGAAACTGTGTTTCAGTGGTACTTTGCCATATAGCAAGTTGATATTGAGTGCATCTGAATTATGCATCATCAATTTGTATTCCTAGCTCTTCTCATTTTTTTCTGTCTCTCCATTTCACCTTTTTCTTTTCCATTTCTTTTAAATGAGAAAACTATTCCCATATCTCCCAATTTGGACAAAGCATTGAGCGAAAAGTTATAAAGGGTGAGAGGGTAGTTACAGACAGGAAACTAGGACTCATGATCACCTAGAAAGTGGGATAAAGTAAGCCTATACCACACACTTTCTCTCAAATGTGTAATCCAAAAGCAAGACAAACAGAAAACCTGAAAGTGGAAGAGAACATTATGGAGGAGAAGGAAATAAAGGAGAGAGGAGGAGGGAGGTGGAGGTAGATATGAACAAAATATAACGTGCGTGCAGTAGACGTGCCCAGTGAAACCAATTTGCAAAACAAGGGAAGTGGGGACAGGAGGCTTTGGAGGAATATGTGGAAAGTGGAGATTATGAGATTAGAGGAGTGTCAATCGGTGGTTGTGCCATTTTCTTTTGGGTCACTCATTGACTGTTGAATACTTGATGGCAGTAGATACTGTGGAGTCCATCTAGAGGAAAGGTATTGCCAAATAAGAGTGAAGAGTCAGGCAATTGAGAATATTGGCAAAAAGAGAGTGTGAAGTTATTGATTATGAAATCTAAGATGCAAAGAGGTCAATAAACAAGAGAAGACAGCTGAATGTGGAGAAATTCGAGAGGCAAAAGGATTCAGGATTCAGTTATGATGGTGACTTGAGAACAGGAATCACTTGAGAGAGAAAGTCAGAATGTGGCAATCATCAAACCATGGCTGAATTTATGAACATACAGGAGGAATGTTCTAGATGACATAAAGACCATTGTATAGTTTCTGATGGAGAAAAGGAACAACATACAAATGAACTGAATCAGTGGGTTCATGTGGATACTGCTTTTCTACAGAATGACAGAAGGTTTTGGTGTGAAGAGGAAGAACAAAAACAAGTTTAGTGGCCAATTCATGAATAGATAAATGGCAGATTCACAGATGTGGTAAAAATAAAAAATAAAATTGAATTGAAATTCATGAGCATCAGAAGAATAGAATTGTTTGCCCAGAGGTAGTTTAGTAAGGATGAAACTTCAATGGAGCATGGAATGGGTTTTATAACCACTCAACTCCCAGTATCCTGGAAGAATGAGTATCTTCCATGTGATAGATAATACTTCAGTGTCCTTGTGGGAGGGGAGAGGTTAGCTGGTCTTCAGACTAAAAGCCCTTAGAGAGAGGCTTAATGCTCAAGACTGATTTGGAGTGCTTCAGACCAATGAAGAACAAGGTACCATCTAGAATAATTGAGTGTCTACCTTTTGGGTGAAATCCTTTCTTCTGTTCTTTACTGGACATTATACACCTATTGTTTTCTAATTATATTTAGTATCTAAGATGTCAAAGCTTGTTGGGCATCAGTGTCTAGGGCAACTTCAGATTTGATAAGTATCAGCATTTTCACACCAGTGTTTAAATATCTATAATAAGCTGTGCTATTCTGAGTACTTCAGTTATAGAATTTCTGTGACAGTAGGGTGTTCTGTTATTAGAAATTAATTGCATTCTTTAGAGGTGACATTCAACCTTTTCTATTACGTCATTTGGGTAGAAGCCCTTTCTACTATGTGTAAAGTAATAGGGAAACTACATGACACAAAAACTGTAGAATCAATACAATTTTTTATTTTTTTCTTTCAGTACCACCTAGTATTTATGGCTCTGATGAGCTTGTGCAACTTACAGCCATTGAAGGGAATCTTATCACTCTCCTATGTGAATCAAGTGGAATCCCACCCCCAGATCTTACCTGGAAGAAGAAAGGTCAGTTTGTATCCCTAAAAGTCTTAAATGATAGATAGATAGATAGATAGATAGATAGATAGATAGATAGATAGATAGATAGATAGATAGATAGATAGACAGACAGACAGATTGTTTACTTAACATGTCAATTTTTTAAAGAAACCAAAAAACAGGTTGGAGCGGTGGCTCTGAGTTCAAGAACACTGACTGCTCTTTCAGAGCACCTGGGTTCAATTCCCAGCACCCATATGGCAGCTCACAACTGTCTGTAATGAAAGTTCCAGGGGATCTAACATCCTTACATTAGCATACATGCAGGCAAAACACCAAGGTATACAAAATGGATAGACAGACAGACAGACAGACATAGATACATAGATGATATAGATAGATAGATAGATAGATAGATGGATAGATAGATAGATAGATAGATAGATAGATAGATAACAAAAAACCTTAACAAGAAAAACCTTTCCAGATGTTAGCATACTAAATTCTAGATAGCAAACTGCTTTGTAATAACTTCCAACATGTGATATTTCAGTATTATCTCAATGAAGATCATTTTCAGACTGTTCACCAGACAAATCAATTTTCTGCATTGTGTCCTTATTTTTTTGATCAAATGTATTATAGTATATCTCTAATCATCAAGAGTCTACCATTCAAGGAATTATTGTTTTCTTCATGAATGTCCTTAAATTATTTTCTAAAGTAAACATTTATGACAGTTTTACAACAAATGTTAGGTTTGAAGTCTGTAGTTGAGCAGATTTTCGTTAGCAAATATTTATCCCAGAGTTGTCTATCTTTTAGGTAACTAGTAATTAAATAAATAAGTTCATATCTGGGCATGTATATAAAATCTGCACATTTTTGCCTCGATTCTTCCATTTGGGTTTTATTGCAGGTTCTCTGGTGTTGGCTGACTCTGCAGGACGTGTTCACATTTTGTCTGGTGGCAGACGGTTACAAATTTCTACTGCTGAGAAATCAGATGCAGGACTCTACACATGTGTGGCGTCCAATGTGGCTGGAGTTGCAAAGAAAGAATATAACCTGCAAGTGTACAGTAAGTTATTGACCTCCTCAACCTCTGGGTACAGATTTCCTATAAAGATTTTTATCTTCTCTATTTCTCTTTAGACCTGTAAGAGTCATAGTAATAAAGCTATACCTGACATGTGGTATAAATCATGCTGACATAACCAGAGGATAGTTACTTCCTTTGGGCCATTATTTATCCATCAATACAGCTGTTCATCCCCATCACCCCACTAGTAACATACACATCGAGATGGTCGCAATATGCTGGGTGGGAGGAATATGTAGAAAGGGAAGAGAGGAGATTATACTTTATAATATTTGTTGCTGATGGTAGCTTTTTTGTTTCATTGCAGTTATTGCTTTGTCTGTTTTGATAAGTTCTCATGTAGCCCAATCTTGTCTCAAACTTGGTATATATTTGAATGACCTTTAGCCTTTTGTCCTCCTGCCTCCTTCTCCTGAATGCTGGGACTACCAGCATGTGCTAGCACACATGCTATACAAGTACTACCCACCAACTAAGCTACAGCTTCAGCCTTAGATTATATTTAAAATATAGAAAATGTTTTATTTTAAAGGGATATGTCGACTATAACCTGTGCAACATTTTCAAGTGCCTGAAACCATGCATTATGTCACTTAACCTTTATGTGCATCTCTACATAAGGGAGGGCTATTGCTTATGTACATATGGGAATTCAAACTTAAGATACATTTTCATAGTTGATCAAGGTCATGTGGCCTATGTGTGGGAGAACTGTCCCCAGAACACAGGTTTACTGACACAGGACCATTTTTTTTTTCCACACACATGTGAGTGCAAGTTGGCCAAGTTCTACTTTCTTAGACTCATTATAGATTAGGTAAGGTCAGCAGAACAGACTATCAATGGCATAACCTGGCAGTTTCCTTCCTCCCACGAGGAGACATCTGAGGCTGTCAGTTGGTCTCTGGAGATACTCATCCATGCATTCCCAGCAAGAGAGAAGCTCCCTGATTTTCTACCCCTTCCTTCGTGGTACTGCAGATGGTGGCTGTATCTGTGACATTAAATCCACACTGAACACAAAAAAGGGAAAGGGGATTAATATTTTTGCCTTGTATCAGGAGAGCCCAGCCTCCATGGGGCCTCTCTTTAAGTTGAATTATGTAAAAAAAAAAATGTATGTCCATCTCATTAGTATGCATATGGCCTTTGTCTTTGGTAAGTGATAAAATTATATACCTACTAAAGAATTATCTTAATATAATTTTACTTAGGATTTATTATCAGCAAGTGTTTGGTTTGTAAACCTGTTTTATGTACCTATGCATCCAAAGTCACATAGAACTTTATCGGGTTCAAAGGAATCCCAAAACAAGAAACTTAAAGCTACCACATCCTTTTTGGTACTAGGAATACTTCTGTGAATCAGAGTTCTAATTGACAAAGTCAGTTACTGTATCATTTCTTTAAAAATACAGTATTCTTTCCTCCTAGGTCAATAGTTTTCTTTTAGCTATTAATCCACTTAGAAACATAAAGAATTCTACCTCTAAATGTGCTCATAATTTATTACATAATCATGTAGTCTGTTATTTTGACTCTTTTTTAGTAAATGTATTGACATTGCACTGTGTTTAACTTGGAACTGCGTATGTACCTCTTCTGGCAGTGTTTCTCTAGCATGCACAAAGCCCTTGCTTTCATCCCCCTACCATATAACCAGGGTGTGGAGGCACATTCCCTTTGTCCCAGTTTTTTAGAGGTGAAAGCAAGAGGATCAGAAGTTCAAAGTGAAAAGTCCTATTAGAATTGAAGCAAACATTTCCTGTATTGTTTCTCATTCTCTCTTCCCCACCCCCTGCCCACCCTCAAGTCCGACCATCGATAGCCAACAGTGGTGGCCACCACCCTGAGATTACTGTCATCCGTGGGAAAAGTATTTCCTTGGAATGTGAGGTGCAAGGTATTCCTCAGCCAACAGTGACCTGGATGAAAGATGGCCGCCCCTTGACCAAGGGAAAAGGAGTGGAAATACTGGATGAAGGCCGCATCCTTCAGCTGAAGAACGTTCATGTGTCTGACACAGGCCGTTATGTGTGTGTTGCTGTGAATGTGGCAGGAATGACTGACAAAAGATACGACTTAAGTGTTCATGGTGAGTAGAAAGGGAATTAACCAGATCTTTCACAGGATGAGGCAATCAAGTATCCTGGGAGCATAGACCTCCGAGCTGAAAGTCTTATATTAATATCCCACTATTTTTTTAAATTCTTTGGGAACTTCATGCATAAATACAATGAAATATGGTTATTTCAACATCCCATCCTTCATTTTTCTCTCCAAATCTACCCACATCTCCTCTAGTACCTTTCATCTCAATTTATTATTTTGTCATCATCATCATCATCATCTTTATTCTATCTCTTTCTTTTCCTCTTTCTTCTTTTTAAATGTTCTTTTAATTAAATTGTTTTTTTTTTACTTGCTCACTTTACATCCGACTCACTGCCCTCTTCCTGGTCACCCCTGCCATATTCCTTCCCCATTCCCCACTCCCCCTTTCCTCTTGCAGATGCTCCCTCTGGGTATCCCCGCATCCTGACACGTCAAGTCTCTTGTGAGGCTAGGCTCTTCCTCTTCCACTCAGGCAAGACTAGGCAGCCCAGCTAGAGGAACATATCCCACATACAGCCATAGTTTTTGGGATAGCCCCCGCTCCAGTTGCTGGGGAATCCACAGGGAGAGCAAGCAGCACACTGGCTACATACGTGTGGGAAGGTCTAGGTATTTGTTCTTTGGTTGGTGGTTCAGACTCAGAGCCAGGTTAGTTGACTCTGTTGGACTTTCTGTGGAGTTCCTATCCCCTTCAGGGCCTGCAGTCATTCTTCCTAGTCTTCCATAAGAGTCCCCAAGCTCTGTTCACTGTTTGACTGTAACTGTCTGAGCCAGCTTCTGGGTGGAGCCTCTCAGAGGGACAACATGCTCCTGCTTGTAAGTCTTTCTTCTTCTCTTCTCTTTTTCCCTCCTCTTCCTCTCTTTCCTCTTCCTCCTCCTCCTCCTTCTCCTTTTTCTTCTACATAAATTACTAAGTCCAAATAGCACTGCCCATATGTGCATGGTTTGGAACCATGAAGCACTGGAAAACTGCTAGTGTCCACATCCTCCAAGAGAAATGATTCTTCCACAGCAGCTCTTAACTATCAATAGCTTCTGAATAAGGCATAGAGTCTGTACTTATCTCCTCCATCTATGCATGAATTTTGACTAGCTCAGTCTTGTATGGATAGCTCTCGGGCAGGTAAGTACAGATAGCATGAGATCCTGAGTGCAAGAAGACAGTACTCCATCCCTTTTCTGTGTATTTACAACTTCCCTAGCCACATCATTTATCTTTTGATGTCTGAGTTCATGTTACCTGCTGAGACAAACACATACTGGGTGTTCTTTTGAGGATGTATAGAATAAAGTAGACAAAAAAAAATTAAGACAAGCAATCACTGTGTAATTGGCTGACCTGGAACACACTATGCAGACACACCAGGCTGATGTCAATCAACCTGCCTCTGCCTCACTAGCGCTGGGGTTAAACACATGCACTACAAGGACCACATCTGGCTGAATCTTTTAATTACACAATTTTCAAATTCAAGTCTTAAATAAACACTATTTAACATTCGTTGGATCAGTCCCATGAGTAATGAGGTACGTGTATTAAAGTCAGATTTAAGATTCTAATGAGTAAATGACAAATTTGGTTCAGGCAGAGGCTAAATACATACATATTTGAGGTCAACTATTTGTATGAATGCAATTTGATGCATAATATTAAAATCTATAGAAACAATGGGTAATTTTAATAGAAACAAATCTTACAGCTTGAATAAATGAATAAAGTTAGGTCTACTGGAGCATATTTATAATCTCAGAACTTTTGAGGCTGTGTTTGGAGGATTATGAGTTCAAATCCAGCCTGACTCCATAGAGAGTTCCAGACCAATATTATTTACAAAGTCAAATTGTGTCATAACACACCAAAAGGAGATGAATGAAGCTTAGTGTTAATCTCTTACATTTGTGGTCAATATGTATGCCAAAGATGAAGGGAACATAATAAAAAGAAAGAAAATTAATATTATATTTTTGATAAATTGTTTTAATTTTAAGATTATAACTATTAACTTTTATTAATTTATTTATCTATTCACCTTTTCACTTTCCATCACAGCTCCCTTCCCTCCTCTCCTTCCAGTTCCACCCTGACAAACCCCTACTCCCATTACTCTTTCCTCTTCTCCTCAGAGAAGTGCCAACCCATCCTGGGACATCTAGTCTCATCAGGACTAAGCTCATCCTCTCCCACTGAGGCCCACAAGGAAGCCCAGCTAGGGGAAGGGAATCCAAAGGCAGACAACAGAGTCAGAGACCAAGCTCCACATCTGCTACAAATGTGTAGGGGTCTAGGTTCAGCCCTGCATGCTCTTTGGTTGATGATTAGTCTCTGTGAGCCCCCATGGGCTGCTTTAGTTGACTCTGTAGGTCTTCTTGTGGTGTCCTTGACTCCTCCAGCTCCCTCGATCCATTTGCCTCCCTTGACTCTTCCAAGTGACTTCTAAGCTCTGCCTAATATTTGCCTGTGGGTCTCTGCATCTATTTCCATCAGCTGCTGGATGAAACTTCTCAGAAGGCCCTTATGCTAGGCTCCTGTCTGCAAGCATAGCATAATGTCAGGGGTTGGCTCTCACACACGGGATGGGTCTCAAGTTGGACCAGTCATTGGTTGGCCATTCCTTCAATCTCTGCTCCATCTTTATCACTTCGCATCTTGTAGGCAGGACAAATTTTGGGTCAAAGCTTTTGTGGGTTGGTTGGTGTCCCCCTCCCTCCATTTGAAGTCCCATTGGGCTATAGAAGGTGACTACTTCAGGCTCCATATCCCCCACTGCTAGAAATCTCAGAAGGTGCCCCCCTATAGACTCCCAGGAGCCTCCCCACTCCCAGATCTCCAGTTCATCACAGAGATGTCCCAACCCCCTGATTTCTGTTCAGAATCCCATCCATAAGAAGGTTGTGAATCTTTATTATAAATCTTTAGAAAATATGACAAACTCAGAAACTAGCTCACCATCGCTGAAATATCAATTCCAAATTGATTAAAATTGGAAAGTCGTGATGTACATTTTTATTTGGAGAGTTAACATTGGTTATGATTCTCTCTTTTGATTATTACTCACCAGAAAATGAGGGGTTCGTGATAGAAATAAGCTGTTGAGGATTAGTGTTTTCCATGTCCCAGCTACCTTACGTTTTATTTACAGTCACTTTGGTTTTATCTTACAGCTCCTCCGAGCATCATAGGGAACCATGGAGTCCCTGAGAATGTCAGTGTGGTAGAAAAGAGTTCTGTATCCCTGACCTGTGAAGCTTCAGGCATCCCCCTGCCTTCCGTAACCTGGCTAAAGGATGGCTGGCCTGTCAGCCTTGGCAGCTCTGTGAAGATTCTCTCAGGTATTCTCAATGGATAGCCTGATCATCTATCTGCTCACCTCCATGTGAATGCCGTTTGTCTTCCATTTTTCATTCTTACTGTTGATATTGTGTCATTTTCCCTTCTGATCTGGGTACTTATTATACCTTCCTGTCATATTACACAAACATTTAAAACATAGAAAGCTATGTTAAAAATGAGTTGGCATCACCTTATTAGCAATATATAGCATCCTCCTTATTAACTGTATTAACTGTCAGCAGATGTGTGACTAGTCTGAATGGTACTTAAATTTTTTAGGAAGAGAGTTCCCTGTGTGCTGAGACCTTATCCCTAGTTCAGCTTCTGATAATTTTGTAGGGAAACCTGACTATCTTATCCCCCATGGGTCAATGTAAGCTCAGAGAGGGATTTTGTGGCATGTCATAGGAATCTACAACTGGCCTGTTTTGATAATGGCTATCACATAGACTAAAAGGACAATTGTTCTTTAGCTTTTGACAAAGTTATTCAACTTGGTTAACCTTGGCAACATACTGTGACTTTTATTAAACTGAAGTGAGTTTGTATCATGTTAAGCTATTAACACTGTGCTTGCTAAAGTATTTGATACTCAATCCATATCCTGAGAAATTCCCTGCATCCTTCCTGTGTCCTCTGAGCTTTTCATTTCATAGGACTCTATCTCTGTGGCCCTATAAAGAGGAGAGTAGTGGCAAAGATTTTATTATTGTCCGGCTACCAAAAGCCTGAGCACGTTGTCTTCTTGTCTCAAAATTATCTTCGTTTCTTAACAAAAATAGTTTCACTTCTGTAAAGTTTGAATTTATTAAATGTGATAACATCAAAGATTGCAGAAATAAAAACAGCATGGTGGAGTGCTGTCGGCTGGCTCCTTCTACATTTACAGGAGTGGTGTTTGGTTCTACTTAAGGTTTGTTTTGATTGACCAGCAGCTGGAGATCCCTGAGCAAAGCACATTAAAAGCATTTCACCTTGTGACTGCCAAAGGACCCGTTCAGCTTTACAATCTGGATGTGTTTTGTGTGATGGATAAATGAGAAGCAGATGAATGGCCTGTGACCTGCTCACTGCTGCTCTGTCGCAGACTTCTGTTCCATTAAGACAAATCCTCCTGAGGCTTGTCTGTAAGCAGGACCCTGGTGACCACCCTATCGCTGTCATAGAATTGTCTGTCAAGAACAGATACCGCCATAAAATCCTGAAGAGACGAGAAATGCCTTCACATAAATATAAATTGCTATCATACTCACTTCAGGTTTTTAAGAGATTACATGAGAAGATCAGGGAGTGAAGAGAAAAGAAAGATGAGTGTGGACCCAGTAGTGACTCATAAAAGTTGTATCACTTTAACACCCCTCAACTGGAACCAGATTGCAAACTCACTAATCTGAGCTGGCAATGAGTGGGCGAATCCTGTGAATCTTTTCAGAATTCACAGAAGTGTTTAAAAACAAAAACAAAAACCTGTTTATGTTGTTTACCTCTGTCCTGCTGGGGAAAACAAAATTCAGTTCAGGAAATCAGCTTTTTTTGTTTGTTTGTTTTTTGTTCTCAAATGAGATATTGCTCAAGTGACCTTCTGGTAAATTGAGAACTGGGAAGCTGCTGGTTAGATGAATACAATGTCAACTTGTCGCTATAGAAACTGAAAGCAGATGGTAGCTCTTCAACAAGATCCAGGGGAATGTTTAAGTGAGAGTTTTATGTGTATCCATTAGCATTTTTAATACAAATTCAAGGTGCTAAGCAAGAATATGCCTGCCTAAAAAAAATCTATTGATAAATCTGAGTGGTGGCTTTTTCCCCCTGAGATTTTTCATTCGACGTTCTCTGCTTATAACTTTTCAAAAGGCTTTGCTTTGTCTTATTTGCTGACTCCTCCATTTTTGTCCTTAAAAAAAAATATTTCCTGCCAAATTCCATCTTTTAGCACGTCTCTGTCTATGTGCATTTCCTCTTCAAGCAAAACAGAACATCAAATATGGAAAGAAGCCTAAGAAGGCACCGACCGTAGAGCCTGTGCCTGGAGTGACCACTCTAACCCTGTCATTAGTGATTTGGGGATTTCCAAGAAGCTGACCTGACAGCTGCTAGTCGGTCCATCGTCATGGTTTATCCTCCTGCTTGAGTGGATTTTTACCCCATACAGCCCTATTGCTGACATTCGCATTTTATCTCACAGACTCTTTTTGCCACCTTTTCCTAGCATCCAGTCAACACCCACTTGTGAAAGCGCCGATCAGATTGCGATCCTGTTTTATGCATGCATTTCCCTCCACCTTCAGCAAACACTAATTCCTTAGCATAACTTCCAAGGGCACACGAAACCTGGCTTGCTGTAGATAGTACTACCATTCCTGCCTTATAACTCTATCACTTCACACTTAACAACAGAACCTCCCTTCTTGGCAGAACTCCGTTTCTCACTTGATGTCACCTGGAACTGTATTTATCTTTAAGTCATCTGGTGCTTTGCTTTTTCTAGGAGGCAGGATGCTGCGGTTGATGCAGACCAGACCAGAAGATGCTGGCCAGTATACTTGTATTGTAAGGAATGCAGCTGGTGAAGACAGGAAAATGTTTGGACTTTCAGTATTAGGTACTTGCGCACTTTGCAGTAACTAAGGGGAAATACAATTGGCCACAATGCATTCTGGACACAGACAGAGTAAAAATGTGTTCACAGCTGGAATTTATACCTATGTGGTCTTTGGCCTGCGGACTGTGATTTTTGGCAAAGTTTCAGCATTACAGTTATTTGGAGGAAATGAGTCCACTTCAACCGCCAAACTGCCTTGTGCCAGTTCAAAACTGCTCAGAAATGTTCTAAGACCCTATGTATCTTGCATAAAGTGAGAGACCCTACTTATTTATGGACACATTCTGTCTTAGTTTAATTTATAAATTTATAATTTATAACTTATTTGCTGTGATAAAGTAACTTAAAGTAAGTTGGGGGAGACAGGATGTATTTTAAGCCACCATATGAGGTCACAGCCCATCACTGTGGGGAAGTCAAGGTAGCAGAAACTTGAAATTATTTGCATTCATAGCTGAGAGCAGAAAGAGACTCAATGGCTATTTGCACAGACTCTCTGTAAGAGTCGCTCTTACAGAGTTTTTCACCTTCTTACAGAGTCCAGGACTCTTCTTACAAATCCAGGGACTAGTGCTATCCAGAGGGGTTGGGTCTTCCCACTTTAATTACCATAATCAATACAATCCTCCACAGCCATGCCCACAGGCCAATCTAATCCACAGTCCTTCATTGCAACTCATTTTCACGAGATTAGAGATAATGTCAAATTAACAGTTAAATATAATCGTCACACATTTTACTCATTTATTATTTAAATTACAACTTAATGCATTAAAATGGATTCATAACAACTTTACAGTACAGGTGAAAATTAGAGTTGGTTAAAAAAAAACCAAAAACAAAAACAAATAATGCTCTGACATTCTATGAATAAACTTACCTGAAGTTTAGGCCCTTGTCCTTGCTGATAGAGCTGTAACTTACTTGCCCATGTCTTTGTGTGTTTCTCATAGTTCCTCCTCACATCGTGGGTGAGAATGCACTGGAGGACGTAAAGATTAAAGAGAAACAGAGTGTTACATTGACTTGTGAAGTGAGAGGTAAGGAGTCAGTTCTTGTCATTCTGGAACTTTCTGCCAGAATGTTTGCATGTGTGCATGTGGGGTATGTCTTAATCGCCAGGGGTAAGTGTAGCCACCATAATAGGCATTCGAAATTGGATTCTGGTGTAGTGTACCTGGGTGAAAAGCAATAGGAAATCTTACAGATGAAATGAAGATTTTAAAAAAAAAAAGGAGGGAGGAGGAAAGGGGGGGAAGAAGAATATTCTTTCTTATTGCGTCCTGCTTTTCTTTTTTTTTTATTATTTATTTTATTTTATTTTTTTAATTTACATTCCAAATCATTTCCCCTTTCCCGTTTCCTCCCTCCCCAAAAGTCCCATAAGCCCCCTTCCCTCCCTCTTTTCTCCATTCAACCCCCTCTCGTTACTCTGTCCTGGCGTTCCCCTACATCCAGTCTTTCCAGGACCAGGGGTCTCTCCTTCCATCTTCTTAAAAATCTATTGATATGCGGATTGTGTCTAGGGTATTCCAAGATTCTGGGTTAATATCCCCTTATCAGTGACTGCATACTATGTGTGTTCTTTTGTGATTGGGTTACCTCACTAAGGATGATATTTTCAAGATCTGACCATTTGCCTAGGAATTTCGTGAATTCATTGTTTTTAATTGCAGAGTAGTATTCCATTGTGTAGATATACCACATCTTCTGAATCCATTCCTCCATTGAGGGACATCTGGGTTCTTTCCAGCTTCTGGCTATTATAAATAAGGCTGCTATGAACATAGTGGAGCATGTGTCCTTATTGCATGCAGGTAAAGCCTCTGGGTATATGCCCAGGAGTGGTATAGCCGGATCCTCAGGGAGTGTCATGCCCAGTTTTCTGAGGAACCGCCAGACTGCTTTCCAGAGTGGTTGTACCAGCTTGCAATTCCACCAGCAGTGGAGGAGTGTTCCTCTTTCTCCGCATCCTCGCCAACAACTGCTGTCTCCTGCTTTTCGTACTAGGTTCACACTTACATACAGCTTCTATTTCTTTCCCACCGCTTTTATTTTTTCTCTCCTTCCTTGGTTTTGCCAGCCTTCACTGTCCCTGTTTTTGTACATTTTACATTATTACATTTACATTATTGTAAGTAGTAGTACATTTTATTTAATGCCGAGGAATGAGCTAGAACGAAACTGTCACCTTGGTTAACAGGTTTGTATGTTGCACTAAGGAAAAAAGGAAGATTCAAATGCCAATGTTACTCTCTCTAGCCACACAGATGATCCATTGCATGAAATCAAAATGAAAAAATTTGCTGAAGGGGTTTGCAACCCTATAGGAAGAACAACAATATCAACCAACCAGACCCCTCAGACCTTCCAGGAACTAAATCACCAACCAAAGAGTATTCATGGAGGGACCCATGGCTCCAACCACATATGTAGCAGAGGATGACCTTGTCAGGCATCAATGGGAGGAGAGACCCTTGGTTGTGGGAAGGCTTGATGCCCCAGTGTAGGGGAATGCCAGGGAGGGGAGGCGTGGGTGGATGGGGGAGCACCCTCATAGAAGCAGGGGGAGGGAGGATGGGATAGGGGATTTCCAGAGGGGAAAACAGGAAAGGGGATAACATTTGAAATGTAAATAAATAAAATATCCAATAAAAAAAGTGAAAAGATTTGTGTAAAAGAGCAAGGAGGGGTATGTGGGAGTTTTGAAGGAAGGAAAGGAAGGGGGGAATAGTGTAATTATATTATAATCCCCAAAATAATATCAATTTTAAAAACAATACTTTAACTGGAATATTTTAAAGATATCTAAAAGAGCATTTCAATACCCCCTTTTTAATTGTAGATAAATGATATTACAGTTATGGGTGGACAATGAGAATAGCTAAGAACATTTTATGGAAAAATAGAGATTCAAGAAAGATTTGATAAATTTCTTATTTTATATACATTTTGTGGGTAATAAATTGAAATAAGAAATGCTTTTCTAAAAGCAGCTATGAAGAAGACTGCTGCCTCCCCTTTTCCTTCCTGGAAGCAATGGGGTAATTACCAAGTGTCATGCAGTGTCCCATGGAAAGAAAGAGGTGTCTAGTTTTCCCTCCTCCTTCCCTGCCTCTCTCCCTCTTTCCCTCCTGTCTTTGCCTAAACATAATAGCATTCTCTGTTTAAACTCCTGGTTTTGATCATCCATTCTAGCCATCTGTGCTAACATGACTTGTTCTTGTAGTTTTTAAATTAATAAATGGCATCTGAATAATTTTAACTAATATTTAACACACATCTCCATTTACAACTACCTAAAGCATTTTCTGTTGACTACAAATATTGAATAAATAATTATTATAATTATACCTCTAAACTCTTAGTAAGAATCCCAATATAGCACAAAACATTCATTGAAATAAATACCTTATTTTTCTACTGTTTCCTCTTAAAAGAATAAAGAGGGTTTTAATATGAATAGAAAAGAATTTTTATAATATTTTTGATAATGATATGTTCTCCAGTCTTTCAAAATAACTTACTGTGAAAATAGTTAATTACAGTTAATTACAAAGTGCCTTACATGTTTAACATAGAGATCAGTATTAGATTCATTTCCTAATAAAAGCTAACATAGATTCAAAATGATTTCTATTCTTCGTGTCATATTCATCATAGTGTAATCACTATACATTTAAAAAGATTTATGTATGGCACTATTTCAAAAAGAATAGTCACTTCATTGCTTTAAAGGTAGTATACGGAAATAACAGCAACTGTGTGACAATGCCATTTTTGGATATTTCTGTTTATAGACGTGTGATACTGGGCTGCCTCAAAAAAGTGGTTTTTTCTTAACAGGGAACCCTGTGCCACAGATCACGTGGCACAAAGATGGACAACTTCTCCAGGAAGATGATGTTTACCACATGATGTCTGATGGCCGCTTTCTTCAGATCACCAATGCTCAAGTGTCACACACAGGTCGATACACATGTCTGGCCTCTAACATAGCTGGTGACAAAAGCAAAAGCTTCAGTCTCAATGTGTTTGGTAGGTGTGAACTTCATTTCACTTCTTGAATGATCAGCATTTCTCTCTCTGTCTCTCTCTCTCTCTGTCTCTCTCTCTCTGTCTCTGTCTCTCTCTCTCTCTCTCTCTCTCTCTCTCTCTCTCTCTCTCTCTCTCTCTCTCTCTCGTTTCTATCATAGAATGTCATTATGTGGAGGAATCCAGCATATGTGGATGTAGACTGTTTTTACTTTGTTCTTTCATTGCTATGGAGTAAACTATGTTCTGAGTATAGTGTTTTCTGCAAGGAATAACAATGATCTGGACAGACATTTAACTAAGCCATGATGAAGGGGAAAGTTGTGCAGGTAGACAGGGAGTCTCAGCCCGAGACCCTGTGCCTTTCTCCCTGAGCCCCTCTGCTTTTATTGGAGATTGAACTTCTTTCCATCTCTGTGGCCTGAGTGTGATTAAACATCTGAATGCATTGATCCATCAGCGTTGGTCTTACAACATCAAAGTTATATTTGTCTCAAGCATATCACTGAAATTGATGCTAACTTTTTCAAATTCAACATGTAACCCACCTAAATGCATTATATTTGATTATCAATATTCAAAAACTTATGCTAAATTCAACCGACAGGGTCACTAAATTCACTGTATGTAACTATACAGATAATTTGAGTTTGTTCAACTATTTTCTTAGCTACTCCAATATAGTTTGGGGTGCACGTAAATACTCTCATACATACAAATACTCTTATATTCCCACATAGAACAGGACCCTCAAACAGAGGTTGTAGTCTAAATGGGCCTCATGCATACTTGAATATATGCAAGAAAGGTCAGCCAAAATACCAGTTGATGTATATAGGTTGTCAAGTGAATAGCATCAGGTAGTAGCATATACAAGATGAAAGATTTCTATAGGCAGAACAGATATAATTTAATACAGAAACATACATGCGTAAGTTTCTGTTACATTACCACAGTTACGTCATTATCTCTTTTTGGGGTAATACCCTCCTCCTTTAGCATATGATGTTTCTCATGGATTTTATATAGAATAATGACAATTGTTTTATAACTCTTACAAACTGGGATTACATAGGTAAGCACAATGGCAATCAGGAACTCATACCTAAAAAATTTTCTAAGTCTGTTCCTTTAATAAAAGTTTTACTCTTTCAGTATCTCCTACAATTGCTGGTGTAGACAGCGATGGCAGCCCTGAAGACGTCATTGTTATCCTTAACAGCCCCACTTCCTTAGTCTGTGAGGCATATTCCTATCCCCCAGCCACCATCACCTGGTTCAAGGATGGTGCACCTTTAGAATCCACCCGAAACATTCGCATTCTTCCAGGTAATTGACTGACCTCAGATAACCCAGGTGTATTTGTGCCATCTACTACTGTAGAAAAGCACAGGTTATTTTTTGTAAAAGTACCTGTGTTTTTGTTCTGTGACAGTCTATTTCCGTCTTACTACCTATGCTTTGATATATATCTTAAATTTTAAAATACCAGAACATTACTTTTTGAAAGTCACAAAACAAATATTGTGGCTTATTTTGCATCAAATATCTACCAGTAAGTTGTATTCATATGAAGCAATATTTACAATAAGAACTAAAATCCTAGTACTCTGCGTATTCCCCCATGTCCACTGTGATGTCAAAGACTCTTCAATGTTCCTTGATGTTTTAGGAGGCCGTACTCTGCAGATCCTAAATGCACAGGAAGACAATGCTGGAAGATACTCATGTGTGGCCACTAATGAGGCCGGGGAAAAGATAAAGCACTATGAAGTGAAGGTTTACAGTAAGTTCCAAAAGAACACATTTTCTCATCTCTTCCTGAAGGCGTCTAGCTTTTCAATCCCATTTTTCATTATTTTTCCTAATTGTTTATACTGATCACCAAAGACTCTTTCTGATCTAGCTTGTCTCGTCAAGGATGGAAGTTGCATTAAGTAGCATGCCCATGGCCTCAGTTGCTTAAAAATGTGCAGAACCAGGGCTGGTAAGATGGTTCATGACTAACATGTTTGATATAAGAGTTAAAAGCCCAGAACTCATGTAAATGTCAATGGGCATGGAGGCCTACATGCAGGTCCAGTGTCTGAACAGCAGACAGGAAATGCACAGAAAAAACTGGCTAGATACTCTAATCATGGCAGTAAGCTTTGGATTCAGCGAGAGACCATACCTCAATATACAGTGTAGAAGGTAATTGAAGAAGATGCCTAGCATTAACCTTGGGACTACAAAGGCATACATGTGCACATGTTCCTACACAAGTGCATGCACACACACACCATCACACATATATATGCAAAAAACCATTTGTGAAGAGTCCACTGTATCCACTCATTATCTACCTGTTGGGGTGTTGTTTACATGCAGGTGCCTACTCCAGAAATCAGGATGAGATCAACAATAGTGTCAGATTATGACAATGTAATCAACCTATAAGTAAAAGGCAAAACTCATACTGTCATAAATGGGGGCCACATTGTAAGGCCTTTCTTCCTGTGTTATGATGTTGCTTTAAAGCAAAGTATAAACTTCTGATTGTCATTTTTACTTTGACTTAGTGCCATTATAGTCAAGACAATGTATTTTGTGGGTCACATACCATGTGGGTCTGGAACAGATAAAAATGTGAAGAACATTGATCTCTCTAGCAGTTTTATAATGATGAAGAGATACAGATATTTTTATTCACATTATATGTCTAAAGACTCCTGTCTCCTGGGATGCTAACTGAGGTCATTCATGGAAGGCCTGTGAAGAAATCCCTCATCTGCTTGGCACCTTGTTAACTGCTGCTTCCTGTAATCTCTATGGTAGAGTGTGTATTTAAAACAACCAGTGCTTGACTCCTCCATGTTCATCTCACGCAGTTCCACCCATAATCAAGAAAGGGGACCTTTTGGGGCCAGGTCCTTCCCCTAAGGAAGTGAAGATCAGAGTGAACAGCAGCTTGACGCTGGAGTGTGAAGCTTACGCAATTCCTTCTGCCTCCCTCCGCTGGTACAAGGATGGACAGGCCAGTCACAACTACATTTCCTTGGTTGTTTATTTCTTAAAGATGAAAATACCAATTTTTTAATTTAAAAAGAAACAGATTTATCCCACCCAACTGTGATATTAAGAGTAGTCACTCCATGCTCCTCAAATATGAAACTGCTTTAAAAATTTAATAAAATGAAAAAAAAAACATGTTTAATAGCTTTGGTATTGTTCCACCACTGGGAGGTAAGCAAGATTGCTTTTGTGCACATTAGCACTTGACTATGAAAATCTGGCTACTGTCCCAATGGAGAGTTAGAGGAGTAGTGTTCCACCCAGATAACTAAATTTAATAAAGAAGCAACCCATGCATGGTCCTAAAATCAGGACTAAACTTACACAGAATTTTCTCTAAATACCGTTAACTCTTTCACAAAAGATAACATTTTTGATAACCTAAAATATGAGAAAATTAAAAGAGGCAAAGGCACACTATGATTACCCTGGGGCAGTGAGAAAGACTTAATAAAAAATCAATTGAAGAGTGAAGGGACAGACATGACATTGAAAGGGTTGAAAGGAAGTATGGGAAAGGGAGAAGTGATGTAATTATACTTGAATTAAAAGTGTTTTCAAAAAAATCATCTCTTGTATTAAAAATATGTAGATTCTTCTATTTATGGTATAACTTGCAGACCATACACCCTTTTCCTCATGCAATTCCCAGTCTCTCTCACTAGTGTAAGGATACATGTGCTGGTGCTCCGGGGGCAGAGAGGGGATGGAGTTGCTGTTAACACTACTAAATACAGATGGGAAACAGCCAGGCTGTTCTTTATCCGGTTTTACACACAATCAACCAAATGGTCAGTTAAACTCCAGTTGTACAAGTTTAGGTCATAGTACGACTTTAGAGGCAAGGAAGATGTGGCTTCGTGTTCTTCCTTCCAGATCCCAGATGGATTCTGCTATATCATCAGGGGGGTGGTATCTTTTCATATAAAATAAGCACGTATCATCTGGAAGCCATTGCAAAAGGAAACTGCAGAACTCCCACCATGCTCTGCTTCTGTTGGCTTTGCGGAGTGCAAGCACACAGTGTGATATATTATCAACTCCATAAAACCTTGCTTGAAAACACATGCATTCCCTGTTCTTTGAAATTATATCATTAATTTGGATTTAATTTTCTATAAAGCCTTTTCATCCCTTATTTTACGACAAATAGGGAGATCCACAAATGTAAAAACCAGGGAAACGCTAGAAGTTAAATAGAAACTAGACTGCTTTCAAAATTCATTAATAATTGTCAAACTTGGTCTCTAAAATAAGTAAAATTATACTGATTAGAACTTCTAATTTTTTTTAAGGCCTGAGATTGGATTCCAAAAATAACAAACAAGAAGCAAAATTATCAATAAATACCTTTTCCATGTCATTTTTAAGTTATTTTTAAATACCAAAATATAATAAAATAGTATCTTTTTAGAAAATCACCAAAAGATATTGACAATATCATGTATAATAACTTTTAATGCAATCTGTACATTTCATTCATCCATGCCCTGAAATTTTTATTTTGATACAGAAAATTTAAACTATGGCATGCCTTTTGTGATACAATATTAATAATATTAATAATGGTTTGTTGTATCCCAAATTCTTTGAGTCTCAACTGTTTGCTAGGCACTATTTTATGTACAACAAATATAGATGAGAAAGAAACAGGCCAAAAATCTCTGACCATTTAAGTTTTCAGAACCAAAACAAGCAAGAAAACAAACAAACACAAAAAAGGCAGGTGGGGTAGAAAAGTTAGTCAGAGAACACACACATAACTCAGCTCACATTTGCCTATAACTCCAGAACCAGCATGGCATAATCTTATGGCCTCTTCTAGCCTCTTCACACTCCTGAACTCCTGTACGCATGCGCGCGCGCGCACACACACACACACACACACACACACACACACACACGCACGACAGAAGACAAGCGTAGTGTATTTCTGCCTTTGGGAGTAGAGGAACAAGGGCTGTAGTGTCTCAAAAGACAAAAGGGGGAAAGCTACTTCAAAATGAAGACAAGTCACCCTGTGTCAAATAATACCAAGAACAGAGAGCAGAGGCAGAACCGAGTGGTACGTGTAGCCACATACATGTATGTCCCAAATGACCTTGACTGTCTTTCTTATCAAGCTGAGAACACAAAGATTTCATTAGATCAGATTCAAGGAACATTAAGGTAAAATTAGACACCTTACACATAGAAAACATTTTTGAATGGTTGACTCTAAATGTCTTCAGAAATTATGTAGGTAGGCTGTAGCAAGAACCACCTTCTTAAGTCTGAAGCTATCTAATGGGATGAAATAAATAGATGCTGGTATAAGTAAGAGAGGAAATCAGGAAGCTGAGAGAAAGAACGTGTCTTTGATTGACAGTAGGCACTGAAACCACTAAGAATTATGAAGGACATATTATTAGAAGGAATGCCATTGAGTCAGGAATAAAATCTTTAAATAATGAAGGAAGACCTAGAATTCCCATTTCAAGATGTCATAACATATCCCGAGCTTAAAACAGTTTTATGTACAAAGTTAGGATGTTTCTGAATGAATAATAATAAATTCTGATAAAATCATATTGTGATAATGTTCTCAACTTTTTAAAAAAAAATCCTTATTTTTATTTTATGTTCATTGGTGTTTTGTCTGCATGTACAGTAAGACGTGAGCTGCCATGTGGGGTGCTGGGAATTGAACCTGGGTCCCCTGGAAAAGCAGCCACTGCTCTTCACCCCTGAGCCATCTCTGCAGTCCCCACGTTCTCAACTTTTAATGAAGTTTTCTTTATTACTGTTTCTACAAAACTATCAACAAGACACTTTTTAAATACTTGATAAGATTATCTGGAGACACTTTTTGTTTTCATGGATAAATGCACATGATACTAAGAACATGTTTTCTGTTATAAAGAATATATAAATGGATTACCCACAATTACCTAGCTGATATAAACTGTATCAGCTATAATTTTCAAGAGATAAAAATTACTCAGAACAACTTGATCAATTACTGATATCTTGAATATTTTTATCTATCTCCATTATTAAAGAATAGTAATATTGATCATTTGCAGGGTATCTTAGCTTTATTAGAATATTCAATGCTGACATTATTATAATTGAATCACAGCCCCTAAAATCAGATGATCATGTTACCATTGCCGCAAATGGACATACTCTTCAAATAAAGGAAGCTCAAATCTCAGACACTGGACGATACACCTGTGTGGCATCTAATCTTGCAGGCGAAGATGAATTGGATTTTGATGTGAATATCCAAGGTAATATTACTATGCTTATTGCAGAACAATTTTCACACTCTGAATGTAGTGGAAAAGAGATTTGACTTGGTTTACTTTAAAATCATTTTCTTCTCAATATAAGTTCATTATAAAAATTTAAACAAGAAATTATAGGAGAGATTAATTCCATCATACGTTTTTAGATTTTTTTGTTTTTATTTTATTTATATGAGTGTTTTCCTGAATGAATGCATGTATATATAATATATATGTATATGTATATGCATCACATGTATGCCTGGTGCCCATGGAAAAGGATGTTGAATCCCATAAAACTGGAATCACAGATGCTTGGGAGCTACCAGAGAGGTTCCGGGAACTGAACCTTGGTCCTCTACAAGAGCAGCATGTCCTCTTAAGCTATGAGCCATTTCTCTAACCCCTATCATTCTTATTTTATGTCTTTCCTTCTGGTATTTTAAGGGACATCTTTTATATAAAACTTAATAACGGACTTCTCTTACATCAACATTGCACTAACATTATATCATGAAGGTTATATATCATGTAACATTGTATAGAAAACAATAAAAGCATTAATAATGAATTCAGAGTAGAATGACTTTGAGATGGATGAGTACACTATAAACTTTGTGTCTTGAACACATACTAAAATATTTTAAGTGTCCATTATTTTCCTTTAAAATTAATACCCCTTGGAATTGCTAAGAATAATACCTGAGTTAAGGCATCAAAGCTATTCCTAAAGTCATTAAAGTCATTCCTAAAGGACTAATGCCTACTATTGTTGGTACTGTTTTTCTGGATGTTACCACTCACCAGCCAAATTATTTTCACCAGCGCTAGGGACCTTAAGCATGCTAAAGAAATTCGCTCTCCCTGAGCCTTATCCTAGCCCTCAACACAACTTTTAAGACTTTGCCTATTTCATCAACTCTATATTCAAATTTATTAATTTTACCAAAGTCCTAGAATTAAATATCCAGGTTGTCTCCACATTTTCAGTATTCATAAATAACACTGTACTTAACATCTGGGTTCACAAAATTTTCACCAATCTTTGATTTTTCAGATATGTCTAAACCTTGAAATTTCAGATCACACACTTTTGAAATGTCTTTAATGTACTGCTTGCTAGTTTACTGCTGAGGAAGCTCACAGCCACTGTCAGAAAAGAGTGAAAATATCCTATTTTTAATAGTTTAGCCCTGATTGTTCATCTTATTGAACTTCCTTCATAAGACAAATCATTGATATTGTTATCAAATGAGCCCAGACATTCTTTTGTGTGTGCCTCAAAAGTAGCCTTTCCTGCAGCAACCACATTTCTTACCACATTCCTCCTCAAAAGTGGGCTCCAATGCTGGTCAATCAGTAGAGCCTTTTTACACACACAAACAAAAACAAATGCGGACTCAGAGCTCTAGAGACTTTATCCCTCCTCTTGAGAACTAACTCTGACTGATGGCTACTCTTTGACTGCTGATGGAAAGCATTTAAGTACTTAAAAAATGTTTGGTCATTGTCTAACTTACCAAATTCACAGATGTTTGTTGAGACACAGTCGAAGTCTTTGATGGTCACTCGTGACACTCACACTGAGCTGTGGCCATGTTTTCCCTCCACAGTTCCTCCGAGTTTTCAGAAACTCTGGGAAATAGGAAACATGCTAGATACCGGCCGGAGCCGTGAAGCCAAAGACGTCATCATCAACAACCCCATTTCTCTGCACTGTGAGACAAACGCTGCTCCTCCACCAACTCTGACATGGTACAAAGATGGCCGACCTCTCACTTCCAGTGACAGAGTATTGATTTTGCCAGGTAAACACTGCCACATGAAAGCACGAATATCTGCCAAGTGTGTCTCTTCTCATCTATTGGGCCAGTTCACTGTAATTTAACTGAAGTTTGCGTTGCTGAATGACATGTCTTCCATATGTGGAAGAGCCTACCTTGAGAATTTGACAGCAGAACCCTTTAGCTCACTTTCTAAATCATTCCATGGTTGTAATCAACTCATGCAGGTTCTTTGATTTGTTCATGCCTCTTTTACTGTTTTGATGTCCTTGGTTTGGTTTCTATGTATCATTTAAATTCAAATGTATGTGTGCATATAGTTATTATTTGATTTATTGATTAATTTGATTGCATTTCATGAGCAATTATAAAGACTTAGTTTTAAATATTTAAATTATTACATGGTTTGTTGATGGTAAAGATGGTTAATGTTTTTAGAATAATATTTTCAAGGCTTCAGTGTAATTATCACAAGTATTCAAATATCAGGGTTTGTTAAAGCTCTTAAGTTGTACTTTTAGGGCCATTGCAGTACACAATATATGCAAAGTTAACCCAAGTAAACTGATATAATATCTTTATGAAGTAAGAAATGAAAATGGAAAAAATAGACATGGTAGCTCTATGTACTATATAGCATTAATTGATCAAGGCCTAGGAAAAATGGACTGTAAAAAGCTTACTGTGACAATAATCTAAAAAAGGCTATAGGTTCAGTACAAGTAATTTTTCATTACCTCTAAATTTCCTGGTTTTGGTTGTTGTACTATAGTTTTAAGAGGGATGATATTTATTTCTATGACATTTATATCTGTGAGTATATGGTTTTAAGTAGTTGCCATGCCTCCAACTTATTGAAATAGCTTATGAAAATATCCTATCCATAGGCTATCAACAGATAAATAAAATGACATACAACAAAAATAATTGGTGAACAGAGATGCAGATTTTAATGTGACTGTTACAACTTTTCTCTAAATTTTATTATCAACATTAAAAAGTTTACAAATACATAAGAGCTTTTTTGCTGGTATTACACATGAACTCTTGAATACAACATAAAAGCAAAGTACACTTTACTCTTTAGAGCCCTGGATATGTGTATTAAATGAGGTTTTATAGGAAACATTGAAAACATCAAGGAAAAATATTAAAAAACAGCAAGAACAAAGCATCACCATACAGTAACATTCTACAAAGAGCATAATGAAGGGCTTAGAGCAGCCTTCTCCCCTCTAGAAAAACTGACACCAGCTATTTATTTCTCAAAAATTCTAACTTTTGGTATAGTATCAGATCACTTTTTAGCAATGTAAAATTGACTGTGAAAATGGATATTGTCCAAGATGAAAATGGAATGATTAAAGGAAGCAGGAACATCGACAACAACATAAATAAATGTTTGTCATTAGATCTAGGAGGAGATAAAGCATAGCTCTGTTCACGATCTGTGTTCACTCTAGCATTTGGAGGCATGACATACTAGGATATGTATTTTCAGGAGGACGAGGGCTGCAGATTCCCCGGGCTAAAGTAGAAGATGCTGGGAGATACACCTGTGTGGCTGTGAATGAAGCTGGGGAAGACTCCCTTCAGTATGATGTCCGTGTGCTCTGTAAGCTTGCTTTCTCTTGTTGATTAAGCATTTTTCACTCCAAAATATTTTTCAATGACTAATGTTTATAGGATGTCACCCAAACATTTTAGGAACTATAAAGGTAATAGATAATGATACTTCTAAATACTACTGTCCTGTGCACAAACTGAGAATGCACTAATCAGGACTTCTAAGATCTCAAATAACTAAATTGGAGGAAGGAAGAGAGGGAAAGATAAAGGGAGGAGGGAGGGAGTGCTCTGATGGAGATGCACTAGAAACCCAAAAACTCAGCATATTTATTATATGCAAACAAGGACATACACATACAAAGTGCTTCATTCTTGGTACCAAAAGCGACCTTATTCTACTTACTAACAAAGGCAATCTGTGGTCTCCAGGTTATATAATAATAACAACAGGAATGTAAACACTCCAAACAGGCACTTGTAGCAAAGGAGACTTTTTTGAGCTGCCTATGGGCCCTAAGTATGTCCAGCAGCTCTGAACAAAGTTGATTAAATCTGTCTTTAAGCATCTTGAAACCTCATAGCATTCCAGAGTGGCGGGGTACAGTTCTTGGGTCATCTGGCTCATCTCTGCTGTGTGACAAAGAGGGTCCTTCAGGACAAGCAGAGAGATATCATTATGATAGAAGTTGATTTTGATGAGCTGGAGCATTTGCTCAGGGCGAGCAAGAGGACTTTGAAATGAGAATCCCTCATTCCACACTACTCCAGTTCCAGAATTTGCAGGGTACTTGTGACTTTCTCAAGGATGAGCCCTGGAAGCTAATACAGACTGTCCTTGGCTCTTACTGTCAAGTGTCTGAATGTTCTCTATCTGATGTAGAAACAGGAGTTTATATATTGGAGGAGGTTAAGCTAAGGAATGGCCATGAGGTCATATAAGAATCAATCTATTCTGGCTTGCTTTCTTTTATGATAAAAACTATAACCAAAAGCCACCTAAGGAGGAAAGGATTTATTCCACTTCCCTATCCCAATGCCCAGGCTATTAACTGAAACTGAGGCAGGAACTCAAGGTAGAAACCGGGAGACAGGAACTGAAGCAGGAACTCAAGGTAGAAACCGGGAGACAGGAACTGAAGCAGGAACCTGCCTTTCAAGATTGTTGCTTACTGGATTGTTCCTTACGGCTTGCTCAGTCTTGATTTTTTTTTATACAACCCAGGACCACCTACATAGGGATGACACCTCCCATAGCAAGCTGAGTCTTTCCACATCAATCACTAGTCAAGAAAATGCCCCCACAGTCTTGCCTACAGTCCAATCTGATAAATTCTCAACTCCTCAGTTGAGAATCCCCCTTCCCAGCTATGCCTCAGATTTGTGCCATGTTTCTGAAACCTAGCCAACATAAAGTAAAAATGAAAGATTGTTTTATACAGAAAATGTTGACATAGTATGAGAGATTAGACACTCATCTCAAAGTGTAACTGGGACTTTGGAGCCAGGTGATTAAGACAATGATAATAAGGTCCATGAAAGTAAAGTTTCTGGGAAAACAGGCAGGACTGAAGGGAAGGATGTCAATGTTGTTTCTGGTGTGATAACTATAACATGATTCCAGAATGCTCATGTAAAATGCTGACTGGGCACTTAGAATTAAGGAACTGTCACAAAGGACAAAGGACTAAACCCAGACTGTACATCCAACAGCTGCCTTCAGACAAGTAATATTTAAAGACAAGATTTCCAAAGAAAACCAAGAGGAACCATTGGTAGATAAAAGAATAAAAACTGAATAGAAGGAGACAATCAAGGAATGAGGGAACCCAGTAAACTATTATGCCTGGATTCCACTTATTAGAAAGTTATCAACTGATGGGTTTTCAGTGCTGAGCGTTAAAATGGATTTCAGAAAATAAAAAGCCTTTGGCTTTGAGACTTCAAGTCTGTGGGTGAAGGTCAACAGAACTATTTAGGTTTTGTGATTAACTTCAAAGTCACAGAACAAGGATGATTTTTGAGCATTTCATTAGATGCAATGAAATAAAAGAGACAAGAGGCAGAATGGAGCTGGCTGGCCAGAACAAATATAAGAGATTTGAATATATCCATAGACCAAGGGCAGAAAACCTGGATACAGAGAGACTCATTACAGTGCCAAGAATGTGTGTAGAAGGCGGGATGGAGGAATTGATAGTTTAAGGGCCAAGGGTGTATATCAAAATAATGGAGCAAGGAACTAAGAGGCTACTGAGCCTTTTGGGGAAGAAGAAAAGCTCTTGGAGTAGAAAGAAAGGGGACATGATAAAATGTATATCAAATGTATTTAGCAATCCTTGTTAGTATGAGCATAAACTAAACAGGGCAAGCCTTGGAATGCCAGCCTGTGGCAACAGAAGTCAGCAGTGCCTGCTGCAGGATCTGCCAATTGCAGTAGGAACCATTGGACTCCAACATTGCCTTCTGTCATCACTGTCAGGATCCTGGAGACATGAGTTTAAGAAGCCCAGTGTGTCCTGTCTGAAAGTTGAAGCATATGCCATAGGTACACACTGTGGGTGCTGGGAAGCTTCAGAGCTTCAAGTACTAGCACCATAATGATGTGTCACTTAAATGACACACTGTAATGTGTGAGCTGGGCATAAAGAAAGTAACCTGAAGAGAGGTTAACGGACTGATTGTAAAGAGGAAAGATGGAAAGTCTATAGTTTTCTATGCAAAGAACTGCCTGTAGAAGTCCAAACACAGAGGTAGATATCCAACTTCATATTGTATTTATTTGACAAATATCTAGTGTTGCTCAGTGTGACAGGTCCCGTCCTTGGCACCCAGGGTACAGCATAGAAGACAGAGGCTATCAGTAAAATGGTGTAACTACAAATGTGAATGCATGCTAACTAACATTGAATTTTTGCCATGTACTTTGTAGTGTTGTTTATTTTCTATAAAGAATTTCAACTTAATTGTTAGAGAAGCAAAAACCATAAGGCTAAGTCCACAGTAAACATACACTGGTTGTTGAAAACCTGGTATGTTTTAACAGTGCAACAAAAATTAATCAAACTTGACAATGATCACTTACTTTGAAAATAAATGTCTTTTTTTAGAAGTGTTGCCAACACAGTCTTCCTTTTTACTGTACCATTCCAGATTTTATTCACAGATAATGTGTGACTTTTCAAAAGTGAAATGAATATAAATTATACAGCACTGTTTTAAAAGTGTAGGGGAATATAGCACAGAATTTCTCAGACTTTAATGTGCTTAAGTAACATCTGGGGAGCTTTTTCAACCCTCCATTCCTTGGCCCTTCTCAGAGATGACTATGGAGGAGGTGTGCATGAGGTTCATAAGTATGATGTCTAGCCAAGCTTCCAGTGATGCGATGACTCTTCCACTGACGCTAAGGCTGGGAGCTTGGAATAGCCCAGATTATTCCCTTACAAAGACTAACTTTTAACATCATGGATACACTCTAAAAGCTGTGAATTATTTGGCTTGTCCTGATAACAAAGTGGTGTAGCCTGCCTTACTAAAGCCATTGTTGCCCATCAGAATCTCTCTGTCACAACCATTCTTTAGTGCCACCAGTTATCAAGGGAGCAAACAGTGATCTGCCCGAAGAGGTCACCGTGCTAGTGAACAAGAGTGCACAGATGGCATGTTCATCCAGCGGTAGCCCAGCACCGAGAAATTTCTGGCAAAAGGATGGACAGTCCTTGTTAGAAGATGAACATCATAAGTTCCTTTCTGATGGCAGGATTCTTCAGGTAAAAGGGTGGAGTAATCTAATTTTAAAACAGTATTTTGGCCATTGTGATAATTGTCTTCCAGATTGATGAAAGTACTAGTTTATGGACATATTTATTCAGATCATTGACCATCAACCATACAATATTATTCTCTACTCTGTACAATTAGAAATGATCACAGTGACTTTTTGTGTAAATTCTTCCAAAATGTCTACATACAAACACACACTCCTATTTAGCAACATGTTGTTGCAATATTTCCATTGCATGTATGTGATGATAACATTCTAAGTGTTAAAGGCTTTCTATAGATTAAATGCTTTCTGTGTTGGCACAGACCGTAAGAAGTTATCATTTGACCCATGTAAATATACTGCACTGCCATTTGTCAATTGATATATTCATGTGTTTCCATTCAAATGTCCTAAAAGAACATTTGAATATTATTCTTTTGTTAGGATAGAGAATGTCTCCTTGCTCATAAATCCAAGAATAAATATGGGTCCAGACAGAGTTCTTTTTTAAAAAAGTCAAGATCACTGCTTATAAACTTGAATTGTTTTAAAGCATTATCTACATTTAAATATATCTACTTGATGACCTTGCAGTCTGTACCAAAATGCCTAAATGGTTTTAAGTGTAGAGCTGTAGATGCATACACAGATCTTTCTAATAAACATTCTGTTCTATAATAACCAAGTACTGCTACCTAAAACCATCCCCTCCAAAACCTAATAACTTAGTACAATAAGAGTTTACTTAGCTTGTAAGTCTACTGTTTCTATAGAGGGTATTTCAGATCTCAGCTGGGCTTATTCAAGTGCAGAGCTGTGGATTGAAGGCCTGCTGGGATTATCTCTCTGGAGTCTTAAAATGCAATGAGAGTCAGTTATGTCCCTCATGGTCACACTCTGGAACAGGCAACATGGTACCGCACATGGTAGTGACAGAACTGCAAATAAAGTGAGCCATAGTGCTGGTACTTTCGATGAACTCGAGTGAGACAGCACCATTGCCCGGCACATTCTTCTGGCAGGAGCTATTCACGAAGCCACCTCTCAGGAGGAAATTCCAAATAACTTTGTAGACTCACAGACAGGGAAGTGGAAAAATAATTTGGAATAATTTACAGTCAAAATACAACAGGTATGTGTTTAAAAAAATCACCTTTTCTGATTGTTAAGTTTTATAAATAAATGTATGTGTGCTTGACCTAATGAAAGCAGCACCAACGCTAGCATGTACAGCAGTCTTGTATCTTTATGTTCATATGGCATTTACTGGAAAGAATGTGTCTTGCTTGTTCTAAAAAGCAAAACATTACACGTTCCTTTACTAACAATTCCAGTTGCTATCTCTCCATTTTCCTTTAGATTCTAAATGCTCAAATAACAGATACTGGGAGGTATGTGTGTGTCGCAGAGAACACAGCTGGGAGTACCAAGAAATACTTTCACCTCAACGTTCATGGTAAGAGCCCAGGGCCCCCACATCTGTTAGGCTCTGCTTGAGGAAGCAAGGAACCCAGGCTTCAGAGTAGACAGCCTGTGTTCTGTTTCTAACTTGATCAGTGTGTGAAGACTCATTCATTCGCTCTCCTCTTTCTTTCCTCCTACAAAAACCAGCAGGAATTCCAGAATATAAATCTTCTAGACAGCCCATTTTGATAGTTATTTCGTCCCTCAGAACAGAGGGTCTCAACCTACGGGTCATGACTCCTTTGAAGTTGCATATCAGATATCCTGCATATTAGATAATTAAATTAAAATTCATAAAAGTAGCAAAATTACTGTTACAAAGTAGCAATGAAATAATTTTATGACTGGGAGTCACCACAGAACGAGGAACTCTATTAAAGGGTGCGGCATTAGGAAGGTTGGGAGCCACCGCCTCAGGAGAAAGCATGTATGAAAGGCTATGTGTCCATGTGAAGGTAAAGATGATTGTATATCTTCTTCTCATGGAAGTACCGTCTTCTGCCCCTGTCTTCAAGAGCAGAGTAACATTAACTACATCCTTCGAATGTGCGCTATACTCTCTGAATGAGAAAAGATCACCTTGTAGAGTTAAATAATTCCTTTTAAAAATCATTCAATTGTGTTAAATTTAAGTTTTCACACATAACAGACACACCCAATTATTGTTTTACTGAGTAAGGGGGAGAGGGGAACTGGGTGTCTATCACAAAAAGACCACTTAAAAAGTATGAAATTAGAACAATGAGAATTATTATAAAATCCACTTTGCATGAAATTTTAGTTCATTCCAAGAATATCTAAAAAGGATAATCTTTTTTATCATCTCAAAAAGCCTCCATTTGGGACTGGAAGGATGACTTGGTGGTAAAGAGCATGAACTGCTTTGTAGAGGACCTGAACTCAGCTCTCCACACCTACATTAGGCGGCTCACAACTGCCTGTAATCCCAGCGCCAGCTGAATCTGACACCTCTGACCTTCATAAACACCCACACTCACAGGTCCATACCCCTCCACACACGAATACATGTAACTAAAATTTTTAAAAAGTAAAATGTTGTTTTCAAAAGTTTTCATTTGGCACGATCACGATTTGGTTCTTTTTGGAGTGATGTATGAGGCATATTAAACATTTGGATATTTGCTATTTGTATGATAAATCTCCTTTACATACCTCCTATCTTTATATTCCTCCCACTTACAACTAATAACGTACACTATAGGTGCTTAATGAAGACATCTTAGGTGTTTTAGTAAGAAGCGCTTACCTGGGCAAGTTGTTCATTGTTTCTAACATTTTGCAGTGTGAGGGACAAAACCTGAAGCATCCTGAGCAAGTTCTCTGCTTCTCAGCTAGATCCCCAGTCTGTATCTGACCTAAACAAAAACAAGTATGAACCCACGGGACGAAGGAATTGAAAAATGTGATTATTATAAAAGTACATGTTCTTATCTATATAGCATGACATATGTTAAAAATAAACATGTTGGGGAGCCTTGGAGATGGCTCAACCAGTAAAGCCCTTACTCCACATGGGTTCAATCTCTGGCACCCACATAAAATCCTAAGCAATACATAGCTGTAGTCCAAGCCCAGGAGAGGTGGAGACAGGAGTCTGCCTGGGGCTAGCTGGCTATTGCTTTTGCTGAACTGATAAGTTCCAGGTCACTGAGAGGCCCCAACTAAAAGGAGGATGAGATGTTAACAGCAATGCGGCCTCCCCTTTGAGCCCATGTTCCTGAATCATTTTGCTGTGTAAAATTTCTTATCTCTATCTAGTAAGTGGCACCCTCCTAACTGCTTGATGGGTACCAGATACTTAGTCACGTGGGTTTTGCCCATTATCTCTAGTGATTATCTCAGTGCTTACCAATCATTTGTTGGCTTTTGATTTCTCCCTCATAGATGAAAATGTAAAGACCACTAAGCTTGAGAAACATGCCCAAGTTGCACCATTCACAAACTGTAACCAGCGTTCTGCACAGGCAGTTTGATTCAAGACATTGACTAATTGGTTGCTTTCTACTTAGGGATACTCCTTCATATGTAATATATGCTGAATTTCACATCTGCACTGCATCTATATCAAGATATATATCTATACCTATGGCTGGAGGAAATCTTGTAGTCAGGATTATTGATGGAGTTATACATTCATACTCCTAACATGAGCCAGGCCTTCTTTACAGCAAAGGCCTCCTCTTCTTATCTTATTACCCCACAACCACCACCCCATACCTTTACTTTCCCCTCAAATGTTGAGTGAGTCTTGTCTTCCTCTGCTCTGTGTGCCTTCAACCACAGAAATTAATTTTCTTATGGTTCTGAGAGCTAGGAAGTTTAAAAGGGTTGTAGAAGTATGTGTTTTCTGAAGAGGTCACTTCCCAGCTTATAGATTTCAGCTTTGTCCTCTTGTGCCCTCAAGTTGTCTTTCTTGTGAGCATGCCTGTAGATTTGTTTGCAAGTCTTCTGGAGTCTCTTCATTTTATTTATCGTTGTATTTAATTAAAACGTAGTTACATCATTCCTCCTGTGCTCCGCCTACACCACCCGAATTCATTCCCACATCCTCTTTATTACATAACCACATCCATGCAAATGAATGCTTGTATTAAAAACAGCAGTCTGTGTCCATTTGGTGTTCCCTGCATGTGTATGTTCCTAAGGCTGACCTCTTGATAGTGGATAACCCATCTGGGGGTCATCCCTGGGAAAAACTAATTCTCCATCATTCTGCAGTTCCTGATTGTTTGCAGTTCTTTATCTAAAGATGGGGTTCCATGAGATTTCCCTGGTCTATGTTAGCATGCCAACTGTGGTTAGAATTATTCCCATCATGTTCTGTGGCTATGTGGTTGATACTTCATGACTGTAGCTTTCTTGTCATAGTTGAAAGGCACAATCTCAGGGCAGTCAGGATCCTCTGGCTCTTGAGTTCTGTCTCCCCTCCCCCACCCCCTGCCCCCCATTTTCATGTTCTTTGAGTTTTAAGTGCAGGAGTTGTGCTGCCGATGTATCAATGGGGGAATCCAACAGTCGATTGTTTTCTGTATTTGACTAGCTCTGGCTTTCTGTAGTCATTCTCCTGATGCCAAAGAGCTTCGTTGATGAGGGTTAATGTGGGGGTGTCTCTTCTTAAAGGACAGTAATCCTAAATAATTAGGGCCATGCCCCAGGACCTCACTGGACATGAATAACTTCCTTAAAGGGCCCAGTTCCAAACGCAGCTGCCCTGGGAATTAGGGCTTGATCTTCTGAATCTAGAAGACACGTTCAGTTCTCACTCATTTCTCCCAACTGACATTCATGACCCTTTTGATTCCTAGACAGTAGAGGGAAGTAGCTAAGCAAAAGACTCTCAGAGCTTAGCTGCTTCATTCTCAGACATGTTTCTTCCAAGAACAAGCTGTGAGATCTTAGGCAAGATGCCAATCGCCCTATGTCTCAGCATCCCTATTTATGATATTAAGAATTGTGTCTAGCTCATAGGTACGTGAGAATCCAATAGAAAGTGTTCTACACAGTGTCTGGCATAGATCTGTCACCAAGAAACCTGCAGCTCTATTTCTATCAGATTTTTAACAGCATGGGATTGTCAATTGTGTGTCCCTCCTTGTGAGGCCTAGCACAATGCCTGGGATGCATTAAGGATTCAAGAAATATTTAACCAATGAATGAAGACTAGAGTTAATCAATGGGTGAAGCAATCCAAACCACATAATGTTAAAAGAAAAAAATAAAAAGTTTGCCTTCTTGGCATTTGTTTTTGATACTGAAACCTCAATTTTGATTTTAAACCTCAATTTTCACATAATATAGCAGATACAATAATGTTTATTGCTTGTATTCACTCTTTCGTCTTTCTGACCAAGACTCATTTCTACTTTTACTTTGGGTTGTTTTCATGCCCGTTCTTGCTCTGTGTCCTCTTTCCCCTTCATAGGAAATCACTTGAATGTGAGTGATGACACCTTCTGTGGCGTTTTTGTGTTGTTGCTGTTATCACTTTTAGTTTTTGAGATAGAGTCTTACTATGTAGCCCTGGCTAGACTGAGGCTCACTGTGTAGACCAGGCTGGTCACAGATTCACAGAGTTACACCTAATTCTGCCTTCCAAGTGCTGAAATTAAAGGCACTGACCACCACATCTGGCACTCTTTGTGTTTTTACTATAAAATATCAAGTCTCACGTGTGCATATTTTATGATGTTCATAAATGTCAGGTAATCATTTGTATAGATCTTTCTTATTCTGCTTTTTTCTCCAACACTCTTGCTTTTTTATTCCTTGTTGTTATTTGACCAATAAACAGTAATGTTTTCTATTTCTTATCATGTCTATTTTTCTTGAAAGCTACATGGATTTGCATTGTAAAGATAGTCTGTATGATATGCTGAAATTCTAAAGTTAAACCTTTAAATTATTTTTGTCATAATAAGAAATAAAAATAAAGATACCATATAAGAAACAAACAAAATTATCCAAACTACTTAAAAACATCAGGTTGTTACTTTGTACTTTGAAAAACTACATGCTTGGACTGACCAGAAATTTTTTGACTTTAAAAACTCTGAGGCAATCTTTCATTTCAGAAAAACACCTGATGAACATGGGTTTGATGAGGTCATTAGAGATTCTAATAAAGACCACTGGGTTTTTAGCAGAACCATTTGGTTGTTACTTTTTATAGACCTTAAGAAATTAGAATATATGTCTCTGATACTGTCAAAGTTCACTTTTAATATACCTGTATACTTTTACAGTTCCTCCAAGTGTCATTGGTCCTAACCATGAACAACTTTCTGTGGTTGTAAACCATTTCATCTCTTTGAACTGTGAAGTTTCTGGTTTTCCCCCTCCTGATCTCAGCTGGCTTAAGAATGAACAACCCATCAAACCAAACACTAATGTTCTCATTGTGCCTGGTAAGGAGCTTACTCTTCTCATAAGGTGGGCCTTTCCCCTGATTTTAAAACAAAGATCATTTCAACTCAGTCTCTTTCCAAAGTTGAATCTCACTCCTGTTGTTTGTTCACAGTAACCAAGTAGAGCCATTAGAGTAGATATGTACAGTAATGGAGTCTTCAGCAAATTATGAAATTAAGGATCAGAAAAACTTGGAGCTCTTTAGTGTAAATGGTAAATAGCCACTGTAAAAACTTTTGGGTTGTTTTCAGTGGACTGGAATCTTCTTGAGTATGGATGGTAGGTAGTTAAACATGTGGGTAGGTGATACAGATATGTTAGAGAGTGAGGGCCAGCATGAAGGCTCAGAAATTAAAGGTACTTGCTGTAAAGGCTGACCACCTGAATTTGACTCCCAGGGTCCATGTGATGGGAAAGAGAAACTATTCTCACAAGCTATCCTTTGACTTCTGCCTACTCTAGCATACCTCCACCAAAAATAAATTTTTCAATGAAAACTAATGTTTGAAAAAGAGTAGACAGTGAGCAATACATCCTTGAATGAGCAGACAAAATTCAGATGTCCTGCTGTAGCCTCTGCCTCACATGCATCTCGAGACAGTTATAAGTGTAGCCAAACATTTACAGATGACATCATGTAGCAAACAGATGACAGACAGCAGAAAGACAAACCATCACCTCTGTACTGTGAGGAATTTAAACTCAGAAAGCACTTGCTCAATTGTCTGTAAATGCACACACACACACACACACACACACACACACACACACACACACACACACACACTGTAACAGCAACACAACTTAGAAAAACCTCTAGATTGGTCTTTACATTGTATTTTCCCCAGGTGGTCGAACTCTACAGATTATTCGGGCCAAAGTATCAGATGGTGGTGAATATACCTGCATTGCTATCAACCAAGCTGGAGAAAGCAAGAAAAAAGTTTCACTGACTGTTCACGGTGTGTTTTTACTCTCTCCATAATTTCATTTCATGTTAAATTTTTAGCTGAGCAACTTGATGAAAAAAATAATTTGAATCTTCTTGTTTCCCCGCATCCAGTGCCCCCAAGCATCAAGGATCATGGCAGCGAGTCTCTTTCTATAGTTAATGTAAGAGAGGGAACCTCGGTGTCATTGGAATGTGAATCAAATGCTGTGCCCCCTCCAGTCATCACCTGGTCTAAGAACGGGCGGTTGATACCAGATTCTACCAACGTGGAGATTTTAACTGGTGGACAAATGCTACACATCAAGCGAGCTGAGGTGCATCTTTGGTCTTTGTCTGAGTATTGTGGCTCCACGGTGGGGTTGTAGAAGAGATAAGTGGAAGAGCCCTGCTCCCCTTACTGCAGTGAACAATGCTGTTCATGGAAAAGTGCATGCTCGATGCCATTGAACTTATTGTCACTGAAGACAAAGAAAGAAACAGAGTTTCTGAAGGCGCCTAGAAGCGGGGCAGTTGAGCAGAAAGATGACTGATGATTTAATCTACTCCTGAACCTTGTGATTGGTCATCTATCACTTAATGGAGCACATACAATAGTATCTTTTTCTTTTAGGTGTCTGACACAGGCCAGTATGTATGTAGAGCTATAAATGTAGCAGGACGAGATGATAAAAATTTCCACCTCAATGTATATGGTGAGCATCTGCCTCCAATACAACTCTTTCCCCTAGATATGCAAATGAAAGATCGTGCCTTGAATTGACTTAGTGATGGGGTGTGGTCTTCTTCTGTCTTTTGACAGTGCCTCCCACTATTGAAGGGCCGGAAACAGAAGTCATTGTGGAGACAATCAGCAATCCAGTGACATTGACTTGCGATGCTACTGGGATCCCGCCTCCCACCATTACATGGTTAAAGAACCAGAAGCCTATAGGTACCACACTTGGACATTTTTATGGTTGCCTTGCTTTGCTCATAATTCACTACATTTATAAATTAGCAGGTTCTCAGTCTAGTGTTCATAGCTGTGGTTAGTTCAAGAAAGTCTAATACCCTGAAGTATAAATTTATCAAGTAGACTTCTGAATAAACACTTGCTTTGTCAAGGTACTGCACATGAAGCGAGGGCCTTATGCATTCAAGTTGAGACCGCTATCACTGCGGTTCACCCCAGCATTCCAACTATTTTCTCTTTTGTTTTGAGGCACTCTCTGGCTAAGTAGCCCAGGATGGCCTTGAGCTCTCATACACTTGACTGCCTCTCACCTAGCTGAGACCTGAATGCATCATTATAAAGGGATTTTTAAATTTTTCATGTTTCAAAAAATTCAATAAAGAAACAAAGGAAACACCTTGAAGTAATGTATATTTGTTACATAAAGAGGGTGGCTTTCAATGTTATTTCTTTATCTTTTTCCTCTTTATGTCTTCCTGTAGAAAATTCTGACCCCCTTGAAGTTCACATTTTGTCTGGAGGAAGTAAACTGCAGATTGCCCGACCTCAACGTTCAAACAGTGGAAACTACACGTGTGTGGCATCCAATATGGAAGGAAAGGCTCAGAAAAATTATATCCTTTTCATTCAGGGTATGTTAACCATACTATAATCTGACCCCCTTTCTTTGTCATACCATTCAGAGTACAAAATGACCTGGATTAAAAGAGACCATTGATTAGAGACTCGGGTATATCGAGGTCACTAAAAATATTGACACCTTTTGTCATGCATTTACCGGTGCTTTCTACTTTTATGGAAAAGCACATAAATCTGGGGAGGAAAAAACATAGAATTTAGAATATCTCTGTTTGTTTGTTTGTTTGTTTGCTTGCTTGTTTAATGAAAGGATTACATTTTTTGGTATATTCCATGGAACTGCAATTCTTTATTGGTATAATTTATCTTCAGACTAAGATCATAGGTGTTTTTTATAGATGTGTCAGATTTAATTCTTGAGATTGTGCTATGGTTTGATCATAGGTGTGAGAATAGGTAAATTTCAAATAATCAGGAATCTTGTAAAATTTTGTACTGAGAATAAGGAACATTAATTCACATATAAAATATTTAATCATCAATGCCTGTACGGTGGCATAGTGTTGAGGACTATAGGGAAGCCTTGTTGTCTGTTGATTTTCAGCCAACCTCTGAGTGAAGCATTTGATTCCAAATGATAGGGAGTCTTGCTTCCTGATTTCATTACCATTTCTAGAGAATTTCTAATAAATTATACCCTGGGTCTTGAGTATAAAATATCTGTTGTTGCTGTGTTAAAGCTAACCCCCTCAAATTATAATACAAGAAATTTGATTAGTAGTCTGTGCAATAACCATCGATGCTTTGAGATTTCAGAGTCAGAAAAGGGGAAAACAGATACTTTGAGATACTGAGGATGTCTTAAGTGAGGGAAGGCATCTTCCACCAAGTCTGAAGACCTGAGTTAGAGAGAGCCTATGGGGCCACATGGTGGAAAAAGGGCACAGACTCCCACAAGTTGTCCTCTGACTTCCACACATGCACTGGGGTACTCACATACACAAAAGAAATAAAATGCAATCTAAAATTAAAGAAAAATAATTAAATTGCATGCTTGATTATGCATAATAATCAGTAATAACTGATATAAATCAAAAAGTATGCTGGTGTGACCAAACATTTCCTAAAATTCATTTTAATATAGTTATATAATGTCTTAAAACTCAGGGAAAATGCACACACATGGGCCCTAATTTGGACATGTCTCTACAGTATATCTAGTGACAAATTTTTTAGAACCCTTCTGAAAACAGTAAACTTCTGCTAATTTGTTACAATGATCCCTGCTTGGCTAGAATGGCAGTTAAGAGATGAAACACAGCTGTGTTAGTAAGTGTTTAATAGTTGGCTCGCCAAACAAAAAGACCCCAATTCTTAGCATGATGAATTAGTCTTCTGGTGTGTCTATGTCCAGCACAGCCTGATTCCAACTGTCATAATGGCAGTAATATGGGATAGGGAAGCCATGTCAGATAGGCTCCTGCAAACAAATAGGAATTGCTCCTGGAATATCTCTATAGTTCTATAGAAGAGAAATCTCAATGGGTTCCTTTCTGACCTTTAGAAATTTGTACTTATGGCAAATAGTTGTTTTGCCTAAGAGTATGTCTGTACCACATGCATCTCTGGTGCCCAAAGCCCAGAAGAAGACATCAGATCCCCAAGAATTGGAGTTACAAATGGTTGTGAGCAACCATGTGGGTGCTGGGAAACAAACCTGACTTTTTGATCATTGTTAATATCTTTAATACACACCACATACAACTAGATTAAAAAGAGCAGAAACCATTGGAGCTTGAAAAGCATAATCTGTCCATTGATGTCCCAGTATAAATAACAATTAGACAATAGACAAATACTTAATATACATGCTTTCCTGAGACTTTGCACCAAAATGTTGTAAAAGTTGACTGACCTGAACTATACAAATTACCAACATCCACCAGAGCTTAATCTGAGAATGATTCCATTGGTTACCTACAAGATAAATCTGTCATCAGTTCCTGCGACTAAACAGTTACAGAAATATCATGAACATTGAAGTAATTCCGTGCCTCTGTCTTTCACATTCAAAGGTAATTCATGAAGGTAACTGTAGGCCAGTCCTAATCTTGGCAGAATTCTGAATTAGAAATGACATGTTCAGTGTCAGTGAGGTGGATCAGCGAGTAAAGGTGTGTACCATGAAACCGAATGACCCAAGTTCAATCCCTGATACCTACATAGTATAAGGAAATACCCAGCTCCCACAAGTTGTCCTCTGTTCTCCACATTGCCTGAACACACCAGAGAACAATGTATGTGTATTTACACACAGAGACAAAAAGTGTTACAAGAAAGAAATGGTATGGTTTTCATTCCATCACATTGATTACCGTGTATGTACTTAAACTTTCCTAATGAATGTCTTATTTCTCTAAAGTCCCTCCAAGTGTTGCAGGTGCTGACGTTCCAAGTGAAGTTAGTGTCCTTCTTGGGGAAAATGTTGAGCTTGTCTGCAATGCAGATGGCATTCCCACCCCTCGTCTTCAGTGGCTTAGGGATGGAAAACCCATAGTAAATGGCGAGACAGAACGAGTCAGGTATGTTTAAAACAACGCTTTCATTATAAATTATACAGTCTTCCACAGTGTTCTGATTTCACAGAATGCCCCAGATTTCACATGAATTATACCAATGTCTGTTCTAGTTTGCTTTCTATTGATGTAATAAATACTATAACCAAAAATATTTCTGGGAGGGAATAGTTTCTTTCATTTTGCACCTTAGAATCTGCATTAAGGTCTAGGTAGAAAGTCAAGGCCAGAAACTGGGGGCTGGGGGAGGCACTGAAACAGAGACCATGGAAGAATGTTGCTTACCGCCTTGTTCATATGGCTTGCTCAACCTGCTTTCTTATACTACCCAAGAACACCTGCCCAGAGATGGTGCTGTCAGCAGTAGACTTCACACATCAATCATTAAAAAAGAAAATGCTTCCATAGAAATGGCCACAAGAAGATCTGGTGGAGGCAATTATGCCGTTAAGGTTCCCATTTCCTGGATATGTCTAGGCTTGTGTACTCCCAGCACAGCTTCTGTGTCATTAAACCTTAGCTGTCATTTATTTACAAATAGAAAAGAATTAACTTTTTGAGCTTTGAGTATAGAAATTCTCTTCAGATAGCTCTCCAAAATTGATTGTGTCTCTCTCTCTGTGTGTGTGTGTGTGTGTGTGAGAGAGAGAGAGAGAGAGAGAGAGAGAGAGAGAGAGAGAGAGAGAGAGAGAGAGAGAGTTGGGGGAGATAAAGAGGGAGAGAAGGGACCTTATTCATTAATTCTGATTATAAAATCTGAGACACCAGTCCATCAAAATATTATGCAACAACTGTCATTGCATATATTTTTTCAGTTTAAGAATGTCCTCAACAAGTCCATGTCATAAAATAATTAATTCTTTCTCTGTTAAAGTTAAGCCAACAGCATCCCACAAGAGCTGCCAATATTCCTACCTGCAGGTTTTTATCTTAAAGTTATCAAACAGCATGAATGCAGTTTTGACGGACTAATTATGAGAAAAGACACAATAGCATCATATCCCAGTTCATGATTTGCTCACATCCACTGTGAGCTGAATCTTATTTCTCTTTCTACAGAGATGAATAGCAATGCAATAGGCTTTTCACGTACCTTGAACAAATTTCTCTAGAGAAACAATCTACAATCTCATAAAGATATTTCAACACAAACATATTTATGCACGTATTCCAGAATAATTATAGGCATAGATAAACATGTACTATTAAATTTATAATTTTATCCAGTATTATAGCAGTTTCTTTTCTAGTCAGTGAATTGAATACATAAAACTTGAATAGAATAAGCATCACTTTTCTTCCACACATTTTATATTAGAATGTAGGTATTTTCCCCTTTACAATATCGGATAAGCTGCCAGATAATGTTTTCAGAAATATTTGGGCATTTTATTTCTGTTATGTGAAAATATATGAATAATTAGTGTCTAGTTATTTTCATTAAGTGGATAGTGGGCATCTTTCAGACTCAGTAGAATCTAAGGTCCTATATTGGTACCTAGGAAGTTGGAACTCTAAATTCTTAAAGTTGCTTTTTGTTGCCTCCACCTGGCTGATAACTTCATCACTGTCTGATGGTGCTATAGATATCTAGGTAGAACAGTTTATCAAAGTCACTTTTTTTTAAGGTCAATGTAGTGCCATTGACTGTGACAACCTACAATTTTAGTTTGCAATATATTTAAATTTATGGAACTTTAGATTTCATATATTGAGAAAAGTATAACTACATTCAAATAGTATACTTTCAATATCATCCTCCAAATGTGATATTTAACAGTACGCTGTAGTAGAAATTCATAATCAGAGATGCTGGTGAAATGACTATTCTTCAAATAGTTGTAGACAACATTTTAAACATCCTAAAGCATAGATAATTAATGGTATGTGGAGAAAATAAAGAGTGTAATAATCTTAACTTAGATATATATTGTTATCTAATTTCATATTTATCATTTACTTTTACATTATTCAAAAGAAACACTTTAGCCACTAGAAAAAGAATTCAGAATATATCTATATTGTACAGTCAACACTGCATAAGTAAATGATAATATTTTGTTCTTTTTATTAAAGTATCATTATGGTATTTACAATTAATTTTTATTCTCATTTTTTTCAGCTTGTCATGTTTTTTATTTCACACAGGAATTTTCAAATTCTCATTGACTAGCTAACTCATATTTGTTACTAAGATATAACATTCTAAGGCTGAGAGTAAGGCACATCTGTCTGTCATGTTCCTGACCTGACTGTCATTGTTTTCTTCTTCTCAGAAGGAGATGGTAGATATAAAAAATGGCTTCTGTAGAATTTTAGTTTCCTGAGATTACCATCAGTTTCTGTAGTTCTGACTTTCATGTTTCTTTGTACTTGTGAAATAGGGTTAAATTATTCTATTCAGAGAACACAATAAAGTTGAACGAGTTTTTCAGATCCTATCCCTACAGTGCCTCTGTCCTGACTTTTCCCACAGGGTCACCACAGATGGCAGCACATTAAACATTTACAGAGCCCTCACATCTGACATGGGGAAGTATACATGTGTGGCTACTAATCCTGCTGGAGAAGATGACCGAATATTTAACTTGAATGTCTATGGTAAATATGAAATGCCACCAAGTTTTGACTTTGCTATCTTAAGAATCCATTGATAGGCCACAGGTGACTGGAGCAGTTAAGTGAAACCTAATATCCATGCCATTTTCTTTTGGGGTTCAAAGCAGAAGCAAGAACAATTACAGTGCAAATGATTTAGACTCATATATCTTCTCTCTCATCCACTATGTGCATTGCATAGTTCCACCTAAAATCCGAGGTAATAAAGAAGAGGCAGAGAAGCTGACGGCTCGAGTAGACACGTCAATAAATATTGAATGCAAAGCCACAGGGACACCTCCACCTCAGATCAACTGGCTGAAGAACGGCCTTCCTCTGCCCATCTCTTCCCACATTCGCTTGCTGTCAGCAGGGCAGGTTGTCAGGTTAGATTTCATTGTGTGTTCTTTCCTAAGTGCTTACAATAACAGTGATTGGCAACTCTTATCTCACCTACACAAGATTTAAGACATGTTTTTCCCTAAACTTTTATCGATGTCATGCCAATCCATTCCATATGTGTGCAGAAGAGTGAACATAAGAGGTCAAACATTGAAGTGGTCTTGTATTCTTGTTTAAATGTTCGTTTTAGTGAAGGTGTGCACAATAGATCTTAAGAGATGAATTGCTGTCAAGTTTACAAATTTGAGATATACATTTTAAGCATGGTGTTACATGGTAAGATGGAAGGTTGTTGGTGATGTTGGTGTGGTTTTCATGCCACCATTTTTCTCTGTTAGTGTTTGAGAGATAGTCACTCTAGCAATTGTGTTGCATTCTTAGTGGTTTGCCATCACTGCCACCACCTTTTTGCAAACAGTTGCAGCTGGAGCTATCTACATTTTGTGATAATGGCCACAAGTTTCATGTCTAAGAATTTTTGATATAAGTTTTATTCTATTGTCTGTCTACAGATCATAATTATCTTATTTGTGTATGTTGAAAGGATTGATTATGACATGCTGGGTCCTGTTTTGCAGGATCGTGAGAGCTCAGGTATCTGATGTTGCTGTATATACTTGTGTGGCCTCCAACAGAGCTGGGGTAGATAGTAAGCACTACAGCCTTCAAGTCTTTGGTATGTCACAGAAATGCTCCTACTACTCTACTGCAAGTTTAGTAGCCTTAGGCAGCATGCATTTAGAAGCTGACTTCCTCGAAGACTTGTAAATCCAACATTCCTCTGTCAAAAATAACTGGTGAAAAATATCACTGCACTAGGGAAGACTGTGTTTTCTCCAAGGAGTCTGTATTTATTAGTCCACACTGTCTAAGTTCTCTTCTAATACAGAATTAGTCAGATGTAAGGGATTTTTATTAAATTTTTGACAGTGTCACATTTTCGTGATGATTACAGACCACTCTCATACCCTACCGTCTCCTGTATTCCTGTCACCTGTCTACCACTTACTCTTCCAAATCTTTTTCATATTTCCATCTAATGTTTTGTTTGTGTCCCACTGAGTCTGCAACGCTATCTGTGCAATCATGAGTTTGGGGCTGTCCATCGGAACCTGGTGGGCTCTAAAGATAATTGTTATAAATCTGTCAATAATCAACAGCTAGTGGTAGTAGATATGGCCTTGGTAGCCCCTCTTCCTGCCATGACTTGTGGTTGACAGAGCCAAACTGATTGCTGACTAGGCCAGCCTTGTGTGGGCTTTAGTGCAGTCAGCTACAGTTGTTGTGAGCTTATGATTGCAGTGGTTGCACTGAGTCTTAAAGATGGCATTTTCAACTTTGTCTTTGCCTCATCTTCTAACTCTAACATGTGTCCCGGCTTTATCAGTTTGTTTCTCTGTTGCTGTCATGAAGCAACTCGGAGGCAGAACCTGAAGCAGAACCACAAAGGAAGATTACTTCTTGGCTTGTCCCCCATAGCTTGCTCAGCTTGCTTCCACATATAATCAGGGTCACCCACCTGGTGGTGGTGCTGCTCACAATGGGCTGGACCTTCCTACAGCAATTATTAATCAAGAAAATGTCCTGCAGACATACCCACAAACCAATCTAATGGAGGCAATTTCTCAATTGAGGTTCTCTCTTCCCAAGTGACCCTAGTTTGTGTGGACAAAACTAGCCAGAATAATGCCTCTTTATGTGCCATGTTCCCAGCTCTTAAAGGGAGTTGTGTAAATGACTTGCTCAGGGATGATCCCTAACTTATTCTCAGCATCTTGGGCAATCATGATCTCTGAATTCACCACTGTTCACTGCCAGGAGAGGATTCTCTAATTTTGGGTGATAGTAACTTTGGTCTTCCACATAGTGATAGAAATTTAGAAGGCAATCTAATGTAATTTAATTAAACAACAGCAATGAGTTCTCCATTTGAGCCTACAATCTCCCCAGTCAATGGTTTGTAAGTCAGAATACAATTCCAGACATGAGTTCCTTCCCGTACAACAGGTCTTAAATCTAATCAGAGTGGTTGGTAAACCCTACAGTGTTCGTGCCACTGTTGCACAGGTGGCTACATCTTGCCCAACAAGTTGGTTTTTCAGTTTGGAAACTTCACAGCTGAGTAAGATAGCTTCTGCCTTTTCTACCCCAAGAACCTGCTTTGTAGCTTCCAGTACACTCTAAGTTAGGCAGTAACAAGGACACTTTCATCTTGTCTCTCGCTTGCTCTTTCTCTGTCCTGAAACAGAGATGCATGCTACCTGTAGCAATATCATATTATGTTCTAGTTCTGGTGGGCCACCAAGAAGACTGACAGGAGCTTGAGAGTTTGAGAGGCCTTGGAGCATGCCTGGCCAATTACTGTGGTGGTATCCCACTTCTAGGACTTTGTTTGGTACCTGCTGTTTCTAGGAGTATCATTACTTAGCCATGCAGGAGAATTCCATGCAATCTCTCTTTTGTGAATTGGTGTTTGGGGGAGGGGGAAAAAATAGTAGGTTTCTATATGGCTTGTTCATTTTGACTAATTTGCCTCAGCTCTCACGCTCATCTCCTCATCCCTTCCTGCCCAAGTCATTCCACCCTCAGAATTCCCCCTCTGTACTGTCCCTCCTCCCTTCAGATACCCCCTATGCCACCTTCCTAGTGTCCTGGCTTCATGTGTACTTCATCTTAAACAAACAGAACTAAAGTTTTCAAAATAGTATTTGAGTCCAGACTGAAGATTTTTTTTTTACTCATGTGAACATACAAAAAAAAATATTTTCTAAAAACATTAGCAACTCATTTAGAGATATAAAATTTGAATAGATGCATTTGCATTTATGATATAGCATAGATTGCTGGTTCACATTTCTCAATCTGTAAGAATATCTCAGGACAACTCTGAGTGCCTAAGAACTGCAATCTGTGATGTTTAAAAAATGTACTCTATTACTGTATTTTCTATATAGTCATTGAAAGTATACTATTGAATTATTTATTATAAGAACTACTATAGCATCTTAACAAATTAAAGGACAACACTAGCAAGTTGGAAAATGTTACCAAAATATAATGCACATTGATTGTATAGTCAGTAGGAAAACAATTTTGAGACTTCTTTGCTAATCCATGGAAGATTAATAATTAGCACAATCAATAAATGGTTTACAATAGAGTCAGTTTGCTCTATGCTATTTTTAAATACTTTGCCTTATTGAATGTAAAAGTAGCATAGAAGTATTTAAATACTGCTACGTAAGTTCACCTCAAATTATAATATGTATAAATTTTACCTGATTTATTTTCTGTTTAGTGCCACCGAATATGGACAATGCAATGGGAACAGAGGAAATCACAATTGTCAAAGGCAGTTCTACCTCTATGACATGCTTTACAGATGGGACCCCGACTCCTAGCGTGTCTTGGCTCAGAGATGGCCAGCCTCTGGGGCTTGATGCTCATCTGACCATCAGCACTCAGGGAATGGTCCTTCAGCTCATCAAGACAGAAACAGAAGACTCTGGGAAGTACACCTGTGTCGCCTCGAATGAAGCTGGAGAAGTCAGCAAGCATTTTGTCCTGAAAGTCCTAGGTACATAACCATTCTGGTAACTACAGAGCACTTGAGAATTCAGTGACAGTCGAAACCTGGATACTACTGAGTATAATTCTTAGACTCGTTCTTTATGGGATAAACTTTAATGAAAACTTTATTGCATTTCCATTTCTGTTCTATAAGTTGCCTAAATTCATGTAAAGCAGGTTGAGCTTGAATGGTGAGTTTATTTGTTTTAAAAGGTAAAAACTCTTATTCCTAAGATACTATTAATTGAAAAAGCATGGTACCCTATTAATATCAGACCTTATCATGTGTATGAGATTGTGCTTTTACACATGAATGGCTGTATATGTGTGTCTAGATGTGGAGGTAAGTGTATCCATGCAGAGATTGGTGTTAGATATTGGTTTTGGTTGCTCTTCACTCTGGATTTTGTTTTGTTTTTTGACGCTGCATCTTTCTCTGGACCTAGAGTCTTACTGACCATCTTGCCCTGGGATCCCTGACTCATGCCTCCTGGGCATTGTGATTACAGGTGGCTGCCATGCCTACCCTGCTTTCACTTGGGTTCTGAGGATCCTAACTCCAGGCTTTATACTTACAAGGCAAGAGCTTCACCTACAGGCCCATCCGCCCAGGCCCTGATAGATGGTTTTTTAACCTTTTCTAAGAACTTAAAGCACATTTGAAAATGGAAATTGGATAAAATATGATAATATTTATGTCATTATCCCAACCAGTCTCATATTATCCAATTTTAAAATTATAGTCTTAAACAATCACTTTGAATAGTCAATTTCTAGTTACTCTTGCGTACATTGAAAGTCAATATTTTAAGTTCATAATGTAACATTTTACCAGAGAAAACCAACGGAAAGACAAATTGCAATTTTTCTGTGAAACAGAAAAATCTTGATGGTGGGCATAAAAAGGGGATAAATGAAGCCACCTAATAAGATGGTCAAGATGTTTTGAGGTTTTCCCACACTATGATGTTGAGGAACTGCCATATTCCTTTCACAGAACAGTTATGATCCCTACCGAGAATAGCAGAAAAGAATTTTGGCAGGAGTCCTGGTTAGGAAGGGCTAGCATATGTTTTCAGAGTGCTCTGTAATCTTCCTCAGAGCACCTATTAAAATTCAATTATTCATGTGAATTTAAAAGTTGTCTTTATCCCTAGTTAAGTTTTATAATGGGGGAATATAGCATGCCTCTTACTTATTGCTGGTCCCCAATGCTTTGTTTGATTGTCTGACACACCAGAAATTTTTAGTGTGTGTGTGTTGGATTGAATTGAAACCAAATTAGATACTTCTGAGCTGCACTGATAGGAGTTTTAACCGTAGACGGAGGCAGAACACTGTGGAAATATATATACCAAAGGAGATGTTCTGGTATACCTGAGTCTTCAAATAGGAAAGGTAGGGGTAGAAGAGATATTTTTCCCAGGCTATTTAAAAACATATAAACAACACAAAATGTGGGGTTGTACAATTGAGATGCATAGGTTACAAATCCATACCTATCAGTTTATCAGCATGAGTTACAATGGATGAGATAATGTGACCTTGTCCTCACTGTTCACATATTAAAAATGAATTGTATGTATATTATGTGCTGGGCATGTTTCTGTCTGCCAGTTGTAAAGGCCTACTGTGTGACCATTGAATGGCAGACAATTGAATTATCATCAAATAAGAAAGATTCAGCCCCAAAGTTCCTACATTTGGAGTGTGAGGCAAAGAAACGTAAGAACTAATTATTTTGTTTGTTGATCTGATGGGGTCATGTGATTAGCATAATACTTTGTGGGACATTAAATTCCAAAATAGATCTTCCCATAGATCCATCTGTGCCTGGAATGGTGGGACTCACAGAGAGGCAGAAGTGAAGACCCTTGCCCATTTCACCTGTAGGTGATAGAGCTTAATTGTGAGTTCATATTCATGGAAACTAAAGATAAGTGGATGAAACGAGGCCAGGTAAAGAGAAGGGCCTTCTGTGAAGGGCTTTGACAACGTTCCAGGGAGAGTTAGACTCATTAAAAGGCAAGATTAATTTTAAGGAGGAATATGCAGCCAGATGTCTCGTCTAAAAAGTCCCTCTGGTGAGAGTAAAGACTGGATTGAAGAAGACGCTGTGTTCGTACAAGCCTGAAACCACAAGGACCTGGTCTGCATGTGACAATAGAGAGAGAATCCAGAAGCAAAATTATAGACAGACGCATTGCTGCAGCAAATAACAGAGAGAACAGCAATGATGCTGCTAGGGTGATGTCCAAAGCCCAGCATTCCAGGACAAAAGATTATAGGATAACGTTTCCAGGAAACGGAGAGATGAGAAGTGTCTCCCCGTCTGCTGAAAATGCATCCACTCAGCGCCTCACAAGGAACAGCACCACTACTCAGCTTGCAAACGTCCTCACTTGGGACACTGCTGCTGTGCTCAGTTCTCAGCCTGTGGTGGGATGTGTCCATGCTCGATGGGTGCCTTTGAAAAAGTACTGTGCGGCTAGCTCACTAAAGCAAGAGAGAACATCAAACACCGGGAAGCTAAGAGTGTAGCAGTGCCCAGGATGTCATGAGCAGTTAGGAAGTTTTCACAGTAGTGCATCTCTCGTCCCTCATCAGAGGAGCTCTTTTGTGCAAGAGGAGGTGATTAATACAGAGACCCACAACTCATGAGTGCAGAGAACAAGATCTTGGAGTTGTCAGGTCTAAATGGCACAGGTTTCTCATACCCCTTCCTAAAAATCTCAGGCAGAAGAGGGGTCAGACAGATTGGAAGGGCCCGAGGCATGGACATCTGAAGAAAAAGAGTTGCTGGATAGCAAGACCATTGCGCACATGAGTTTACAGTGTCTGTAACCTTATGCGTCAGACCTGAACAAGATCATGCCTGACAAAAATCCCAGAACTGATAGGGGAGAGACTCAAAAAGTTCCAAGTCCTAGCTGAGGAGCCGTTGGCAGCTGATAGGCTGATTGGGGAAACAAAGTCAGTTTTCCTCAGGGATGGGTGATATGAAGGTATCTAGAATGAGTCTCAGTTTCCAGACTGTGTGGCTAAATGACTAACAGATCCATACAAGTACTGGAAAAGGAACCAAATACTCTGTCTGAAAGCCTGCTGAAAAATGGAGCTGCTTAGCTGATCTTAGTATTTGTTATTTTGGGGATCCAAACAGGGATTTAGAAGGAAATATAAATTCTTGAGTATTCAGAGTCAGGACACTGAATTTTCACTTTTCCCCGAGTGTAAGACATATGGGGCAAATCCAAAGTGAGGCAGTCGGCTTTCTCCTGACACGTGGAACATCTTGAGCCTAGAGTTTGAAGCAATAGGAACCACATTGCTCATGCCGCTGTCCTAACCCAGTTGAGAGGGAAGAGATTCCTAATGAATCTTTCTGTTTACATGATTGGCATATAGCAAATAACAGCTAAGAAAAAATAATGAAGAATTGATTGTAGTCCAATGGAAAGTCAAATTGGTGCTTAAATTAAATTAAAGTTTAAAGAAAGAAGAGAGTTTACAAACATGATTTGGCTTTTATAAGGAAGCTTCACACTGCTCATAGAACCTTGATGACGCCCCAGAAGCTCAGGTGGTGTTGACTGAGAAGCATTCAGGACAGGGCCAGTTACATGAAGAAGTAACTTCATTCGAAGTCTAGGGCTCATATAAGTATATTAAAGAAGACAGTGTTACAAGCTTTAGAGACTGACTTTCATTTAATTCATTATAATCTTTTAATCAGGAAAGCATATATCAGTCTTATAGAGCATGTAAAATATACTTTGACAGTCATGGGTCAGATGCATTGATGTGTAAAAGGAGAAACTCTGGGATAATGATTAAGACACACAGGATTCCTAATTGGAGTCTAAAACAAAAAAGGATAGATTTGCTGTGTTCTTTTTTTCTAGATAGGAAAATGAAGGCTAACTAAAACTTTAAAAAGGAAATTTCAACAAAGATGTTACAGTAGAGCTTGTAGTAATTGCTTTTTAAAGCATTTAATTTGAAGTAAAACATGCATAAGTTTAAAAGAAACGCAGAGGGTCTCGCTGTATTTCTTGATGCCTGTTCTCTTTTTGAAGGTCTGTTCAGTTCCATAGACCTAACAACTCCTGTGCTCATTTCAAACTCAGTCGGACATCAGGTCCTGTGCTGTGAGTCAGATTCTAAACTATGTGCCTGATTTAAAACAAAAACAAAGACAAAACCCCCTCAGCTCACCCTCGGAGCTGTCCAGCATCTACTTTGTTTGCCTCCTAAACCCAGAAGCCTACAGCTTGTACTAGGAATTTTTCTCTAAAAATTTTCACTGATCGCTGTAAGAAAAGTCTGTTTTAAAAGGATTAAATTTGGGAGGAGTTGAGCCAAGGACCCTTAATGTTCCTTCCAAGTGTTTAGGTTTTTTAACTTCTCTGGAGGAAGGTAATTTTAGATGTATAAACAGTAAAAGAGAAAGCTACTCCTGCCTAGACATAACAAATGCACTCCGCGCAGAAATCACTAGTCCCAGAGTTTTGAATCCTTGCCAGTGAGAAGAACTAAGACCATCTACAAATGATCATTCTAGTTTCTACACTCTGAATGTTTTATGTCATAGGGATGTAAATTTGAGTTGGATTTTTCTTTTCAGACTTTTAAAATCAGAGCAGTTAAAAAACTGATCTGAAGTATGATAAATATATAATATAATGTATATATGCTATATGTGCATATTATATGATACAATACCATATATGCATGAAATATGAACATATAGATGGGATATATTGTTGTAAATATTTTATGTTAATAGTAAAGGCAAACTTTATATTGTAAATATTCTTCTTCAGTGCCTTAATGTCCTCACGTGTAAACCAGCACATTTCTTTTCTGTTGGGTGCCTCCCATTTCATTAGAACCACCTCACATTAATGGATCTGAAGGACCTGGAGAGGTATCCGTAATTGTAAATAACCCACTTGAACTATCCTGCATTGCTTCTGGAATCCCTGTCCCTAAAATTTCCTGGATGAAAGATGGCCGGCCCTTTCTACAGACAGACCAAGTGCAGACTCTAGAAGGAGGAGCTATTCTTCGGGTGTCCAGTGTGCAGGTAAGTGTCTCCATTCACACGATTATTTAATCTGTTTTAATGTCTTATTCCCTAATAAATAATAGTTACTGAATTATTAAATCTGTACATCTGAATACATCACCAATCTCAACAGATTTGCAGAGGGTAGATTGGCTCTATGATAGCCATGACTGGGGAAATAGAAGGAAGATGAAGAATTCGACAGAACATTGTGAAGAAAAACAGATACCTTCTCATTAACTTAAGCATGTTTTCAAAACTCCATGTGCCAATATATTTTCTGAAGCTCTTTTTTTCTATGTAGTTCTTCACTAACCAGGTTAAGCAACCTAATGTACAATGTGTAAGATTTCAGCAAGCACTTTTGATCCCCCAAACTAGACAGTTTGTAAGACTGGAGAAACAGTTTTAAACAGTGATCTTTCAGTAAAATTGGATGGTTATTCTGGTTTATTTTTAAAGAAATTGACCTAAAATATTAACATATTAAATATATATGGAATATATTATCAATAATTTTTATGCTAATAATAGAGGCAAATTTTATATTATGAAGATTCTTCATCAGTCCTGATACCCTCATTTGTAAACTTCAAGTAAAATAACATTAGTAATAATAATAATAACAACATTAATTATGTATTGAGAGTCCAAAAGAAAATGGTACATGATATGTTTGTGTTGGTTTCCAAAGAAACATATAACAATAAAATTAAATTCAAAAACAAGAATTAAAATTCTTGTTACTGCTACTGTTACAGTGTTCCTTCTGCATGACATAGAACAACAAGATTTATCTTGAAAGAGGCACAGGTACTAACCATAGCAAGTAATGGAAGCAGCAGACCTCAGCACAGCTCACTGTCAGAGTCACGGAGCAGTTGACCTCTTCTCCTTTCATTCCAAACACAGCAGGAACCCAGAAAGGTTCGGGCTAAACTTTCAACCCATACACTGAATCAAAACCCTTCAAGAACTTTTGCTCTCTCTCTCAAGGAAATAAAAAGTCATGCAAGATACAACCAGATGTGAGTTAAGCAAACCACTGGAAACAGCAGTGAGGTGGAAAGTGGAGCACGACCAAGCCTCGAGCTTGCCTCTGCTTCTGCTGCTTGTGGTGTGTTGTGTTGATATTTGTGCACACCTGTTACAGCAGTTACATCGGATTATACGCATCTGAATGTTGTTTTTTGATGTACCTCTCAGCTCTCTGCCATTATGCCTGGAACATATGTCTTTTTAGCAAATTCTGAATTGAATGGTATAGATATTTATCTCTTGGATTATCTTCCATCACAAACTAAGTATGTGACTGGCACCAGGCAAGGTATGTTAATCCTACAATAAAATACATCGATCTAGCTTTGCCACTATATATTCTTCTGAAGCATAACACATGTCAGGGACTCTCCAGAGTCTAAAAACGTCTACTTAATTTTTCAAACTTATCAACAGAGCACATTTCAAACTGTAACTATAAGTAATGATTCTCAGTATCCAGAAGGCAGCAAGTTGTTGGGAAATATTTCCTGGTGGAAGTAAATTTTGATTACCTGCCAGTGATGTGTCAAGTTTGGCAACCTGAAGACAAGTGGAGGGAATATCATCAATCTAGGATGAACAAGAGTTGGCAGAGAAGAGCTAGAGGTTTTAAAAAGATGATGAGAAAAATCAAATGTTATTCTCTAGAAAATGAATTCTGTGTGTGTGTGTGTGTGTGTGTGTGTGTGTGTGTGTGCACTCTCTCTGTGTGTAACATATTCATGGGAGTGGGAAGAGCATGGGGAGCTCAGAGCAAAATGTTAGGTGTGTTCTTGTAACACACTTTCAACCTCATTGGCTTGAGATGATGCCTGTCACTGAGCTAGAAGCTTGCATTTCAGAGAGGCTGACTGACCAGAGAACTCTCAGAATCTTAAGCTTGTAGCTCATCTCCAAAGTGCTGAAGTTATAGGCATAGGCATCCATGTATGTCTCTTTAAATAGCTGCTGGGGATTTGAACTCAGGCCCTCATGCTTTCAAATCTTCCACACTGAGCTATCTCTTCCAGACCTTCATCTTCTAATTCTTAACAAAGGCTTGTATGAACAGCTGTCTAAAGTATTTTTAACCATTTTTCTGCCTTTTTTGTTGTTTATTTATTTTTCCGTGAATTAATTAATTTATTCACTTTATATCCCCATCGCAGCCCCCCTATCCTCGCAGTAACTCCCCCTCACAAGGCTCCTCCTCCCTTCACCCCTTCCCCTTTGGCTCTGAGAAGAGAGAGGTCCTTTCTGGGGAATCAACCCACCCTGACACTTCAAGTCACTGCAGGACTAGGTACATTTTCTACCTCTGAGGCCAGACAAGACAGCCCAGTTAGGGGAGCAGGACTACAGGCAGGCAACAGTTAGGGTAGGTTCCTGCTCCAGTTGCTCTGGGACCCACATGATGACCAAACTGCATGCCTGCTACATATGTGCAGGTGGGTATGCTAGGTCCAGCCCAGTACACTTTTTGGTTGGTGGTTCAGTCTCTGAGAGCCCCAAGGGTCCAAGTTAGTTGACTCTGTTAGTCTTCTTGTGGAGTCCCTATCCCATCCAGGGTTCCTCAATCCTTCCCCCAACTCTTCTGTTTTTTAAACACTCCAGTCTTAAATTTTGTCAAAGGAATTTGTGAGGCCAGCAAAGATCTTTTTCATAACCTATAAAGTCAAATTTGAATATAAGAATTTTTTAAATACCAGTATTCTGAGAATATTCAAGTAGTAAATAAATGAAATGGCTGAAAACTTCTTACTGTTATGAAATATATTTTTGTTAATAGTAAGGTTTACCAGAATAATATCTCCAGATATGGTATCCACATAATGCCAAACATATATGTGAAAATGAACATCCAGCAGAAAATATGCATGAGTATTTTTAAATAATTGGTTTTGGTTTTAATCAAATAGATGCTGCCGTCAGTCTGACACTGTAACCAAAGAGTATTCTACCACTGTATATGTCAATGATGGATTCAAGATTTGGTATTAATTTGCTTGATTTAGTAATCTGGTATTTTGTTTACCAGTTGCTTCTATAAACATACTACTTCCTTCAGAAAGAGTATAATTGAAATTTATGGTTTAACAAATGAAATTTATATAAATGAAGTTTATGCAACTTGAACCTATGAATGCTAATTTCTTCAAATTAAATATTGACCATCTGAGCTACCATACTTGGTGCTAGATCTTTTGCAAGTACGCATAAACATATATAACTTTTTACCTATATATGGTTTTTTATATTCTTATATCAAAACTCCTTTCTAAAATTCCTTTAAACATAGTTTTATACATAACAGAGATGTCAGACAATGTGCAATATCAAAACACTAACCATAGTGAGAAAGTTCGTCTCACCTGTTGCACTTCCTTGTGTTAGTTTGCCTTGTATGGTAATCTTACTAGTTCTAGTGAAAGTTTATCTTCACCACCAACACCAGCATGATAACACTGCATAATTTTTTTGTTTGGATTTTGTAGGTGGAGGATACAGGAAGATACACTTGCCTGGCATCCAGTCCTGCAGGGGATGATGATAAAGAATATTTAGTGAGAGTACATGGTAAATTTGGTGATTTATGTTTGATCCACAGACAATCCTAGTTAAAAACTATACTAGAGAGACCTTGACATTTCACAACACATCATATGTCGATAAGTTGAGAAATACATATCTTACAAATTGTATTCTTAGTGTTAGTAATGTATGAGCTCTTTGGAATGTAGTTCATTGGAGTTTTGAATTATTTGTCTTGCTTTCACACAAAGAATTCAAATTTGATGATTTAAAAATAGCATAACATAAATTACAATAACAATTAGAATAAAAATCCTTAGTCTTACCACATAAGGATACAATGGTTTTTTTTTCCATGTGAACATTTTATTGCAAAAAAATGTGTTCATAGCTGGGCATAGCAGCATATATCTGTAGTTTGAGCTTCTAGGAAAGTTGAGGCGGGAAGATTGCCTAAGCTTAGAGTTTATAACTGACTGGGGAAGCAAGAAGATCCTTAATATCAAAAAAGTGACAACTCAGAACATAGAACTAAAGTCGCTTTGTGTCTCACTTAATGGTGTGATGAACATTCTTATGTTAACAAATATATTCTACAGCATCATTTTTAAGATTGTATGTTGCCAAATATCTTACTCCCTGTTCAGAGTTATTTAGGCATATTAGGATATTCTGCCTTTTTATCTATGTTAACAATATATTAGCAATTCCCTTTATGTTTAAATTTACTGAACTAAACTTACTTGTTTACACATGCATGCATGTGCACATATATCCTTTTAAAGATTTTGAAAATCACAGCCTTTTACTTTCTAGAAAGTTTGTATTAACTAGGCCCTTTTGAATATTACTTTTATATGTAAATTTAGATCACTCTTCCTGGAGAGAATTGTTTGAGAACTAAACAGATATTTATCTAATTTTCAGAGCCTGACTGACTAGGCAATGCAGATTGTCTGCTATGAAGTTTCCCTGATATCTCTACTCAAAATTTAGCCTACCTAAATAAACCCAAGATATGATTTACTGAGAAATATATCAGTATTAATCAGGAAAAATGCACATAGTTCTTCATATTGTGATGAGCAGTTCCTGATTCAGTAATTTTTTTGATAGTCAGGGGAAAGGATCGCCTATGTGCCTCCATTTCCTTACCTTACCACCTGTCAAATGGTGGTGATGTGGTTATCACATTATTGACATCATTGTTGGAAAGGCTAGTAAGAATTGGAATTCTTGCTAGCCATTGACATCATTCCATTATCTAATCAATATGAAAGGGCTAAATAATAAAGGTTCAATTTGTTAACAATCTAGACCATACATTAAATGGCAAACCGTTGAGGTCCACGCCTCTTTTATCATACAATAAACTTAACCGTTGTTGAGTACTGATAGATCATCTACATCCCATTTATCAAATGCACTTGATATGGTGTTCTCATGCTTAGTGCCTCCTAATATTGCTGGAATGGATGAAACCCAGGACTTCACTGTGTTAAGGAACAGACAGGTGACATTGGAATGCAAGTCCGATGCAGTGCCTCCACCTGTGATCATGTGGCTCAAAAATGGGGAGCAGTTACAGGTAAACCTTCCACTTGACACTGCAGTTTTATTTTTAAGAGGCAAAACCACCAGTTGAGATGCCTTTGCTAGTGGTCAAAACCCAATCACTTCCAGGTACTAGTTACTTGCAACTGCACAGGCAGGCACAGGGGCCTTTAGTCAACTGCTTTCCCTTTCTAGTCATTGCTTAGTAGTTCATTTGGTCCAAAACACAGATAGGCTCATGACTCTCTAGAAACTGACACATGGTTGTGTGTCCTGAAACCTGTAGATTGAAGTCTTAATTGAACTCTCAGCTCTGTCTTTGGCTAAAAGGATAGAAACCATCCAGGGCTCAAAGGAGCTGGTCTACCACGTCTCCAGGATAAAGCTATTATTGAATTTTCCTGGTTGGAATTTGGACTCTGGAGTGGCCTGACACATCTGTAACATCCCTACTGACAGGTTTCTGAGCCCAGAATTCTAAGGAAAAGCCAACGTTCCTCTAAAGCTTCCTGTGGTTGGGTGACACCTACCTGCCCACAGGGCAACAGCTTGAAATTCTTACTAGCCATTTACAGGAAATGAAAGCTGACTCTGAAGGCTTTAGTTCTCCTAAATCTGGTAGGGACTGCTTTCCAGAAAATGTCCTAAGGAGGACTGATAGAGGCTTGATTGGGACCATTGACCGTGCCTTGCTTCTCCTTGTTTGATGACATCGGAGGCACTGTACCCCTGACTTAACCAAAGTCAATGAGACAATGAAAGAGACTTTGGAGATTACAGAAACCAACCTACATGGCAACCCTATGGTTCATTCTGGTTATTTTTTGCTCTTATAAAATAGTATTTGAGGTCTGAAGAGGTGACTCAGTGACTAAGAACATTGCTACTGTCTCAGAGAACCTGAGTTCACATCCTAGAATCCATGCTGGGTGGCTCACAATCAAGTTCCAGAGACCTAGCACCCCCTTCTGGCCTCCATAAGCACCCACACACATATGCACATAGAGCATATATACTGCCCCCCACTCACATATGCACATAGAGCATATATACCACCCCGCCCCCCCACACACCATTAAAATAAATAAAATAATGCTTTGTTTTATTTCATTGGCATTTTGATGATAGATTTGACTTTTTGAATCCAGGCAACACCTCGAGTAAGAATCCTGTCTGGAGGCAGATACTTGCAAATCAACAATGCAGACCTGGGAGACACTGCCAGTTACACCTGTGTTGCCAGCAATATCGCAGGAAAGACTACAAGAGAATTTAACCTCACTGTAAATGGTAAGAAAAAGTACTGTTCCGCAGCTTGAAAATTTCACCAAGAATATTCAAAGAGGTGAAAATGTTTTTCAGGAGCTTACTAAATAAATCCTTGTGGTCATGCTATTAACTTGAGAAAGCAATATAGGACTTACGTTAGACATGTATTGCAAATTAATTCAGCTCCAAAATGTAGATCTGGAGGTATATTACAGCATCATAGAGGAATATATTCACATACACACACTGCAAATGCCCAGTGCACACGCGCGCGCACGTGAACACACACACACAAACACAAACACACATGCATACAAACACGTGTATACACAGGATTATAAGCAGATCCAGATAGTCTGAACCATCCAGCTAAGGGGAAACTATCATACTACATCTGTGCATGACAAATGGCCCATCATTTAGTTTGCCTTTAGTGGTGGTGGCTTTCTAACACTGTACATATGCACAGTGTTACACTTTCTTAACCAATGCCATATTACTGTAATTTTCTTAAATATGCATATCTAGATGCCAAAACTTGCCAACATTGAGGAAAACGTGTAGATTTCCCTCCATAACAGTCACTTTGGATTTTAACACAAGAAATTTTACAACGTACTGGATGACCCACACACTAATAATCTCTAATACTGAAATTAAAGTTCAGGCTTTGTATTCCCACATGAACTCTATGATTAATAAAATGCCTGTTCTGAGACTCACATGATTAACCACAGATGTGTTTTTCATTTAAACAGCCCACTTTCTGTTCTTTATTTAAAGTGAAACTCTTCCAGCATTAACATTCTTTGACCATTATTTGGCTAAAGAGAAATAAGAAATATCAACTTTAATTTGCATCAGACCCAAGCTGAATTTTACTCATGCCTCTCTCACAAGGGCCAGATTTTGCATGCTGTATCCGGGATTTAAATTTTTCTCCCCATGTATTCTTTATTTTCAAATGCAGGATATCTTCAGTGAGACTTCAGGAGTTAGACTTTCATTCTATTTATCCTAAGGTAGATTAGTGTAGACAAAACTAATCACTTCAAGTTCTCCTTACATCTCCAGATTCTTAGTGAGAGCTGTGCTATATATTGTAACTAGATTGTTGTGTTTGTTTTGTTCAGTTCCTCCAAGCATCAGTGGTGGTCCCCAGAGCCTTGTCACTCTCTTAAATAAGTCAATTGCCCTGGAATGCCATGCTGAAGGCGTACCAGCGCCAAGGATAACATGGAGAAAGGATGGTGTTGTGCTTGCTGAGAGCCACGCAAGGTAACAGGTCTAAAAGGGGAAGAAAATAGGGTAACAAGAAATTTAAATGTAAACCTTCAAATTACTTTTTCCATTGAATTGGGTTTTTTATTAATCATTTTATTCATTTACATTTCAAATGAATTGTTTTGATCTTACTATTTTTAGAATCAGTGTTTTCATCTGAAGATGAGAATCAAAATTTAGTATTTGGCAGGCATAACTCTTATGATTTAATTCATCAGGATCACATGCCTGGTTACAATGCACCTTCACTTGCATCCTTTCCTTCCTCCAGTGGCGCTAGAAATACCTCTCTCCTGAAACAGAATAAGAGTAACAGAAGATTTCATCAAGTCTTTAACATTTATCTGAGTCACAGTGTAAAACTGAAAAGGGTTGATTCAGAAAAACTTATCTGTGATCTGTCTTACAGATACTCCATCTTGGAAAATGGATTCCTTCATATTCAGTCAGCACATGTCACAGATACCGGACGTTATTTGTGTATGGCGACCAATGTGGCTGGAACAGACCGTAGGCGAATAGATTTACAGGTCCATGGTAAATATACATTTATAAAAAAAAATTCTGGCTTTGGATCACTCTTTTTCAACTGAAACTAGTGAACTAACAAAAACCTGGACCTCAAGGACTAAGCATATTCTACTGCATTATGAACAAATCAAAGTCAAGCTTTTCTCTTTCCTGTGGGTAATATCACTATAGTACAGTTTGTGACAATTTGCTGGGCCTTAATTATATGGCAAACTACTAATGACAAATTTCGTTAGAAATATTTCAGGACAATATTTACTATTTAAATATTTGCTATTTACTGAGTATGTTTTCTCCTTGATTGTTTTAGTCCCTCCATCTATCGCTACGGGTCCTACCAATGTAACAGTAATGGTGAATGTCCAAACTACTTTGGCTTGTGAAGCTACTGGGATACCAAAACCATCAATCACCTGGAGAAAAAATGCACATCTTCTTAATGTAGATCAAAATCAAAATTCATACAGGTAAGAATAAGTCATTTTCTTTTTTTTTATTTTCTAAGTTTTTTTATTTACATTCCAAATCATTTCCCCTTTTCCGTTTCCTCCCTCCCCGTAAGTCCCATAAGCCCCCTTCCCTCCCTCTTTTTCCCATTCAACCCCCTCTCACTTCTCTGTCCTGGCATTCCCCTACATCCAGTCTTTCCAGGACCAGGGGTCTCTCCTTCCATCTTCTTGGAAATCTATTGATATGTGAATTGTGTCTAGGGTATTCCAAGATTCTGGGTTAATATTCCCTTATCAGTGATTGCATACCATGTGTGTTCTTTTGTGATTGGGTTACCTCACTAAGGATGATATTTTCTTTTTTTTTTTAATTTTATTTTCCAAGTTTTTTTTTATTTACATTCCAAATCATTTCCCCTTTCCCGTTTCCTCCCTCCCCAAAAGTCCCATAAGCCCCCTTCCCTCCCTCTTTTCCCTATTCAACCCCCTCTCGTTTCTCTGTCCTGGCGTTCCCCTACATCCAGTCTTTCCAGAACCAGGGGTCTCTCCTTCCATCTTCTTAGAAATCTATTGATATTCGAATTGTGTCTAGGGTATTCCAAGATTCTGGGTTAATATCCCCTTATCAGTGACTGCATACTATGTGTGTTCTTTTGTGATTGGGTTACCTCACTAAGGATGATATTTTCCAGTTATGACCATTTGCCTAAGAATTTCGTGAATTCATTGTTTTTAATTGCAGAGTAGTATTCCATTGTGTAAATATACCACATCTTCTGAATCCATTCCTCCGTTGAGGGACATCTGGGTTCTTTCCAGCTTCTGGCTATTATAAATAAGGCTGCTATGAACATAGTGGAGCATGTGTCCTTATTGCATGCAGGGGAGCCTCTGGGTATATGCCCAGGAGTGGTATAGCAGTATCCTCTGGGAGTGTCATGCCCAGTTTTCTTTTTTTTTTTTATTATTTATTTTATTTTATTTCTTTAATTTACATTCCAAATCATTTCCCCTTTCCCGTTTCCTCCCTCCCCGAAAGTCCCATAAGCCCCCTTCCCTCCCTCTTTTCTCCATTCAACCCCCTCTCCTTACTCTGTCCTGGCGTTCCCCTACATCCAGTCTTTCCAGGACCAGGGGTCTCTCCTTCCATCTTCTTAGAAATCTATTGATATGCGGATTGTGTCTAGGGTATTCCGAGATTCTGGGTCAATATCCCCTTATCAGTGACTGCATACCATGTGTGTTCTTTTGTGATTGGGTTACCTCACTAAGGATGATATTTTCAAGATCTGACCATTTGCCTAGGAATTTCGTGAATTCATTGTTTTTAATTGCAGAGTAGTATTCCATTGTGTAGATATACCACATCTTCTGAATCCATTCCTCCGTTGAGGGACATCTGGGTTCTTTCCAGCTTCTGGCTATTATAAATAAGGCTGCTATGAACATGGTGGAGCATGTGTCCTTATTGCATGCAGGTAAAGCCTCTGGGTATATGCCCAGGAGTGGTATAGCCGGATCCTCCGGGAGTGTCATGCCCAGTTTTCTGAGGAACCGCCAGACTGCTTTCCAGAGTGGTTGTACCAGCTTGCAATCCCACCAGCAGTGGAGGAGTGTTCCTCTTTCTCCACATCCTCGCCAACGACTGCTGTCTCCTGTGTTTTTGATCTTAGTCATTCTGACTGGTGTGAGATGGAATCTCAGGGTTGTTTTGATTTGCATTTCCCTAATGACTAAGGATGATGAACATCTCTTTAGGTGCTTCTCAGCCATTAGATATTCTTAAAGTGAAAACTCTTTGTTTAGTTCTGTACCCCATTTTTAATAGGGTTACTTGACTCTCTGGAGTCTAACTTCTTGAGTTCTTTGTATGTATTGGATATTAGCCCTCTGTTGGATGTAGGGTTGGTAAAGATCATTTCCCAGTTAGTTGGTTGCTGCTTTGTCCTTTTGACAGTGTCTTTTGCCTTACAGAAACTTTGTAATTTTATGAGGTCCCATTTGTCAGTTCTTGATCTTAGAGCATAAGCTATTGGAATTCTGTTCAGGAAATTCTCCCCTGTGCCCATATGTTCAAGGTTCTTCCCTAGTTTCCTTTCTATTAGTTTCAGTGTGTCTGGTTTTATGTGGAGGTCCTTGATCCACTTGGAATTGAGCTTAGTGCAAGGAGATAAGAATGGGTCAATTTGCATTCTTCTGCATGTTGACCTCCAGTTGAACCAGCACCATTTGTTGAAAAGGCTATCTTTTTTCCACTGGATGATTTTAGCTCCTTTGTCAAAGATCAAGTGACCATAGGAGTGTGGATTCATTTCTGGGTCTTCAATTCTGTTCCATTGATCTACATGCCTGTCACTGTACAAATACCATGCAGTTTTTAACACTATTGCTCTGTAGTACAGCTTGAGGTCCGGGATACTGATTCCCCCAGAAGTTCTTTCTTTTAAATATTTTTAAAAAGTTTTAACTGACACAGTTATACATAGTTATTGGTACTCTATGATGTTTCAATACATTGAATTTTAATGTATTTCATATATAATATCAAGATGTATAATGATTAGATCGGAATAACAGGCATATCTATCACTCCATACCTGCATATTTCTTTGTGTTAAAAACATTAGAAATCTGTCAGGTGGTGGTGGTGGTGGTGGTAGTGCACACCTTTAATCTCATCACTCAAGAGGCAGAGGCAGGCAGATCTCTGTGAATTTAAGGCCAGTCTGGTCTACAGAGTGAGTTCCAGGACAGCCAGGGCTACATAGAGAAACCCTGCCTTAGCACCCTTCCCCCAAAAAAGAACATTAAAAATCCTTTCTAACGGCTAGTTTGAAATGTTCGGGTAATTAGTCAGACATTCCTCTATGCAACTGTGCTTCCATGTTGCTGTCATTGTGCACCCCTCCCTCATCATTCCCAAGACCTGGAAATGTATTCACTTCTTTACTCCTCATAGCTCAACTTCTTATCTTCAATATATAATAAGTACAAGTGGATCCTTTTCTGTGCCTGGCTAATTTCACTTAGCATAATGAAGTAAAGATAATTCCATTGGGGGGGAAAAAAACCACCTAACATTTAGAAACAGTTTTTTAAAATAAACATCATTTTAACCCCATCAACAGGGGTATCAAATATATTAAAAAAAATGAAGAATTAGCTAGCCAGTTGTAAGAAAATAATCCCTTCGTATGGAATTTGATTTCCAACCTAATTTTTAATTAAAGATACAACAAACCTATGATGACTGTTGTTGAAGTCTGCAGGCATGTTTTACAGTTTGTTTAGTGTCCTCTATATTTCATAATGACAATGGCTGCAAACACCTTTTCACATGAAAGACAAATTATTCTGTGGAAATCAATACAAACTTTAGTTATAAAATAAAAAATCAGATTTAACACCTTGGGTAGGTAGAAACAAAGAGCAGTTTCTCCAGGTTTTACACTCTTCAGCTTTCCTGCTAGAGCTTCCTATAGGGCAGTGGATGTGCCTTGAAGGCTGAACTTTGAGTCACTGAGAATTTCTGCTAGTTTAACATCCCTTCCCCTCAGTTCAGGTAACAGCCCATTATCCCATCAAATTATCTACCGGAGTGCTAACATCAAGTACTCGTAGTGATACTTTGACAAGAGGTAATTCTGACTTACCAGGAAATATGAAACCAAGAATGATTCCACTGAACGTCTATAAGCTCTGACTCTCTCATTGTTTAATGTTTGGCGTTGGACTAAAAGTAGACTTTGTGTGGAAAATGCGTAGATGTCATGTCAAACACTTCCATTAAACCAAACCCACATTGCTTTTCTTTTTCCATTTTCAAGGGTGTAGCATGCATGCATACACATGTAATTACATGTGTGTGGGTACATGTGGATGTGTAACAGGACTGCACATATGTGTGCATATGGATGCTGGAGGCGGATGTTAGGAGTTATCCTCAACTGCTTTTCTATCTTATTCACTGTATCAGGATCTCTCAATTATATGCATATACATATACGTGTGGATATGTATATACATGATACATCTCCAAAACAGCCATGAGCCATGACATATAAAGAGGCATGTAAAGCTTGGGGGTAGCGGGGAGTGAAACAGATAGACCTCTACTCACATAGCATAGAGGTAATCAAATATCCACTCTCATAGTCACTGATAAATATTGAGATGCTTTATGAGAAGCATTTCAAATGAAGCCTGGAATACATTCTATGTTATTAAATAGTAGTGGTCAATATACTTTATCTACGAGGAGAAGAAGTTTGAATATGATACTTACATTTTCAGAAAATGTAAGATTCAGTGTTTAGGCAATTCTTCCAGGCAGCTGTTTCTCGTTAATATAAAGTTTAAATCCTTCACCATATAAAGTTACATTTTGATGTGCAAACTTTGCATCGGATAGATGATGCTCATTTAACATGAAGGAGGAGCTCTTTCCCTTGGCTTATCTCAGCTCCTTACCATACCAACTGCAAGATGCGTGGAAACTAACATACGGACTCTTGTGTTTGGACTCTTCTCCAGGCTCCTTTCCTCGGGTTCACTTGTAATCATTTCCCCCTCTGTGGATGACACTGCCAGTTACGAGTGTACCGTGACGAGTGATGCTGGAGAGGACAAGAGAACAGTGGACCTCACTGTCCAAGGTAGAACGAGCTTGAACGTAGATGGACACACACTGCTGCCCTTTCGCCAGACAGCCTCCCTCCATACCTGCTTGACACTCAGTCTCTAGCATCAGGGAAAAGAGGGGCAGCGTGGCTCTGGGAATGCAGAGGGGTAGAGTGGAAATGTGTGGGTTTCCCTCTTCTTGCTCTTTTAGTTCCTCCCACCATAGCTGACGAGCCAATGGATTTCCTGGTAACCAGACAGGCACCAGCAGTCATGACCTGCTCTGCTTCTGGAGTTCCAGTTCCCTCAATTCACTGGACCAAAAATGGCATAAGACTGCTTCCCAGAGGAGATGGCTATCGGATTCTGTCCTCAGGTAACAAAATCTTGTTCTGTGACTTCACTCTCACTGACTGGAGTAGTTAGCAATGGGCAGCCTTGCCCAGACTTTTGCTATAACATTATGAAAGTTTGTTTTGTTTTGGTTTTGGTGAGCCTTTTTAAATCTTTTTTTAAATTTATTTATTTATTTATTTTTTATTTTCTATATTCTTTATGTACATTCCAAATGATTTCCCCGCTCCCAGTTCCCCCTTCCCCGAAAGTTCCATAAGCCCTCTTCCCTCCCCCTGTTCCCCAGTCAACCCCCTCCTGCTTCTCTGTCCTGGTCTTCCCCTATACTGCTGTTTCCAGTCTTTCCAGGACTAGGGGCCTCTTCCTTCCTTCTTCTTGGGAATCAATTGATATGTGAATTGTGTCTTGGGTATTCCGAGCTTCTGGGTTATTATCCATTTATCAGTGACTGCATACCATGTGTGTTCTTTTGTGATTGGGTTATCTCACTTAGGATGATATTTTCCAGTTCTGACCATTTGCCTAAGAACTTCATGAATTCATTGTTTTTAATGAATTGTGAAATATATCACAATTTACCTTTGTGTAAATATGCCACATTTTCTGTATCCATTCCTCCGTTGAGGGACATCTGGGTTTTTTCCAGCTTCTTGCTATTATAAATAAGGCTGCTATGAACATAGTGGAATCATGAAAGTTTTAAAAAGCCTTTGTTCCTGAAATACAATCATGATAAGAAGGGGGAGCAGGTAAAAGACAAAAAGAAAAAGTCTAGAAACAAAATGACATGTACTATCTAAAACTGATCTGATATAATAAGCATGGTTATAAATATGATAAACCACAGATGTAGCAAATTCTCTCCTTACAGAGAGTCACACTTTTCCCACTGGCAAATAAAATGTTTATTTAAAAGCTGTTTAGTTCCTCAGACAGAATTGTACTATCTTGAGACTATGTGACTAAGCTTTAATTTTTTTCCTTTTTATTTATTCTTTTTTTATCCAATACATCTGACTGCAGCCTCCTTGCCCTCCACTCCTCCCAGTTCTCCTCCAGAGCATTCCCTCCCTTCTCTCCTCTCAGACCCACCTACCTCCCCTCTTCCCCAGATCCACTGCTCCTCCATTTTTAATGTTCGCATAGTTAAGCAAAAAAGGCTGGGTGCTAAATATTGCGATATCCTTTTGATGGTGGTAATAAGTCAACATTTGTACAATTTATAGCACTGAGAAAAATTATTTAGCTAAATGAAAATATATGTGATTTTCATTGAAAATGGATCCTGTACTGGGCAGACATACTGGAGACAAGTTGAGTAACAACACATCCTGAGATTTCATGAGTGTGTGTTTTCTGGTTTTGGTTTTTTTTCCTATTTTTCTTCTTTTTATTTAGTCTTCTGTCATACAATCTACCCTAACCATAGCTTCATCTCCCTCCACTCCCCCAGTTCCCTCCCTCAACTCTCCTCTCTCACAGATCTACTGCTCATCCATTTCCCTTCAGAAAAGGGAGGGCCTCCCAGGAATATCAACCAAACACAGCATAAAATATGCAGACAAAGCACAACCCCTCATCTCAAGACAGGACGAAGCAACCTAGTAGAAGAAAGGAGTCCTAAGAATAGACAAAAGATCCAGAGATACTTCCACTGTTAGGAATTCCACAAAACCTCCAGACAAACTATATTTTTCTGAGAGAAGTTATGTGTTTCTTTAATCAATGGGAATTAATAGAACATTGACTCTCAGCATATAGCTTTGGTTTTAAAGCAGAATATTATGGCTATCTCATATAAATCAGTAGATTGGTTAGAATTCTATCATAAAATGGAAGGTCGCTATAACAGTGTAACCATAAAATGCTGTTCTAGAGAACAGTGTAGAATTTTCTTGGGATGTTAGGCAGAGTTGCCATAAAGTCATCATTCCATCCAGGGTCTCTCTCCAAGGAGCACAAAATCCTGTCTGCACCTGTGCATTAGAGATGCTCACAGAGTCATCCAAGATAGCTGAAAGGGAAAGCAACTCAAATGCCCATCAGTTGATGAACAGATGCACAAAAGTGCTATTGTCCACAATAGGAAATCTATTTGGCTGTAAAAAAAAAAAAAAGTGGTGGGGGGCTATTACATGTTCTAAAATGAATAAATCTCAAAAACGTGCTTATAGTGAAGTTAGGCAGTAACAAAGGCAAAAAAACAGAATGTGTGACTCCACCTTGATGAAGCACTTAGAAAACGCAAACCTGTAGAAGCAGCAGACGAATGGATGGATGTGGTCCAGGGCTGGGTTTGGAAGCTGGGAGTGACTACCAATAGACACTAGTCTTTTGGAAGGTTTCTGAAAATTAGCTTGCAGTTATCATTAACTGACTCTCCAGATATTAATATCAAAACCCCTCATTAAATGGTATATTTGATGGCCTTTCTGGAAAGTAAAGTATGTATCAATAAAGCTATTAATAATTAATTACTTGTTGGTAATGTCAAAAGAAACATGAGAAACATGTAACTTACTGAATTGCCATGGGAGACAGAGACAGGAGGACTGTAAGCTCCAGACCACCCTGGGCTACATATGAGGTTTCAGGATAGTCTGGGATATGTGGCAAGACCATGCCACAGAAGTAAACAAACCAAAAAAAGCAAATAAAATACTTTCTTTTTCCATTAGGAGCAATTGAGATATCTGCTGCTCAATTAAACCACGCAGGAAGATACACTTGTATTGCTCGGAATGCAGCAGGCTCGGCACACCGGCATGTAACCCTTCGTGTTCAAGGTATGGAAGGTTGTTAGTTTACTAAACTCTTGCTGGTGGGTTGATGGGTGGAGTTCTTCTCTAGCATGTGTAAATCCTGGGGTTTGCTCCCCAGCACCACACACTAAAAGTTTGCTGGTCTTGGGGGAGACTAATTATTTCTTTGTGTTTTTATTGTCACGTTTTATTCCTAAATGATGGTACTATATGAAACTTCAAGTCAATGGCAATGTCTTGAGTTATGTAAATCTGGAAGATATTGTTCAATGGACTACAATTGCACATGGTCACAAACTATACAGAACAACCTAAAATAAATGTTTCCTCTTTGGTTTTTGTGCAGTCAACATCAGTTTTTCTACCAGCATTTTCTACTACAGCTACTATATAGCAAGATCTAAAAAAAAATAATGAGACCAGTCATAGCTTTTCTCTTGTACCATCAACTCACTGGTGTTTGGGTTGTGGATTTAACACATTGAAACTTATCACTATAGCAGGCAGCTCTGCTTTATAATAAACAATGCTATTCTTTTGATGATCGGATTTTGCAGAGCCTCCAGTCATTCAGCCCCAACCAAGTGAACTGGATGTCATTCTAAACAACCCCATCTTACTACCATGTGAAGCAACGGGAATACCCACTCCATTCATAACTTGGCAAAAAGAAGGCATCAATGTCATTACCTCAGGTACCTACCATGATTTCAGTAAAAATTGTTGTGGTATGTGCAGTGCTATGTAATTCAGAAATCTGTGTGTCTTCTTATAAAGTGAAAATAAAACAGCTTTTCATTCTGCTTTTATGACTATGATATAGGCAAGAGCCTTGCTGTTCTTCCTAGTGGCAGCTTACAGATCTCCAGAGCTGTTCGAGGGGATGCAGGCACTTACATGTGTGTGGCTCAGAACCCCGCTGGTACAGCCTTGGGCAAGATCAAGCTGAATGTACAAGGTACTTCAGTAATTCATCCTCTATGTCTTCAGAGATGTTTGTGACAATAGGTACTAATTGTTCATATGTACATAGTGTGTTCCTCCGCACACTCTCTTCACTCTTAGATCATAGTACCTTACTTCTCCCTCCTAGATAAGTCTACAGAAGATGACAGAATGTGTTCTTTTTACTTCATGTGTAAGAACTAGGACCTCCATCCTATTTTAACTTCTATGAAACTCTACTTGATACAATAGACAAATCTTTATGGTTTATTTTCATGACTTTGATTACCTATCCTTAGACATGGCTTAAAGATATGAGACAGAATATCCCAGAAATGAATAGCCTGCAAGTTTTTGTTTTTCTGAGGAATATAGTGAAATCTTTCCTTCAATGTGAAATATGTCTAACCAGCATATCCATGCTCCATAAACGGAGTCTCTTAGCCTTAGCATGAAACCACCTCTCCAGGAGTCAATACTTGTGGCCAGTCTCCTTTCTTTCATTTCAAGACAATCTTGAACTGCAAAGGTTGCAATATTGTCAATTCACATATGCGCCAGTAATTCTTGTGAGTGAAAAATGGCAAGAACAGTGCAACATTTTAAGAGAGAATGGGATAGTAAAAGACCAGAGCTGTACAGTGTATCTATAGTCCTGCTTCATTTCAGTATATTTAGTATTTACATCATTAATCTCTTACTGCACCCATTATAAATTAAACTTCATCATGGGCATGTGTATGGGAAAACATAGGGAGTACGAAATTCTGTAATATCATCAGTTTCAGACATCCATAGAGTCTTGCAATATATCAACTATAAAAAGGGAGCAAATGTACTTGTTCTTATTCATGGTAGCACATTTAGTAAGATTGGTTTTAGATTTATTTTGTTTTAATTCGTGTGTGTGTGTCTGTCTGTCTGTCTGTGTGTGTGTATGTATGTATGTCTGTATGTATGTATGTCTGTATGTATGTATGTGGGTATGTGCACATGAGTGCTAATGCCCGCAGAAGCACACACTCAACCAGGTACCGTTAGTCACTATAAATAATTTTAGCATGGATATTCATAAGCATTTCTATTCTTTCTATGGTGCATGATCTAGGTCTTGGCAGAAAATCCATAGCAATACCTAAACAGTGAGTGGTTGCTGTAATCCTTGGAAGGGAAACCCTTAGCAGCTTTCTGAAATGGGAAGGATTTGTGTATATAGCTATTTTCTATAATCCATTTGCTCCTGAATTCAATTGTAAATACTTCACTGTGCTGAGACGTCGTGACAAGCTCTCTGGAAAATTCAGGGGTTGGATGTATCTTTGAGCAGTTCAGTATGTCACAAAGCTTGAAGGAGCCCATTTTAGAAGTACCCAGGGTGAATATAAAGTTTGTGTGTATTAAAATACCCTGTAGACTCTCATGACTTCCTGAAAGACTCTCCTGAATGGGACCCTTCCCAAACCTCATGAATAAATGCTTATCTTGTTTAAAATTGACTGTTGCTTACACTTGTTAATTTATAAAGCTAGTGAATTTTAATGTTCCAAACAAAACCGCACTACTAAAGACTCTATTAGAAGACCATAGGAGGCAATTTGTCCACTCATTTTGAACCTTTTGTCTTTCAGTTCCTCCAGTCATTAGTTCTCATCAAAAGGAGTATGTCGTTGCGATGGATAAACCTGTCTCTCTTCTGTGTAAGACAGAGGGCTCCCCACCTCCTGACATTAGCTGGCATAAAGACGGGCATGCACTAACCGAGTCCATCCGCCAGCGCATCCTGAACTCAGGGGCTCTGCAGATAGCCTTTGCTCAGCCTGAGGATGCTGGTCACTACACATGCATGGCTGCTAACCTGGCAGGATCTAGCAGCGTGAGCACCACCCTCACCGTCCATGGTAGGTAGCTTAACACGGATTATTTCCATCTGCTGTATCACTGTGGCAATGAAAAAAAAGTCACCAAATAAAATGTGGTGGGAGTCAAAGCCACAGTGTGTGTTGAGAAGAGCGTGTGCTTGACTTTCAAGTCTGCGTTCAGTATGCTGCATTTGCTTGTGTGTACGCACATCTGTCAGAAGAAGAGATGACATCAGCATTTTCAGGAAAGTCAGTGCATGGCTAACACCCCCTGCATCCTGTGATTGTTGGGGGTGGTCTGGATTATGTGGTGACCATATGAGTTCTGTGGCTTTTCTGTTTCACTTCTTGAAGCTTCGAGTCATTTGGCTTAAAGGTAATCAACATTTCACCCAAATGATACATGCAGTTTGAACCTAATGAGGACTAAAGATTCATTATTATTTTATTTATTTATTCCTTTATCTGTTTATTTATTTATTTTACACTCCATATTTCATCCCCTCACCCCTGTCCACCCTCTGACTGTTCCACATCCCATACCTCCTCCCCACCCCCCTGTCTCCACATGGATGTCCCCACCCTCCACCCCACCTGACCTCTAACCTCCCTGGGGTCTTCAGTCTCTTGAGGGTTAGGTGCATCATCTCTGAATAAACACAGACCCTGCCGTCCTCTAGTGTATGTGTGTTGGGGGCGGGGGGGCGGCTCATATCAGCTGGTATAAGCTGTCTGTTTGCTGATCCAGTGTTTGAGAGATCCCGGGGGTACGGATTAATTGAGACTGCTGGTCCTCCTACAGGATTGCCCTTCTCCTCAGCCTCCTTCAGTCTTCCCCAATTCAACCACAGGGGTCAGTCACTTCTGTCCATTGGTTGGGTGCAAATATCTGCATCTGACTCTTTCAGCTGCTTGTTGGGTCTTCTGGAGGGCAGTCATGTTATCTTCCTTTTTGTGAGCGCTCCATAGCCTCAGTAATAGTGTCAGGCCTTGGGACCTCCCCTTGAGCTGGATCCCACTTTGGTTCAGCCACTGGACCTTCTTTTCTTCAGGGTCCTCTCCATCTCCATCCCAGTAATTCTTCCAGACAGGAACAATTATGGGTCAGAGTTATGACTGTGGGATGGCCCCCCCTCTCCCTCATTTGATGCCCTGTCTTCCTGCTGGAGGTGGGTTCTACAAGTTCCCTCTCCCCAATGTAGGGCATTTCATCTAAAGTTCCTCCCTTCGAGTCCTGAGAGTTTCTCACCTCCCAGGTCTCTGGTGCATTCTGGAGGGTCCCCCCCAACCTGCTATCTCCCAAGGTTGCCTGTTTCCATTCTTTCTGCTGGCCCTCAGGGCTTCAGTCCTTTTCCTTCACCCAATCTCAGATCATGTTCCCCTCTACTCTCCACTCCCTTCCCCTGTCCCCGTCCACTTTCCCTCCCAGGTCCCTCCCTCCCTCCCCACTTGTGATTGCTCTGTTCTCCCTCCCAAGTGGGACTGAGGCAGCCTCACTTGGGCACTTCAACTTGTTGACTTTTTTGAGTTCTGTGGACTGTATCTTGGGTACTCTGTACTTTTTTTTTAAGCTAACATTCATTTATTAGTGAGTTACCATAAGGACATACATACCATGCATGTCCTTTTGGGTCTGCGTTACCTCACTCAGGATGATATTTTCTAGTTCCATCCATTTGCCTGCAAAACTCAGGAAGTCCTTGTTCTTAATAGCTGACTAGTATTCCATTGTGTAAATGAGCCACATTTTCTGTATCCATTCTTCTGTAGTGGGTCATCTGGGTTGTTTCCAGCTTCTGGCTATCACAAATAAGACTGCTATGAACATAGTGGAACACGTGCCCCTGTAGCATGGTGGGGCATCTTTTGGGCATATTCCCAAAAGTGATTCCAAGCTGGGTCTTCAGGTCGATCTTTTTCCAGTTTTCTGAGGAACCTGCACATTGATTTTGAGAGTTGTAACAGTTTGCAGTCCCACCAGCAATGGAGGAGTGTTCCTCTTTCTCCACATCCTCTCCAACATGTGTTGTCACCTGTGGTTTTGATCTTAGCCATTCTGATTGGTGTAAGGTGGAATCTCAGAGTTGTTTTGATTTGCATGTCTCTGATCGCTAAGGACTTTGAAAAATTCTTTAGGTACTTCTCAGCCATTCTAGGTTCCTCAGTTGTGAAATCTTGGTTTAGTTCTTTACCCCATTTTTTGATTGGGTTGTTTGGTTTTTTGGTCATTAGTTTCTTGAGTTCTTTATATATTGTGGATATTAGCCCTCTATTGGATATGGGGTTATTGAAGATATTTACCAAATCTGTGGGTTGTTGATTCGTCTTATTGACTATGTCCTTTGCCTTACAGAAGCTTTCCAGTTTCATGAGGTCCCATTTATCAATTCTTGATCTTAGAGCATGAGCCACTGGGGTTCTGTTTAGGAAATTTCCCCCTGTACCAATGAATTCAAGGCTCTTTCCCACTTTCTCTTCTATTAGATTCATTGTATCTGGTTTTATGTTGAGGTCCTTGATCCACTTGGACTTACGCTTTATTCAAGATGACAAATATGGGTCTATTTTCATTTTTCTACATACAGATAGCCAGTTAGACCAGCACCATTTATTGAAGATGCTTTCTTTTTTCCACTGTATATTTTTGGCTTCTTTGTCAAAGACTAAGTGACCATAAGTGTGTGGTTTTATTTCTGGGTCTGCAATTCTATTCCATTGATCAACCTGTCTATCTCTGTACCAATACCATGCAGTTTTTTATCACTATTGCTCCATAGTAAAGCTTGAGGTCAGGATGGTGATTCCCCCCTGAAGTTCTTTTATTATTAAGAATTGTTTTCACTATTCTGGGTTTTTTTTTTTTTTGGTTTGGTTTTTTGTTTTGTTTTGTTTTGTTTTTTGCCTTTCCAGATGAATTTGAGAATAGTACTCAAAGTGCTAGCTAGAACAATAAGACAACAAAAAAAGATCAAGGGTATACAAATTGGCAAAGAAAAAATAAAGGTATCACTATTTGCAGATGATGCAATAGTATACATAAGCGACCCCAAAAATTCTACCAGAGAACTTCTCCAGCTCATAAACAACTTTAGCAAAGTAGCCGGATATAAAATTAACTCAAATAAATTAGTAGCCTTCCTTTATACAAATGATAAACAGACTGAGAAAGAAATTAGGGAAACAAATTCCTTCACCTTAGCCACAAATAATATAAAATATATTGGGGTAACTCTAACCAAACAAGTGAAAGACCTGTATGACAATAACTTCCTGCTCATGGATTGGCAGAATGAATATAGTAAAAGTGGCCATCCTACCAATGGCAATTTATAGATTCAATGTAATCCCCATCAAAATCCCAACACAATTCTTCAAAGACATGGAAAGACCAATTCTAAAGATTCATAGCCTACATTTCTTTATTCCAAACAAATAGAGAACTAAAACAAATCAACTATGAGCAAGGTATGGTAGCTAGCACTGGCCTGGAATCTGAACACTTTGGAGACTAATGAGTAGGAGACCATCTTATGCTACAAGATGCTACAAAACCACAAAACACATAAATGAGGTGTGTGCCTGTGGACCCTACCAGGGCAGGCCCCACACCCAGATGTGGTCAGCCAGTTCAAACAGGACTCCATTGCCTTTTTTTTTTAACATTACTGTTACCATTCTTAGTTTTGCTTTGTTTGATTACTTAGGGAAGTGAACATAAAGATGGATGGGTGAACAGGTAAGGGAGGGTCTGGAATGAGTTGGAGAAGGAGGATGAATATGACTGGAAGTTACTATGCAAAATACCCAACGAAAAAGTAAAATAGTGGATGATCTCCAAAGATAGAGCATGCTTAAGGGAAGGATTTCTGAGGCCCCAACCCAGATTAGCCATTGGCAGCTGCTGGCTGCTGGAAAGAGAGTTATTTATTTATTTATTTATTTACTTTTGGTGGGTGGCCACTGGTGGCTTGTCCATGTTCCAGTTAATGTCCTCACACCCTCACAGAGGTGAATACCTTTGGGCAGCAATCTTGAACTCAGTGAGTTAAAAAAAACAATATGTAAGCCAGGCAGCAGCAGCACATGCCTTAATCCTAGCACTTTGGAGGGAGACGCAGGTGGATCTCTGTGAATTCAAGGCCAGCCTGGTCTACAGAACAAGTTCCAAGGCAACCAAGTTTAAGCCGAGAGACTCTGTTTCAAAAACAAAACAAAACAAAATAAAAATAATGATAATAATTTTAGATTAGGTAGAAGATAGATAGATAGATAGATAGATAGATAGATAGATAGATAGATAGATAGATAGATAGATAGATAGATAGAAAGAAAGAAAGATAGATAGATAGATAGATAGATAGATAGATAGATAGATAGATAGATAGATAGATAGAAAGATAGATAGATAGATAGATAGATAGATAGATAGATAGATAGATAGATAGATAGATAGATAGATAGATAGATGCATACATACATACATACATAGGTAGATAGATACATAGATACATTGATAGATACATAGATAGATAGAACAGTGTAAGAGTCAGAGGGAATAGATATCACCATAAAAACAAGGACCTCTAAATCAACATGATTAAATCTCATAGGAACTCACAGAGACTGAGGCAGCATGCACAGGGCCTACACTGGTGTACATCAGGTCTCTGCATATCTATTATGACCTTCAGGCTAGTGTTTTTATGGGATTTCTGAGTGTGCGAATGAGTGAATCTCTGATTCTTTTAGGCTCTTTTCCTTCTGTTTCTTTATTTTGCTCAAATCCAATGTGTTAGTTTTACCTAGTTTGATTTTATTATTGTCCTTTAGAACCCTATTTGTTTTCTAATGGGAGACAGAAAGAGGGTGGGTCCAGATGGGAGGGAAGGTGAGGAGGACCTGGGAGGAGTGGAGAGAGGAGAACCATAATCAGTTTATATTATATGAGAAAAAATGTATTTTCAATAAAGCAGGGGGAAAGGACATGAGGTTTGGAGGAAGATTGTGGAGGACATTGTAGAAAGGAAGAGGAATGGACCCAATTAAGATACATTGTATACATGTGAAATTTTCAAAGAATAAGTAAGAAATATTATTTGAGAATGTGAATGTGTTGCTTTCATATGATAGACTATTTCATAGTTTGGGGTTTGGGGTTTTGTTTGGTTGGTTGGTTTGGTTTTTCTGTTTGTTTTTTATTTGTTTTTCCATACTCCTAGCAAAGTATGACAAAAAGCTCTTGAAAGGATGTTTTTATTTGTTGATTTTTAATATGAGCTCAATTTTTTGGGTGACTGTGTCTAAATTCTTCATAGTACCACCTAGGATCCAAAGCACAGAAGTACACTACACCGTCAACGAGAACTCCCAAGCTGTTCTCCCGTGCATTGCTGATGGAATCCCCACGCCTGCAATTCACTGGGAAAAAGACGGTGTTCTTATAGCCAACTTGTTAGGGAAATACACTGCCCAGCCATATGGAGAACTCATCTTGGAAAATGTTGTGGTAAGTTTAATGGGCATGAGTAGACACTGTAGAGCCAACTGGGTAATTCACCTTTTTTGGCAATTTAGCTCGGAAGTATTTCCTTTAAGACTGAAAGGAAATATTCTTATAAATTCAACATAAGATTAATTGCTCTTGCATTTCATTTTATATCCTGGGAATTAGAAGTGTATTTAACAAAAAGGCTGAAACCAATGCGTCCTCCTCCTGAAGTTATCATTTTACTTTCATGGAAATTTGTATCAGGAAAGATTCTAAGTGGTCTTGCTGTTCTCGGAGCTTATAACTGTGTGTCAGGATGACATGATGGAAGACATTCCCGTGAATTTAAGTATGACAAATAAAAATGTCAAAAGAGTGCCTTTCTCTCTGCAGGCTTTTAAATAACCCTGTCTAATAATTGGCTTAAAAGTAGAAACTCTGAGGAGCCACACATATAAGATGATTACACACATTAATGCCCTCAGGCATCCTATTTGGGGTCTGTAGAACAGTAGCCATCAAGCAGAAACAGCTCAATTTCTGGGTGATCATATTGGAGAAATCTGCCTTTGGCTGCAACTTCTCTTCTAGGCCTTAAGGAGATGAATGAGGAAATAAGTATATTTTAACATTATTGTTGTTGTTATTTTTATTATTTAGTCTTTTATTACAGTCTAGTCGTTATCCCTCCCAGTCTGCCCTCTGACTGTTCCCTATCCCATACTTCCTCCCCTTACTCCAAGAGGATGTCTCCACCCCCCACTCCTACCCCACTCCATGCACCTAACACTCGAGAGACTTGAGGAAATAAGCTTAAAATCTGTGAGACAGTGTCTCAGATACACTTAAAGGATCATATCAATAAGGCATCTTATACATAGCAGACAGGAGACATAAGTAATATGTAAAATTCTTTTTGCAAATAATATATAGGAATTGGATGTTTTAATACTTAATTTTAATAAAAAACAGACTTTTAACCTAAGTTGTCATATCCTGGGACAATTAGTGGCATGTAGTAGGTGAAGAAACTAAGCTTTCCTCTTGAAAAAAGCATGCAACCAAATTTAGATTGTTTCTATTCTGAATGGTAATAAATTTTATATTTCTAATTTTTTTGGTGCTTCAAGTAAAAATATACTCTTAATATTTTATACTAGGGCAAAACAATTATCAATAGATACATAACCTCAGTGCCTCTGGACACATTCAACCAACTCAATTCATGTTTTTCGGGCACCTTCTCTTTGAACAACTCTGCTTTATTTAGGCACTGGGAAACATCAAAGAACTTAAGTGAGAATGAGCCAGGTATGTTTGAGAAACCAACAGGCAGTAAAAGCAAAGAAAGAGAATAACTGGAAAAAGGAATCAGAGATAAATGGAGACCACACCAGGTACATGAATCTGAAAGTCTGAGCAATGAGGAGGATAACACAACCATCAATGAAAATGGGTGTGGCTGCGGAGGCAAGGGAAGGAGCACTGTCAATGCCCCTGGCTTCTCCTAGCTCCGGCCCTTAGATATCAACTAGTTATCCAAACAGAAATAGGAACAAGTTCAATGTTGCTAGAAATTTGATTTGGATTTGAGACACTGGACACCATCAGTCTGTGAGTAGCATTTAAAGCTGTGGTACTAGGTGAAGCTCCTCAAGGTCCTGAGACCAGAGAGAGAGAGAGAGAGAGACTGTAGAGAGACTGTAGCAGGGCCAAAGACTGAATCCCTCATGAGTCTGCAGGAAGACATTGACATTAAGTGAAAAACATAGTGAAGGATGGAGGAGTACCCAGAATGTTAGCCAGGAAGCTACCAAAGTGACACCCAAGTGAAAACCCTCCAACTCAATTCAGTTCCCAATAGGTCAAGTCCAGTGAATGATGAAGTTGACCATTGGACTCAGCAAAGGAAACTCATCCCAGTGTCCGCTGATGGTTTTGGTCTCTGATCATTTTATCCTGAAGGCCCACTATGTTGTCAAGATACCAACAACCTTTGAGGTTCTTTGTTCCTTTAGTACATTGCAGAGCCATAGACCCTGTGATGTTTTCTAAGGTCTCATGAAATAACTGTTCTAGTTCTATGTGGTATGGTGTTTATGCTTAAGCACCTACATTTTAAATGAAATTAAAATAAAATGCAAAGTCTAACATGATTGCTTATGCTGAAAGATGGAAATGTAAATCGCCATTAGGTAAGAGTGCTCCTTGGGGGAACAGGTGCTGAAATTCTGTGTACTTTATGGAGGAGATTGTCATATAGTGATACTTGGAAAACTTTGTTTATTTAGCTGGAAGATTCTGGCACCTACACGTGTGTCGCTAACAATGCTGCTGGTGAAGATACACATACTGTGACCCTGACTGTCCATGCCCTTCCCACTTTTACTGAACTTCCTGGAGACCTGTCATTAAATAAAGGAGAACAGCTACGGTTAAGCTGTAAAGCCGTTGGCATCCCGTCACCCAAACTAACATGGACCTTCAACAACAATATTATTCCAGGTTGGTGATTTGTTCAGCTATAAATGCATGCAGCTGTTGGGCAGCCTGGCCTGGTCATTACATGCTCTTGGGAGACCACTGAAGAGTCACAAGTGCAGAGTTGACTGTTTCTATTCTGTGAAATGGCTGGGAGGGGGAAAATACATGCAGTCCCCCTGCTTGAGAGATGGAGGCAGGAGAATCAGGAGTTCAAGGTCATCTTCAAGCTTGGTGAGCTAGAGGCCAGCCTCTGCTATTGGAGGTGAGATCACTAAATTATGCAAATAAAGAGAGCCAAAAATTAAATTCTGTAAAGTAATGTGCTTTTCCCCAGTATAGACTTACTCTTCATTCCTTTGAAATGGATCACAAAACAATAAATTCTATGTTATATATAAAACATTAACAACAACAAGGAAACAAAAATCCCTCTCCCTGAAAGAAGACAGTATTGTATCTTAGGCATCTGCACTTGCCTCTGGACCCCTGCATAGTGGGTTCCCGGGGCGGTTGCTAGGGCTCTGCAGATTCACTCATCTTACAGAACACAGTGCTTCCCGCTGGGTAAATGAACCTCAGAAATGAAGAGGTCAGTTGACACATCACATTCTAACCACTGTGCCACTGTGCATTGTGTTAAAGTAGTGCCTAAGCAAAGCGCATTCATCCTGGGAAGATACATGTCTATTTCTCTCTCTGTCTCTCTGTCTCTCTATATATCTCTGTCTCTGTCTTTGTCTCTCTCTCTCTCTCTCTCTCTCTCTCTCTCTCTCTCTCTCTGTGTGTGTGTGTGTGTGTGTGTATGTGATATTTGAGACCGTAATATATTATTTCTCCCTTTCCTCCCTCCAAACACTCCCCTGTATCCCTCCTTGTTCTCTTTCAAACCCATTGCTTTCTTTTAATTGTTGCCACATGCATATGTATGTATACACTTGCTTGATTTTTATCACCAAAGATGCCATCAATAATGAGTAAACACACTATGAGTAATGAGTGACTGTCCTGTCTTCACAGTTCTGACTTGTCTCTACCAAATGCCCTGCTAGAGAAGTAGTTATAGTTTTTCTGTTGTGATCAATTATGTGAATGACTAAAATCCATCAACTCTATCATCTTAGTATTTACATACCATTCCTTTATAAAGAAAAGCATTATCTAAATCAGAACTCTTTTCTGAAGGCACAGAACCAATTCTGGCATTTAAACTTTTAAGCCTATTTTCCACCTTATTCAATATAGTTGAATGGGTTCTTTAAAAAAAATAAGTGAGACAATGTATACAAAGAAGCCATACATAATCGGATGGCAGCTGTTTAATTTTGATTCTTAGTTAATTAGCATGCTCAAGTTATGCTCTCATTCAAATATTGTAGCTGCCTTTTTAAATATTTGCATCCTCAACCTTTATGATTTATTGGGAATTTTAAATTATTATAGATTTGATCATTGTGTTGTTATTACCCACCTGGGAAATGTTTTCATGATTTCCCTGCAACCTGCCAAGTCAGTTGGATTACAACTGAAAAGGTGTTCCCACCATTGATGTAAATTGTTTGGGAAGAAAACTGGGGGTGAGATAAATGGAATGGAAAATGCCATATTTCTGAATGAAAGGTTTTTGAAACTCAGAGCAATCATGAGGCTGATTTAAGCAGCAGGCCGAGATGAAAGGGGCACTTTAAAATACTGTGGAGAAATGTTTGTTTTCATTCTCTTTTCCTGTTCCGTGGGCTGTTTTTGGTTCTTCAAATGAGTTGTCTATAGACACAGTAAATAGCTCGAGGGTGGCTCTGTGGTAAGGGCCCTCTTGTTCAGTTATGGTTCAATTGCTGACTTGCTCATAAATCTAACCTGAAAAATATTACACTGCTGTGACATTTTCCTAGGTCACTGAGAGGCATCTGTGTTGTTTCCTAATCTGTTTCCTCAGCCCACTTTGACAGCGTCAATGGACACAGTGAACTTGTTATTGAAAAGGTGTCAAAAGAGGACTCGGGCACTTACGTGTGTACAGCAGAGAACAGCGTTGGCTTTGTGAAAGCGATTGGGTTTGTTTATGTGAAAGGTAGGTGAACGCGTTCCATTTTCCCTTTGTGATTTATTCATAATGAAAGTTTGTTTCCTCACTATGAAGTAATACAACATGACTGTAGTTTGTTATCCCAGTGTCCGAACATGTATAGATTCATAAGGAAAAAAGAAAACATGAGTTTCAACTCCAAGGTAAATGGGCTGCAGAGACAGCTCTGTGGATAGGGGCTTGTCATTTATGTGAGTTTGCATGCCCCCAAACCACGTGAACCTAAGCAGATGTGTCAGCCACCTACAAGCCCAGCACTCAGGAGACAGACCAAAGACCCTGGAGAAAGCTAGATAGCTAGATTAGCAGGGATTGGTGAGGTCTAAGTTCAAAAGAGACTGCATCAAAAAATAAATTGGTGAGTGATTGAGGAAAACACATAGCATCAACTTTGGGTCTACACACACACAAACACCTACAGGCACATATATTCACAATACACACACATGCACAACACACACACACACACACACACACACACACTAAAGGTAAGGAAAAAGTAAATATGTTAAAGAGGTCATTTGACATGAAGTGCATTACCTCCACACAAGAACTGAAGTTGTCAACATTACTGGGGATTAGTAAGAGTGATGACTTTGAAAACACATGACATTTTAACATGGCTTTTCCCTCACTGCTAAGTTATATGTCTGTGCATGTCAAAAGTCATACGGGAAGTATCAGCACCTGCTTTTCCTTCCTGCCTGTCTTGTGGTGTTTCCTAGAGCCCCCAGTCTTCAAAGGTGATTACCCGTCTAACTGGATTGAACCACTCGGCGGGAATGCAATCCTAAACTGTGAGGTGAAAGGAGACCCTGCCCCAACCATCCAATGGAGCCGCAAGGGGGCTGACATAGAGAGGAGCCACAGGATCCGACAACTGGGTAATGGCTCGTTGGCCATCTACGGTACTGTGGTAAGTCTCATCAGAGTTGTTGACATCATATACACTTCTGGGCCCTGTGCCAGTGCCATTCATAGATGAGAAAAGTTTCTTCTCCAGTTCTATGCAAATCATGAAATCAAAGCTAGACTATTCCTCCTTTTAATTTAAATGCAATATTTCAAATATATGTTTTAACATATATATAGATAGATATAGATATAGATAGCACCTAAAAATTATATTTATTAATATTATAGCATGTGTTTCGGTCTATGTCCACTGTGTAATGCTTTAACCAAATTAAACATTTATCAGATGTTATCGTATAGATCTTCAAAATCATTTCTCTAGCTTTTTAATTTTATCCGAGCTTACCTTACTATGCAATAAAATACCAGAGTCTTTCACATTGACTAACAATAACTCAGTACCCACTCATTGTGGTTTTTCCACCATTCCCTCCTCCTCATGCCCCGAGTCTCTGGTAACCACCATCCAACTCTCAGCCTTGTCTATTCCACCTAGGAAAGGAATCACACAGTATTTCTTTTCCTGGGACTGGCATATGTCACTTATCAGAACAGTTTCCAGTTCTGTCTGCCTTGTCACAGATAGAAGGATTCCATCCTTTACTGTGAAGAGTAGTATGGCATTGTATGTATGTACACCATTGCTTCATCCAGCAACTAAGGTCTTCTGAAACTAGGAAAGAATAGTATAAGTTGATATTGTTGTTCTTGAAAGTAAGTATGGGCAATAAAACAATTTTGTGGGTTTTTTCCCCAATCATTCATCTACTATTTACTGTTAGGAGATAAACTTCTCAAATCTACTTTAGAACAAGAACATCAAAATGTTATAAGCATAGTTATAAGTAAACTCTAGGGTAGATTTCATCAGGAAACTAATAAATATACACAGCTCTGAATATGCCTCAGGACTCAGGAAAGGAGAATAAAGACATGATTCACCAAAATATTTCTTCCCTAGAGTAGTTTCTTAACTCATACTTGGTGAGCTCTCTTGTATGATTTCATATTTAATTAATTGAAAACAATTAAAACACATCATTGGGACTTTCTTGGGCTTTATTTTCTTTATTTTTAAACATTGGCTATTGTTGATTGATAGTTCAGTTTTGAGAATTTTTTCTAGTTTTAATCGATGTCATATTGTCTCTACTAATTCATGGCTGCCTCTTCCTTCTACACAACAATTATTTCTCAAACTTTCAAGACTTCTTTGAATACCCCTATTAATATACAAGGTCTTTTAATTATACAACTCCATAGTCCTAAATATGTGGCATCAGCCTGGAGTCTTCCAAGTCCCATTTCCAGTTCCCTACTAGAAGCTCCCATATGTATTGAGAATTAAAACTTCAAGGTAAGCCCATATAAGGTATTGTAAAAAGTAAAATTCAAATAGTACGTGTTTTCTGTATTATCTATGTATAAATTTATGAAAGACCATAGTTCATTATTACAACTAAATTTATTCTTAATTTTTCTTAATTTCAAACTCCCTATGAACCCAGTTTGATACATTTTTCAAAAACTCCAATTAGAAAGAACTCATTGTTGGTTAATTTCTTCTGGATAGTTTAATGGATTCTGAAATGGCCATGATCATACACTTACATTTTTCTTTCACAGTTTTTAAGAGTTTCTTTCATAGTTTGCTAAGAAGTCTTGAAAGTTTGAGAAACATCAATTGTTGTGTAGAAGGAAGAGGCAGCCATGAAGAAGGGGAGACAATATAAAACTGATTAAAACTAGAAAAAAATTCTCAAAAGTGAGGTATCAAAAACAAGAGCCAATGTTTAAAAATAAACATTATGAAAGGATGTCATTTTTACTTTGATTTCCTGGGACTTGATACTACTATATGAAATATTTTAATTTTGAAATTTCTTTTTCCTCCATTTCTCCTCTTCCTCTCATTTTTTAACCTAGCTATGAGCGTAGACATGGGTGGGGTGTTCTATTTTCATTAAAGTGCTTTCCCAAAATTTAAACTCCAAATGATCTATCATATTGAAAGGGTGGTGTGCCCTGCAGACCCCGTTCTCACAAGCATACTTTCTTCTGTAGAATGAAGATGCTGGCGACTATACGTGTGTAGCTGCCAACGAGGCCGGGGTGGTGGAGCGTAGCGTGAGCCTGACTCTGCAAAGTAAGCATTTCTGTCCATCTCCAGCCAGCAAAACAGCGGGAGTGTTGCCTACTGGAGAATGACCGTGTCCTTTAAACCCACAACGTGTGTTTGAACACTAGCTTTCACAGTGTGTCCATTTTCCTTTCCTGGCCATACAGAAGCGGTGGCCATATGCTTTTACATATTCCTTTCCCGCTCTTATCTGACATTTGCAGTTTTCTGCTACAGTATCTTGGTGGCAGAACCTTTTTGACAATAGTGAGTGCCCTCTATGGTTCACAAGACTCTTGGCACATGCTTTCAAAGATGGCCTTTTATGCGCTTTTAAAATATGTACTAAATGTATTGGGGAAAATATTTTCAATAAGAGGAAAAAATGCGTATTAAAAATAGAGAGTAATTTAAAGGCGCTCAGAAGACATCCAGGTGGACTGGCAGCCCGCTTCCATGAAATAGTCGTGTCTTCAGAGTGGAGTGTTTGCTCTTCATGGAGTCCCTTGGAAGCTATCAGCAGACAGAGCTTCCTAAACTAGAGTAGCACAGCAGGCTGTGCTAACCCAAGTCAAGAGAAACGTCATCAGTCAGCTAACATATAAATCCTGACAGTGATTCAATCCCTAACATGGAAAGGCTAAAAATAAAATTGACATTAAGCTCAAAGCACAGGGCGGTGTTTTCGTTCAGAAGAAATGCTTACATTTGATTGATGATTATATAAATGATGTGATTCTTTTAACCTGAAATGTGTATACATGGTATATTATGTTACATGCTGGCTTTATAGACATCAAAAATGTCTATAGTATCTAAATCAAGAGTCTAAGTTTAGCTGCAGACTTTTCTTGGTCATGGTATCAGGAGCATGCAAGCTTGTTTAGTGACTTTATCCATACTTAGTGTAAATGATAAGCCAGATTTTGTGTCAGTTTGCAAATACATAATGTTATCTAAATATAAGGAAGTAAGTAAAAGCAATGGCTATTTCTATAGTGATATGGGTGATTGAAAAGTGATTTGCAGGTATAGTTCTATATGGTATGTACAGTTCTATATGGTACTTGGTACTTGCTGAGACAGCAGAGCTGAGGTGAGAAAATATCTTTTCTCAAAACATGTCAGTAACCCTTATTAAAAAAAAAACTAGTGTACAGGTGTTACAACGAAATGTGTTTGCTTCCATTTTGTTTTGTGCTTTAGATAGTAAGGCACAATCGTCTCTATATAAAATAGGCTGCCACCAGGGAGAAGTATCTGATGCTTTTTCCCCTCTCTCTCTAAGTCATTCACCATTCAGGTCAGCCCAACCATCCCTGTGTAGTCATCCCCATCCCTGTGTGGTCATCCCCATCCCTGTGTGCTTATTCCATGGTTCTCCTTTTCCTCAATGTCCTTGCTGCCCCCTGCTCCCTTATTCAACAGCAATGTCATCTGAGATTATTTGGGGGAAAGGAAAGAATAGCTTTTAGCAAACACTAGAAACTTTGTTAACTACCACCCCCTCCCTGGGCTCAAGCATCTTTTCTAGTCATAAAACTACCAGGCCTATCTCTATGCTGTGTCTCTCACAAAATGGAGATATCTTCTCTCTGAAATGACCCTCCTCCTCAGAGTTTTCAAGCTAATTTTACAAGCATGTAGAACAATATAGAGATAAGCATCCTGCCAGCAGCTACATTCAACTCATTGTACATCTGGTCCTTTCCAGGAACTTCACTTGGGATGCTGTTCCAGCCTGGATGCTGACAGCCTCTCCCTCCTCCTGAAACTCTTTCCCTTCATACCAGGATGCCCATCTCTTCATATTTAATTCCTCAGGAGTCAGTTCTGTGTATCATTTATAAACCAACCTTCTGTCCATCTCTTAATTTCCTTGTATACTTTCTGTTTCATCATCTTGTATGACGCTACCTTCTCTCTTGAAGCAATCTCGTCAGTTATGAAAGACAGATGCACATTCCTTGCTGACATATTGATTTTGAAACTCCCATGTGGACGCATCTGACTCCACCTGCCATCTAGGACTTGCTCACATGAGTGTCTCACAGATACCTCCAGGTCAATGTCCTAAAACACCGCCCACTCCTCACTGCCTCCCATCCGATCTCCTTTCTTCTGTATGTTATTGGATTACCCAAACAAACCTTACTGCCCAGCTCATCTGGCCTTCTCTTTAATCTATACTACTCCATGGCAAAATTCCTTTCAAAATGAAGGTGCCACATTTTGTAAGATAAAATCTTAACCTAGCCCCTTAACAACCAAGACCCAGTATCTACTTTCTTCACAGGTTCTCCTATTATCACTCTTGAGCCAGTGGAAACTGTTGTGGATGCTGGTGGCAGAGTCATACTGGATTGCCAAGCAGCTGGTGAACCGCAACCAACCATCACATGGTCCCGCCAAGGGCACCCCATTCCCTGGGATAACCGACTTACCATGCTGCCTAATAGCTCATTATACATCGCTGCTGCTCGCAAGGAAGACACCTCTGAATATGAGTGCGTTGCTCGAAACTTGATGGGCTCTGTCCTTGTCAGAGTGCCCATCATAGTCCAGGGTAAGTGGGAAACGGAGCCTAAGACAGCTCAGATTCCCATTCTCTTAGTGGTTTACCAACTAATGAGATTAAAACAACACAGTTTAGAGTATTCAAATGCCATGCTAATCATTCAGAATCCTAAAGTAAATTTTCCTTAAACTAAGAAAAAGGGTTCAGAAAGTGATATATGTGTGTGTGTGTGTATGTATATATGTGTATATATATATATCCATATATATAAAGAGATGTATATTATATAGAGAGAGACAGAGATAGATGTTAGATGATAGATAGATAGATAGATAGATAGATAGATAGATAGATAGATAGATAGATAGATAGATAGATAGATGATAGAAAGACACACACACACACACACAGAGAGAGACACACACAGTAAGCAGTATGTGAACTTCTTCATCTCTTATTCTTCCCATAACCACATGAATCAGTAGAGGATCTGAGAGGGGATTTCATTGACTGAGTTATTGTCTCACTTGTAGATAATAATTTTACCCCTCAGGGAAAGTTTCCATAGCTGGTCCGCAGCAATCACACTCAACTCTATACTCAGGATGTAACTTCAATGAAATTATTCTTAGAAACTTTCACTTGCAAACCTGAGACAACCTGCAATGTTTTGTTCGCAGTGCACGGTGGGTTTTCGTTGTGGTCAGCCTGGAGGTCCTGCAGTGTCACCTGTGGAAAAGGCATCCAAAAGAGAAGCCGGCTGTGCAACAACCCCCCTCCAGCCAATGGAGGGAGGCCGTGCCAAGGGTCAGATTCAGAAGCACGACACTGTCAAAATAAGTTGTGCCCAGGTATATTTCTGCATTCAGTGTGTAGGCGGGTGTTTCATAGATACTAATTGATGCTCCCCACCTTTGGCCTGCCTCGGGGTTAGTACTTGCCATTTGAATTTAGCTAACGGTGTAATGGTTTTGCTTCCCTGTAGTGGATGGTCACTGGTCAGAGTGGAGTTTCTGGGAAGAATGCTCAAGAAGCTGTGGCCATGGCAACCAAACTAGGACGAGAACTTGCAGCAACCCACCGGCTCAGCATGGTGGGCGGCCATGTGAGGGGCACGCTGTGGAAACCATCATGTGTAACATTAGGCCTTGCCCAGGTGAGGACCCACCAGAGACACCAGCAAAGCTTTTGTACGTTAGCTCCTACCATGGAGTTAGGATCCCTTTTTCCTTCATTGTAAAAAGCTGTTATGGCTTCTATCCTCAGGAACATGTTCACTCTCTGTGCTGTTTTCCTGTTTCATACAGAACCTTGTGAAGGAATGACAGGGTCACAGTAAAAGATCTCACTTAAAAGAACAGGAAAGTGGCTCTGTACTTGGTGTAATTTTTAATCATGCACAGAAACTTAAGTATAGGGAACTCATATATTGAAAGATGATGGGGACTTAAGGTGACAGGTAATCTAGTCACCCATTTTCAAGGGAGAGAATGAGCTCAGAGAGGTTAAAAAGAAGTGTGGTACTCACGGGGAGCGTTCTAGAACCATACCATTTACCTTCTCACTGTGGGCCTTGCCAGATGCTTGGCAGTCCTCCTGTCGCTTTCTTAGGATCACATGCCTCTTTCAGATTCAAGTAACAGAATTCAACTTAAAGAAATGAAAAATTCTTTTTGGAGGGTATAATTGAATTGCAAGGATTTGTCCAGTGTTTCTACTAGTGTGTTGCCCATCTCTGATCTCCACTAATATTCTCATTGGCTTAATTCTCCATTAAATTCTCCCCATGTGTGGAAAAAATGACGACACAATGGCTCACAGTGGCCTTGTAATTTCAGACTTCAAAGTGGATAAGTTCCTCTCTCTGAGATTCATTTTAGCTTCTGAGAAATAACTATGTTAGAGTTCAGTTTTGTCTCTTGTTTTTTGTCTGAACTGAACTAAATCTAAGTGGTGGCCACACTGAGGGCAGCGTGAATGACATTCTCATGTAGGGCATCAAGGGATACTGGACTCCTTGTTGGACATTTAGGAAAGATCGTGTGGAAGAGAAGGATGAGTCAGGAACCAATTCATTCATTCATTCATTCATCTAGACACTAGATAATGTTTATCGTGTACTCTTATTTGAAGATATTTGAATTTCTAAGCACTTTATTGGATGGAATATGAAATGTTCTTGTGAATATAAGTAGAATATTAAGTAGAGAATAATTTTGACAAGCATATTGAATAAATTCAAAAGAGAGAACTGGTAGAACAAAACTGAGAGAAAATATACAAAAGGAAAGAGTGAATTAGCTATTATGTCTTGTTGTACACATGAATAATACATTTTAAAATAATGGAAATGAGATTAATTCATTGACTAAGGTTGAATGGTTAGTAAAACAGAATTGATTTGAACCAAGCCTGCTGTCATTCCTAAGTCTATATATTTGAATCTTCAGAACCTTTCCAGAAGTTTGGTTTTCACTATTGTATTTCAGAAAACAAGGTACTGATCTGGGAATAGTGGTACATACCTATAATCTTTCCCCAAAATAGACAGACAGACAGACAGACAGACAGACAGACAGACAGACAGACAGGGAAAAACCACTACCCTGAAGTTTTTAACATAAAGGCCAAGGGTTTGCTTTAGTCTTAAAAAATAAACAATCTAATATATTGGCATTATTCTAAAGAAAAAAATATTAATACCTAATTAGAGAACTTGTATACCATTTGTCAGGTATATTATTAATGATATTATATAATAAAAGTCTAAAGGGTGTTTGCAATTGGATTAAAATAAATGTCAGTGTACACTACATGCTTGGTAGCTATTTCTTTACCATTATTTTTGCTCACTGTTTTATTGTTTTACTGTTTGGGGGCTTAGTAATGCCACTCACCTGGGGAGATGTCCACCATTGAGGCAATAGGATACCACAAAAACTAGCAGACACTGCTATTTCCCCTTAGAGTATGTGTGTGCAGGGAGAGTTTTCAGCTAAATAAGCATTTTATTAGTCTTTACCCACTAGTGCTAGCACATACTTGCTTATTTCTTGCATCCATTACTCTTATGCTTTTCATAAAATATTGATTCTCCTGTTGAATATTGTACAGCTATTCCTGTTGCAAAGAACTTTTTGCTTGTTCTTTCTTTCTTTCTTTCTTTCTTTCTTTCTTTCTTTCTTTCTTTCTTTCTTTCTTTCTTTCTTTCTTTCTTCCTTTCTATCAATAAGGACTTATATTATTCAGTAGTATAATGACTCAAGTATAATTCAGGGGGTTAATAATACACTATTATCTATTGTTATGCTCAAAAAATCCTGGATTTGGTTTTGGAAGTTTCAGAGTGCCCTGAGTATTGAAGCCTAGCACACAAAAACCAAAACCCTTGCACAGACTATAGGGCTGAGCACCCCTCGGACCCCAGATTGTTTCTAGAGTCTCTACTCCTAGCTCAGGTCCCTGTTGCTCTTCACAGAGCTTCCACCTATTACAACAAATGAACTTACCGTGTTTTGAATTCTTCTTTAGCAACTCCTCTCTACTTGTGTTTTCTTTGTGGTTTGATTTAGCTGTTCGGGAGGTTTTCAGTATCATCCAAACGCTGTGATATTGTATGTGTTCTCCTGTTTACGCTGTCTTTCTTCTTTCTCTTATTTTTTCTTTTCTTTTCTTTTTTTCCCTTTTTGTTTCTTTCTTTTTGTTTATCTGTCTAAATAAAAGAAGGTTTTCAATTCTACTGCATCTTGTGTCATAAAAGTCAATTTGGTTAGGGTTTCTTTGTGAATTAAATATAAAAAGACCAAACTTTTTCAAAGAGGGTTTCCGACGTCTATTTGCATAGAGTAGAAACAGACAGACATTGCATAACAAACACCATTCAACTCTAGGCTCCTATGATAAAGTATCCTTATGTTGTCAGAGGTTTGGACTTGATTAACTAACATCCTTGAAATGTAACTACGTTAAAGCCACTGGGTCTGCAGAACAGCTGAAGTGATACAGGCAAGGTGTGAGGACTGCAAGCATCACACTCCAGGCCAGGATTTAAAGGATCCCTCCCAGCTTCTTGGGTTTAGTCAAATATTGTCTTAGTACAAATTCTTGTGTGACCGTGTTTGCTCCTATCTATAAAGCAGGAGAATAAGTAGTCACCCTAATCAAAGATCAATTAATTATGATAAAATACAAGATGTTTTAATATTTTCTTTAAAATTATAACCTTATTGATTGATTTTAATATTGCAGTTTCTTATAAGTTGTGTTGAGAATACTGAGATCCAAGTCTTAACCCCTCTTTTGGTTGATATCTTGGTAAATCTAGTGACCAAAGAAGCATATTCTGTGGGCACCATATCTAGAAAGTTCTGTAAGGAAAATACGGCCCGATACTGACTCTTGCATAAGAGAAAGCGCGGTGCTGCTTCTCAGCCCAAGCGCCTGGTAGGAAGCGTGAGGCTGTTCCAGGCCTGTGGTCAGATGCCGTAATGTGTTAGTTACCAAAAGGAAGCCCTTCAGTGCAGTCCTTGGAAACTACTGGTCAATTTTGCTTCTGTTGTTTAGCAAGTAGGTGAGTGTGTTATTCCGAATTTCTAATTCATGAACATTACATAATGGAGAAAACTGTTCAAAGACTTAGACCTCTGCAAATCACCCTGTTGTCGAAAGATCCAAGAACATGCATAAGTGGGGCGCCAGGCCATGTTTAGAGATGTACTCTCGCGATCTCAGATCCAAAATAGCCTTGTTGAAAGTTTCATGTTACCTACAGCACGTCTCAATCTATTAGACAGACTTGCTTAGCTGCTTCTGGTCTCCTCCACCATCCCTAGAGTACCAAATGTGGACAAGTGCTTAGCGAGAGTTTAAACACTTGGGTTCTGTTTACATATGGTTGCTTGATTAAATTTGATTTTAATAAAATAGCCTCCTTTGAATAATTGTAAGCATTTATTTTGGCATTAGTTAAGCCTTCTGAATGTCCCTGGACACAAATCCCTTTGAAAACCAAACATGAGAAAAGAAGAACATCGTTGGTTATATTTCTTTTGGTTCAATTTTAGTTATTTTAGATTGTGGGAATTTTAACTTACTATGGAGTTAATTTATTTGCATAATTTTGTTTTTTAAATAACTATGGTTCTGTGGCTTCAAACTGTCTCTGGTGTTTGTAGTCCATGGTATGTGGAATGCTTGGCAGCCTTGGGGTGCGTGCAGCAAAAGTTGCGGAAAAGGCAGTCAGACCAGAATGAGACTTTGCAGCAACCCGCCGCCATCATTTGGTGGGACCTACTGCAATGGAGCAGAAACCCAGATGCAAGTCTGCAATGAGAGACACTGTCCAGGTGAGAGACGGAAAGGAAGGCTACCACATTAAACTAATTAACATCTACTTCTCATGCAACAGTGTCATTCACCCTAAGTCGGCCATAGTTTGACCTGGTCTACGTGTGTGTGTGTGTGTGTGTGTGTGTGTGTGTGTGTGTGTGTGTGTGTGACTATAAAAGCCAGAAGGCATCAGATGCTCTGAATTTACAGGTGGTTGTGAGCCACCTAACATGGATGCTGAGAACCAAACTCACATCCTCCAGAAGAGCCCCAAGCTTAGCATCTGAGCCAGTCTACACCCGGCTGCTCTGATCGTGTCTTTTATGTAGTAACCGAGCACACTTTCTGTTAATGCAGTGGATGGCAAGTGGGCAGCTTGGACCAGTTGGAGTGCCTGCACTGTATCCTGTGGAGGAGGTGCCAGGAAGAGAACAAGGGACTGTTCTGACCCAGTGCCACAGTATGGAGGAAACAAATGTGAAGGGACTGGTGTCCAGAGTGACTTTTGCAATAGTGACCCTTGTCCAAGTAAGTGTTGGAAACCATGAGTCGATGCTACTCCTTTAAAGCTTTGCTTTGGCCTCCAATCCTTAAAGTTACGGCATTGTGCTACTTGATCTTTGACCTTTAATTTAGAATGCCAAAGCGATGTCTGGTTTTAGTGTGTTCTGGATGTTACAGTCTCTGCCCTCGAGGGTAGAGACTATCTCTCATATCACCTCTAGCTCATGGAATAATTTAAATATAATATCAGACCAGCTGAAGAGAATCCCATCATTATTAGCATATGTTCTCTGTCTCTATTGAGAACGTCACCTAAGTCACCTGGCGATTTGGAAAGACGCCCATTTTTTGGTTCATTTTTTTTTCTTTCTGTTTATTTCTTAAAGGGTTCTCCTTGATTTGGGGACAAATGTCATGGTTTCTTTCGTGTCTCAGTTTTAGAGCTCTGCTTTATGTCAAATTATTTCACACTGTAGCCCACGGTAACTGGAGCCCTTGGAGTGGCTGGGGGACGTGCAGCCGGACATGCAACGGAGGGCAGATGAGGCGGTACCGCACATGTGACAATCCACGTCCTTCCAATGGAGGAAGGGCCTGTGGGGGTGCAGATACCCAGATCCAGAGGTGCAACACTGACATGTGTCCTGGTGAGCCTCTTAACTTCTGTCGTGGGGTGAGCGAACCTCTTCACTTAGTGATTCTTGCTACTGCCCTGCCACTTGCACGTCAGGAGTGTCCTAGGCAAAGATTTTAAAAATGACACGTTAATATTGAACGTTCCATTCTTGTTCACAGTGGACGGAAGTTGGGGAACGTGGCGCAGCTGGAGCCATTGCTCTGTCTCTTGTGGAGGAGGTGAAAGGACTCGAAAGCGGCTATGTGACAATCCAGTGCCATCTAAAGGTGGTCGTTCCTGTCCAGGAGATGCCACCCAGGTCTCCAGATGCAACATGCAGGCGTGTCCAGGTAAGTAAGTGAGCTGTGCTTTGGCAAGACCATTGCTAGCACAAATTAGAAAAAAGGTGTCATTTGGAGCCAACAATAAATAAAACAACTCTGGAGTTGTCATTTTTAAAAATATGCTCCCTTCTCCCTTTAAGAGTGTTAACTGCTGGATTTTGGCTTTCTTTGTTCCTTTGGGGCTTCCTTGTGTCAGAAGACATATGTCTAAAGATTATAGGGAGGCCAACATTGACATTTCCATATTATTGAAATGGGAAGACTATCAGACCTTATAAAACTTTAAGTTTTCTTAAGAAATAAAATGTCCCTGAAAATGGCAAAGGCCCCACTTGACAGAGTGAGAATGATTTATGTTGAATCTTTTACATAGAACTAGACAAACTGAAAGGCTGTCTACTCCTCAGCTGCTCAGTAAGCATGTTCTATGCACAAAGGGTCACAGGGGGTTTTGAGATGCCTTCCTGGAGAAAGAGAACAGTTCTAGCTTCAGATACTGCGCTTCCTAGTCCAGATAGATGGGCAGCTTGCTTCCCAGAGTCGGACAAGATCTTCAGGAACACAACCAGGTAGCCAGATGCAGGAAACATCTGTTTCAGGGGTGGAACTCAAGCTCCTCAGTCAAAATAGAAGCCATACTTGTCAATAATCATCCAGAAAATTGAAAATAGCAACCCTGCCCACCAGGTTTCTCTCTCTCCCCTGCTTAGGAACAAGGAAAGAGGAACATTTCAGATTTGTCCTTTAATCAGATTGTCTTGGTATGAATTTTACAATGCTGTCAAAATTGTAATATAATTATCAATTTTTTCACAAGTTAATTATTATCTGATAAATATGTACAATAAAGAATGCTCTAGCTCTAGCTCAAAACTGCTGAGAACTCCCCACCTCCAAAGGAAGTAATACATACATACATACGTACATACATGCATACATACATCACACACACACACACACACTGATTTAGACTGGCAGTGACCTGTATAACAAGGATTGTTTTACAAATGGAAGCGGTAGATAAAAGAACACAAGTTTGTATTATTAACAGTAATGACCAGTTCTACCGTAGATATGTTTAATTGTACTCCTCTAAGTTCATAGCCCTGACCAGCATGACCCCAGGCCTCTTCCCTCACCCTTGCTCCCTGCTAACCTCTGTCCTGCAGTGTCTGCTTCCATGTTGCATTTCCCCATAACTGTACATTATTCTTCAGTGATAACAGAATAGGTTTTAAGTATGAAAACAGCCAGTGGATGAGATGACAAATATACTAACTAGCTAATTTTGCCTTTCCCTTGATATATACATATTTTAAAACAACACATTATCCTCATTAAATATACACAACTGTAAGTTAGCAATTTAAGTGAAGTTAGTCCCTACTCCAAAACATGTATTAAAGCCAAGAAGATAGTGTGTTGTTTCAGTCTCTCTCTCTCTCTCTCTCTCTCTCTCTCTCTCTCTCTCTCTCTAGACCTATGATGATGGTAAAGTTATATTATTTCTCTGAACAGTTTGAAAACTGCATCCATTGAAAGCTACCACCTAGTACTGTTGGTAGAATCAAAAGAGTGAATGCATATGAAGTGTTTACTGCCACACACAACTTTGTCTGTAAATTCAATGTAGTCATGGTCACCACCATCAACAAATACATGCTTTATTTGGGCTGGGAGAATGGACATACTGTATTCTTTGGCTTATGAAATAGTACTAAGATGTGTACATATTGGAAGGATGCTAGATTTATGGGGATGATGGGTGTTATGTAAAAGTGGAATGTTTTAAAAGCCTATTAATTTCACTTTCAAACTTGGATGCCATAGGACTCTTTTGATGTCTGCGAAAAGATTTGTAGCATCTCTGCATATTGGCTTTCCTCTCCCTCATGTAATGTTGATGGAATTGCTCCCTTATCCAGGATTTTTTTTCTTCTCCCAATAGGTGGACCCCAGCGAGCCAGAGGAAGTGTTATTGGGAATATTAATGATATTGAGTTTGGAATCGCTTTCCTTAATGCCACAATAACAGATAGCCCTAACTCTGATACAAGAATAATACAGGCCAAGATTACCAATGTGCCTCGCAGTCTTGGTGAGTCACTTTATTTATAAAAGTTTTAATAAAAAGTTATTATATCTAATTAATGAGTTATTGTTGTTTATGTGTGTGCATTCGTGTGTGTCATGTGCGTGTACGTGGAGGTCAGAGGACACCTTATGGGAATCAGTTCTCTCCTCCCTCAATGTGGGTCCCAGAAATTTAACTTGGGTCATCAACTTGGCAGCAAGCACCTCAATCCACTGAGCCAACTTGCCAGCCTTCATAAATGCCTTTCTTAAGACATACTTTATTCTTTATCTTATTAGTTTCACCTAACAACTCTAAAAGATGAAACCTTAAGCCATTGGTAATGACATAATTCATCCAATGCAATACATTGTTCATCCTTGTCCCAAAGAGAAACTGTTGGGGAGAGCATCAAAGTACATCAGTGCATGTATGACAATGTTATAGCGAAACCCAGTATTTTGTATAGCTAATATATGCTAGTAAAAAAAAGATACATGGAGATTTATTGACTTTGTAATAGCCAATTAGCGCTCACCCTTGTGAATAATATACTGTGACAATCACTGACTGTAAATATTTTTCTCTGTCACCCTGCTTCTCTTTCTTTTCTAGGTTCAGCAATGAGAAAGATCATTTCTATCCTAAATCCCATTTACTGGACCACAGCAAAGGAAATAGGGGAGGCAGTCAATGGCTTTACCCTCACTAACGCAGTCTTCAAAAGAGAGACGCAAGTGGAATTTGCAACTGGTTAGTGTCAGGTGAATGTAATATTCTACTAGAGAGTTACATACATATCAACAGAAAAGTCAGACAGACAGACATAAAGATAAATAGATGGCTATAATGCTTGGTGACTAAGAAAAATATGGTGCATGCTCTCACAGAAAGTTATTACAAGTTTTTGGTGTACTCTTACACACATAATGGAAAAGCAGTTTTATAATTTCCTGTCAGCGATTGCTAGCACAAGGTCTGTAAGAAACCGTGTGTCCTCGAGCAGAATAGTAATGTTTATGCCCCCAAAGACTCCTTTCTCTTCTTTTCTGTGCTTGTTTTTCTTTAAACCTTAGAGGGGATTTAAAGCATGACTAAGGAAGGAAGATAAGTCATTCTCGTTATTAACTAAAGCTTCGTCTTTAATCACAAATCAGCTCGCTTGCCTTACGGGGATTCTCTGTCTAACACACTAATGCTCTCCACTCTGCTTCTATCCTAATCTGTGGGCATTACCTCTTTGGGGCCCTTCCAGTGTCCACAGAAGGGCTTAGAAAGCTCCATTTCAGCCTCTGTAGAATAAGACAGTCTTGGAGGGGTTGACCTTTGATAAAGAACGATGAGGGTATCTCCTTAACCAGTGTTTAATCAGCACAGAGAGCAGGTGGTCCTCTTGCTATCCATCCACATACGAAGATGCCCTTTGAATATGGCTGAAGCTCTGGCAGAAACAAAATCCAGTAGCTAAGTATTGCTGGTCCCTGCTGAAGTTGCCTGGCCCATCTCACAAGCAGTAATTTTCTAGAAATGCTTAATTATTCTTTGTGAGTCTAAAATATGGCGTCTTCTGCGTAATCAAATGCTACACTTTGGCCACATAGAAAGACTTTTGAAAAACAATTCAATAAGCCTGCCTTTTCTTAACTGGGAGTCTTTGTGCTTAGTTCTCTGACATATTTATTCGGGTTTGAAATAACATTATGGTATTAGATCAGTCTTCTCTATGCTTCCACAGACCATATGCACAATAGTAATAATAACTGTTATTATCATTGCTGAGGAAATGAATGCAATGTCATTCCCAGGAGAGGTCTTGCGGATGACACATGTGGCTCGGGGCTTAGATTCCGACGGTACCTTGCTGCTTGATGTCATTGTGAGTGGCCACGTCCTGCAGCTCCACTCACCTGCAGAAGTCAGTGTGAAGGTAACGTGCTACAAGAGCGTCATGGTTAGTCATGTGACAGTCAGGAGGATGAACGAACTCCCTGTAGACAGAGCACAGAGGTCTTAGGTTCTTACTGTTTGCTCCGGAGATAAATTACTACTCCCACTAGGTCGTAAATAACCATCTGGTCTTGACTTAAAAATCTCCAGGGCTCGGCTTTTAAAGCTCTCTGAGTAGTTTTATTACCTGGTGTATTAGAGCCAGGACTGCTGCCGTGCTGATTTAAGCCACTTGTTAAATTTTCCTCTAAAAAAAACGGAATAGTGATTCCTACAATAACTGTTTGTGTAGCATCCATTAAGAGGGGGAGAAAGGAAATGGAAGGGGGATGATGTAATTATATTTTCACTTCAAAATTATATTTTTTAACTTGAATGAAATGAAAGCAATACTTTGAGAGCTTGGAGTGATGAAAACAGCCCTCCTACAGCTTGCCTAACTCATGACCCACAACTTCACTATCTCGTTACATTACAGATTGTGACAGAAAATTACAAAACCTGATTCCAATGATGAGAATCGACCTAAGAGTTATGTCCAGAACACTACTGAGTAGTTACAGTCTTATTCAGAACTCCATTGTTAATCTCTAAGGTTTTCCCCCCACCCCTAGCATACCTCATATGTTATACAGTATGAAAAATGCCAGGTGCAATGTTGACCCTCAAATCCTGTCCCTTAGGATTACACAGAGGACTACATTCAAACAGGACCTGGGCAGCTCTATGCCTACTCAACCCGGCTATTCACCATCGATGGCATCAGTGTCCCCTATACATGGAACCACACCATTTTCTATGATCAGGCCTGGGGGAAAATGCCTTTCTTAGTAGAGACACTTCATGCATCTTCTGTGGAATCTGACTACAACCAACTAGAAGAGACATTGGGTTTTAAAATCCATGCTTCAATTTCCAAAGGTAATATTATTAAGGGAAAATCCAAAGATCCATGCTGTCATCTTGTTCTTTTTAAAAAGATAAAGATAGGTTCCTTGAAGCCATTCAGATTAGGAGTATGAAGACCCAGACCTAACACGCTAGAATTGGATTTTTCCTGTGTGCTACATTCTTCGTTTTTGTAGTAGGTAAGCCCTTGTAAAGCTTGTTCAGTTGCATTTAGTTTACTAAGATGCCTCTTCAGGCAACCTAAGCAACCAGGCAAGGTTCTAGCCCATCTTCCTGGAGAGGATTAAATGTTAGCCACCTGAATGAGTTTTCTTTAGGTAATAAAGTCCATTTTTAAATACACTGTTTATTGATGAATTTTCAAAATTCTTGAAATATTTCAAAATTCAAAATTACTGATGTAAAGTACATCCCAGCTTGAACTAATCATAAATTTCTAGATTTTCAAGGCAGCTTTCTTTTAAACACTTTATTCTCTTTATTGACTATATTGATGTTGTCAGTTGGGAAGGCCTAACTTGCATGGAAAAAGCACAGCTAAAACACAGAGAAAGTTGAAAAACAAAAGAATTCACATGGCTACGCCTTAACTTAGGACTTAGTAATGTGGACATAAAGTTTATCATCCAAACCCAGACTCCTATGAGAAAAGGGTCAGTCTTACAATGAAACTTTTTCAGGAAAAATGAGAACATCTAGTCGCCCTGGGTAAAGGTGGCTATCAGACACTGTGGAGCAATAGTTATAATACTATTATTCGTTATTTGTTGAAATCATCACATAATACATGGCTTCTGAACTGCTCTCCATTGTCTGATAGTCCCACATCTCAACCCAGCCCTGTGATGTGTGCTTGCTTGAAGTGTCTGGTCCCCAGATTTTCTTCTTGACTTTCAAGACCACTGCCTCGGTCAAATCCATATTCTGTGGAGTTTGGAAGTTGTTGTTTGTTTGTTTGTTTTTGTTTTTTTGTAACTCAGTTGTGTAGTTCTCCTTTTATATGAAGATATCTTTTTACCCAGGTAGAATGTTGACTCTGTTTTACATTTCATTTGAGTTAAGCTCAGCTCCTCTCCACTGCATGATGGTAGTAGCAGACTTCAAACATGCTTCATTCCTTGTCAATTTCACTCAGCAGTCCAGACAATGTGTATACAGCTTCCCTCAGTTGTTAGTTTGTAGCACTAGTACTCAGACAGGTTGGTTGCAAAGCCCTTGATCACAAGCTTTTAGAAGGGTAAATACTGTTGCAGATTCAAAAGGTTGGGTGTGCTTTGAGGAACTGAAATGATTGCTGAAATGGACATGTGTGTATACTTCTACATGTTAGGCTTGTTAACATGTAACATGTTAAGTGTTAAGCTTAAAGCCACGTGGACCTCTTTGTACCATCTCTGAGACTTGCATACCAGAATATAAGTAAACACATTTAAATTTTGTTGCAGTCCTTGCTGGTATGTTTCTATGATATGTGAGTTATGTTTGAAAGATGTGCCTGGTGAATTTCAAGTTACATGACTGCAATTTCTAAGTAACCACCAGGGGGCAAGCTTGCATTCTTGGTCGCTCAACAAATTTTCTTTTTTTCTTTTCAATTTTATTTATTTATTTATTTATTTATAACTACAAATTTTATTCTTGGTTGCTCAATAAATTTTCTTTTTTCTTTTTAATCTTATTTATTTATTTATTTTAAACTCCAGATTTTATTCTCCTCATGGTCCACCCTATGACTGTTCCACATCCCATACCTCTACCCCACTCCCCTGTCTCCTTGAGAATGTATGTCCCCACCCCTCAACCCCCAACCCTCCCCCGCAGACCTCTAAACTTCCTGGGGCCTCTAGTCTCTTGAGGGTTAGGTGCATCTTCTCTGACTAAACCCAGGTCCAGCAGTCCTCTATTGTATATGTGTTGAGGGCCTCATATCAGCTGGTGTGTGCTGCCTGGCTGGTGGTACAGTGTTTGAGAGATCTTGGGGGTCGAGATTGAGACTGCGCAGGGTCGCCCTCCTCTTCAGCTTCTTTCTGCCTTCTCCTAATCCAACCACAGGGGTCAATACTTTCTGTCCATTGGTTGGGTGCAAATATCTGCATCTGACTCTTTCAGCTGCTTGTTGGGTCTTTTGGAGGGCAGTCATGATAGGTTCCTTTTTGTGAGCGCTCCATAGCCTCAGTAATAGTGTCAGCCTTTGGGACCTCCCCCTGAGCTGTATCCCACTTTGGGCCTGTCACTGGACCTTCGTTTCCTCAGGCTCCTCTCCATTTCCATCCCTGTAATTCTTTCAGACAGGAACAATTATGGGTCAGAGTTTTGGCTGTGGGATGGTAACCCCCAACCCTCACTTGATGCCCTGTCTTTCTGCTGGAGGTGGGTTCTACAAGTTCCCTCTCCCCAATGTAGAGCATTTTATCTAAGGTCCTTCCCTTTGAGTCCTGAGAATCTCCCAACTCCCAGGCCTCTGGTGCATTCTGGAGGGTCCCCCCAACCCCCTACCTCCTGAGGTTGCCTGTTTCCACTCTTTGTGCTGGCCCTCAGGGCTTCAGTCCTTTCCCCCACCCTATACCAGAACATGTTCCCCTCTCCCCAGCCTCATCCCCTTTCCTTCCCAGGTCCCTCCCTCCCTCCCTCCCTCCCTCCCAGGTCCCTCCCTCCCTACCTCCCTCCCTCCCTCCTTGTGGTTGCTTTCTTCTCCCTCCCAAGTGGGACTGAGAAGTCCTCACTTGGGGCCTTCAGCTTGTTGACCTTTTTTGAGTTTTGTGGGCTCTATCTTGGGTATTCAGCACTTTTTTTTTTTGGCTGATATCCACTTACTAGTGAGTACATACCATGCATGTCCTTTTGGATCTGAGTTTTACCTCACTCAGGATGATATTTTCTAGTTCCATCTATTTACCTGCAAAACTTAGGATGTCTTCATTCTTAAGAGCTGAGTAGTATTCAAGCTGTAAACAACTCAGATGTCCCATGACAGAAGAATGGATCCATAAAATGTGGTTCATTTGCACAATGGAATACTACTCCACGAATTTTCTTTTTGTTTTTTTATAGTATAGGATAGAGTTTATTTGGGGCATGTGGAGGGGAGTTAAGAGGGCAGTAGAAGCAGAGAAAGGCAGAGAGAGAGAGAGAGAGAGAGAGAGAGAGAGAGAGAGAGAGAGAGAGAGAGAAAGAGAGAGAGAAGTACAAGCTGGCCATTAGCACATGGAAAGAGTGGAAAGGGAATGGGAAAGGGATGGGGGAGGGGAGGGGACAGGGAGCAAGGGAAGAGCCCAAGAGAGCAAGAGAACCAGAGAGAGAGGAGGGGCAAACATCCCCTTTTATAGTAGGTCAGGCCCACCTGGCTGTTGCCAGGTAACTGTGGGGAGGAGTTTAAACAGAATGCTAACACTCCTCCATTTTGGTTTAATTTAAAAAAAGAAAAATTAGAGGTAATGGCAAAACAGGAATACAGTTGTCATACTATCTGACTACTTCCTGCTGGCTTTGGGGGGAGGGGCGCAATGTGTCTCTAGAAAACCCAGAAGAATGGGTATGGAGGAATGTTTGTCCAATCTTAGGAGAGTAGGCTGTTTCCTTGCTGTCCAGGGTCTGTGGAACCATCTGAGGATAGGTCAGAAGGAAGAGGTCCAGTAGAAGCTGTCTGTGGAAACAGACTGGAGCATCTGGAGGTTGCTTCTCTGGAGCTGTCCTGGATGTAGTAAGCACCTGCCATCTTAGTCTCCCTTGGCTGCTCCTGCTCCATCAGTGCCCTGGTGGCAACTATCTCGTGGCAACTCTCCTCACAAATTTTCACTGCTCAAAATCTGTCCTAACCAAATCACAGAAACAGCCTGACATGACTATTTTAGAGATTTCACCTAGTGTTCTTTATAATAGAAAAATAATAAATAGAAATCTTAGAAACTTGAAATTAATAAATGAAATAGGAAATAGCATGTGTTTAATAATCTCTTAAAGAATTATTGAAATAAGCTTCAAGTAATAGTTGATTCGTTCTTTTACAAACAGTTGTCAGGTGCCTGCCATGTACTAGGCACATTGCAAGTTTACTCCCAGGATAAGGAGCACACTTATAACAGTGACTGAAAGGCAGTGCATACACATACTGCTTGCATTATCTAATAGAAATATTCCTATGATTAAAAACAAATTGATTTGTCTTTTCCTTGACAATTATTATATCAGACTAAAACATCTCCATTATGTGTGTGTGTGTGTGTGTGTGTGTGCATGTGTGCGTGTGTACATGCACACACATGAGTGCCACAGAAGTGATGCAGTTGTCAGAGGACACTTAGAGGAGTCAGTTCTCTCCTCCCAACATGTCAGTCTCAGTATCAAACTCAGGTCTTAAAGGTCGGCAGAAAGCACTTTGCCATGCTTCCAGTACAAAATCTACATGTTAAATAAGTTCTCTAAATGATTTTTTTATTCAAAAAGATTTGTAATTATTGTCAATATTTTCATATTTAACATTTTAGGTATGGATTAATTAAAATGACCAAAAGGAAAAAAATACTACGTTTTGAGAAACTGAAATAGTTTGTTCCTGTTGATAAAGTTATAGGGAAATTTACTTCAGACTTTCAACTGTCTACTATTATAATACATTATTATCTTCTCTTTTCTTTATCTCCTGATAAAAATCACAGCTATAATAAAAAATAATCTACTTTTACTGTAAGGTAAAGAATGAGTGGCAGATGAGACAGTCCAGTGGGCAATGGTTCTTGCCACCTAGCCTGATGACTTAAATGTGGGAAGGGAGAACCACCTTCTCCAAGTTGTTCTTTGACCTCCAGGTGAACACTGTGGCACACAGGCACCCATAACACATATGTACACACAAATAAAAGAGTCGATAACAGTAGAGCTAGTGAGACATCTCAGTGGAGCCTTTTCTATCCAAGCATAAAGACTTAAGTTTGGGTCACCAGAACCCAGTTAAACACTAAACACTGAGGCACATGTCTGTATCCATGCCAGAGAAGATAAAAGGGGATCCTGGAGGCTCCCCAGCCAACTAATGTAGTAAAAATGGCAATTTGGTTCAGTAAGAGAGAGATACCGTATCTCAAGAATAAACAAGCAAACAAACAAATAAAGTAGCTAGCAGAACTTGACAAAAAAAAATCATAGCATCAACATCTGGGTTCCACGCACTCAAGCACAGGCAAGTATACCCACACACATGTATACAAACACATATATCCACCACACATACGCATGAAAAGAAAGGAATAGATAAGTGAAAATAATTCATAATGTAATACCTTGTTTTGCCAGGCAGTGGTAGCGCATGCCTTTAATCCCAGCACTTGGAAGGCAGAGGCAGGCAGATTTCTGAGTTCGAGGCCAGCTTGGTTTACAGAGTGAGTTCCAGGACAGCCAGGGCTACACAGAGAAACCTTGTCTTGAAAAAACCAAAATAAATAAATAAATAGAAAGATCTTGTTTTAATGTAAGAATTTTTGAAAAAAAGAAAACTGAGCCCATTCCTAAAGTTACCTGTAAAATCCTACTGTGCTTTTTCAGTGGTAACTTTGAGTAACCCTTTGTTACAGTCTGAATAAAATTAAGGACAATAAGATACAAATTCACATGGTAGTTGAAATCTTAAAAAAAAAGATTTCATATTTAAATCATGTGAAAATGTTTGCTATGTGGTACACACATTCAAAGCTTTTATATGCAGCTTCCTTTGTACATCATGATCTCTCAGAGGAAGGAGCAAATGATCCGATCTTTCCTACACATCAAAGAATTGTTGAAATCTGTCTCCAGGCTTTTCCCCCATTCATTGAGCTCTTCTTTTTATAAAATTTTCCACTAGGGACTCCCTGTACCAGCCTGGGTTGGCCTCAACTAGACTGCCGAGCGTCCTCCCCCTCTTGGGTGCTGCCATTCAGGAGTGAGCCACCACACAGAGTGCCATGCACTGAGCTATAATAGTCTTCTTTACGTGGCGGCATACAAGAACTCTCCTCCTGCAAAATTCCCCAAAGGTTGTCTAATGAAAAATACCTCTCCTGATTAAATCCAAAAAATGCAAAACGTCTATATGATAATTAATTTTGTTTCTATGATATGATTTTTTTTTTTGCAAGTTTCTTCCCAACATGGTACCCTACACACATACTGGTTAAGTTTGAAGAACATAGGAATGTATGAATAACTGCACATAAGTTGTAATAACCAATCAGCAGGTGAAAGTCAATGAGGCTTTCCCCTTAGACCTGACTACAGTAGCTTTAGCTCTTAAGCACCTTATAAGATGTTACTCTCAGACTCCTCATCTGAAAACTAGGTGTCATGATAGCAGTAAAGATGTCATATGGTTTGAACGAAATGAAGCAGGTGGTGACCTTTAAGCTTTCACATACTACATGCCAAGGATGCTTTTGCTCCACCCAGCTTAGCCCTACTCCTTTCCTGATGGCTGGAATGCTCTTGGGAAAAAGTCTTTCAATGACCATTTTTCTGTACATCGACTTTAAATTTGCTCTAGCTCAACCTACCTTCTGCCCTTCATTCAATTGCTCAGAACAGTAAAACAGTCACACATAGAATTTTGGCCAAGATTCTCAAAAGAATCTCATAGCAGATGGAGAAGACCCAGAAATAAATGGGGACTTCTACTTTGAATGTTGATTTTTCCACTGAAGCAAAGGACTTCAGTTGATTGCACACAGTATCCTTCCTTCTTCAGTGAAAATCTACCAGTGGTTGGAACAATGGGATGCAGTTGTAACTGTGCCCAACACAGTTTATCTTGGGTTCTCTTTAGCTATTACAGAGTACCTTATTTTGTTTTCTTTTTAATGCTGTATGTAACTTAAACAGAAAATGTTTCCAGTGTCATCTTGACCACAGTCTCTGGACTAGATCATTTACCTCTTGTTTGAGAAAACATGAAGTTCTCCTTTCTTGCTTGTTTCCAATACTGTATCCATTGTTCCTTCTTTGATGCATCGTCCCAGGGAAGGCCATACTGGAATGAAAAGTGCCAGTGTTCTAACAGATCAGTTAATTGTGCTTTTCTCTCTTCGGTAGGAGATCGCAGTAACCAGTGCCCCTCTGGGTTCATCTTAGACTCTGGTGGACCCTTTTGTGCTGGTAAGTATAGGAATGGATAAAATATTTTCATTTCGTAAATGGTGTCAGCAATGGTTATCTTTCCTTTATATTTATTTATTTACTGTGCATGGGGGTATGACATGGCTCATGACAAAGTCAAAGAAAAACTTGCAATTGTCCCCCTCCACTATTTGGTTCCAGGGATCAAACTTTTTTCGTCAGGCAAGCAAGCACCTTTGCCTGCTGAGCCATCTCTCCAGCTCGAGCAATAATTATCTCTTAATAGACATGGGCGGCCATTTGCCAAGGCATTTAATCATCGAAGCTGCCTACAAATGTTCTACTAAGCAATGGAGATGTTACATAAACTGCTGAAGATTGCCTAGTATCGAGTGGCAGACTGCATTTGAGGTTGAGTAGGATGACAAAGCCCACGTGCCTTCAATTTGGATACAGTCTAGTGTATCAGAGACTGTGACCAAGTGCAGAATAGAGTGAACAGAGACATTGATCCAGTGGCTCAATGGGTGTGAACTCTCAGTGATCCGACACAAGCTTGCCTAACCACAGAATTGCTCTGTCACGGGACAGAACAGGATAGCTGACCCATAAGTAACCACGAATCCAGCTTTGTCCCAGCCGGCACCCTTGCAAAAGGCTTCCTTGCAGGAAACCACAGCTTAGTAAATGGCATACATAGTGCCGACATGACCTGTTGGCTCTTCCACTGACCGTATAATGTGGTGGGTTGTCAAGAGGCAGTGTTTAGATTGTATTCAAGTCTCAGCACTGGCAGTAATGGCCTTGGTGACTGGGAGCATTCCCCTTATCTCTATTCTCCAGATTTGTCATGCAAAAGGAAGATAGTCTCTTAAAAATTCTGTCTTTGCAGAGTGAGTAGCAACTGCTTTTAGAGAGCAGTAAATGTACATGTAATTTAGCTACCATTTCTGTTTTAGAATAGTCTAAACATATACTCACTAGCAACAATAAGTCTGAGACCTCGTTAATTTCTTCATACTCATTCTATTCTGTGCCACTTAGCGTGTTCTCTGTTATATTTGATCCAATTCCTCAGCATCTAGAAATGCTTCTTTTCATGGACTTTAACGGCTCCTAGGAAGCAGGAGTTGTGCACACTGACGAGCCTTTGTGTTTCTTCTCTCAGATGAAGATGAATGCGCATCTGGGAACCCCTGCTCCCATACCTGCCACAATGCCATAGGAGCCTATTACTGCTCCTGCCCCAAAGGCCTCACCATAGCTGCAGATGGGAGAACCTGTCAAGGTAGTATCAAAACAATACCCAACGACCAAGACAACCTTACCTCGGCAAAACATGGTAGGGTCATATGTTCTGCCCACACTTTCACAACAAACAGGGGGCCTCATTGAACGGAGAAAGTAAGAAAGAGAACCCCGGCCAGCCATTGCCTTTAAAGGGGCACCCCGAAATTAGGGATGCCTAGGATAGCTCACTGAGGATCTGAGAAACAACTGGTTTGTTAAAAATTACCTAATTGCTATGTTCTCTAATCCAGTGACTGGGTCGTAAATTCCTCACATCACGCTGCTGTGAATTTGTCGCCTCTCTAACTCCTTTTAAATCACTCAGCCGAACAATTCACTCTTTCTTATTCTTTGGTACTTTCAGATATCCTATCATTTTAAGCCACGCTTCACGGCAAGTTCTTCAGTTAGTTGTGTTTTCAACTCACCTCGGTCTCATGGCTCCTTCTGTTGTAGACATTGATGAGTGTGCTTTGGGTGGACACACCTGTCGTGCTGGTCAGGACTGCGACAACACCATCGGATCCTATCGCTGTGTGGTCCATTGTGGAACAGGCTTCCGAAGAACCTCTGATGGGCTGAGCTGCCAAGGTATAATTGTGTGTGTGTGTGTGTGTGTGTGTGTGTGTGTGTGTGTATCTGTATGTGCTATGAACATATATGTGTACATGTGCTCACATGTGTACAGATGTACTGATGTCTGTGCTCTTGTGTACACATGAATGTGGAGCCCAGTGGTTCACCTTAGGTGTCTTTCACAATGCAACACTTTTTTTTTAACTGAGGCAAAGTCCCTCAATGAACTTGGGCTTACTAAATCAGTTGGCATATCTAGCTGACCAGCCCTGGGGATCCTCTGTCTCTACCTTCCCAGCACTAGAATTACATGTGAACTGCCACACAAACCCACACCACATTCACCCAGCTATTATGTGAGTACTGAAGATCCAAGCTCCAGTTCTCATGCTTCTAACCCCAAGACTTAGAACTTCTGACTCTTTTAATGGGACAAGTGCCCTATAAAAGGGAAAGAATTCGGGACCAATAAAGATAATGGGACGCCACTCTTTCAGAAGAACTTAAATATGGATAGTCACAGTTTGCACGTTTTTTCATTGATTTATTTATTCACATACATCCTGATCACAGTCCCCGTCTTGCCAGTCACCCCTCATGTGTTCCCTCTCACTTGTCCCCTCCTCTTAATGTCTGAAAAGTGGAGGGACCTCCTGGGCACCAACCCACCCTGTCACCTCAAGTCACTGCAGAACTATGCACATCCTCTCTCACTGATGCCAGACAAGGCAGTCAGGTTGAAGGAACAGGCTCCACAGTCAGGCAACAGAGGCAGGGTAAGCCCCTGTTCCATTTGTTGGGGGAACTGCATGAAGACCAAGCCACACATCTGATACATAGTGCAGGGTCGGGAGCCAGGTCCAGCCCACGTATACTCTTTGGTTGGTGGTTCAGTCTCCGGAAGCCCTGAAGGGTCCTGGTTAATTGACTCTGTTGGTCTTTCTGTGGAATCCCTCTTCCTTCCAAGTTCCTCAGTCCTTCCCCCAACTCTTCCACAAGACTTCCCGAATTTCCATGTTTTGTAAGTAGAGATGCTTGACTGGTTCATATGGAGATAGGATATTTTGTGACTGTTTATGATATTTGTAGCACTGTACTTTTGAATACCATTTGCTTATTAGCATTTGAGAGAGCAGATCATACAACATAATTTAATAGTATTCATTCCTCAACACCCCATTTGCAAAAGATTCAGTGCAGACTAGGATGTTCATTATATTAATAGGTACTTAGTTTTTAAATTAGTGTGAGGTTTAAAGGAAAACTTAGCCCAAAGACTAAAGAGATAGTTCTGCCATTAAGAGAATATACTGTTCTCTCAGAGGATCTGAGTTTGGATCCCAGCAATAATGTAGGGCAGTTCACAACCTCCTGAAGCTCTAGCTACAGGGGGATCTGACATTTCTGGCCTCCATGTGTGCTTACAAGCATGTACTCACATGCAGACATACACTCATAAACATAAGTAAAGGTTAAAGTGAATCATTTTTAATTAGCAGAAAGTAGAGTTTCACATGTTTCCTGAATCTTTCTTCACTTACCCACATCCCCCTCCACTGTAAGCATCCTGCTGCACAGTGCTGCATCTGTTACATTTGGTGATTTTATTTTGATGACTTAAGACACCATCACTCAAAGTCTGTACTTCCCTTATGTGCTCACTCTCAGTGTTGGATACTCTATGAGTTTGCACAAGTTTATATTGGTAAAGGAATTTCACAATCCTCAAAACCCTCTGATCTCCATGTGTTCATCTCTGCCTCTCTATGATGATTCCTCTATACCATAAGCCATTGTGCAGGAATGAGAAAAAAAATGAGCTATAAAAAAATCATGTATAACTTATATAAAATACTGTGAATAGAAAACAAAGAATAATCAAAGAAAAAGAAGGTAGAGACATGTGTGTGCACACAGAAGGGATTCTTAATGGCATTTGCCTTTGCTGTCAAGCAATGTAGGGGGGGGGTCGTGCAATAGAAGAAAAAGGTGAACGTGCACTAAGAAACGTATCTTAAAGTTCTTTTTCGTGTATGTGCATGTATATAATTTAGCACATTGTGCCTCTCCGGAGCTACATTAGAAGATCTCAGAAAGAAAGAGGCCCAAAATAAGAAATATCGACTCAACTTTTAGGCTCAAGAGCCTAAATATGGCAATTGCTCTTTTGAAAGGTTTGGATTGAACAACAGAGAAGAGGCAGGGACTTGAGATACACATGACCTAGGAGAGGGACTGTGTTATGGTAGAAGAGACCTGACTGTACCTAGAGGAAAAGAGAAAGATAAGACTTCGAAACTCCACAAGAGGAGAGCCGCTGGTGCACTCCAGTCCTCGTGATGATGAGAAAAGAGAAGGCAGGCTTCAGAGGCACAAAGAGCAGGAAGGCTTTCCTTATGAAGAGGGTTTCTCTCTCTTCCCCTGGGTCTGAGAAAAGTAAGGGAGGGTACAAAGTGCCAACACGTGCAAAGACTGCATTTTCCTCCTCTGTCCACGGTGAGCCCGGTAATGTTTGGACAAGTTTGACAGTGTCTACAGACAAGGACAGGGAAGCTGCTGAAGATGCCAAGTCTGGCACATGATCAACTCGGTCAGGAGAGCAGCAATACGGACAGGGACATAGGACACAGACAGAGACACGGGGCCACATGCAGACGACCTTAAGCCTTGTGTTACTTTGTTTCGTTTCCACTTTCTTCATTTCATCCTCTCAATAAAATTCCAAAGCTAAAACTTCCTAGAAACAGAGGTGGGGGCCACATGGTAAAATACTTAAAGCAGGCCAGAACTGGACCAACAGAGTTCTGAACCATAAACAAACTTCTATGCGTAGAAGGATTGGAGAAAGAAGCCCTTTCCAGCAACAAATACTGATCATGTAGCCTAGGCTACAAGACCAAAGATGTGAAGTTAGTTTGAGACTTAAACATGATTGTCATCAAGATCAGTGTATGATTAAACCTTTGGAGTGAACTAGCTCGGGTTTTTCTAACAACATATACTGAAAGTTTGGGTTCATTTAACAGATGTTAATGAATGTCAGGAGTCCAGCCCCTGTCACCAGCGGTGTTTCAATGCCATAGGAAGTTTCCACTGTGGATGTGAAGCTGGCTATCAACTCAAGGGCAGAAAATGCATCGGTAAGATGCTTGCTCTGAATTCACAATGATGATGTCGCTGTAACTGTGAGGGGTGTGTGTGTGTGTGTGTGTGTGTGTGTGTGTGTGTGTGTGAACATGTGCAGAGTCCAGAGGAGGACAGCCTGGTCTATCGCTCTCTACCTTATTCCTTTGAGATAGACTCTCTCACTGAGCCTGGAGCTCACTCTTTTTCAGCTAGACAAGGCAGTCAACAAGCCCCAGCAATCCTCCTGCTTCTACCTCATTGTAGTGATGAGGCTATAGAAACACATGCAGCCATACCCAGGACTTTATGTGGGTTCTGAAAATTCAAACCTCACTCCATATGCTTGTGCAGCCAGCACTCTTGCCTGCTGAGCCATATATATGTATGTGTGTGTGTGTGTGTGTGTATTTATACATATTAAGTTTATATATTCATATATATGTATATGTATGTATATGTGTATATGTATATGTATATATATCACTATGTTTTTGTTCGGACAGTAACAAGCAGAGCCAACAGCTCTTTGAAACAATCGTTTGTCATTCTGATTTAAAGTGAATTAGCATGCCTTATTAGACTTAAGCATTTTTACTTGTGAAGCAACTGTGTAATCCACATGCATATTGATGTATAATCACCTTAAAATCCAAAAGAGTCTTTCTCGAGAGAAATGGAATCAGTCCTTTACTTCATGTGTATTACTTTTGTTTTTTATCAAGATGTGAACGAATGTAGACGGAATGTGTGCAGACCAGACCAGCACTGTAAGAACACCCGCGGTGGTTACAAGTGCATTGATCTTTGTCCTAGCGGAATGACCAAGGCTGAAAATGGGACCTGCATTGGTGAGTGCCAGGCTATTTCCCCGACAGAGAACTCTTTCCTACCAACAAGTTAAAGAAGGAATTCTATAATAAGATGGTAATGTAAGCACAGATAACAAGAAAGTCCTTCTCCATCCATCAGTTCCTCTAAGTCCTGGTAAGCTTGAGCTCTAGAATTCTAATCTAATGGTGTACAAGGAAATAGAAACACAAATGGAGTTATGACCATTCTGAGCTCTCATTCATCCATTATTACGCTTTTTGCAAAGTTTAATAACCATATGAATTAGTGTTTGTGAATCATGTCATTTCTAACTTGAAATTTAGTATATCTGTTTAGAAGTTCACAGCATAGCAAGATCAAGAAAAATATATTTGTAGATATTTATTCAAAATATATAATATTCTACAACTGCTTTAAATATTAAATCAAGGAGAAGAAAATGGGTCAATTGTATCTACCTCAACTTTATTCTTTATAGTCTATTCTGTAGCAGCATACAAAGGTCACCAGATGATATTGGTTGCAACTTAGAATTTAAGATGAGTTAAATTTCTTCTAAGTTTATTTTTTGTTCTGTACAGGCCCGCATGAGTTGGTAGAGGTAGAAACTGCAGACAAATAGTTAAAAAACAAATGGTCTGAGTAAGATGGATCAGCAGATCAAGGTTCCTGTAGCCAAGCCTGGCCACCTGAGCTTAATCCCTGGTACCCACATTGTAGAAGGAGAGATCTGTCTCTCAGAAGTTGTCCTCTGGCTGCTGCATGTGTGCTGGCATACAAGTGCCCTCCACACACACAATAAGGAAATGTAATAATAAATAAAAACAAATTAATTTGGCTTACTCTCCTATCAAAAGTAAGGGGAAAACCCTGCTATTCAAGGTAAAAGGAAACACTATAAAAGATACAAATAAAATTGAACAGTGCCCAAGAAAGTGCTCATATGTAAGAAGAATAGCTATCAAAAACATGGCAGACATGATCACATTTAAATTTAGGTGTCAGTAGACTGTTAACTGTGTTGACGGCAGAAAGGTGAAAGCAAGAAAGCCTTGTGTTCAGAAGGACTTGGAATATTGTATGCTTGTTGAGTTTGAGGCCCATTAATGCTTTGTATACCTAATAACTTCTAGAGGCGAGTATTGGACTATGACCTTTGAAATACTTTTTAGCTCTATTTTTCTTAAAGGGCAAAGATCAATGCAAGCAACACTGAACACTACATACTGTAGCTCATGTCTGTGTTTGTTTTTTTAGGAATATTGACTCTATAATTTAGTCTAAGACCATTAGAAATGGTATGAACTGAAATACTAGAATAGCCCATTCAGAATGTAAATGTAGAGACTTGTAGTTCAGTTGAAGTTCACAAAACTACCCAACTGCAAAACTAACTCAAAGATGAACCTGATATTAGCAGCCACAGTGACTTCGAAGGAGAGCTGTTGCTATAAATATGGAAGTAAGGGTAAGATTGGAGCATGCTGGCTTCGAAGAGCAGGTCAGAAGATGAAGTAGATGCCAGTCCTACTGGCAGCCGCAACTGTGAAACTTGGGATCAGAAAAAGTGTAGCACTCTGGCTGCAAATCTGCCTACATACTAACTGATCTTTAGGACAAATGGATAGTGAAAAGAATTATAGAGAAGTACGAAGAAGAAGCAAAATCAAAAACAAAGATAACAGCAAAACTCTTTCCACAGTAGGAAAGAAGCAGGTAGGGAGAGCCAGTTCATAGTGGGATGCTGAGATTTGAACCCACGTTTACTGCTGCCAAGTCCTAAATCCTAGTTTAATATCATCTCAATGACCTGGTAAGAATCACAAACTTTGGTGATCATCAGAATGTGCATCTTATTTATGATGACTTCAGGTTTGAAGAAATGTTGCTTTTTATTGCCTCCATGTCTGTAGACATTGATGAGTGCAAAGATGGGACCCATCAGTGCAGATATAACCAAATATGTGAGAACACAAGAGGCAGCTACCGGTGTGCATGCCCAAGGGGTTATCGGTCCCAAGGTGTTGGAAGACCCTGTATTGGTAAGTTAACAAATACACTTCCAAAGTAATATAGCTGCTGATAGTTACCTAACCTTACCAGAAACTTATGGTCATGCTCTCCTGCTACAGATAGAAGATATATAAGCTCATTAAATAAGTCATATTATAGTCTGCCTACCTACTACTACTAGATTTGACAGAGTTCAATTTATATTGGTATTTCAAGAAATATTATGACTATTTCCTGAGTGCTTCTTATATAATGCATACATCAAAGTGAACTTCAACATAACAGCCATGGCAACTTGGTCCTCATGGTTATCTTATAATTTCTCTATGCACATGACATAAACATTTGCATATATGTGTTTTATTTATTTGCATTTATACATTAAATATATTTATATGCAGTATGAAATTTATGCATAAGAGTAAAACATGAACACAATTTAAGTAAACGTATGATTATTGTATTGTCTACAATATTCTGTATCTACTGTATTCCATTCACTATACTAAAATCATCTCATTCAATTTATTCAATTGCCTGGTTGTTTCCGTCCTAGTTATAATGGACTATAAAGTAAGACAGATGGTGGAAAATGTCTATAGGAAGATAAATACAAGCTGGGGTGATGCTCAGTGGGTAAGGGTGCTTGTGTGTGCAACCTGGAGATCTGAGTTTAATCCCCAGCACCCACATAAAAAAAGAAGAAAAAGAAAAGAAAACCAACTAGACATGATTATGTTTGCCTGTAAACATAATACTAGGGAACAGAAACAGACAGTTACTAGAAGTTCTCTGACCAGCCAGACAAACAAAAATCATGAACTTCCAAATTGTCAGGCAATAAGGCAAAGAGTAATAGAGGAAGACACCTCTTAATCTGTTCTGTGTGATGTTCTCAGTTCTCAGTTGTAGGATGTTAACACTAAACACTGTACAGTAGGCCTCTGCCTTCAAGGTGTTTACCGTCTATGGGAAGTAAGGAACTCCCAGAATAAATATGAGTACAATTTCAGGTCATGATAAACAATGTAATAAAGCCAGATAAGGCCAGGGCAAAAGGCACCTCGCTGGGGAGTGGAGTGAAGGGACAGCCAGTGTGTGAAGCAAGTACTTAAGGTAAAACAGGCCAAAGCCCTATAGACAGGAGCGTGCTGGCCACACTCAGAGACGGCCACAAGGCCTGGGCTGTTGGGGCACAACGAGGCAGAAGAGAAAGAGGCCAGAGAAAAATGCAAATGTTTCTCATCTGGAAATTAGCCCTCCTGCAGCTATGGAGGGAGTAAGTTCTGAGGGCCGTGATCCAAGTATAAAGACAACGCTCACACAGAGAAAGCAAATAACTGTTATGTGTAATCATAAAAGGTAAATAAACATATTTACTTTTTACATCTTCATAGATTCATAAAAACTTGACCTAAACACACTAGTGTTTCCCACAGTGCCAACCAACCAGAAAAGCCAGAAATACATCTGAAGGATCTGTTAGTCAAAAGAGAGAAAGAAAGGACAAAGAGATGACTCAGCAGTTAAGAGCTCTCATCCCCCTTCCAAAGGACCCAAGTTCAGTTTCTAGCACCCACATCAAGCAGTTTTCAAATGCCTGTCTCTGAAGGCACCCAGAAACACAAACATATGTGAGTAAAATTAAGAATAAAGTAAAATAAATCCTTTTTTAAAAAGAGAAAATTGTTGAAGTGTGCATATTCCATTAGGAGATATACAGAAATATTTAAATAATTTATTTCACTAAAATTACACTGGTTTGTGGGCTGGAAAGATAGCTTGGTGGTTAAGAGTGCTGGCTGCTCTCCCAGAAGACCTGGGTTCAATTCCCAGCACCCACAGGGAAGCTCACAACTGTCTGTAACTCTAGTTCCAAGGGATCCTACAACCCCATACAAGCAAAATTCCAATGTACATGAAATAAAAATAAATAAATCATTTACAAAATAATACTAATTTGGATTCAATACTTTTTACATCTTTTCTCTCAAAGGAAGGTAAAACATTTCTAATAATGTAGTATGTCCCTACCTACTTTAATTCAGAAAGCTGAGTACGAGAGTTATATTGCCTTGATGAAATCCATTACTGTATATGCTAGCCTAAAAATAAGATTAAATATGCAAATGGAAATCTTGCATGTTACATGTAAAAATGGGTGTCAGCTTAACCCAAACAGATACACGTCCAAGCTTGGTTTTGCTTTGAGGTCAAGGGGACAAGGCTGAAACAGCCCACTGGGACTCAAGTCCATAACAGGAAAGTAAAGGGTGGATGAATTCCCAGAACTAATTCCCAGAACTAGTGTCTTGCTTCCTGGGCCACCTGCTGAAGTGTGGATGTTGAAAGAAAAACATACGCATATGAAGCAGGGCTTAGAAAGAGGCACAGTCTCTTTCTATGTATCCCTAACTGAGTGGGTCAAGCCTTGGCATCATTGGTGGAGAGTAATATGATGTCTTTACTTTGTTTCACAGACTGATTGTTTATCCCTGTTTTGTGTGTCTATGTTTTTTTTCTCTCTCTCTTTTATGTATCATGGCACACGAGCAGACATTAATGAATGTGAGCAAGTACCTAAACCTTGTGCACATCAGTGCTCCAACAGCCCCGGCAGCTTCAAGTGTATCTGTCTGCCAGGACAACACTTATTAGGGGATGGGAAATCTTGCGCTGGATTGGAGAGGCTGTCGAATTATGGCACTCAGTACAGTAGCTATAACCTTGAGCGGTTCTCCCCTGTGAGAAGTGACTATCAACCTCTGCAGCATTACAGACAGTACTCCCAGCGCCACAGCTCCTACTCAGAGTATAGGAACAGCAGAGCATCTTTCTCCAGGAATAGAAGGACTATTAGGAAAACTTGCCCTGAAGGCTCTGAGGCAAACCATGAAACGTGTGTAGGTAAATGTCAGCCATATTGCATTTCCTTTCTGTGAGCTCACTTCTTGTCTGGAGTCTAAGCATGTATATAGCACCTCTGTGTTTGGTGCACTGCATTGCATATGATCTCAAGGCCGGACTGACTCAAAGTTTTTTGACATTTATTCCGGCACCTAGGATGATTACAAACTATCCAAATAAATGATTTATTTGTATGTGTGCATTCTAAGAATTTATTGTGTAATATTGTTTCTCCTTTTGAAATCTGTTACTGAATTAAATCCCACATAGATATAAGTGTCAGTGCCATCCATGATGTGAGTTTTTAGGAAGATATCCACATTGCCATATAATACGATACAGTCGGCATCATAGCTTTGTTTGATGCTAAAGTAGTGGCTTAGAAATGAGAGTTTTAATGATTCAATCAACTGTTCTATGTAACAACCCACATTCTATTGGCTGTTGTCCTTAAGTCTTAACATGAAATTTCTCAGTCAGGTTATGTTGTGTGTTTATGGATAGAAATAATGTGATCCAGAGCAACTTGGTCCCATTGCTTCGAAATATGTGTGCTCAGTATCTTTATCTAAACTCATAAGCCAGTAACTTAATTTCGCAAAACTTAACTATAATTTTCCACTGAAGAACTGAGTCCTTATTTTCAGCTAAGTTGTAAACATTGCCATCTGCCATAGATTTAACTCAATTTTGGTCGGTATCTACAGTTTGCATGTCATTGAACTAGACAACAAAAGAATTAGCAAATGGCAATTAGCCCCAGTATTTTGTTAGATGGCAAAAGAAAGCAAACAGGAAGGGAGGGAGGCAAGAAAGAACTCCTATTAATGTTCAAAGACCATTAGACTGGACCATTCATCCATCCTTAAAGCTTTCCTCAAAGACCGCTAGACTAGATCATTCATCCATCCTTAAAGCTTTCCTCAAAGACCGCTAGACTAGACCATTTATCCATCCTTAAAGCTCTCCTCAAAGACCATTAGACAATCTTATTCTTATAGTACCCCACACGTTGCTTATTCTTAGTGTTAACTCTTTTAGTGTTTTGGGGTTTTCTTTATACTCTGACTTGATTTTTTTCGTTTACTTTTCAACCATTTCCCATCCCATTATCTTTTCTGACATGCTTCCACAGTCAACTTTAGGTGGGCCCAGATTCTCCTATTCTATAGTCTTAGCTGTATCCACCAGAATTCCTGAAAATTTGAGCTTCATAATTTATTACTGTATTCATATTTATCCAATGTTTTTCTTTCTAGTTATCCCAGTGTAGCTAAAACGTATTATTATGGATATGCTGACTTTGCCATGTGATGAGCTTTCCAGAACTACGGACACTGTCAGTGGCTTATGTTTCAAACTTAATGTATTTATTAGCAGTGCCCTACAATTGGTCCAGTGTAGACAAATACCACATGATTGCTAATTCTCTGCACCTCACTTCATTCTGAGTGTTTGATAGCTTTCCATGCCTACAGTTTTGATCTGGCTCTTCATTTATCAAACCGTCCACTATTCATTTAGTAACATGTTGTCTTTAAAAGTGACTTCTGAATGGTATTCTGACTGCGGTACTTTATAGCCTGCCATTCTCCCACTTTTGCCTTCATTTTGGACAAACTCATTATTTCTAGTCTACTTTTATTCTGTTGCCTCAAAGTCATTGAGTATTTCCATGATATCACTGAACTAAACCACACCCTCACACCAGGTATCACCTGGATGCTATGCTTTTGTCCATTGAAGGTGGACAACAGCTTTAGAAAGATTCTCTTACCAAGAATCCAACTCCCTACATTCATTATTGCTCACAACTGCAGCTCCATCATACTAGAGTCTAATGAAGTTTTTCTTTCTTGATGTTTATAATACACCAATGCTGTGGTGCATCAAAATTATCTTCCTTTGATAGGCATGCATTGTTCAAGACTATTTTAAAGTGAGGATCAATCATATATGAATCTTTTCATTTATTGGGGAAACAGTGAGGAGTTTTAGATATTTCTTAAAATATTGTGAATATTTTATTGGGGCTAATAAAGATATTCACACGAAGACTGCAGACAGCTCTGGAATCATCTAACAAAAGCTACTTACAACAAACACTGACTCCCTTTGATTAACCATCTGGGACAGACAAGTTACAAAAGGATTAAATTGACATTGTGGAATCTTGTTAGATTTGGGCAAATTTTAGTTTTTAAAGAGTTGATCCCAGGGTTTAACAGAAATAATGAGCTTTGCTTCAGTTCTGAAAGCAGAAGTCACACTTTGCCATTTTAGAATTCATATGTTTCGAAGCTCCATGTTAATGATTTGAATTTTTGTTGTTGTTTTAGATTAAAGCAAATATTTAAAAAGAAAAGACAAAAATAACTCATGCAAATTATGAGATGAATGCTTTGGCTAGCTAAAATGATGCAGAAACATGGAAAGTGAATATTTGCTGAATATTATCATTAACAGATTTCTGAATCATTACAATTATGTTTTCGGCATGTGCTGAGCAGATCCATTTACTCTGAATCATCTCCCAGACTCACTTTGTCTTTGCTTTATTCCTACCCTTCCTCCTCCTGTTCCCCCTTCATGTCATATTCTTTGGTGTTTCACTGGTTAATTCATGGTCAGGGACCATGAGAGACTTGATTAAAAAATAAAATGACAATTGGAATCCAAAAGCAAACATTGAGTTTGAATTATCATCTAGTCTTGCTCTACTTTAGTGTGTGTGTGTGTGTGTGTGTGTGTGTGTGTGTGTGTGTGTTTTCACTTTAATGATAGTAGGCAACCCACCTACTTGTGGTTTATAAAGGTTTTCTCACTGCAGTGTATGGATCTCCCAACAAACCCATAAAGTAAAATAGATGGTCTCCATACTCCCTTTTAGCAGAAGAATTGACTGCGATCTTGAGAAATTTGATGCGTTCCCCAACTTAGCACAGCTATAGACATGTATTTGTCACTAGTAGTTTGCCATTATATAAAGAGATTGGGAAATGTTTCTCACAAATATGGAAACACCTTCACTTGAAAATATCTGCATATGGGAAAGCTTTGTACAGATATTGTATGGAGAAAATGGAGAGAGAGAGAGAGGGGGAGAGGGAGAGGGAGAGGGAGAGAGAGAGAGGAGAAAGTTCACATGAAATAAAAATGAGGACTAAAGATTTAGCTCAGTGGTAACTCACACTGGCTGCTTCTCCAAGGAGCTGGGTTTAATTTCCAGCCCCCATACAGTTTGTAACTCCTGTCCCAGGGGACTCAATGCCCTCTTCTGGCCTCCATATGCAGTGCACAGCCATGGTACACAGACATACATATATGCAAAATACTCATGCATGCAAAATAATAAATTTTTTAAAGCATATACCTCCATTTCCAATTAATAGCAAAAGAAATTTTCAGGTAAATTTGACCACTTTAGCAAAAGGTTAATTTTTTGGTGGTTTCAGATCTTGCACAGATCTGTCCGCTCTCTCATTTTAATGTAATTTAGCAACACAGAAAAAAAATGACAAAAGTTGAAGCTTCAGGTCATATACATGCATGTAAAATAATAGAGAAATGTTCATACATTATAAAGTAGTATAGTGCAACTTGTAATATAGTTAGTATTTATGTCACTAAAAACAGACTAAGTGCTTTTAAGAGCATAGATGTAGAACCAGTCACAAATGTTTCTATCTTATGCCTGCCACTTTTACTGATGGCTGTGTCACAGATCCTGCTTGCATTTGGCATGACTATATACTCTGCTTTTTTTCTAAACAGATATTGATGAATGCCAAAACAGAGATACTTGCCAACACGAGTGTAAAAACACAATCGGAAGCTATCAGTGCGTCTGCCCACCAGGTTATCGACTCATGCTCAATGGGAAAACTTGCCAAGGTAAGAAGACACTAGAATATTCATTGTTCTAGTCTGACATTCAAAACAATGAGAAGATTTTGTAAATAAGTACTCCTCTAGCTGCTCCTTTTCTTCCATACTTATCGGTCAAATGTGGGTCTAAACCAGTGGTTCTCAACCTATGGGTTGATACTCTGCATAACACATATTTACATCATATTACATACATCACATATTATGATTCATAACAGTAACAAAATTATAGCTATAAAGTATCAATGAAATAATTTCATGGTTGGGAGTCACCACACCATGAGGAACTGTATTAAAGGGTCAAAGCATTAAACAGGTTGAAAGCCACTGATCTAAACAATACTTTTGCAAGTAGAAAAACAAGAGAGAGGTGACTCATTGAAGGAAAATGACCGAGGTATTGGTGTGGTCTTCCTTGAAGAATCATTAACCCCGTTCATATTAAAGACCTTTCTAACATAAAGGAAACACTTCTTTTCAAACATTTTTTTCACCATTTAGTGAAGGAGGAAGGGAAAATGAGAAGCGTGACTAGTATACATACTGACTACAGTGGGAAGGATTACTCTATTTTCTCTCTCATTTAATTTATCCCTAGAGATGTGCCACCACGCCCAGCTTTCTTTCTCTATTTTTGTTTGTCCTTTTTTATTTTGGGCATTACTTTTGTTTGGCCTTCCTTTTTTTTTTTTGTTAAGAAAAGTGAATAGAATCATAGACCACAGATAAAGGATCCGTCTCTAGATCAATCTCTAGATCGATCAGCAGAGAAACGGTGATAATCTCTTCATTCTTTGAGTCTGCAAATGAAGACTCACAACCACATTCTAGTTCTGCTGGAGGTAATAGTAGTCCCTCCACTTAAGAGAGTCCATTCTAATGCAGACGAATATAAATAAATCAAAATATTAATTTATAGGTGCTATAGCGAAGCAGAGGGCCAAGCACAGGGAAAATAGGAAGGAAAAATAGTACCGATCTCCAGATTTCCTTATTTTGTGTAAAAACCGTGAATCGAATAGCACTTTCTTGGTTATTATATTGCAAAATATACTTAGATTAAAAAGAAGTAGCCTGTCAATCTCTTCTGAGAACCTCCCTCAGTTTTACAATCAAAATCTAAGCATGGTGTAAGCATCTGAATTTTGTTCTTTTCTGTCATATACAAACTATATCCTTTTGAAAAGTCTACCAGTAAAATCTTTATGAGAACATTTTACAATAGACATAAAACTGAGATTGAATTTTTCCTTTTCAACTTCACAAAGACATGTGAGGACTGTAGTCTGTAGGAGATGTGTCCTGGAAACCAGGACCAGAAGGGAGGACGGCTCTACCTGATGTACCAAGAGCCAGTCCTTTCCTGAATCACCCACTGTCTGAGGGTTCCTACGTAGGTTGTTAGGGCTGGAGAAGAAGCTTGAACTCAGTAGAGTCTTTTGCTGTCATCTATCAATCACTGAACGTTATTGAGAATGTACCCGGGGCTGGAGAGATGGCTCAGCGGTTAAGAGCACTGACTGCTCTTCTGAAGGTCTTGCATTCAAATACCAACAACCACATGGTAGCTCATAACCATCCATAATGAGATCTGACACCCTCTTCTGGAGTGTCTGAAGACAACTACAGTATACTTAGATATAATAAATAAATAAGCCGGGCGGTGGTGGCGCACGCCTTTAATCCCAGCACTCGGGAGGCAGAGGCAGGCGGATTTCTGAGTTCGAGGCCAGCCTGGTCTACAAAGTGAGTTCCAGGACAGCCAGGGCTACACAGAGAAACCCTGTCTCGAAAAACCAAAAAAAAAAATAATAAATAAATAAATAAATAAATAAATCTTTAAAAAAAAATTAAAAAAAAAATGCTGGGGCAGTGATGGCGCACGCTTTAATCCCAACACTTGGGAGGCAGAGGCAGGTGGATTTCTGAGTTCGAGGCCAGCCTGGTCTACAGAGTGAGTTCCAGGACAGCCAGGGCTACACAGAGAAACCCTGTCTCGACAAACCAAAAAAAAAAAAGGACCCTACATGAATAACTTGAGTCAGTAATATATAGATATAATTCCCACTTATGTATATAAATAAAACTTCTACTTAAGGTGACTATGTGAACCCCAATACCCTAGTGTAGTCAAGACTGAAGGTAACACTATCTCAGATTGTTCATTCTCCAATGGCCCCTCATCTTTTCTAAGATGCTGTGAATACTGCAGGCAGCACATGCTGGGTCGGAGGTGGGGTGGGGGTGGAAGCGCTGACTCAGCCCAGACATCTTTCTAAAAGGACACCAGTGTCGCTAGGTTTAGTGGCAAATGCTTTTTCTTCCCAGCGCTCTGTAGGCAAAGGCAGGCAGAGCACTGTGAGTTTGAGGCCAGCTGGAACTTTATAATGAGCTCGTGTCTCAAATATTGAGAGACAGAGAAGCAGAGAGAAACAGAGAGACAGACAGACAGACAGACAGACAGACAGACAGACAGAGACAGAAAGAGCGCCAATGCCCAAACCTACAACTACCCTTCCTACAGCTGTCTCAGGGACTAAAGAAGGATGCAGGGCAAATACCAAAGCATTTAGAATTATCAACTAAACCACAAAATCTTTTAAGCAAAGTTAAAGGGTTACATGATACACTCATTAGAGAAATTTTCCTTCTTTTCTAAATCTAGCCAGGTTTGGTTTTTTTTTTAATTGCCTTCATTTAGCGCAAAACATTTTTCAGTCTTCACTTGTGCTACAGAGTGGAAAATACTGTGAACAAATCAGAAACAGGTGTCATGGAAGTGTTTGCAATTTAAATGGGTTACATACTTTTGTGGTTTTAAAAAGACACCAGAGAAAACATTTCTGCCTTTTTAAAAAATTCTTTACTCTAAGGAATAGCTTAGAGTCTCTTTATAGCTTTAGAAAGTCTTTGAGGCATTTACAAGGAGCAAGAGTCTGTTTTTCAGCCCAGCATTATTCTTTAAAAAAAAAAAAAACAAAAAGCTTTATACATTACTAATGGCAGTGTCAGTAAGAGCTGGGAAATTACAATAGGCAGTTCATAGGGAACAAAAACAGAGAATCCGTCAAAAGTAGAAGTCATTGGGCTGTAAAATTAAAAACAAAATACATAAAGTGTGACCAATCAAGATTTGACTGAGAAACAAAAAGGAGAAACTAAAAGAAACTCAGCCTGATTTTATGCACCACAAATATTAAAAAAGAAAACTCAAATAGACTTTTATATATGACAAATAATACTTTGTTTGAAATATATCAATAAAAGAATATGTTTTTTAAAGGAAGAAAATGTAATATATAGCATTTGGAAGGATCTCTGTCTTCTACATTTTTAAACACATGGTGCATGTTTATCAAGAGTCCGGGTTAATTACTTTGTATTTTTTAGTTATTTTATTCCAGTCCCCCCTCCCAGACCTCTTCACCCCATGCCCCTCCCCTTTGCCTCTTAGACGGTGATCCCCGATCCACCCACCCACCCCAACCCTCACCTCCACTTTGTTCATTTCCCTACCCTGGGCATCAAGTCTACAGGATTAGGCTCATCCTTTCCCACTGAGGTCAGACAAGGAAGTCGTCTGCTATACATGTACCAGGAGCCACAGACCAGCCCATGTATGCTCTTTGGTTGGTGTCTTAGTCTCTTGGAGCTCCCAGGAGTCGAGGTTAGTTGACACTATTGGTCTTCTTATAGACTTGCCATCCCCTTCAACTCCTTTAATCCTTGCCTAACTCTTCCATAGGGGTATCTGACCTCAGTCCAATGGTTGGCTGTATCTGCATCTTTCTCAGTCAGCTTCTGGTAGAACCTCTCAGAGGACAGCCATGCTACGCTCCTGTCTGCAAGCACAACATGGCATCAGTAATAGTGCCAGAGCTTGGTGCCTGCAGATGTTCCAAGAGTGTTTATCCCAAATTATTTTTAGAGTACCCAGAAGCAATTGCTTAAATCCATCATATTTTCTAATGCTGTTGATATAAAATCATTTCAGCTCAGTTTGCCATTCTTTTCTTGTAGCAGGGATATTTATATAATTGCCCCCACTTCTATTTCTCCTATGATATTTTTACAATGTTCATTAAAAGCCAGACATCATCAGTTGATCCATTGTAGAAGACAAAAATATTAGTCCTCTAATTGTTCTTTCTTTGAAACAAGGTCTCATTGTGTATCACTGGCTGGACTGGAACTCACAGTAGTGTCTGTTCTGTCTCCTGGGTGCTGGAATTAAAGGGGTGTGCCACCATGCCCAGCCTTTTTTATTTCTGTTGGTCTGCTTTGGTATCGTTTGTGTTTGGCCTTCCTTTTTTAAGGACAGTGAGTAGAATCAGAGACCACAGATGAAGGAGGGCCACCTGCCTACGAGCAAGCCAAGTAGTAAGTACTTAGAAGATTTCTTATGGAGAGCAGGTGTTATCATGGACTAAGACAGAGACTTTACCTCAACATAGACTACAGTCCTGTGGACCAATAAATAGTTCTCACATTTACTTGAAGCGTCCAAGGACCTTAGCAAAGTACAAATGTTTATGAGGCGGTATTAACTTTTGACTGCTTAGATTGAATGTATAATGTGGGAAATATGAATAATTCTCATTTTAGGAAATAATTCAATGGATCTTTTATTTTTATTCATTTTAGTCTACAAAACAATGGGCTTACCTATGATGTTTTCATAAACATGAACCATGACCCTTGCTCATAGTTTCCGCTCATTAGCTGCCCCACCCCTCCCCTTCCCTTCACTAATTCCTCCCTCTCCTTTCTCCCCAAAAAGCCCCCTCTGCTTTCATGTCACACAGACGAATTTCCAAGTTCTTGTTCTTCTTTATAGACCCATACTGAACCAGTGAACCTATGATATTAAGAACTCTTATTATCTACACACACCCTGTCCCATAACATGATTCTTGTGGTTCCCGCAGCCTACTACCCTCCCCCCCGCCCCGTACTTTTGTTAAGTTCAATATACAAAGTTAGAGATAAAGGAAAATTTTGAAGCTGGAAAAAAATTTAAGAGAAATAAAGATAAATAAAAGATAAGAAATTCAGGTTAACTGAATTCTTTCACATTTTCCTCAAGGTCTTTTCACTCCATCTTTAAGAAAATCTCAGTTTGTCAAAGAGATAAAATATGTTCATCTGATTTTAAAAAAAAAAAACGTAATTAGAAATCAGCGCACAGAAATGACAGTCAAGACTGCTGCAATTGAAGTGTTTTATGCTGGAATTCTTTACTGTAAGAAAACCAGTTGTCAGGAGCATACACTGGCAATCCGAGGCCTTAGCACAAACAGAGCAGAGGCCTGCTGGTCTGGCTGCAGTGGGAGAAGATGCTTTTAATCCTCCGGAGACTTGAGGCAGGGAAGGGGGAGGTCTGCTGGTGGTAGGAGGAGAGCACCCACCTGGAGGCAAGGGGGTGGGGGGAGAAATGGGATGAGGAACTGTAGAAGTGGGGGATGGGTGGAGGGGGGAGGAGGGAGAGGCAATGACTGGAATGTAAATAAATAAAAATTTTTAAAAAAAAACAATAAAAATGAGAATATAACCAAAAAAGGAGAGGGAGAAGAAGAAGAAGAAGAAGAAGAAGAAGAAGAAGAAGAAGAAGAAGAAGAAGAAGAAGAAGAAGAAGAAGAAGAGGAGGAGGAGGAGGAGGAGGAGGAGGAGGAGGAGGAGGAGGAGGAGGAGGAGGAGGAGGAGGAGAACCAAAAAGAAAAAAGAAACCAGGAGCAGAAAACAACACCGGTCACTATTGTCTGCACAGAGCAAATGATTAAAGAGTCCAGGCACTGATCACTTTCTACTTCTCTAGACACTTTTGTTGTTGTTGTTGTTGCTGCTGCTGCTGCTGTTTTCAAGACAGGGTGTCTCTGTGTAGCCCTGGCTGTCCTGGAACTCACTCTGTAGACCAGGCTGGCCTTGAACTCAGAAATCCGCCTGCCTCTACCTCCCAAGTGCTGGGATTAAAGGCGTGCGCCACCACTGCCCAGCTAAATATATATATATATTTTACTTTATATATACTATTATTAAATTGTAAATAACTGTGAAGAAAACAATATGATTGCAATGAAACCTAAAGTGCCCACTTTAATACAAAATGCAGACAGTAAATACTGCAACTTTGATGTCGGTGGTCTATGACCCTTACGCTGCCTCTTGGAATCGCCTTTCTCTTTTCTCTAACACTGCTCCAAGTAGTTTAAGAGTTCGAAGGCACTTCACAGCTTAAGCCGGAGTCCCCATGTAAACGTCATGATGCACTTAGCTGCTGTAGAGAGATGAAGGGGGGAAGTTACACAAGTAGGCAACCGAGTACCACAGCCGTTCATTTGGCTTGCAGAGACCACATCATGGGAAAGCTATGTAGAGTCATTGGCTTGTCATTCCTTCATCACACGAGGATATTCTCAGTTATTCTAGAAGGAAGAATGCTGTGTCTCCCGTGTCCAGACAACCAAGAAGGACTGAAAGCCTTAGTCTTATCTCACATGATGCTTGGCCTTGAACTTCTGTTTAAATCCTTGAAAGGGATGTGAATCCTGTCCCCATTTAGGATGCACCTGTGCTAAATATATTCTCTTCAAAAGTTTTTAATTTCAGATTTAACTCACTTTATTAAAGAAAGATGACCACTAGATAATCAAAAATATACTCATTCTCAAACCAGTCAAACTGAATATCAGAAAAACTCTAAAGCCATTTTTTTGTTCAAATTAAAATCTAATTTTAAATTGCTAACTTTTGTAGCCATGACTTTTTTAGAAAGGCATTGGGTTCATCAATATATACTATTTCTGTATAGTATATTCATCTATTTGCTCTAGGATTCATGCAACCTTTCTCTGGAAGGTAGATGAAGGGTGTGGAAGAAGACCTCCAGACCATGAATTTCTCAGGCAGACTGATGTGGGGAAAGTAAACTTTGGGGAAATGAGACTGTGGAAATGGATTCCCTGAAATGATTGCCTGCCTCCACAATGGTGCAAATCCTCATGTACCACCCGGCAGAGGAAGGTTATTACTGTGAGAAGATTGAACAGAATAATGACTTCAGATTCTCAAAAATACCTCAAAGTATTCATTGAATTCTGTGGACACTTGTTCAGAAATCTCTCTCTCCCCCCTCTCTCTGTGAGTGTGTCTCTGTCTGTCTGTCTGTCTGTCTGTCTGTCTGTCTTCTTCCGGTACTCAATTACAAATCCAGAATTTAAAATTATGGCACAAAAACGTCTTCAGAAAGTTTGAAAGTTTTCTTCAGCTCTGGGTTACTTTTTTTTAAAAATCTGATTACATCAGTGTTTCCATTAAATAACTCTGAGGAAACCACAGACTACGATGTCTTTCACTTGCATATGTCTGCCCTGCTTTTGATCCAGGGAGCATGCCCAAGCCACACTGCTGGGGGTACACTCTGCCGTCAGAGCAGTGGATTCTGCTCCACTTCATCAAATTTGAACTGTGGTTTGGTGGGCATTTATTTGATCTTAGGGTTTCCGTTTTTCAATTTACCTCTCTTTCTCTCTCTTCAATCTGACTCACCCAGCAGTGCCCCATGAGTTTACAGCATGAACCCTGGCATTTTTACTCCCTTTATTGCTTGCCCCCAACAACTTGAGCACAAGAATTGCTCATACTACTAAAGATTCTTTACTTTGTAAAGTATTCACAGGTGTCCCTAAAGTTTGAACTTGGTCAGCGTGTAGCTAAAATATTATTTGCTTAACCAACTCACAGACATCCTGCTTTTCAAATAGAAGAGACACGTGAGTGCTCTTAAGAGCACTCACTTTTAAGAGCTCACTCTTAAGAGCACCCCCTTCACTTTTACAGCTCTCATTTTTCTTTTGACTTTTAAGACATATCAAGAAAAAAATGTCCTCAGAGCAATCAGGGAAACAAACAGACTGGGAATTATACTCCTTGTTTTGTGGCTGAGGCTTGGGTGTGACAAATAAGCTTATTATGGGACTAAGGCATAAGGACTTTCTCTGTATTCCAGTCAAAGACCAGTGACTGCTACAATGATCCTTATTGACCCAACTAACAATGCTCTGTATTCTTTGTGTGGTCCCTAGATGTAGATGAATGCCTGGAGCAGAATGTGCGCTGTGGGCCAAATCGCATGTGTTTCAACATGAGAGGAAGCTATCAGTGCATCGACACACCCTGCCCACCCAACTACCAAAGGGATCCTGTTTTGGGGTATGTTCCACTTTCTTATCCCAGACATGCTTCTAAAAACCTTCTCTTTGGCCAACATAACCTTGTCAACAGTCATGCTTAACTCATAGAAAGGCAATAGTCCTGAGGGGATACACCGCTGACCATGTGTTCCTTCTATGAATGGACAAGAGATGAACTCATTAGGCAGTTACCACTCCAAACCTGATTGCCAAGCCTTCCTGGATGAGACATTCATCAAAGAGTTCACAGTGTAGCATCCAGGGCTCTCCTACACAGCAAGTGTTCTATGGGATACAGAGCCTGCCTTTTCTTTCTTTGAAAATTCCCCATTTCCATTTGTACTGTGTCAAGCTGGTAAGTACTGTCAGCAGGTAGACTGATCCAAGAAGTCCCTTTTCTGTTGCTGTGGTGACTCACCATGTATCCAGAGAGAAACAAGGATGAGTCAATAGTCTGACCATCGGTGATGTCTTGCTCACATTTCCTGGTGGCTGACAGTCTTCTTACTTCTGGAAAAACTATTCTGGATTTCTCCACCCTGCCTGCTTGAAAACAAGTGATAATGTTTGTCTTTGATAGCCCCTGCTCACCAGAGCTCACACCTTATTTTCCTCTTAGTAATACCTAAAATTCATGTAGCATTGTCCAGTGTGTATTGCCTAGAACCCACCATAAACCTGCTTGTGATTAATCTTGTAGGAATGGAGACAGGAAAGAGGGGGTTTAAAATATAGAGACATAAAGTATCTAAAAATTGTTTTGAACAAAGAATCTATATTTTCATAAAATAGTCCTTTGTGGAATTTTTTTCCCTTTAGATCTCTAGAAAAATAATTAAATGTCATTATGACTTAGTATGGGCTCTAAAAGGGGAAAATTGTTTTTAATGTAAAATAATATGAAAGAAAAGTTTAAAAGGAAGTCATCCCCTAGAAATTCTAAGTGGCCTTTAATTATTCTGAGGAAAATAAACCAATAGCCATATATCCTATTTTAATTTTCAACCAACATTAGGATAAATGTTATAATGTAGCTTATAGTCTCCTTTCTAGGAAGTATTCATTTCTAAGATATGTACAATGCTCTTGTTTATAAAACTGACTCAGTTTAAGGACAGCACTCTTGGAACTGTGCAGAAGCCGTGGTGAAGCATGAGTTTTGTATGCACAAGGCTTGCATCCAATCCCAGCATCCCACCAAAAAGGAAATAAAGTATTCTTGCTTGAATCAGGAACTCTAATTCTTCTGAGTTTAACAGAGCAGGAATACTTGACTGTAGACCAGGATATTTTTTTTTTGCTACCTTGTATCTCTTTTGAGCCTGTGATTTAGGGGAGAACCACATTTGTAGGTAAAAAAATAACTAAGAGCCACCATAGGTCATGATCATTTGTGTCATATCTTATCTTGTTCCAGGGTGTATAACTGTGCATCTTATTTATTATCTAACCTTAGGTTCTGCCTTAAGAACTGTCCACCCAATGACTTGGAATGTACCTTGAGCCCATATGCCTTGGAATATAAACTTGTCTCCCTCCCATTTGGAATAGTCGCCAATCAAGATTTAATCCGGCTGGTTGCATACACACAGGATGGAGTGGTGCATCCCAGGACAACTTTCCTCATGGTAGATGAGGAACCAGCTGTTCCTTTTGCCTTAAGGGATGAAAACCTGAAAGGAGTCATATACACTACACGTCCACTACGAGAGGCAGAGACCTACCGCATGAAGGTTCGAGCTTTATCCTACGGTGCCAACGGGACCATTGAGTATCAGACTACATTCATAGTTTATATAGCTGTCTCTGCCTATCCGTACTAGAAAGTACTCCAGAATCAAGTCCAAATATTTAAACTGCATTGATCAGCAATCAAGGACCTCTACAGTTTACTATCTCTTGAACAGTTGCGATCTTGGCAACTTGAAAATGGTGCTGTACTCTGTTGCGTATGTGTTCCTTGGTACTGCTGAAGTATCTGTATGATCCCTCTGTGGTCGTGTATCTTTTAGTAAGTTCTAGAAGAGTCCTTTGTTATTTTCTTTATTTATTACACTGGAGCAGTTCCTTCCCAAGGATCATTCTGATCAGCTCACAGGACATGTCAACGAAGTTGTATAGTAACATAGTAGCTAAGATCATTTTCTTGGAAACAATATAACACATAACAAAACCAAACAAAACTAGTTCAAATACTTTTTGAACATTCTGGCTATTCTTAAAATGGTAAAACTAGTTACTATGTGTTTTGATAAAAGCTTATGCTATAATAATGCAATTTTTAAGATATTGATATAATACTTATACATCTTTCATTTTAAGGTTAAAAAAAGAAACACCACTTTTCTGAAATATAGTGCAGATACAAGAAAGTTTGTTTGATCCTAAATGGATCTTGCCTTTATTAAGTACTCAAGATACATTCCCTGAGGTTCTGCGAAATCATCTGAACCTTGTACTATGGTATCAGAAAGTTACTTTTCCTTTAGATAATTGCCCATGACCTGGGTCTTTGACATTTTGGTATAACCATTTATTCACTCAGCTCCTTAACTTCTACATTCCATATTTTTCTGTCAAGTAAAATTATTTGAAGATATAGCAATAGAACAGATTTCTTGATTATTGTAATCATGTATGTTCAAGTTAACGCGTTAAACGTCAATACACTGTACATGGTGGTAACAGACTTTGTAAGCAATTGTCAAGATGTATTCTATTTTTATGAAGTGTATATATTATCTTAGTGTGTATTTTCTATATAATATCTTGATGGACTCTTTTATAAAATTATTTTATAAAAAATATTACAGTAAAATAAACCTAAATAAAAATTTCACCTTTTTCTTAAGAACCTAAAATGTGTTTCCTTATAGATTATGTTAGTTCCTTTTTTATTGCTGTGATAGATATTCAGAGGAAAAATTTCAGAAGAGAAAGGATTTGCTTTGGCTCTCTAAGTACAAATTCCATAATGGCAAGGAAGATGTGGCCGCAGCATAGACATCATGGAAACTAGTTGATCACATCACATCCGCACTCAGGAAACAGAGAGAATAAGCTGGATCAGACCACAGGACCTCAAATCCCTCCGTGGTGGCATGTGCCACCTAGAGGTGCTGGGGGTGTTGGAAAGAAGGCAGTTTTAGAGTGTTAGAAGTGGGATCATTGGCTTCTGTGGGCGCTAGGGTAGGCATGCAACAGAGAAGCAGTAAAGGAAGGGTCTGGCCTCCCTAGAGTGCAGATCCTCAAAGCCAAACCGAGCTCCACTTCATGTGGACTGGATGTCACAGGGAGGTTCTAACCTTAGAGCATCTCAGCTAAGTGCTCAGATTAATATCTGAACATCAGCTAATGCTGATGTTGATGCCATGTGATGATTTAGTGAGGTTTTTTGACTCTGGGAAGGGGCTAGACAGCTCCATAACCTTCCCAAACAGTGTCACCAAGTAGGAACCAAGTGTTCAAACACGTCTACGCAGCACATTTCATATCTGAACTAACACAACACAGCTATTATAGTCACTGAAGTTTTAGGAGTAAACATAAATGTGTAGGCATCATATATGACCGTATCATTCACACTTTAGAGGATGGTGGGCATACAGTTGTGCAACCTAGGAGAACTCAGATAGTTATTGACAGAAATGTCATTCATTTTGTACTTTATAGCTATGAGTGAAAGTTCTCACTACCTCACAGTTTCCTCATCCATCTAAGCAATCTTCTAATATCTCATCTAATAAATAAATCCCTTAAAGAAATATAGGAAACCATTAACAGTGGAGGAAATGAACAAAACAGTTCAAGACCTGAAAATGGAAATAGAATCAATTTAAAAAACTTAAACTGAAGGAAATCTGGAAATAAAAATGTTAAGAATCCACCAACAGTCCTCTATTCTGCTGGCAAGCCTCACTAACAGAATATAAAAGACAGAAGAGTTAACCCCAGACATTGAAGATACCATTGAAGAAATGGATACCAAAGTAAAGAAAATGTTGAATCTATAAAAATTCTGACATAAGTCATCCAGGAAATCTAGGATATTATGAAAAGCCCAAATCTAAGAATAATAAGAGTAGAGGAAGGAAAAGAAACCCAGGTCAGAGACCCAGAAAATATTTTCCAAAAAAGAAAAATCATAAAATAAAATTCCCCTAACCTAAAAAAACAGATTCCTATCAAGGTACAAGAAGCATTTAAAAATACACACACACACACACACACACACACACACACACACACACACACACACAAAAGAGGCTGCATTGGAAAAGAAAGTCCCTCAGCTCATAATAATCAAAAAATTAAACCTACAAAATAAAGAAATAATATTTAAAAATGCAAGGAATAAAGACAAAATAGCATGTAAAGGCAGACCTTTAGAATAATGCATGACTTCTTAATGTAGACTCTAATAGCCAGAAGGGCTTGAACAGATGTTCAACAGACTTTAAAAGACCACAGATGCCAGCCTAAACTATAGTACCCAGCAAAATTTACAACCACAAGAGCTGGAGAAAATAAGACATTCTGTAATAAAACCAAATTTAAGTTAACTTTCTACAAATCCAGCCATACTGAAGGTGCTAGAAGGAAAACTCAAACCTAATGAGGTTAACCACACCCAAGAAAACACAGGAAATAAATACCAGACCAGCAAGGGACACACACACACACAGCCCACAATAACAAAATAACAGGAATCAAAAAACCTGCTCATTGATACCTCTCAACATTAAAAATCTTGATTCCCCAATAAAAAGACAGAATAGATGCAAAAATGGGATCCATCCTTCTGCTGTATTGAAGAAACACACCTAAAATTAAGAATAGACATCATGGTATTCCAAGCAAATAAACCTAGAAGAGTGCTGATGTAGCCATTTTAATATGTGACAAAACAGACTTCAACCAAAACTAGGACACAACATACTCATCATAGAAAAAATCGACCAACAAGACACTGCAGGTCTTAACAGCCATTAGCTGTTAAGTCAATGATTACCAAGCTACAATCTGTAAAACCATAGAAGTTGGGTATAGAATGAGGTACTAAAGGATACAGATAGATCTTTTTAAGAAAGGGAAATAGAATAGATAATGATAAATGAGTGGGTCAGAGTTAGAGTGGGAAGATTAAGTGAGAATGAGGAGAGGAGGATGAGGGAGGGAACAGGGGAAGAGACAGGTAAAATTAAGGGCCGTTTGATGAGTAGTATGTAAACCTTATACAGTAGAAGCTTCATAAAATATATAAAAATATGAAGGCGATCTAAATGAAATTGCCAAATAATGAGGGAGAAAGAGCCTCAACTGGACATCTCTTGACACAAAATGAATTTTCCACTACTAGGATTGGGTTACATCTAATTAAGTTGCTGGCCAAAGGCATCCCAAGAAAATCCCCCAAACAAACCAGGTTGTTGCCAAGATTAAAGGTTGCTCTGTACAAACTGGCAGCAAGGCTCCATTGCTGAAGACCCCTACACAACTCACTGAACATGGAGAATCTAAGCTGGTGCCTACAAAAAACATTCGCCCCTGTGTGCTAGCATCTTTGATATAGGAAAGTACTCTACATTCTACACAAGGAGAAATGGAAACACTACCCCAGCTACAAACCCTTTGATCTACAATGGTGTCCTGCTCTGCTCATGCAATGGTGGCACAAAGCCTATGGGAGTAACTTACCAGTGTCAGATTTGACTTAATGCCCATTCCACAAGATGGAACCCATACCTGACACTGCTTGGGTGAACAAGAACCTGAGACTCCATAGTCCAGCATCCTAAGTTAAAACCAAGCACTACTGTTCTACTAAAAGACTGTAGGGATAAAATTATTCCTACTGACATTCTGCTATACTCATAGATCTATGAGTATAATGGAGGATCAACTACCATCAGAGAAGCTTCCTCCTGCAGCAGATGAGAACAAAAACAGGGACCCACAAGCCAGATATTATTCAGAGAATGAGAGAACTTGAAACATTCTGCCCTAAATTGTAATAATATCTTTTATTCATATAACATAATTGTTGTCAGAGGTTTCTTGCCTCCATCTGCTAACCCAGGCCTATTCCTGGACATTTCTAGCCTCCATACAATATAATCTAGGCCAAAAATGTTTTCAGTCTTTGAGACTTGCTACTGAATAAGCTCACCCTTTCTAACTCTTTCTGAACTCTGGTTGGTTCAACTCAGCTGTTCTGGCTCAAATTCCTCTCCAAGCTGAATGATTCTATCTGGCTTCTCTCTCAGCCTCTTCTGAATTGATGTGCTTGGTCTTGCACTAACTTTGGCAATTCTAATCTTCCAGCTCCCTCTCACTCTCTGGCTCACTCTTTCTTCATCCTATTTCTGTAAAACTCTTCAGTTAAAACTGCCCTTCTCTGCCTGCTCTTTCTTAAGTGGCCTCCTTTTCCTTTCTCTTCTCATGAGAGTTGGGTACATCCTAGTCTGTTAAATCTTTCTCTAATTCATCACTTTATCTACCACTCAATTGAACATCACTTTCAAATGACTGTTCTTCCTTCTACAAACTTTATTTTCATTGTTTGGGATTAGAGGTGTATGCTAAGGGCTTTTCCATATTTCAGCCAAAGGGATTAAAGTTGTGTACTAAGGGTGAGCCACACCACAAGTAGAGACAGGTTTTTTTTTTCCAAGTAAACAATACAACTGGAGGTTGACAGTATGATCAAACATCCTGTAACACTAAATAGAATATCTCCATCAAATCCACAATCCCTTCAGGGCTCAGGGAACCCTGTTAAAGAAAAGATGGATAGAGTGTAAAAGCCCAGAGGGAATTGAGGACATCAAGAAAACAAAGTCCTCTAAATCAACAGAATTGATGTGCATGGGACCTCAGGAGACTGAAGCTGCATGCATGCAGGGCCTGAATGGGTCTACACCTGATGAGGTTCTAAAGGTAAAGGAGAAGTGGACACACATATCTACCCAGAAGCAATCTCCAGCTGATATCCACTTGCAAATGAAAATTTAATTTTTCCCAAGATCCTCACCAAAAAAAAAAACCAAACTACTCGGAGGGTAGGCAGCACACCCAGCACTAGAACCAACAGAAAGGGATATTTGGAGATTCCTAGTCTCTTAATGTTGTGTCAGGTTATTTTGTTTTTTATCTTAGTTTTATTTATGTTTTGTGATGTGTTTATATGTATTTATGAGACAAAACACATGATCAAGGCAACTTAAGGGAGAAAGGGTATATCATGGTTTACGATTTCTAAGAGCTATGGGTAATCATGATGGAGATGCCCTCCCTTTCCCCTCACAGCTATCTCAAAGACTCAGATTTTTAATGACTTAATCTGACTTTCTGAGACAATTGTGTTATTATTTCCTCATTGTGATGGCTATTCCTGGTTGTCAACTTGATTGCACCTGGAATGAATTTCAATCTAGAAATGGAGGGCACACCTGTGATCCAGATCTTGAGGCTGGAAGACACAGGCTTCTGACCTGAATCTTGACTTAGGATGACACATGCTTTTGATCCAGATCTTTAGGCATAGTGGCCATGTAAAGTGTATGCCTAGCCAAGGTAGTACACACCTTTAATCCCAAGAGACAGAGGCAAGCAGATCTCTGAGTTCAAGGCCAGCCTAGAACAGAGCAAGTTCCAAATCCAGGCATGGTGGTACACACCTTTAATATGGTCCACACCTTCTGCTGGATGCCTACATAGGGCATTAGAAGAAGGAAGACTCACTCTTCTTCGCCTGCTTTCACTTACTTGGCAGCACATCTGTTGGAACCTACTTCTTCAGGATTCCAACTTATACAGAAGAGCAGCTGAAACAGACTCGTGGGACTGAGCAACTACTAGATTCTTGGACTTCCATTCACAGCCGCCCATTGTTGGGTTAGCTGGACTGCAGACTGTAAGTCATTACAATAAATTCCCTTAATATCTAGAGACAGTCCATAAATTCTGTGACTCTAGAGAAACCTAACTAATACACTCATCTACCATACCAGACACACAAAAAAATCAATATATGTTTCAGTTATGAGTTTTGCTGATTCTCTCCAAACCCAAGATTATCACTACCACCTTTCCAGGAAACAGAGTCCCCTCTATTGACTCAAAATGAAATAGAAACTGAACTCCCCTTACCAATCAAAGGAATGAGAAAAACACCCTTCAAGGCATAGGCCAGTGGTTCATTCCAGGAAACTTGGTAAGGCTGAGTGGGTTCAGAGACCCCACCACCCAGGCATCCATCTGTGGACACTAGTCTCCCTGTTCCCTACCAGATCCTTGGCCTGGAACACATGACCACATACCCCACTTAAGAACATGCTAATGAGGTATCTAGATGGGTCCTAAGGATTTAGCCAATAAGTTTCCCTTATTCCTTCCTGCAAAAGGTATTTAATCTCTCGTCTACCCTGAGGAAGTAAGACACACCCATTTTTTTCATGATGAACAGTCAATGAACAGTTTGGAACCGAGGACTATCTCTCTCATCAAAAACTGCAACGGGGAGCATGGAGGAGTTTTTGTCTATAGAGATACTCCATCTAACTCTCTAATAGAAGGCGCCTCTGTGCTGCTGGACTCGCCACCACTGAGGTTGGCCCAGGCTCATCGTCCTCAGTCCATGGAACCCCTCCTTTCCCGATTACTCCCCAAGACTTCGAGTGGTATCTGGATCTCCAGGAGTTTGGGAACCCCTGGTCCCGGGGCTCCTACTTGCAGGCCTATGGACCCCCTCCATGCCCGACTCTACACAGTTTTCAACAGTGACTGGACACCCAGGAGTCAGGGAACCGCAGCTTTGGCCCCAGCTTACATCATTTCAAACTTGGGCTGCATTCTCCCATCCCCTGAGCTTCCCACAAGTCCAGCACCCAAAGACGGCATAGGGTAAATGCAGTCTATTATCTCCCATTTCACCTACCCAATGAGCGTTCCCACACCCCAGCCACAAGGCAGAACACGGGACCACATTGAGATAGTAAACGATCAAAGAAATGACCTAGAGGGCTGATGAAAATGTCTTTAAGAACCACCTTACAGAGGCTCTTCTTAAGTGTACCAACCTAGAACTAACCCCACAGTGGGAAGGCAGTACTTACACACTCACTCGTCTCCTGAACATCCTCAGACATCCAAAAAAAAATCAACAACAAAAGCTCCAAAAACAAAAAAAAGTAGCCCTCAAAAGACTTCATTCAAACTGCTTTTAAGCTTTCTGCTGTTGTTCTCTGGTCCTCACTGCAGTGAGATCGTGAACACAGAGCGCCTGTAGCCATGGCTCAGAAAACAGAGGAAATCAAAAACTTTCTGCTCACATCCCAGTGGCTAGACATCAACTCAGTCAAGATCAAGGCAACCAAGGACGCCGTGAAGTTGAAGGTTCAAGGTTCCCTGCAGCAGTTACCTTTACACCCTGATCATCACAAACAAGAAGGCAGCAAAGCTGGAGCAGTCCCTGCCCACCTGGTTTGGCAGTGAAGTAGCTGAAATGAACCAAATCTCCACATTTGACTATTACGAACCCAGAAAAAATGAAAAAATGAAGAAAAAAATACTTTAAGGGCTTTAATAATCGAAAGGAAGAGAGTAAGCAACAAGCCCTGTTCTGACTGATTGCTCCTGGTACCCAGGACACCTGAAGAGAGCCATATCTTCTATGAAAGCACCATTGTACCCAGTTTCAAGTGTGACAAGAGGGACCCTGAGTCAACACATGCCTTGATATATGAGGTCCACTGATACCTGCCGGCCCTGTGTATAATTAAGAACATTGGAAGTTGAACTGTCTTCAAGCCCCTGAATGAAGACCAACTGTTCCAAATCCTAACTCTGAGCTAGGATTCTCAATTCCTGACTTCTGAAGATTGGCAATGCCCACACTCAGAAGGCCCCGCCATGATAACCATCTGCCATTTTTCTCCAACCATCCTAGTACCCCATTTCTGTCAGGGTGATCTATGGCCTTCAAACATCTACTTCCATTCAAGCATCATGATTACTGTGTAGATGTGAACTAAAATTTCCCACACTGGTGTTTTGACAAAATATCTTCAAGTTCAAGGCCTTGAAGTGTGACCTCAGATGCCCAGATTTTTGAGCTTGTAAACATAGTCATCCTTGAAAATCACCCAATGGACTCAGATTATGAGTACCCATGGGTTATCTCTTCAGATCTCTCACTAACGCTAGCTGATCTCCTCTAAAGGGACTGAGAAAATGAGATGACATCACTAGTGGAATTTAACTCTACTTTCTTTATGCAGGAAGTTGAGTTTTTTAAAATCATAACTAGGTTAATTAAAAAAAATGTGAGAAGTCCCAACTGTTCCAGTGCTTTCAACTCAGCATAGATTCTACTCTGGATAGAGCCTGCTTGAATTTCCATTTGCCCATCCTCTGATTCACCTATATTGACCTACTGTCTATCCATCCAACCATCTGTACCTGGTCTAGTCTTTTTGACTCTGGAGCTGGACTCAATTCTGTAGCCCTTGACACATTCCAATTAATATATCTTGTGCATTTCCTGTTATTCCATAAATTCTGGCATTGTGAAAAGAAATAGGTGTGTTTGTCATGTTTCTGACAATGTTCATGACATTTATCCTTATTGATCTTAGTACAGAGTACTATGATTGCTATATGACCCCCTCATATGAAATATGAGTATGATGGCCAATCGGAGGACTGAGTTTAGATTAAACAGAAGCTATGGCTTGCAACGATCAGACCTATGCAAGTCAATCAGTCATTCACATACTTATTCATTCATTCAAAAACTATGTGTTAAGTTTCTGCTGTGTTAAGCTCACTAAAAGACATAAGAAATACAGAGATAAACACATTAAAAGTCCAGAGAGAAGTCACTTGGCTATAATCATAAATCATTGTGATGGTTACTAAAAAGTGTATGCAAGAAAACAGGTGCCAAGAAAAACAGGAGAAGGTAGACTTGAGTCTAACTGGAAGAAGCAAGAGAAGGCATACAGTTCACACAGCAAGAGGAAGAAAGAGGGAAAGGACATTTAAGTCTTGTCATCCTGAACTAAGTAACTACAAGGAAAGCAAAGCAATTAAAAAAAGAGTTGAACTGCATAATATAACCATGAAAAAGAAAATAAAGCAGAAATCTCTGCCAGAAGGTGGGAACTAGCAGTAGAAACAGTGAGAACGGGGTCTGTCTTGTCCTACACAACTTAGTCTGAAAACCTGACCAAGGGAAGCAGGGGAACAAAGAAAGGACAGATGCGCACGTACAGAAAAGCTGGTGTCAGATAGGTTGTGTGTACCCTGTTAAAGTGGTACTAACTGCCACACAAGTCAAAACTTTAGTGCTTTTAATATGTACTGCACAAGAGGAAGTGTTAGCTAACCAAAATAGTTCTCTGTAGGGGAGCAGTCCCAGGCTTGTAAACGTGCCAGACAAGGAAGCTGTAGTAGCTAGTGTTTGTACACATAGATCAATAATTCATAAATACTCATACTTGGGCCATAGGAAGGCTTTGACACTCCCATGGCTTGAGACATTGAGTGCTTGACATAGCCAAGCCCATGCCAATAATATAAATCCACTCAAGACTTCATCCAATCTTTACATATTCACTGAGGAATTTCCCCCACCCCCATAGGAATCTTTTTTCCAAAAGCTATAATACAATGGTGGTATGTTTGGTGATAGAAGAAACACTTATGTGTTACATTCTGCCTGAACAGGACAGACAGCCAAAAGTTGTCTGGGGGTACAGAAGAAGGTAGGAGAACTAGGTTCTGTAGAGCACAGGACACATCTAATGCAGTCCTTCTCAATCTTCCTAAAGGACATGAAGAATACAAAGATAAACACAGTTAATACAGTTCCTCATGTTGTGGTGACCCTCAACCATAAAATTATTTTTGTTGCTACTTCATAACTAAATTTGATACTGCTGTGAATTGCAATGTGAATATCTGATATGCAAGATGGTTTTAGGTGACCGCTGAACAAAGGTTGTTGGACCCCCAAAGGGATCATGACCTACAGGTTGAGAACCTCTGATCTAATGGAAAGCCTAGGAGAGAATGTACAGATAAACAAAACCCGTGCTATCTGTTCTTCTAGGGGTTCCATACTGAGAGACTGTAAACAACAGAAATGTGTGTCCCATAGTTCTGGAAGTGAGAAGTCCCAAATCAAGGTGGTGCTGGCAATTTTGGGTTCCCCTGAGTCCTTTCATGGAGTTGTAGGTAGCCATGCTCCCACTGTATCTTCACTTGGCCCCTCTTTTGTATCTATTTCTCAGGTGTGTCTTCCTCTTTTATGAGGACATACTTATCTCCTTTATAAGCTTTCTCTATAAATGATATCATTCTGGTAGCGGGACTTCAATATAGAAACTGGGGAGAAGAGAACTCAGTGGAGAACAGGAGTGAAGGCAGAAGGCTAATCAAATAGGCGGGGTGAGGGTAAGGGTTCAAGAGAGTAGTAAAAATCAAAGCCACATCCTGAAAATTTTAGGAGTAAGAATGGAGAGGAATTATAGTTCCAGTGGAAAATAGGTGATAGGAAAAGTTAGAGGTATTTAAGAACTTGGCTGAGACAATATTGAGTGGAAAAATTTTAAATTATAGACATTCCTGTCTCTTTTGTATAACTTTCATAGTTAGTTAGTACCTAATGACAGTTATATAAAAACGTGCAAATAAAAATACATAAAGATATGTTGATTCATTGTCACAGGTATGCAGGATTTGAAAGAGAAGGCAAGGCCACCAACTTCAAACTGGAATGTGTGCAGTGACAGCAGTGTGAAAAATTAGGACATCTTTGTCACTGTGACAGCAGAGAAAGATAACTTCTATCGATTCTACTATTGTGATGGCAAGATGGAACCGGAGGGTTTCAGAACAGTCATTTTATGAAACCATAGCAAAAAAAAAATCAGAAATATCCATGTAAAAATTGGCAAAATGCTGCTAAGTGCCCAACAGAGGTCAGATAAGTTGCATACGCATTGCTGGCATGTCAGCTATTGCCCTGGAGAATGGTGTGCATGCTTCAGGCTGCTGCACACACTTCAGGGCGCACTGCGTGGGTTAAAAGGCAAAAGGTGCAGAGGCAGTGACTGCTGATGGTGCCACCAACAGTGGTTGCTGAAGAGCGAGGGATGGATTCTAAGCAGAGGGAGAGAGAAAGGAAACAAACAAATAAACAACGGGTGAAATTTTTTCATGAAAGTTAAAAGTCTCTTTCCCTTTTAACAGTATTCTTTGGGTACATAATTTTTTAAAGTCTTGTACTTTTCCCATTCTAAGGATAACATTCATAAGCAGCAATTTACAGAGTTAAGTAATTATGACCATGATGTAATTTGGGAATATTTCCCATCATTCCAGAAAGATCCATTTGCAGCTATTCTTTATTCTCACCTCTAACTCTGCATAACCACTAATCTACTTTCTGGTTCTACAGAACTTCCTTTTTAAAAGAAGCTTCCATAAACTGAATCATAAGAAATAGTCTTTTGTTTCACTCTTTCCATTTAGAAGATGGTTTAGAGGTTCGCCAACATCATCAGTATTTCCTTTATATTGTTGAATAGTATTTCCTTTTTACTGTACTTTTTTATTTATTTTTCAATTGAAGGAAATTTGAGTCACTTCCAGCCCTTAACTATTTTAAATAATTCACATTATTTTCATTCATCTGTAATATTTTATGTAAATATTTTAAATAATTCTATTTTATTTTAAGTAATTCACAGTAATTTTCATTCACCTGTAATATTTTGTGTAAAAATACATTTCATTTCTCTTGAAAGAGAATCCTAGGAGTCAAATTTATGTATCTTTTGATAAATTTCTTTTTGAACTTAAATTGCTCAACAGTTCTTTAAAGTAACTGTAACTTTGATTTTTCACACACTTCCTCTATAATGCATGAGAATTTCAGTTTCTCTAGGTGGTAAACGATATTTTATAACTCTTCTGGTTGATCTGGAGTGTGGTCAAATGTAATTTTCATTTCCCTAGTGTCTTAGGGTTTTACTGCTGCAAACAGACACCATGACCAAGGTAACTCTTATAAGAACAGAATTTAATTGGGACTGGCTTACAGGTTCAGAGGTTCAGACCATTATCATCAAGGCAGGAGCATGGTAGTGTCCGGGTAGGCAAGGTTCAGAAGGAGCTGAGAGTTCCATATCTTCATCTCATGGCCACTAGGAGAAGACTGGCTTCCAGGCAGCTAAGAAGAGGGTCTTAAGGCCCATATCCACAATGTCACACCTACTCCAACAGGGTCACGCCTTCTAATCCCTGGGCTGAGCATATACAAACCATCACACCTAGTGAATAACAATGATAAGCCTCTTTTCACATGTGTTTCGGTCATTTGCATCTTCTCCTGGTGAGATGCTTATCCGAAGACTTTGCCAGTACTGAGCTATTTGTCTTCTTGGTGCTGTCTTATATCAGTTCTTTGTATGCTCTAGATATCAACTCATTACTGCATTTCTGATTTGAAAATGTGCTTTTGCAGTCTATGGCCTAACTTTCCTTTTCCTTATGGTAACTTTTGAAATATAATAGTTTCAGTTTCCTTAATTGTGCATATGGTGTTGTAACTAAATAATCTTGTTTAACTCAAGGCCACAAAATGCCCCTTACCTTATCTTCTGAAGGGTCAGACTTTTAGTTCTTACACTTAAGTCTAGTACTCTATTTTTGTATGATTAGAAATAAGAATCTAGGGGCTGGAGAGATGGCTCAGCGGGTAAGAGCACTGACTGCTCTTCCAAAGGTCATGAGTTCAAATCCCAGCACCCACATGGTGGCTCACAACCATCCGTAAGGAGATCTGACGCCCTCTTCTGGTGTCTGAAGACAGCTACAGTGTACTTACATATAATAAATAAATAAATCTTTAAAAAAAAAAAGAAATAAGGATCTAAAGTCATTGGTCCTATATTTATCCAGTCATCTCAGGATCATTTTGGAAGGGGCTATCTTTATCCATTAATTTGGCTTAGCATCATTATAACACCTCAGTTAGTTATTTGATTACTATAACCTTAGAGAAAACTGTATCATCAGTAAGTGTAAGATCTAGCCTCTTTTTTACAAGGATATTTTCTATACTCAATTCTTTGCATTTCCACACATACTCTAGCATAAGCTTATAGTCTGTAGAAGCAGCTATGAGTTTCATAGAAAAGGCATTCAATTTATTGACATAATTGAGAAATTCACAATGATTCCAAGTATGAAAGCATGTGATAATCGATCACCACAAGTAGCCCCTCTTCCTATAGTAAAATCAGGCAGCTTCATCTCTCCAAGTCTCATCGAACCTCTCAGCCAGCCAATCTTAAAAACAATAATCTAAATAACACTGCTTTGACCTACAAAACAAGACACATTCCCTAGTAAACCCTAAGAAAGTTACCTTTGTTAATTGTCATTTTCACACTGTTGCCTCTCGTTCTATCTGCAGAATGGTGTAGACATTAGAGATGAAACTCTCTAAACTCAGCAGTTTTCAGTGAAAGTGTGGGACTGACCTAATTGTTGTGTTTTTCTTGTTCCAATAAAATAAAGTAACTTAGGAGGCAATGGGGAGCAGGGAAGTTTGTAGTAATAAAAAAAATTAAATGTACAATGAGGAAGAATTGTCAAGAAAGGAAAAAAAAGAAAGATGATGATGATGAAGATAGATAGATAGATAGATAGATAGATAGATAGATAGATAGATAGATAGATAGATCATGCCTTGTATTTATTCAGCCATAACCTTCTATATGTAAAAAAAATGAAAAAAAAATCTCCCTCTCTTCTCGAGGTTTTGTTTTTGTCTTGAATACTTAGGTCATTTTATGTTTGTTTCACCCTGTAACAGTGGGTCTGCAGATCCATGTAGAGAAATGTGGGCAGGTTCAGACCCCAAACAGAAGCCCTTTCTTCTAAGAATGTTTTGAATGGTAGTAGTACCTCAGAAAAACAGTTACTTGTTTTCTTTCCTTGTGTTCTACAAGAACAGCGGAACAAACTGGATATTAGATTCCTACACAACTTTCTTGTGCTGGTGGCTGACATTATGGACATCATTGTAATTCTCCTAACAGGAATGAAAATAGATTCTCTGCCCTTCCTGAGGCAGAATACAAAGACATTAGAATGGAGAGGAGTCCGAACTCCTGGACTCTGATTGGAACCTCTCACCATTAATGAACCAAGAATCCAAGCATAACTAACAAATGCTTAAGGCCTTTGACCCTTCCCAGCTATAAGCCTGAAACCTTGTAAGACTCTAACCAGAAATCCCATTTACACTGAAAGCCATGAGCTTTCTGTGTAATCCTAGAGGTTTCTGGTATTTATTTTAACAGACTGAATTCCCATTCAAAACACCTCCAGAGCCAACCTGTAATATCAACTAATGAAGAAGAGAAAGATGTAGGGGAAGGCTGGGGTCCTCAGAAATTCCAATACACTTCCACTGTCCTACGTACTGTTGGGCATCGGTGAGCTTAGCTCAACGCCCCCAGCTGAGCTGTTCGCACGGTTTCCTGAGAGCGGAGCATCCTGCGGCTTAGCTTGATTTCTGTCTTCCCGCCCGGTGTGGTAGGGACTTGCCGGGTGCCTGACCTATGACTATGATTGTTTTTTCCTGTTGTTTTTCACCCCGCCTCTAGTATATATTGCTGGTCCCTCAGTAAAGCTTTGGCATTCTCCTCACCAGAATGACCCGAGTCTGTGTTTTCTGTTAATCCCCCAGGCCTACTCCCGATACTCGGTACCGTGGGCGCCGTCACATACTATCCTCCCTAGGACACACCTCCCATGTTTTAATTCTCTTCTATAGAGCCTTTCTTAATATCTTTATAAATTCTCCAACTCTGCTTCATACTGGCTTTAGCATCAAAGCCATGCACCTTAATGTGCTCAGTTGAGGTTCCTGAAAAATTAAGGGAATATCTGAGGCTGCTGAGGCAGATAGCACAAAGCTTGGAGCTATGATACTCCTTTACCTGTCAGACTATTGAGACAACACATCACAAGGAATTGAAATTTCCCAGGTGCCTTGTGCTTAGAGATGAAAAAGGCTGAAAGCTTATTCCATCCAGGCAAGGAACTTGTCTTCCAGAAAGAGATTCCACACAGTTCACACAACTTTTCTGACCATCTTGTAGGAGTGAAAAGAGAAGAGAGAAGGATAATGGACCATCTGTTGAACGTGAACCTCAAGTCAGGACTGCAAAGATGAACTCAGAGAGCCAGTGGACTTCCTCGTTCCTGTTCCCAATGTGGTCATGTTGAACAATATAACCTTTTTCTGCTTTTCACTATTTTTTTTCTTTAATTGCCCAACTGAAGATAGGAGACTGAGCCTAGCTTACCAGAGCTCTCAGTGCCCATATTCTGACCCTAATAATGCCATTAACAGAATCTCTTTGTCCTGCAGTGTCTGTGAATCTTTTAGTCTACAATGTCCTGATGTTTCCAGGCACTTCCACCTCTGAATCAGACAGTGGGATAGAGCCCAGCTCATCGTACTCTGGCTCAGGCCCCTAAACAAAGTATTTCCATGTGTACAGGCACTGCATGACATGGCCCATTGGCCACAGGCTACTTCAACTCTGTAGGGACACTGAACAATGTACCAGCAGACTTGCTCGGGTATCTAAAACCCATTTTCAAAATGTCAAGTGACCCTCAGTGACCAGTCTGCTGAGTAACTGCTGTGCTCCAGGGGTTCTTAGTGGGGACGCTGCAGCCAAGTTTTCAGAGTGTGATTACCTCTCCACCTAGTCAGAAAATTCCCTGCCAAGTGAGCAGCAGGAGAACATGTAACTGCTCAAAGTGACCGTAGTTTTCCAACTACCACATTCTGCCAAGGCTCTGTTTCAAATTTTCTATTCTCAGAGAAACAGCCTAGGAATCTGCAAGTTCTCCACCATGGATTCGGGGAGAACTCCTCAAGCCCCTTCTATAACCTCAGCCCTGCTGCTGGCCACTCACCTTAGCTGCATTAGCATGCAAGCCCCGCACCCAACACCCATCTTCTGCCAGGAGTTACCTGTCTTTCCTTGAGGCCTATAGCAGTGCTTGTTGAGGATCTAGATATGATACTAAGCTAGCAACCAACATCTTCAATAAACTGCTTGCCACTCAACCTATTTCTAGAGAGAGGTTAGAAAGTTAAGGCAAATGTGTGCTTTTTATTACTAGTTGGGTGTTTTGCCTCAGTCACTCATATAGGTTCAGTAGTACAACCTATATTCAGAGTTTGGTAACACCCAAAACCTCCCTAAGATAAGACTAAAGGGTATTTTATCTCCTTTTCCTAAGCTTTTCTAAGGAAATGTATGTTGCACAGTTACATGGAAGATGTGTTTCATAATTCAAGATAGATTGTAATTATGAAGGGAGAATATTCGAAGTATAAAGAGGTCACACCAAGTAGACAAGCACAATTTTAACTCTTCTCTGATCTCACTAAATATTGCATTGCTTATAATCAAGATCTACTAACATCTGTGTACTTGACCATCCATATCAGTAATTTCCTCTCATCAGGCTAAATCAGTATGAAGAGACACAGGATCGTTTAAGAATCAACAAACAAAAGAGATTCAAGAGGAAGAGGGGTGTGGTCCTCTTGTCAAGGCACAGTCTTGATCTCTTTCTACCTGGCGCCTGCAGACCAGGATGTAAAGCTCTCAGCTATTGCTCCACTCTCTGCCTTCCTGCCTGCCACGCATCCTGCCATGATCATAACAGACTAACGCTCTGAAACTGTAAGCAATCCCTTGATTAAGTGCTTTCTTTAATAAGCTGCCTTGGTCATGGTGTCTCTTCATGGAAATAGAATAATAACTAAGATAACAAGCAAATACAATGTATAGACAAAACAGTCATCAAGTGGTAATATAATTTGAATAGGCACAGGAACACGAAACAACGTTTATAAAGGACTCTTGGCATCATAACCTATAGGCTGTTTGGAGTCAATATATATGGAAAAAAAATTAACAATGGGGTGGGGGGGAGAGGAAGAGACCACAATCCAAACTTTAGAGAAATAGCTGATTTCTAGCTGATATAAAAAGTCACTAGATTTGGAAGAGCTCTACCATTTTTTGTTTACTGAAGAGCTCATGTCTCCTTTCAGAAATCTACACACACATGACCTCCAGGATAATTTATAGCCTGATCTATTGTTCTGTTGCACTCTTTGAATATTAATATTCTAACCAGTTTTTCCCAACTCTCATTTCTATGCCACTTTCTCCTTTCAAATGCTCTCAAAACACCTGCTTCTAGGAGCATAGTCTCCCACAATGTCAGAAAGTGTAGGGTAGTGTTGAAACTCTGATCCAAAGGCCAGTGCTTTGGGCTCTGTTCATTTCTTTCTTTTAAGTCTCTTCTATAGAATAGGCCAGGTGGTCCACAGTATCCTACTATATACCAAGCATGTGAATAGCTCTCTTTTTTAAAAATATTTTTAAGATTTATCTTTATTCATTTTATGTGTGTAAGAGTTTTATCTACATATATGTCTGTGTCCCATGTGTGTGCCTGGTGCCTGGGGAGGTTGTCATGATCCCTGGAACTAGAGTTACATATTGCTTCGAGCTACCATATGTCTACTGGGAATCAAACTCAGGTTTTCTGGAAGAGCATCTAGTGCTCGTAACTTCCCTGTCACTCTTTCAGCCTTAAAGGACCACCTCTGTCATGAGAGCTGATTGGTTATGAGAAAAGAGGACTCAGTACATGCTGCATATTCTTTAACACTTAGTTATTCCCTTCTGTCTTTCTTAAAATCTTATCTCCAAATCAATGCAGATCAAGTTCTCCTTCTTTGTACTGGCACAGAAGACTGACCACGTACTCATTAGTGGTTGTATTCATTGTCTAGAGGGGTCATAACAAAGTGGCAGATTGGGTGGCATAAACATCATAAATTTTTTTATATATTTCTGGAGGCCAGAAGTTCAAGATCAAGGTTCATGCTTCTTTTTCTGGGGCATAAACTTATGTGTATGTTGTACTTTGATATGAAAAATGTTCCCCCACAGACTTGTGTGGTAAAAACTTATTTTTTTGAATAGCTCAGTTTGAGGAATACTAATAACTTTAGAATGTGAGATGATGGGACTTAACAAAACTCTCTCTCTCTCTCTCTCTCTCTCTCTCTCTCTCTCTCTCTCTCTCTCTCTCTCTTTCTCTCTCCCTTTTCCTCCCACCACCTCCTCTCCCCTCTCCCATCCCCTCTCTCTATGTGTCCTGGTCATTATGAGGTTAGCAACTTTGCTTTCTTCTGCCATGACACTCTGCTTCACCACAGCCCAGAAACAGCGCAGCAGGCAGTGAGACCTCTAAACAATAAACTAACTGAACCCTTCCCCCTTTGAGTTGCTGATGTAGGTGGAATTTGGAGGTGGACCCTAACTAACAAAATGTACACATTTCTGAAGTCTTTTAAATCCCCCATGTTTTGAGGATTCCAGTCAGGTTAGAAAAGGCCCACACAAAGACCTTATTGTAGCTTAGTCACTCCTTTAAAGCCCTGGCTCCTAAATAGCCACATTCTGATGATCAGGGTTTGAAATCCAATACATGTTGTTCTCAGAGACTGTATCCAGGAGGTGGACACAGGAATATCAGAAGCTTAAGGTCATCCTCTGTGACATAGCAATCCAAGGCTGGAATACATGAAAACATGAAACCCTGTATCAAAGAAGCAGAAAGAGGAGGGACTGAGTGTTTGACTTCCTCCTACATTTTTTCTGTATGTTCAGACACAGACCAGCCTTTTCAAATATTACTTCCCAGTACATCAGGGGTAAGGGAAGCAGTCAATAACTTGCACCAAAGGATTATAAGTGCTAATATATTTTATGCAGTCTTTGACATTTCCAATATATGCTTAATGACATTAGAAGCAATAGTAAAAGATTATTGTAAAAGAGATGTGCCTGTCTATGTGGTACATACAGCTGACTGTAATTACCACTGGATGAAATGGACAGGGACCTATGGAAGAGAGAAAATTCTATCATAATGAACTCAGCAAAACATATATATATATATATATATATATATATATATATATATATATGCATAGGGGGAAAGAAGAAAAAAGAGGAGAAAGAGGAGGAAGAAGAGGAGGAGGAAGAAATGTAGGAAGAAGAGGAAGGAAGAAAGAGGAGGAGGAAGGAAGGAGAAAAAGAAGAGGAAGAGGAAAAAGAGCAAGAGGGAGAGGGAGGGGGAGGGAAGGGGGAAGAGGAGGAGGAGGAGAAGGAGAAGGAGAAGGGGAAGGGGAAGGAGAAGGGAAGATGTGAAAATGTGTCAGTAAGGAGCATTTTCCATTCATTGTAGTGAACTAGTGTGGCAAAAGAAATTCCATTAGCCTGAAAGGGGAGAACAGAATGTTCCATGAACACTTGCTTCTCCTCATTTCAAAACATTTATATGGTATCTTTAAGGGCTACTGATTTAAAGCTTTAAAGAGAATTCTTTAAGTGACTGAAATAGTCAATTTAGGAAAAGATGGGGGAAGTGATAGCCTATAATTCCTCTGAGACAAGATTATCTACCTACAAACCAGATCAGTCCAGCTCATGTCATTGTAGCCTTCTTTCCTAAATGACAACATTGCATGATAAGAGACATGATAAGGAAAAGAACATGGTACAATTAGGCCACAGAGGGCACTAAACCAGGACTAATGTGTTCATGGGGAATATGGGAGCCAAGCTAGCACCTGAATCCTAATAATATTATTAACCTTTATTGGAGCAGATATAGACTTTACATGCACAACTCGTGTTAGCTCGTGATCTGTCTTTGAAATAGGTATTGCAATTTGTCCCCAGTTTACAGCAAATAAACAGTGAAGCAAGACCAGTAATGTAAGCTTCTCAAACTTAATAAGGACAACGTCAGAGCCTTGGTATAAAATCAAGTCACCTTTGGCTTTTAGTCTTTGTGCTCTACAATGCAACGGATGGTCAATTGGTGCACAACAAGCAAGGAAAGGGAACAGGCTAAACAAACGAATCATGGAAACAATCATTCTCTAAAGAAATAGCTAGACTCATAGGTGAGTGAGTAGTTCCATATGCCTAAATGCTGGAGAACAAAGTAGATAGAAAATACAAAGCTTCCCATAAATTGTTTTAGGGCATTGTAACATTTCCAGGGTAATGGGAAACAGAATTTGTTTCAAGAGACTGAGAAGGCTGAACTCAATGAGCTCAACCCCAATTGAGTGGTTATGGGAAACTTAGGAATGGGAAGTTTAGTGATTTGATACAGTTTTTTTTCCTCCCTGTAAAAATCAAAATGACTGACTATTGCTATTCTATGCAGTAAAATCTGATGAGTTTGAGTCTCCTTGTTCCTAAGTATGACTATAACGAGAGACTTATCAAAGGGTCTAGGAAAACAGAAGCGGAATTACTAGCACCACAAACCTGTACTACATGGCTCAGGGATTTGGTTCCACTTAGTAATGGAGATGGCTCTGCCACTGTTTCTTGGCAAAACCTGTACTTGGCTACTGAAAAGCCAACATGGTCCACGCCCAGTAGATACGCAGGATGTTTGTCTTCAATAGAAGTTTTTATTTCTGGTCAAAGGCCAACATTGCCAACAATTGTAGAAGAATTATAGAAGGAAAGAATGCTTTTCAGCATTCAGAAAACCATCATAATAGGCAGGTAAAAACCCTACACTCTCCTATGAAAGCTTAAAAGCCATTGTAGAAATTCCTTAATTGGTGTTATCAAGTTAAGCATATCCCAGCTTTAAAAAGGAATTACAAGTAGCTTTATTCCTGGATAACACCGAAGCCAGCTTTCATTCAAAACAGACAATAAGAGTGAAGGAACAATCCTTGGAGGCATTCTTTTAGCTCTCTGTCACCAGGGTGTTACTTCTCAGACTAAGGTGAAACATGGAGACTCTTGAACCTTTCTTAAGCCTTGAGCTTCAATCCCATAAGCCAAGTACCACATCTGGTTTCTAAGCAAATGAAATGGGCACTTCTTATCCTCTGCCTAAGACAGGCAGGCACATGCCTCTGTCCAATATTGACACACACCTAGCTCAACCCCTGCAGCTCTCATTGCTTCCTTTACTTCAAAATAACATTCTCCTGGCTCACTGGATCAAAGAAGGGCAAGCATTTGATGCAGGAGTCTCTCTGTGTTCTTCAGAACAACACTTCGCTGTTTCTATCTCTTTGGCAATGTGGTGTAGAGAGGGGAAAATAGGCACTTTTGAAACCCAGTGGAAACAGTGACCAGATCTAGAGGCTAACCTTGGCTGTGTGCCTGATAGACTATTAAACTGTGGCTTCTACAGCTCCCCTGTTCTTTGGGAGACACTTGGTTTGAACAGACTGGAAAGTGTGAGCCAGCAACATGACAGGAAGGTTGTTGGTGTGTCCACTCCAATAGAGAAATAAAGATGCAACATGGTTTATCTTTAGGTCCCAGAGTGCCTAATGGCAGAGCTTGTTTCTGACTGTCCTGCTCTCTGGCCCTCTTCCTCTGCTTCCAAACTGGTGGATCCTCTGGATTATACACACAGGTTATTGATTTTTCAAGCCACATAGTACAGAGATTTCACACAGAAGGAAGCTGAGGTCTGGACAGAAGGAGTGATTTACAGACAGGTCACCAAGTGTTTAAGTCCTATATTAAGTTGTACACAAATCTTTTCAATTTTTATTTCATTTGCCGATTTCAAATTCTATATTGTGTCATCTACATATGGTAACAAATAATTTTTTCTACTATTACTACTAAAGAAAGATTGGAAGTTATAAGCGTTATGGATAGGGTAGTTGAAGAAGAGCTGTATATGAAGTGGAGCAGAATCAAGACTACATTATAGGACTGATGAGATGGCTCAACAGATAAAAGTTTAATGACCCAAGTTCAATCCCCTGTACACACCTGGTAAGAGAGAACTGACCGCTATGAGTGTCCTCTGATGTTCACATGTACACACCCATATTCAGTAAATGAATGTAATAAAACACTTTAAAATATTTTTATTTTTGAAAGGTTCATTCATTTATACACTGTGTATTGATCATAATTCATCTCCTGCTACCTTGTTCCAAGCCCTCCTTATTGCTCCCACTTTAAAGCCCTCCCAGATTCACGTCCTCCTTTTACTTCCTTTGTTTGGTTTTTAATACCCCCACCAAGTGCAGTTAATGCTGTCCATATGCACATGAGTATATAGCTATCCATGGGAACGTGAACAACCTACTAGAGACCACACCTCCCTCGCAGCAGTCATCAGCTGCCAAGAGCTTCTCCAGCAGGGATGAAGCCTAGGAGCCCTTCCCCCATCCAAGCTGGAAGTTTGACTGGCTTGATCTTGTGCAAGTCTTGTGCAAACAGCCACAGCTCCTGAGAGTTGGTGCCTGCAGCAGTCAGTCCTGTTAGATCCAGAGGTCAGCATTTCACAGCCTCCTTACCATCCACCTGTTCTTGCACCTATTGCTTCTGACCCCTCCTCTGAGAAGTTCCTCGAGTCTTGGATGATGCGAGACTGAGATAGATGACCCACCCTAACTGAGAACTCACAGTTTCTATACTGGATACTTTGTCCGGTTATAAGTCTCCACAGTCACCACTACTCACTGCAAAAAAAGAAGTTCCTCTGGACAAAGCTGAGAGTAGCACAAATCTATAGTATCAATATAAATAGTTAGAATGTATATTTTTTAAATTAAAAAAAATAAAAGAATAAATTATAGAGAAAAAAAACTAGATAATGTAAAAAGTAAATAAGGTATTTGGTATGCTTGGAAATATACTCTCTCTAGTTGCAATTCTAGTCCTTGGCTTAGGGATGTCACCTTATTTGGAAACTGTCTTTTAAGATATAAGTGTTATTAGGAGGGTCCTGCCTGATAATATGACTGATGTCTTATAAGAAAAGGAAAACCTATGAATAGAATGACACATAGGGGGACCACCAAGCGACAAGAGGCAGAACCAATGCTCTAATCTGAGAAGTGACAGCTCCTTAAGAAGCTAGAACATAAGGGTGGCATCTTCCCTGAAGGTTTTCGAGAAAGTGTGGCCTTGTTTGCACTTTGATTTTGAACTTAAAGCCTCCAGAACTGTTGTCCACAAGTCATTCCAGTTTGTGGCATCTTGTACTAACAGTCTAGGGATACTAATATAGATTAAAAGGTGGAAGATGAGCTTGATTTTCTTCTTACCTGATAACAGGTTGAGTCCAAGGGCATCTTTCTCTATTCAAAGGCTAATACTGTCAGACTCTTCTTTACCTTTCTTAAAATTGAAACAACCTTTACTTCTACTGAGCTGTGCAGTAGCTTTCCAGTTCTTTCCCACAGGCTTCTGAAGCGGACTTGACGAGTTCATTGGCTAATTCTGCCAGCATCCCAGGACTGAATCACTGACTTAACCTGGAAAGGTAATCTTAAGAGCTATGAGGCTGTCCTTTCATCTTAACAACACTCTTGACTCAAAAATGAACTTCGAGTCAACCTGATTAGACTTTCATCAGCCTAGCATCTACTACACAACCTCTCCCCTAGTGCACTGTGGGTAGCTGTTTCACAGTGGCTTGTCCACACCCTTAATCCAAAAGTCAAAGGGAAGATAACTCAGTTCTAGCCATTTCACTCTCTGGAACCTTGCACAGAACTCAAGTCACACAATCAATGCAAAGGCTCCAGGATTCAGGAAGACATAATCCCAGGGTCATTCACTAAGACAACCATGCCCAGATGTAGCTCCTATGAAGGGGTGATGAAGAGGTCAGTTCAGAAACCTTGGAAAATTCCACCAGACCCCTCCCCTCTGGAAAAGAGGGCCTAAAAATTACATTCTTTAGACTACAGGGAGGAGGGACCAACCACTGGCAACCTTCCCAGACCCAACTGTTGGCCACCTACCTCATTCCCTAGAGACCGATCAGTTTAAAAGTCACACTGTTCTGCCAATCACATTGTGCCTAATGGCAGCTGCCCTGAGAACTGTATAAAGACTTGCTGGATGTGTTGCACATGGTCCTTCTTTCTCTCCATGTGCAGGGGGACCCCAAAATGTTGGAACAATAAATTCCTCTTGCTTTTTTGCATCAATTCCCAACTCTGCATTGTTCACTCAGGAGGTCCTCAGTAAGCTAAGGCTCACCAGAGTCTTACAGTGACAACTACTTATCCTCTTTGTTCCTTCTTATTTTTCTCCAACATATGTAGGTCTCACTAAAGCTCTCTTTACATACATCTCTGTCACCTAGATGATTTCTAGAAGTAGAATTGATGAGCTTTCTGAGACATATCATGAGTATTATCATTTTTCCAAAACCAGAAATTTCATTAATCAGTAGCAGAACAAATAATTTGAGGGGAAATATATACTGTCAAGATTTTGTCAGACAACAGTTTCAACTCTTCTTTGGAATTGGTTATTTACTAATGAAGAAAAAAAGGAAAAGAAAAACCTACAAATGACACATACTAAAGCAAGAAGTTAATATTCTCCCCATTCCTGCTAAACCCCCTGCTTTTCTCCCCAGAGATAACTAGTGTACTGCCAAGCAACATTTTTTAATGATTTTTTAATTCTCTGAGGGGCATGCTCCAAATTCCTTCAATCAAGGACTACCATTCCCATAGATAAAAGCATGCTTTTTGGAGCTTTCCGCAATTTCTTTTTACTCTTGGATGCAAATGTAGCCAGCAAAGCTCTGTGATGAGGAATGTCATCTGGAAACCAACCTCACTTCACATCTTCAGCGGAGCATGCCAGAGAGGTTTGTGTGTTCTCATGGCGACATCTACTGGTGATTAACACAACTTTCTGTATCAGACCCGAGAACTGCAGATGAGAAATTCTGAACCTGAACATTGGGTCAAACATTGTATTCGTGCAGTAACACAATATTTCCATACATCATAGGCGGATTGTCTATTATGAATACCAGAAGAGAGATTATGATGAAGACCAAACCTAGGTATGTTATATAAGGAAGGAAAATATACCTCTGGGCACTCATTTAGGCATTTGTGTCACAAATACTATTTGTCATGAAGGCCTCACATGATACTCAGAACAATGAAGACAAGATCATAGTCCCACCCTCAAGGTGGACACTTTCAAACAAAAAAAAAATGGTGAAAAATAGACAGGTGGAACTTGCCAATAGTGATACCTGACAAATTCTGCTTTCAGGTTCATACTTGTCTGAACTTGATACATCAAAAATTCAAAGTTCAAAGCCCAACAGCGATGGCACATGCATTAATTCCAGTGCTCTGTCTACAAAGGCAGGCAAATCTTTGAACTCAAGGCCAGCCTGGTCGACAAAGCAAGTTTCAGAACAGTCAGAGCTATACAGAACAACCCTGTCTCACAAACAAAAACAAAACAAACAAAGCGAAGGCTCAGAGAGACTAAGAGACTTGTACAGGATTCTGTAACTGTCTAGACCCGATTTAGCTTGAGTCCAACATCCAGGTCTCCTCCACCACCCAATGTAACCCATCAGCACAGCTCATAGTTTCAGAGCAATACATGCTACTTGTCCAGGTTTTCTAGCCCAAGTTTTGTATTTCAGAAAGATATCTAAGCCTAGAGAGATGTCTCAGGGGTTAAGAGTACTTGCTGCTCTTCCAGAGAACTGAGTTTGGTTCCCATCACCTACATTGGGTAGCTCACAACCATTTGCATCACCAGTTCCAAAGACTTTGATACTTTTTTTTTTGTCCCTGAGGATACCTGTACGTACAGGTTGCACATATAGATCATTGGTCACATGTGTGTACACATACACACACAAATAAACATAAATTTAACATTATTAGTCAAAATGTTAAAGATATTTCTCTATCACACAGCCATTTGAAAAAATGTTTCACAAAGCCCCTGTTCCTAAAATTAGTATCAAACAATAAACGCCATAGCAAAAGAACCCTTGAAAGTCACCAAAATTAAGAAAGCATTGTTTGTTTCTGTTCAGATTCTTTTTATTTTTCCTGTTGCTTTATCTATCAACAGTCTTACTGTGTCAGTTTAGACCCTTAGTTGGTACCTTGTGAGCTAAACTCCCATAGGAAAAGGAATTTTGGCTACAGTCTTGGGCACCCAAATACATACCAAATGTATGAGTGACATTTTCTTCAGAAAAGTAAATCCAGCTGTAGTTACATGTTCAATAGGAATGCATTGTAAAGATCTGATTACATGTAATTGTAGGCACTGGAAAAACACAGTTAATTTTTTTCCGTTTTTTTTTTTTCAGTATTTGTTGCTGTGTCCAAGGTCAGCAGGTGATGCATTAGGGAGGAAAAGATGGTTGTGAATTTAAAAAGAGCAGTCAATAATCCATGTTGGTCTCCTACAGCCTCCTATGGAACTGTATCAATGTCAATAGCCTACAGAAGCAGCCTTATCCTTCACCATCCAGCTAAAACTACACTTTGTCCAGGTGTAGAAACCAAGGAAACCTTAGAGCTGATGATGTCCAGCAGCCAAGATGAGCAGATAGATTGAGGACCATGTGTGTAAGCTGCCTGGTCATCCAAGCAGAACAATAATGTGACTGTTGTTTACATTCCATCTTCCAAATTGTCTATGAAGTGTCTTTGGTGGCCCATACTAACCTGGAACTATTCATTGAAGAAAACTGGGAAATGTAGTCTGGTTTAAATAAATTGCTATAAATACAATACACATACAGAAACTGTCTTTGAAATGAATCTTTTATTTTTCTTTAAACTAAAGCCAATCTTGACTGACTTAGTTAAACTATTACGTCAATTCTAATCTAGTAACCAGATAATGGCTAAGGAAATGAGCTTTCACTTATACACAACTGAATAAATACCTTGTTGTATTTTGCCTAATAAAGATAATCTAGTGGAGAAATGGAAACAAACATCTCATGCATTCTAAGAAAACCCCAAATTCTTCAATAGCTAAAGTGTTCACCTGAGTTCTTCCTGTGTCATCATAGCCATGAAGCAAGTGATTTTAATCTCGAACTACAGATCAATGCTGGATATCTAGTCTTTTTTTTTTTTTAAGTCAACTATCACCCACATAGATTCAGTAAGGCAGTGAGTCTATGAAGCTGCAAACTGGAGCTGCACTTACACATGGTAAGTACCTAGTGACTGTGAACAGGGCTTTGCACCCATCCTGCTTTGGTAAGACTGAGGCAACTACTGTAGCCAATGATCTTGAAGGCTTGGGAGGTTAAGGAGATTCTCCCCAGCAGAGTTTTAGGCAGGACCCTAGCAGCCCAGAAATGTGTCTCTGGTCTTTACAATGCATTCCTTCCCAGCCAACCCCTTTGAAACCCTTCATGGAGTCAAGGAATCAAATAACAACCCTTTACTGGTTAATCAAAAACAGCTGGATTCTCATAAAAATGTTCATCTAAGCACAACTTTAATTTCATTTTAGCATAAATTTAGGCACTAGCTATACAGTGTTCTGGCCACTGAATATTTAATTAAAAGTCTGAGGTTATCAAATTCTATTATAGTCCCATGTTCAAGGCCAGCTTCCAGAATATATCACATGACAGATTAAAAAATAAACTACCAACCATCTATAACTGTGTGACTATTTAAAGTAATGAGATATCATACTCTTTAGTAATTGTATACTGCAGTGGGTGGGAGACTAATGAGAAGCCAAGAAAAAAATTCTGTTAAGCCCACCACATACATTGAAACCCACCATGTGTGTCTGTGAATGATCAGGATTTAACCAAGTTGGTGGCTTCGCTGCCTTTTATATATTCTGAGTTGAAACATTTAAGATAGTCTGCCTTATAAGTTAATTCTGGTTGCTTCAGAATTTATTCAAATACTGGATTGGCTAATTTTAGAATCTGTGCGCAGTAATCCACGCTCAATATATGAGACTAAGTAAAGCAGTGATCTTTATTCTATATTGAAACCACTAATGACAGAAAAGGAATCCTGAAAATCAGAAATCTAGCCTCAGAGATGGTATGAATACTATGAAAATAAGTTGCATACATATATAAAATACTAGAATGAAGGTCATTGATGCGTACAATACTATATACAAATGAAAAAAGAAACTATATAATTATTGTATAGTTATGGTATAATATCCCATTTCTTATGAGTGGATTGCCAAGCAGCAGTACTGAACATATGTATTCTGAACATACAGAATATCGCTCTGAGTTAGCCAATAGGATGCTCTGTGCAGAAAGGGTATGTTTGCAGGACACACAGGGCAACCTTCCAGTCAAAACCATAATTAAAAAAAAAATAACATGTTGCATGAATCATGCTAAGATGTGACCAAAATTCATGCCTAAAGATCTAAAAAAGTATTGAAAATTGAGGGATATAAAGAATAAAAAAGCCTTAGACAAATAGGCAACATGATCGCAGTAGGAATCCCTCAAAAAGGAAAGTATGGCAAGTGATACCATCTGAGGCTGGGCACCAAGAAGACGGAGTGCTTGTGTGCTAGGGTATTTTATGGATTTATTTTTCCAATGGGCACCTCAGTCTCCTTTGAGGATTGAAAACAAATTTCTTCACACAGAGTCCGGGCCGAGATTTAATGCTTCTCTTGACTGACAAGCCTCTATACCGACAGTAGTTACCTTTGACATGCCTGACTCGACACAGCCAAGCTCGTCTGTATTTAAATTACAGCTTGTATTCTTGATAGAGGAAAGCTCAGACTCAATACGTGCCAAGTTGTGTATTTTTCTCACAACAAGACTTTTTCTTCATCACAACCTCTGTCTTGGAAGAAAACTGAAGCGCCGAGGTGAAATGACTCGGTTAGAGCTAAGTGGAAAGGGAAGAGCAAGTAGCAGGTCTCGCTGACTCCGAGGTCCCTGCTGTTTGCAGGACTGCATTTTGCTCTTGGCACCCGCACTGGACCGACTTCTGGCCTCGGCTTTGCTCAGGTGCTCACTTGGCCCCAGCGGTTGTATACCCGTTCTTGGTGTGTAGTCCATTTCAGATACCCTGAGGACATTGGAATCCTCAGAACACTGTCACCTCTCCCAGACAGAGCCTTTTACTGTATTTTATTTATCCCCAGGGGCACCATCCACTGCCAAGTTCCCTCACTGACACCCCCTCCAACCCCACATGTTCTCAGAACTGCCGGGAGGCCTCACAGAATCTTCTTCTCTATGGAACTTTTGGAAAAATAAAAAACAAAAAATACCGGGAGCCATGACACAAACCTCCCCCGTGAAGCGGGGTGGGGAGAGAGCAGAGCGCCCTGTTCAAGTGGATTAAGGGAAAAGGAAAAATACACGGAGTAAAAGTCCGAGTTACACGCGCAACACAGCGGGCATTGTGCAGGGACCTGCTCCAGCTTGCTTTTTAGGATCCTGCTTTAGTTGCAGCATGGAAACTGTGAGAAAACAAATACAAACACCAGGAGGTCAGGGCAGTGACCCAGGCAAGAGCGGACAACGCATGGCAAGCGCCCTTGAAGGACAATAACAGCGGGGATAAAGAAGTAGAAAACATACTCAGAGGGAGAAAACCCAAAGGTGGGTTATGACTAGTGAGTGTCCGCCCCAAGCCATCCCCTTAGAGCCATCCAGACGCACTTTTGTTTTTTCCTACATAAAAGCAAATCCAGGTATGGCAGGGAGAGAATGTGTGTATGCTATGGGGATTGTGACACAAAGGACAGGAGAGCTTGCTGCCACTTAAGGATGGAAATTTTTACAGTAAGGAGACCGTTGGGACGCTAAGCCTTACAGGACTCTTTAGGGTTATTTTATAGGAAGAACCCGGCGTGAGAAAGCGGGATACAGAGTAGCCTGGGCAGCTGGAAGGCCAGAGAATGTTTTACTCTAAGGCTGACTTGTTCTCAGGAGGGGTGGGACACCCGGAGTAAATGAGGCAAAGTTTATGAACCTTGGAGAGAGCATAGACCAAAGTGTAGGTAACAAAAAAAGCTTCCATTTCATTGATCCACAAAGGCCAAAAGTTCTGCTAACTGCTTACGAAGAAGAGAGTTCAGAGACCATAGGTCTGAGTTCACTATCAGTAAACAAGGAAACTATTTACGAAGGTTACCAAAGGCACCGGAAGAAAGATAGTTTTTGAGGTAAGAGTGTACAGAGGAGAAGGCTTTCTTAACATTCGCTGTTTCAGAAGATCGGGTGAAATTCAACATTATCAATGCATTTGACCATGTTTTATCTGGTCACATCTAAATAGTTAATGGATGAGGACAAAGGTAAGCATCCCCATGGAAAGAGTAGGTACCAGTTACAGGACACCAGGTGAAACTGCCAATAACTGACAGTCACTCTTCTCACTGGCTCATGGAAATGTCACTCCTGACAACCTCTTTTTAAGTGCGTATGTTCTTGGAAAAGCAGCTGAACTAAAAAACTGTGGGTAGTCTTTCATGGGACCTCAGAACGGAAAGCAGCTAATATTTTTATAAAATTCCCTTTGAGCCTGAGCACATTAGTGCTATTCATTCATTTACTTTCTCATACAAACATATTTGATGGCTCTTCACCATGTGCCAAGTGTTCTCTACACTGCACGAATTTAGCCCTGGAAACTAACTAAAAACTATAACCTCTCAGATCCTTTAGCCTACCAGGAGGGTCATCGAAACAAGACACAAAAAACATGAGTTACATAATCACTTTCCAGAATGGAGGCTATGAAGAGAATGAAACCAGGTTCAAAAGAATGATTGATGAATATCCTGTTATATAGGAAAGTTCAATAAGTTCAAAAAGGCCACCCCAAAGAGGAAGCCATGCAAAGACAGAAGGAAGTCTACCCTAGGCTAAGTAAAAGGCTCCCCGATACCTGTGGACTGAGCAGTTTGAAGAATCCAGAGATGAGCAGTGACCATTAATATAAAGATGGGAATTGAAAGAAGCACAATAGACCAGAGCACAGACCAACTCTCTTTCCTCCTTCTCTGTCTCTCTTCTTTTGTCCTTCCTTCTACCTGCCTTCTCTCACTCCCCTCCTCCTTTCTCCCTCCATTCCTATTTTCTTCTCCCTTCTTTCCTTCCTTTCTTCTTTTCTCTATTCTTTCTTTCTCTCTCTCTCTCTCTCTTTCTCTCTCTCTCTCTCTCTCTGTGTGTGTGTGTGTGTGTGTGTGTGTGTGTGTGTGTGTGTGTGTGACTTATTTCTTTTAATCCTCACAATGACCCATTTCAACCAGAGTTTAAGAAAACAAAATATAAGATTTGGAAGGTTTGGGAGGGGGGATGGCATAGGGGGTTTTCGGTGGGGTAATGTGGAAAAGGGTTAACATTTGAAATGTAAAGAAAGCAAATATCTAATTAAAAAAAAGATTTGGAAGGTCCAGTGAACTTCTCAGGGTCACACAGTTAAGAGTAAAACGAATCTAATTACAAGTCAGCATACAAGTAAACCGCCTGTTCGATGGAATACACACAAGAAAACGCAGGTGGGGCAAGCGGCAGAGTGACTCTTTTAACCACATCTTTGCCTAAAGCTGGATGGCTTGGGTCTCCAAACTCTTGGATAATCAACATGCATTGTGATTTGACTATAACCTGGGCTCTTAAGAAAACACAAGTCATGGATGTAGGGGAACGCCAGGACAGAGTAATGAGAGGGGGTTGAACGGAGAAAAGAGGGAGGGAAGGGGGCTTATGGGACTTTCGGGGAGGGAGGAAACGGGAAAGGGGAAGTGATTTGGAATGTAAATTAAAAAAATAAAATAAAATTAAATTAAAAAAAAAAAAAAAAAAAAAAAAAGAAAACACAAGTCATGAGTGAAACTGGCTTCTCAATGCTTGGTGCGTCTGTAGGAATCATCTTGGCTCCATTGGGCTGTCTGCAGGTACTGATAAATATCACCCCCAGTTTTTTAAGGTCCTTCCTGTCTGGGTTTCCGAAATTCTAACACCAAAATTGTGGTTCTCTTAATTATTATGACTAGGATTGTGTGTCAGTTAAGATGTTAGTGGGATTGCTTGAGATTTAAGAATAACAAAAGACATACAGATTCCAAAAGGGAAGTCATAAAGGCTGAAATCCTGAAGTTGGTTTATACTACCTGATCTCTACATTGAGATCTCTTGTGAATTGCTGACTACAACTCAATTAACCTCTTCCTAAGAGGAGCAAGATAAAATATTTTGGTTTTTGTCACCTTTGTTTCAACTTTGGTTCCTGCTATTCACTCCCCTCGCATGAGACCTCATTTTGCACCCATATCATTCTGTGGCCTTGGGTAAGCTGGTTGAGATGTTCTCTCCTCTGGCCTGTCTTCTAGGTTTCCTCCAGATAACAGTGAGTTATTTGCAGTATCAGTGAGTGGGATTCTGAAAAGATTGCCACCTGGAGAGAAAACAGACGTAAGCTTGAAGAGCCATCAGATCACAATGCATGTCAAACCTGAGTACCTAAGAAGAGGGTGATGACAATGTTGGGACGGTCACCATGGCCGTGGGCATGCAAGCTTTCCCAGGAGGAGGGCTGCCTTAATACCATTACTGTATCCAGAGAAGAGAGGTCTGGGTACATGCAAACGCAGAGCAGGACAGAAAGCAACATTGACTTCAGTTAGAGCTCTGATTGGCACATTCTTAGGGCTCCCACACTGAACCTCTCTGACTCTCAGATCTTTAAAATGTAGATAATGCAATTTCCTCATAAAACCTCATGTTCATGAAACACCAAGATTTAAATTGCATGTTAAAGATCATTTTAATATGACTATAGTTTTTAACATCAATAATTTTATGAGAATTGTCCTTTACACAAATAACGAGATAATTCTCATAATGGCTGTGGTTATTAGATCGGCAAGGTGTATTGTCTTTAGCAACAATTACTGTAACTTCTTGACCAAACAAGGATTATAGACTCAGCATATTATCATAGCTAGAGTAAGTGATTCCCACTTGGAGTTGCTTCTAAAACAAAGCACCTCAGTTTTCTGATGACAAGATCTAGAATAAGTACAAATTTGGTAATAATGGTTTTGTGTTTATGCCTTTAAAATCTTGGAACTATCTGACTGAATAGTTTCCAAGGTTTTTAAACTATTTTTCACTTTATTTTTTTTAAATAGAAGTTAAACTTAGTCAGTGTTCTGTATTCTCAAAGCATTAAATTAGCAGCCCAAATATTTTACAACTCTTAGGTCCCCATGGTGTAACTTTCTACCCTTTGGGTTCAAATTAAATGTAATCAAGACAAAGATATTGTGGGTCTGGAGTAATTTATCTTCAACTTTCTACATTAATTAAATAAAGTGAGATATGCAAAGTACTTAGCACCTGGCATAGAATAGGCACTTAATTAATAATAGTTATCACTGAAATCAATTTAGGCACAGAGTAACCAAGGAAAACGCAGCCGTATCTTGGAAGCTGTGTCTCTTGAACGCAAGTTTTAACTTTGTAGATAACCATCCTTGAAGCTGCAGTTAGGTTCTTTCTGGTGTAGCAAAAACTAATATACCAGGGGACCAATCACCATAAACGTGTGCTAACCAAGGGTGCATACCTTCACAGCATCCCAGCATTAGCATATTATTTACATTGTTCTTTTGATACCCGCCCCCATGTGTTTAGGATTTTGAGAAGCAGCTTCATAAAAATGGAGGTCTGGTCCACCACAATAAACTCTCCCCCAAAATAGCAAACCCAAGGTGTATGGTGGCTGCCTACTTCTTGCATCAATCTTTCTTTTCGTGTTTTCTTCTGTGTTTGCTATTGGAATCTTTCTTCAGATGACCAAGAGTCTCTGGGAATCCCAAGTCCAATGAAACCATGATCCCCAGCAATAAATGCTAAGAGTAAACTATTTGAAAGAAGGCATCTGATCTAATTTTATATTTCCATATCTGGCTCATTAGCATTTTGAAAGAGTTTCAGCAAATGCCTACTCATGTATTATAAACAAGAGGTCAACATGGTGGATGCCAATGGCAAGCAGTGCCAGCAGGAGCAGGGTCAAGAGTTGCAGGTTCAAAGCTCAGCAATGGATTTGGAGGGCGAAACATCACCTTGAAAAGGAAAAGAAAAAAGGTTCTCCTGCAACTTCAGGAAGATTTCTTTCCTTCACTTCCTTTCTTCCTTCTTTCCTTTTTTTCCTTTTTTCCTTCATATCTTCCTTTTCTTCTTCCCTTGAAAATTGAATAGGCCAACTATGTCAAGATGTTTTGGGGAAAAGCAATTAACAGTGTCTGCCATCTATTGAGCTTCTTTTATGATCTAGGCCATGTACATAGTTTTATTTAATCTTCATAGCAGCATTTCAAGAAGAGCCTTACTAAACCATTTCTTGGGGAAGCCAAGGATCTGAAGTTAGTGAAGAGTTAGGTCACTGGCTACCGGTGATATCACTACCAGACAATGATCAGCCTGGTACTGAAACCCAAGTTTGCCTCAATTTCCCAAGCACACTCCTTTTCCTTTTCTGTATTCTCAATGCTTAAGTTGCAAGCCTATATTTTCCTTCACCAGCAATCACACAGATCCTTATCAGAGTAAATTCCAGGCTAAATATGGAAAAGAAGCTATTAACATGCTTCACTGTGCATTTCTTAATCTGCTTTCCTGGGAAAGATTGCTTACATTTCCATTTCCCAAACTGTTTTTTCTATCTATCTATCTATCTATCTATCTATCTATCTATCTATCTATCTATCTATCTCAATTATTAAACAAAGGCAAATGGCCTCAATAATTTTTGACCTTTAAATTTTCTGAAAATGATTATGAATTTCACTATCTCTGGTGGTTTGTCTATAGTTTGCCTATGAGAGAAAATGAATGGTTCTCTATGTGTCAGTGTTGACATGGTGGCTTCTTTAAGATGGTGCTAGTGAGAGGTAAATAGGTTAAAGTCCCACCTTTTGGGATGGATTAACTCTGTCTCCTGGGAATAGATCAGGACTGGTATGAGTAGATTACGTGTTATAAAAAGAATGATCCTGGGTCATACTGCCACTAGAGACCACGTTGATGTGTGTGGTCCGTGCTGCCACCTGAAGCCATGTTGATGCCCATGGCCTGTGCTATGACCAGAAACCATGTAGAAGATCCATGTTGCCACTGGATAAATGTCAAGAAAACTTTTTTGCAGTGTTATCAGTGATTGCAGAGTCACAGTTGAGAATGAGACATGGAAGGCAAGAGTCACTCCCCTCCCACATACACACACACAGGGAAATCGTCTAGACAGAAATTCATTGAGGAGAACTCTTAAAAATTGTGATAGGATTACTGAAGTATAGCTTTTCACAGTTGATGGCATCTGGCAGGAATGTGGGTTGGGAAGGATTCAGATTTCTTTTTGGGGCTGGCCGCTGGGAGTTTGAGTATATGGGTAACACAGATTGGACTTGGCAATTTTTTTCCACCTCCCTCCTCCTCCTCCTCCTCCTCCTCCTCCTCTTCCTTCTTCTTCTTCTTCTTCTTCTTCTTCTTCTTCTTCTTCTTCTTCTTCTTCTTCTTCTTCTTCTTCGTCTTTCATTTTGGGAGATGTCACAAGGTTGGGGGAGAACCTAGGAGGACTGGGAAGTGAATGTGATTGGGATGCATTATGTAAAATTTCCAAATAACCACTAAAAGTATGATGTTTAAAAAAAAGAGAGCCTGGCACTTCTGACTCTCTTACTCACTTGGCCGTGTAAGTGCCCTATTCACCCACGTAAGCGGTTCTCTTTTTGCCTCTTTGCCATTTTGTGATGCAGCCAGCACACCAATCAGAAGTTTCACCCAGTGGAATCATGAGTCAAAACCTCTTGATAAACCTCTGCTTACAAAGTACTTAGCTTCTGGCATGTTGTTATAACAACACACAAACACACAAAGACACTGCAGCTTAGAGTCCTAAGTAGAAACTTTGCCCCCAGCTAGAAATGTTTCTGGAAATCTCTGCTGGCTTTATTCTGTAATCCCTTCTTATGTCACAAAATCGATGCTTGGGAGGCCAAATGAAATCAAAGTCTTGAGGATCTGGATGTGTTCAGAAAAAAAAATATATTTGAAACAGGGCAGAGATGGTCTTATGGTTTATGTCATTGGTTTGGGTCTAACCAAGGGTCAACGCCTCTCTCTTTCTGGCCAGTGGCTTGAAATTCCTATTCCTGGATGTCTTGGGAGGTGAGACCCTGATGGCGGGGGGAGGGGTGAAGGAGGAAAGAAAAACACCATCAGAGTTTTACTATACTAAAAACAAAAGAATGCTGAAAAGAGTCAGAGTCCTATAAAGTCAAAAATATTCCTCAACATTCAGCATGTATTACCTCAGAATAAATTTCTCAAAAACCCAAACTACATGGAGGGAGGAAAAGATGGTCTACAAAGAGAATGGAAAGCAAGGTGGCTGTGCTCCTCTAAAGCGGGACATTGTTGTCCTTGTTAGGCAATTGCTGCCTAGTTATTTTCTCGCAGCTGAAGGAAACTCACAAGTGACCAGCAAGACTGTCATCCACAGGAGAACAGAGAGCAACCAATGAACGTGTCTAGTTGGCATCCCAGCCCTTCTTGTTTAAAGCAGCTCTTGCTGTGAAACCCAAGGTCCTCCTGTCTCTGCATCCAATGCTCAGGGATTATGATTCACACCACCGCACCCAGTTTGACTTAACAAATTAGAGCTTTTTAAACATTGTGTAAGAATTGTCTTAGGAACATGATATAAAAAAAAACAAAGTGTCTTGGGATAGAATAAACCAGAAACTAAATTCTGAATCTGACATTCATCTGTTGCACCTTGGGCAAGAAAACTCGTGTTTTTGCTCCTGAGTTTCTGCAGGTATAGAATAGCAAGCATAATTTCTCCTTCCTTCCTTCCTTCCTTCCTTCCTTCCTTCCTTCCTTCCTCCAAGGATGGTAGTGAAAAAGATGGGGGATAATGTAGGGACTGGGGAGACAGCTTGCTACATAAATTAATAAAACATACCTGGGAGGTATTTCCAGAAGTAATTAGATCATCAGGACTCTGACCTACTAATAAATGAATTAACCTCTTCCTTGATTTGTACTTGAAGGATTTAGTGGAAGGAAAGGTGGGAGGTGGTGTTTTGTCAGACAAAATGGGTCATTGGAGTGTGCCCTTAGAAGCTGTACCTTGCCTCACCCCTCCTTCATACCCCTTTGCTTGCTGTCAGGCTACCGTGATGTGAGCAGCTCTTCTCCATCACATACACATACTGCTGTGATGTTCTCCAGCACATGGGGACAAGATCTGATAAAAAACAACTAGTGTTTTGCATAGAAAAGACAGGTATCTATAAGTCATGTGGAGCAAAACTGAATATGTGTGCCTGTTCATGTTCACAGGAAGTGACACATGCACACAGGAAGTGACGGATCACAGTCGGTCTCTAGTTGGTTCCATCATTATCCTTTATGAATGTGGTTCTCTTCTTCCACTTTTATGGGGGTTCAGAAGATCGAGCACAGTTTGCTAGGCTTGTTCTGCAGGCTCCTTTACCTGAGCCATCTCACCAGCCACTTTTGTAAAGAAAACTCTCTCCCATTAAAGGGAGAACCCAGAAGAATACATAAGTATTAATTATGTTTGCTACATAAACATAAGCACCTGAGTTTGGATTGAAAGTATGGCAGTGCATACATGTAATCCCAGCTATGGAGAAACAGTCAAGGGGATCCCTGGCTCTAGATGATTTGATGAGCTCAAGATTCAGGGAGGGAGAGAGGGAGGGAGGGAGAGAGACAGAGACAGAGAAAGAGAGAGACAGAGACACAGGGATAGACAGAGATAGAGACAGAGACAGGGGGAGACAGAGACAGACACACAGAGAGACCTTGTCTAAAATAGACAAAATGGAGAGTGGAACCTCTGGCCCCACACAGATGCACACACACATGTATGTGCATCCTCCCAACCATGAACACAGATGAACACGTATACACTCACTAGAACATGCATACACACAAAGGAGAGTAAAGAAAGCAAAACCATCTGCCACACTACCTACAATATGGCAGGTATTTAACAAACTATTATATGTTCACAGTAAATGAAAAACTAAAAACAAGTAGTTATTTTTTCTTTCCCAGACACAATATGTTTGAGGTATTTCAACAACTAGAGAAGTTGTCTAGTTGTTTGAAATTATAAAATTTAGATCTTGCTTTTGTATCATTCTTGTATCATTAGACTTTTAGGTACTTTGTCTAAATTCTTCTTTAATCCTTTTTTTTAAAAAAAAAGACTGTTCTGTAGAAATCAGTATAGAGGTTCCTAAAAAAAACTAAATAGAACTACCATGTAATCCAGCTATGACATTTCTGGGCATATACCCAAAGGTCTCTATATCCTTTATATACACACATACCTGCAGGGCCATCTTTATTGCTGCACTATTCACAATAGCCAAGATATGGATCCAGTCTAGACATCCATTAATAGATAAATAGACAAAATGTGGTACATGTGCACACTGGAATTTTATTTCTGTGAAGAAAAATGAAACTAAGACATCCAAACATGGGTGGAACTGGAAATTATCATGTTAAACAAAAGTAAATCAGATCTAGAAAGATATTTTTTCTTCCCGATGTAGATGTTAATATGTGTGTGTATATATATATATAATGTACATATTGGTAGAACATTAAAATAAAAAGCGGAGCATTAAACCAGAGACAATGGTGTAGAGGGGCGGGGTGAGAACAAGAGAGAGTATGGAATATGTAGGTCACAGGAGCAGAAGGAGGAGCTAAGAGCCAGGAAGGGTACATTTCAGGTATATTATAAATATCCACTACTGTTAATACATATCATCTCATACTCATTTAACTGAACAGCCTGTGTTTTATCCTGGAAGCTGATGTCTGTTCATTGATTATTATCTGAGTAAAGTACATGTTCCTCTTGGCTGAAGCCTGCAATTTTCAAGCTTTGAAATCTTTGCCTAGAAGCAGCATGCAGATATTTAGAAAGTCAAACTTTACCTTAGTTGCCCTTCTAGTCACCTCAGGCTAGGTGTTTTCTTTCCATATCTTCATAATGAAGTTCCATTTACTCCCACATGCAAACACCCTGGTCCTTACTATCTGATTCCTTGGCCTTGGCTCACTGTGTGAGATGCACATGAGATAGGGCAACTATATGTGAAACACCCTGTACAAAGACTATGAAGATACAGCATAGAAATGTAGTGTGTTCTGTGTGTCTCTATTATGCAGTATGCCTCTACCTCTGCAACCCAAACTTCAAACAGGATCAAAATAAAGTTCATCATCTTCCCTTCCTACCTTATCCACATCCTTTTCTTCTTTCACCCATTGATCACCCACCCATTCATCCCCATCTACCCATCCATCTATCCATCTATCCATCCATCCATCCTCCCACCCATCCACCTATTGCCCAAAATATTCCAAGTCTCCTCTGTCTTGTCTCACTTCTGTCTTTTATCAAATAGAGAACATGTTGCTTATCTATGTTTGTATCCAACCTATAACATAGAACCAAGTCCAGCTTAGACCTGCCTGCCCATATGGAAAAATGAAAGATAGTTGTAAAAATGCACTGACATCTTGGGTTTGCCATTTTTAAAAAATAGTTAAAACATCTTGTAAATAATATTTAATCTTCATTCTGACTGAGTAGGAAAAGACAAATACCTATTGTTGATGTTTCCTTTGCAAAGATCTTGGAAGTCTTATCTGGGGTCCACAGTACTAGAGTGCTCTCTGATTATCAGCACACAGGAATCACTGATGATAAATTCTCATGAAAGCATTGTTCTTTAAGTTGAGAGCGTCAGGGCTCCAATGCTAAATGTGCACCCTATGGTCCAAAGGCTGACCATCCGGACCAGTTTCATTGCTCCTCCTCCCAGACACATGTAGCATTGCATTCATCCTATATTAAGTCACATGCAGCCATGTGTATTAGTGGGGGGGCTCTCCTTAAAGGACAGGCAATTATAATCTAAAGAGGTTTATTATAAGAAATTGACACACAATCATGGAGGTTGGACCGTCCAAGGACTGCAAAGACCATATCCCAGTTTGGGTCTGAAAAACAGACAGCCGCTGAAGAACCAGGAAAACTCAATGTCCCAGTCCCAAAGCCACTAATCTGGAAGTGGCAATATTTCAACTCAAAGGCTGACTGACAAGAGAAATCTCTTACTTGAAGAAGAGTTCACCATCTTGTCAATTTGAGCCTTCGACTGATTGAATGAGATCCATCTACATTTTTAACCACCTGCTTTGTTTAGTGTATTTATTTAGATGTTAACCTCACCCAAAAAAGCTTCAGATAAACACTAAGAGTAAAGTTTGACCAACTATCTAAACACCCAGTGGCCCAGACAAGGTAACATATCATATAAACAGCATGATAAACAGCATATCATGTAACTGAATCCCAGCCAATATAAAAAACATGGGAAAGGAAATGTACCACTTTCAAACTTAGAATGCTCCCTCACATAATCCTGCAGATACTTTAACTGTCCAGGGAGAACTGATGCCAACTAGATGTGATATCTGATATGTCTTCATTTTTTAAATGCTAAATGCAAATGTTTATTCTACCTTTCTTCCAGAGGTTTCTCTTGGTTTTTCCCAAGTGTTACTCCAGCTATGCCAGCGTGGCTGTTGTCCTGTCCTGCACCATTCCTTATGCATAGGCATAAAAACAAGCTCCAGAAAGAGACTGTGAAATGACTCCGCAGATCACAGTTGCATCCAAGAGCAAAAGAGAACATGGTTGGCTGGTGTCAAGGAAAGCAGCACCCTTATCATTGAACCCCAGTGATCTCCAAGTGATATTAGGAAGTTATCACACAATACAGGTAGAAAAAAAAAGCAAAAAGAAAATTATTTTCAATCATGTTGCTCTGTGTGTGTGTGTGTGTGTATGAGAGAGAGAGAGAGAGAGAGAGAGAGAGAGAGAGAGAGAGAGAGAGAGAGAGAGAGAGAGATGGGGGAGAGGTAGGGAAGAAAGGAGAGGGAGAGCACTGATGTATATATGTGTATACACTTGTGTATACAGGTGCACTTGCTCATGGATGCATGTGTGGAGGCAGGAGGTCTATCTGGGTGCACTGGCTGGTTTAGTGTGTCAACTTGACACAAGCTGGAGTTATCACAGAGAAAGGAGTTTCAGTTGAGGAAATGCCTCCATGAGATCCAGCTGTGGGGCATTTTCTCAATTAATGATCAAGTGGGGAGGGTCCATTGTGGGTGGTGCCATCCCTGGGCTGGTAGTCTTGGGTTCTATAAGAAAGCAAGCTGAGCAAGGCAGGGGAAGCAAGCCAGGAAGTAAGATCTTTCCATGGCCTCTGCATCAGCTCCTGTTTCCTGACCTGTTTGAGTTCCAGTCCTGACTTCCTTTAGTGATAAACAGCAATGTGGAAGTGTAAGCTAACAAACCCTTTCCTCCACAACTTGCTTCTTGGTCATGATGTTTGTGCAGGAATAGAAGCCTGATTAAGACAAATTGGTACCAGGATATTGGGGTAGTCCTGTGACAAACTGACCATGTTTTGGAGAGGACTGTGGAAGGACTTTGGAACTTTAAGCTAGAAGAGACATTGAAATGTTAAGAGCTCTGTGGGATATTCTGTAGGAGCTTGGAAGATGGTGTTGAGAACAGTGCAGAAGATGGAGGCCTGGCTTGTGAAATTTCAGAGGGAAGATTAAAGACTCTTATTAGGACTGTTGCTATTTTGATTGTGAAGATTCTGTGGTTTTGGTTAGCTGGGACTGAAGAATCAGCTGTGATTAACAAGATACCAGACCTACTAAAACAAAACTTTTGCATTACTGGGACTATTGATGCTGGTTTGTGGGAGCTAAGAAATTAGTGGTGATTAAGAAGAGACCAGAAAAAAGAAGAAGAAAAGAAGAAGAAGAAGAAGAAGAAGAAGAAGAAGAAGAAGAAGAAGAAGAAGAAGAAGAAGAGACCAGCATCATTGAGGTGAAATCTTCTGGGAAGTGTTTTCTGAGAACACAAAAAAGCTGTGTTCCAGAGATAGCCAAGGTTGTACCTCCTGCTGTAGCGGGGCTTGGTAATACGTAAGAGTCAGCCAGGTGGTACTGGTTTTGAAGGTATGAAGAGATCATGAAGAGCAGCTGAATCCCTGCACTGTGAGAGGCCATGGAAGGCCATTGGAGAAGGTATAGCCTCAGTTGCAATTGATGACTCAGGACTGAAGGAGTCTTGCAAAGGAGTTGAGGCTTGGCACCATGAAGAGAACCTATGAGAGGCTATTGGTGAAGCCTAGTTGCAGTGTTTTGAAGATGCCACTACCATGAGATGACCACCAAGAACAGCAGCAGCAGTGGAGTACAGGCAGCTGGAGCCTAGAAGACAAGCTGTATTCTATAAAGGGCAGGACTGGTGAAGTGACCCAAGCCCTTGGAGGAGCCCAGAAAAATCTTGAGTGGATTCCAGACATTGGATGGTTGGAGTTTGATTTTGCTTTTGATTGTGACTGTGCCCTGATATTTTTCCCTCTTGAAGGAAGAAAGTATTTTAGTGGAGCCCACAGTTAAAACACTTTTAGTTATAAAAAGACTTTGGATTTTAAAAGAGATTAGATATTTTAAAGGGATTGAACTTTTAATATGTAAGAATTTACAAAGACTGTGGGACTTTTAAAGTTATTTAGGTCTTGGGGATGAATAAGAAAGTAAGGGTTGAGGCTTAATAGTGATGTGTTTGTGCGTCAAGTTGACAACGGGTCAATTGTACTGGCTGGTTTTGTGTCAACTTGACACAGGCTGGAGTTATCACAGAGAATGGAGCTTCTGTTGAGGAAATGCCTCCATGAGATCCGGCTGTGGAGCATTTTCTCAATTAGTGATCAAGTGGGGCGGGCCCAGTATGAGTGGTGCTATCCCTGGACTGGTAGTTTCAGGTTCTAAAAGAAAGCAAGCCAGGGGAAGCAAACCAGGAAGTAACATCCTTCCATGGCCTCTGCATCAGCTCCTGCTTCCTGACCTGCTTGAGTTCCAGTCCTGACTTCCTTTGGTGATGAACAACAGTGTGGAAGTGTAAGATGAACAAACCCCTTCCTCCCCAATTTGTTTCCTGGCCATAAGGTTTGTGCAGGAATAGAAACCCTAAGACACTGGGTCTCTACATCTATAGCTCTCCATATTATTTTATGTTTCTCTGGCTTTTACAATCTTTCTGCCCCATCTTCCACAATAATCTCTGAGCCTTAGGTGCAGGAGTTGTGCTGAATATGCATTGGTTAGAACTGGACTTCACATTCTGTACTTTTATTATGGTTTTCTGTCATCTCTGTGTCTATTGCATAAAGAAGTTTCTTTAATAATAAGGAGTGCCAACTACACTTATCTGTGTGTATAATGACAAACATCCAGAATGTAGTTGGGAAGTGTCTTAGTGAGAGTTTTATTGCTGTGAAGAGACACCATGACCAAGGTAATTCTAGGAGAACATTTAATTGGCCTGGTTTACAGTTTCAGAGAATTAGTCCATTATCATCATGGTGGGTAGCACGGCAGCATCCAGTCAGACATGGTGCTTGAGGAGGAGCTGAGAGTTCTCTATCTTGATTCACAGGCAGCAGAAGGGGACTCTGTGCCACACATAGGAGACCTCAAAGCCCACCCCCATAGTGACATACTTCCTCCAGCAAGGCCACATCTCTTAATAGTGCCATTCCCTGTGGGCCAAGAATTCAAACACATGAGTGTAGGGGTCATACCAATTCCAACCACCACAGGAAGTGTGCTCGTTTAGTAAAGTGGCAGTTGTAGGTTTTCCTCTAAGATCCATGATTGCACTAGATCAGGGTAGCTGTATGGTTTCCAAAACCAGGCATGAGTTCCCTCTTGTTGAGTGGACCTTAAGTCCAACTAAAGAGCTGTTAGCTACTGACAAGGTACGTGAGCCACTATTGCAACCCTTAGGGCTGTCTTGCCATGCAGGTCGTAGCTCATATGTGTCATAGCTGGGTAGAACTATGTTGATTGCCTCCATCCTTTTGAAGCTTGTATAGTGCTTTTTGGTACCATGAAAGCAAGTTCTCTGAGAAGAATCCATCTCAGGTTCTCTGGACCTGTGTCCAAAATACAAAGATTCTTCAGCAATAAGAACTTGCCTCCCGCTGGGGGTGGGAGCAACAGCAATAGCTTAAGATTGTATAGTATCTGTCCTCTTCAGATCCTCTCCTGGGTTCCCATTTTCACAAACACTTTGCTGCTAAACTCATCCCTAATGCTCATCAACAACTCTATCCATTCTCTGTGCAGTCTGTGCATCTATTGAATGAATGAATGAATGAATGAATGAAGACCAAACGAACAACCTGCCTACCCCAAAGACATTCCATAGCACCCTTTGAGTCACACCACGTTCATCTGGTTTCTGTAGAAACCTTATTGCTTGGGGTAAGGGGATGTTAGAAGGAAAGAAATGCACGAGATACAGATCATCTGTAATTTTAAAGTCATCTTCCCCTTCTGTAATAAAGTACAAGATGTTCTGTGGTTAAAAAACCTCTAGAGACTGGGGAACGGATGAGAGAGGGAGCTTGTGTTTTCAGAAACAAATCATTAAAATTCATGTTGCTAAGTCAAGAAATCACAAATGACGGATGACTGTATTCTAAGTGTTCAATACAATCCTGAAATTGTCTTCCTCATGATTCGTGCATTTTTTAAATTAAAATTGAAAGGGAAGAGAAAGAAGGGAGAGAGAAAATGGGAGTTGAGCAATTCACTGTGAATAAAGGAATAACCTTTGTCTACACTTGTCTTCATGAGCGAGTGTCTGCCGATGTTCAGCTATGTCCTTTAAAAATTCATATGTGCAAATACAAAAGTATGCAGTGTTTATAAGATATATCAATTCTACATATCTAAAATGTCTCACCACCACTCAGCCTCTGATTTATTTAATATCATTAAGTTTCAATCATCCAATAGGAGCCAAAGAATACACACTTTCTTATAAAATGCCACTTCTATGATCCCAGAGGAATTTCAAGGCCTCCCATGAATACATTTGCTCTCCAATGCAAATATTTTGCCACATGTTATTGTTATGATTGGCAGAGCATGTGGTGACTGTGGTTTAATTAGGGCAGTATTTAGCCTTCTGAGATGTGTCTCATGTTTTGAAGATCTAGCTATTTGAGAGTGCCCTCCCAAATGTAAAGCAGGAAGGCCACAGTGCTCCAGTGACATGATCTCCAATCACATGAAGAGGGACAATTTCAATCTCCTCGAGTTGTATATTGGCACAAATAATTTCAAAACTCAGGACATCTGTTTTGGAAAATAAAGAAAAATGCCTGTCCTTCTATGACAATCTATTTGTGCATTTCCAGCTGACAAGATTGTGCAATGGGTATATTTAGCTGTGATTTCTAATTCAGGACATTTGATTAAAATATGTCAAATTAAATTACTCATCATCATTTTTAACGTAATGTGAATTCCCTCCAGAAGTATTTTTATAATTATCTTCACTTGTTTCGTTTTATTTCCTCAGAATTATTTTCTTTGCTTTGCACATTCTCTTCAGTTTATAATTCTTCATAAATAAAGGAAGGTCACGTCTCCTCATAGTGTTCATGTTGCGTGTAGAATTAGTATCCTCAAAATGGATGCTACCAGAAGTACCCTATGCTGTAATTTAATAAAAATCCCAGTGCTTGTGCTGAGACCAGCACTGCTGTAAGTACTTTGTGTTTATTAACTGAATCCTCACAACAGCCTTGGAGGAGAAGGGACTACAGTGAGCCCTACTTTACACTGTGGAATTTGAGGCATGGAGAAGGCAATTCCCTTTTTCATACATAACAGAGTGAGGTTTCACTCAGAGCATCTTTCTCCAGATCACTGGCATAGCTGCTGTTGCCATGATGATTATTTCAAATGTACTGAAGAAGTTACCTGCCATTTTCTTATGGATGGATCAGGAATCCTGATACCTCCCACTGACCCAAGTATCTACAATGGATACACACTACACTTTCGTGTCACTGAAAGGCATTTATGTTTGTATAAGGTACTATTTTGTAATCCCAAATTCTAGAAGGGTGAAAGACTATGGGGTTTGTTTGTTTGTTTGTTTTATTGCTAAAAGAACAGAACTTTTCAACTCTGTTCATTTTTTTACAAATGTCTCCAATCCCTCCCAGATCTGCCCCCATTCCCTACCCATCCATCTTTGTGTCCTTTTTTTTTAACCCAAAAAAATCTTTATGTTACCCATATATTCTTAGCTATGTGGACTTCCACTGGGGTGTGGTCAACTTACCAGGGGCAATATTCTTTTTTAAAGATTTATTTATTTTATTTTATGTGTATGCGTATTTTGTCTGAATACACACACACACACACACACACACACACACACACATACACACACACACACATACATACCATGTGAATTCCTGGTGCTATGGAACTGGAGTTATGGACAGTTGTGAGTTTCCATGGGGGTACTGGGAATTGAACTCTTGTCCTCTAGAGGAGCAGTCAATGCACTTAACCTCTGAGCCTTTTCTCTGGTAGCAAAATTCTTAAAGAAAACTGATTCTTCCCCTCTCGGCAGGTCTAATTGCCAATAGCTCCTTCGCCAGGGGTAGAACTTGATAGCTACCTCCCTTCTCCAGGATGAGATTGTACAGGGTTTCGCATGCTGTCACAATTACTGTGAGTTCATATAAGCAGCTTCCCTGTTGTGTCTGAAGGACACTGTTTCCTTGTAATCATACACTGTCTCTGGTTCTGACAGTTTTGCTGACCCCTTTTCCACAATGATCTCTGAGCCTTGGGAGGAGGAGATATGATAGAGACTTCCCATTAGAAATCAGCATTCTGGAGTCTCTTATTCTCTGGACCTTGGCCAGTGTGAGTCTCTGTGCTAGTCAACATCTACTGCAAATAGGAGCTCCTCTAAGGAGAATTGGGAGATCCATTAATCTATGGGTATAATAATAAGTTATTAGGCATCAGTTTAACACCATATCTATTTAAAAGAATAAAAGTAACAGGCTCTCTTCTAGTGACTTAAACAACCGCAACAACAATATATTTCCGCTTATAGTACGTTTCCTTAACTATATTTTCTATAAATTCTTAGTAGGATTCATTAAATCTTTGTGTTCTACTGGGGTATTGAACAAGGTATTCACTCCGATGTTATTAGCTGAGTTCTCTGAAGAGGCAAGCAGAGTGAGTATGTCAGTCAGCTCAGGTATCAAACATATTTCACCCAGCAGTTGAAGGAATTATTTGGCTGGAAGAAAAATAATAATAACTCACAAGATGCAGTATAAGACTTGCTATCCCAGACTGGGCAATGGTGGCACAGGCCTTTAATTCCAGAACACACACACACACACACACACACACACACACACACATACACACACACACACACACACACACACACACACACACACACACACCATGTGAATGGTGGCAGAGGCAGGCAGATATCTAAGTTCCTGACCAGCCTGGTCTGTTATAGGACACAGCTACACAGAGAAACCCTGTCTCAAAATAATTAATTAGTTAATTAATAAATATAATATATATACATATGTGTGTGTGTGTGTTTGTTCCAATGTACATTTATTCAGCCCTCTCACAAACTGACGAATTTGGAAAGACTTTTAAAAGTGACATAAATTAAACCAGGCCTTACAGATGAAGCAGCTAAGACTCACAGTGGTACAGGGGCAAAGCCTAGTTGTACCCAGTGGGTTAGACAAGGAGCAAGTTTAGAGAATCTAGACACTCCAACCCCACCCCCACCCCCACCTCCCACCCTCCCGCACCCTTCTTCTTCACAGATTCAGATGTGGTCCAATCGCTCCACCTACCAGAGCTGGGACTTCCTAGATTCTTGTTTAGCTTTGCCTAAAGATTTCATTGTTCTCAAGGTCAGATACAGCCCTTGTCTGGTCCATCTGAGGTGGCGACTGAAGTGGGTTTCAGGCCTTGCTATTTGCTTGCTTGCTTGCTTTTGGATTTTTTTTTGTTTGTTTTTGTTTTTTTGTCTTCTCACACTGTTACAGAAAATTCAAGTATTTTCAACAACGGAGTAGAGCTGAATAGTTGAGAATCATCTGGTTTCATCCTTTTTCTTCTCCTAATCTATCCTACCCTCCACAGCCATGAATGTTTTCCTCTGATCTCTTGATGATTTCTAGGCAAATGACGCTTGTTATTTATCACTAAATATCTCAGTATTTCTAAAAACCGATAGACTTAAAGCTTATTTGGTTATTTCACAAGATATTTATTTATTCACATACTTCTCACAAGGGGTGGGGCAAAAAAAAACGAAGTCCTGCTGCTCTGGAACTGACAATAGTCCTTCTGCCTCATCCTCCCAGAATGGGGGGAGGGGGGTGGTATGGGGGAGGGGAAAGATGAGGAACTGGGTCACCTTGCCCTGCTTTGACAAATGTAAAACAAGGTCTAAGTCTACACTCGAAAATCAATGACTATGATTTTCTAGTTGCTTCTAACTTATGGGATCGCCTTCCCTTAATCTTTTTGCTTCTTTCTCATTTTTATATCTTTTGATATATTTATTTCTTGGTGGAGATGGGTGTCACGGCAAGTATAGGAGTCAGTCCTCACCTTCTACCTTCTACCTTCTACCACCTTCTACCCTTTCAAGGGAAGAGTTCTCTAACACTCCCAAAGTTACGGGCCAGGCTGTTGTTTTGTGCTTGGACATCAGAATGAGTTTGTGAGTGTAAATATGTCCAGTGTGCTTCAATACACTGCTACTGCTACCCCATTGCTATCTTATAACCATTGATGATACCTATTGATCATAATGATACCATCTTTTGCTATCAGGAATCTTTCAGCTACTGGCCCAGCTTCTTCTAGATACGACCTTTGTCCTGCTATCTTGTTTTCCAAGTCCTGCTGCTTGCTGGAGTGGAAGGTGTTCAACCACATCTTTCCCAGCTTCTTGTTTTCAATGGTTGCCTTCACTGCCTAAGCTTGGCTGTCATAGAACTTGCTCTGTAGACCAGGTTGGCCTTGAACTCAGGAATCTGCATGCCTCCTGAGTACTGGGATTAAAGCCTGAGTCACCCACTACCTGGCTCCCTGATGCTTTTAAGGGGAAAGTGTATGGAGAAGTGCATGCCTCTGAGAGGTGTACAGCAAGTGTGGAGGTTGTTGTTTTAAGACAGTGAATAAAAGCAGATGACATGTAAAAGTTAAAATCCATCATGAATTGGTATTTACATGTGCATACACTCATGAACATATACATAAAACACATAGAAACATAAAGACTTAGGATCATGCCTTGGTTGTTTCTTTGGACTTTACTCCCTTGTAAAGATCTTCATGTGCACGTTAATTTAATAAAACACTTATGTTTACATTTTGTCACTTATAATTTGCATTCACATCAGTCTTAGCTGTAACAGAAGATCCTACATAAGAACCATGTGGGTGATGGAGAACTCAGAACCTGCACAATGCTCCAATTCATGCTAAAGACCCCGTTTTTGCTCCTTAATATTCTAGATCATCTTTCAGAAATCTACTGCAAAGTGTATGACAATATTTTCCCTTTGGGTTTTTTTTTCTACAAAGAATGTGTCAGAATTTTGATGTTGATTTTTGAGTTCAATGATTTTAAATCATTAAAAGTTTTATATTCACACTTTTCTTTACACTTGTAGATCTCACCTAACAAAGAATAAGGAAACACATAAAGAAATGTGCCAAAAGAGATAGTATCAGACATTATATTCTCCCTTTTTTTTCTTTCTTTCTTTTGGTTTTTCAAGACAGGGTTTCTCTGTGTAGCCCTGCCTGACTATCCTGGAACTTACTCTGTAGACCAGGATGGCCTTGAACTCAGAAATCCGCCTGCCTCTGCCTCCCAAGTGCTGGGATTAAAAGCATGCACCACCACTGCCTGGCTCTAGACACTACACTATATTCTAAGAAGATAGAAGGATTCCCGGTAAAGGAGCATCAGAAGAGACTCTGCACCAGAGTAAGGTAATGCAAATTAAAGCAGGCTATTAGAATGGTCAAATTCAGGAACAGCACCTATGTCATCTGCTTGAAAAAGTGGAAGGCTTTGGTCAAGGCTGACGGAAGCACAGGGCGGTTGGCTCATTGGTTAAGAGCACTTGTTGCTCTTGCAGAGGACCCAGGTTTGATTCCTGGTACCCATATGATGGCTCCCATCTGTAACTCCAATCCCAGATCAGACATCCTCTTCGGGCCTCTGTGGGAACTAAGCAAGGAGGTAGTGCATATACACACATGCAGGCAAAACACTCAAACACATAAGCTAATAAAAAAAGACAAAATACTCATGTATATATAAGATAATAAAATAAGTAAATCTTAAAAATGTAACCATTTTACCATACAAGCCAACAGTGAGCTTCTTGGTATTTTACACAAAGTAGCTGAGAATGAAAAGTGCCCTAGAGAAGGCTGGGTGTGGCTATTTATTTCCGTTTTATTTCTAACTATGAAAATGTAAAAGCAACCAAAAAGAAGATGCATTCAAAAAATCTCATATTTCCTTCCCAATATTTCTGTGGCTTGAAAACTCCTTAAAAATAGTCTATTAAGATGTTCATATAATCTTTTCTAATGAGAGAGAAAGGGAGAGTGGATCCAGATGGGGAAAGGGTGGGGAGAGACTGGAAGGCATAGAGGGAGAAGAAATTGAGTTCAAATTATACTTTGTTAGAAAGGAATCTATGTTTAATAAAAGGGGAAATTTTTTATGTATAAGGTTATTCATGTATGTAAAACGATATTTCTTATATTTTATTAACGTAATAAATACATGGCTAATACCTATTCTGTCTAGACACTAGGATGTGTTTATACACAGGAATGGCTTGATCTTTGCTCTCTCAGAGCTTACATTCAAGGACAGCAGACAGAAAATAAACAAGAAAAAAAAATCCCCAAGAGTTTGGATTTAGACAGTGACAGGAAGCAAAGGTTCTGGTCTGGGCGGCTGAGGGTATGATGTCATTTATTGAAGAGGAAGAATATGTTTCAGTTGAGGTAGTGCATTGAGAAGTTATTGTTTAAGTCAGAAATGTGAAACACACAGGACAAGCTCTTCTGGTTCATGGCTGAAACAGACTATAAAGGATGATTAGTTCCTCATTTCTCTCCAAGTATTGAAAAGGGAAGAATCTTCATGGAAAAAAAAAGAGCTCAACTGGTTATGTGTCATTTACCATCACCCCCCTCCAAAAAAAAAGGACTGAATATTAAAGGGTTCTGAAATTCCCATGGTCCCTTTCAGCTTCAGGTTTGAATTTCTTAGTGTGCCTAAGATGGTAAAATAAACATGGAGGCTTCTGAGAAGTTCTTGTAGATCTCTTGGCCAAGTTCTTTTCCCTGTTTCCATGTATTTTAATAAAAGTCTCTTCACAGTCAGTACCTGTGCCTGGATGGTGGACTAACCACACTTCTTTCACTTTGGAAACTATTTCAATAAGAGATCATCTCCAAATGTTTGGATATCACCTTCATACTGTTTGCCAGTTACTCGAGATCGATATGATGTTATTAAATGACAATTTATTCTGGCTTATCAACACTAAATTGGCATGGCATATTTCTCAGGTACATGCCTGGGAAAATGATCTGCACTCCTTAAATTCAAAATAAAGAAAACTGTCAACAGTACCTGTGAGGCATAATAATATTTGGTCCCTGTTGTCTGCTGATTTCTTGCACAGGAAGAACTTCCCCATCTGGCTCGTTGCTGTTGTTCTTCCTATTGACGGCCGTAGTTCACAGCACATTTTAGGAGGTCCTTTACCTAATGACCCTCACTGATGCTTTCCCTTGCCCCATCACTTTAGGTACATCTGTGTCTTCCGCTTTCTGGTCAAGCCCCCACAGTCCACACTCCTCTGTCCCTCAGTCTTTCTCAGGAATACATAGTTGCTTCTGCACATGTTAGAATTGAATTTGGTTCTTCCCCATATCCAGTTGTTATTCAATAAAGTCTGCCTTCAATATTTTGACTAATATCCAACTGTGTTTTGTTTTGGCCTTGGGGCCAATAAAAAACCATGCAGGCCATCTAAGAGGAGGATGGAAAGCCCAAGAAAGAAAGATGTGGTGATAGAAGCAGAGGTTGGAGTGATGCAGGGACCAGGCAAAGATTGTAGAGAATCTCCAGAAACAAGAAGAGGAAGGAAAGAATTCTCCTGGAGTCTCTAGGATGAATACACTCAGCTGATACCTTGAGCTATGCAGAAGCACTGCAGACACCCAACCATCAAATGGTGTTGTGCTAAGTGTTGCATTAGCTACTGCATTTCAGAATGTCTTGTCACAACAATAATAGGACCCCAAAATACCATCTGTGTTGTATGAGTAGAGTAGCTTTATTAATTCACATAACCACCTGAGACAGTATTAAATTGGTCATTCATGTGAACTGTGAAAGATCACTAACTTGTAGCGAGTACATCCATGACTCAGAGTCAAATGCCTTTTAAGTAAACACATAATACTAAATGTCAGGGTCCTTACATAAGGCTAAGAAGAATTTTTCATAAATATATAAAAGTGCTAAAAAATCATAAGCATTTTTTCCTTTCTCCTTTTTGCAAGACTGATGCATCTTTACTAAAATAGATTCACTTCAGAGTTTTAAGGGACATTTTTGAATATATGATGATGTTCACAAGGACACTACCAGAAAAGTCAGTCTTGTAATTCCCCACCAGCTTCTTAGGAAAACCCCCAAAGGCTGCCCTTGTCTGCTCCATGTGCTCACCTAGAGAAAGGAAAGAACCAAGGACTCCTCCCAGGAAGAGAAGAGAGCAGGGGGCAACAATCTCCAGTCACATGGTCTTTCTGCTGAAGCCCATATGCGCTTTCTTTTTTCTTTCCTTTCATTAATTAGTACATAATAATTTTATGAACTTATGTTGTCTGGTGTGGAATTTCAGTTCATGTGTACAATGTGTACTGATTATAGAAAGAGAAATTGGCATTTCTCCTGCATAATTACTTCTTTGAGGCTTTTAAACCCCCTTCCTCTACTTCTCCGTATAACAGAGAGTAATGGCTTATCATGTGATAGTTGCTTTGCTGTGCTAGAGAACGCTAGAACCCAATCCTCCTACCTAGAAGCATTCTGTTACCTCTTACTCAGCCTTCTACCCATGATCCATTCCATCCCGGCTTCTAGCAATTACTGCTCACTGTCTTCTACTTTACAATCAATGTTTTTACTTCTGTGTATGAAAGGAATCCTGTGAGGTTTGTCTGCCTGTGTCTACTTTGTTTTTCTTAGTATACTGTTACACAGATTCATTCCTTCTGCTGCAAATACTACTAAAGATTTTGTTCTTTCACGGATAAATAATACTCTATTATGTTATATGCCAGCCTTTCTTTATTCATTCATTTCCTGGTGGGCATCAAGGGTAATCCATGTCTTGGCTATTGAAAAAAACACAGGAAGAAACACAGAATTGGTTGCTATTTTTCTTTCATAAAGTTTAGACTAACTACAGACAAATTTCAAACTTTTTAACATATAACTATCCACTGCTTCTTTCCTGTTTCTCATTTACTTTTTAAATAAATACCCATGGTTAACATCCTTAGTTAATATTATCTAAAACATGCCATTCATTGTTTGCTCAATCAGTAAGGTGGCTGTGAATATTCCAATTATTAGCATGTCTCTCTAACACTCTAAAAGTGTGTCCCTTTTCTGTTTAAAGAAACATTGTGCTTAGTTCTAATCTTTTGTGTTTTGTCTATATCAAGAAGCAATCACTGGGGGAAAAAATCACATATTTTTAGAATAATTCCTGATATTGGTCTAGATTCAGAAGTACCCACAATTCAAGTTGTATGAACACATGTGGCAAGAGGAATGATAATTACATTTTTCTGGGAAGTCCTGTTTTGTCATCATGAAATCACACTATAAAATGGCTTCAGATTGGAAAGAGTCCAGCTTTGCTGCATCGGTGTCATGATTCCAAATGACATTTTCCTTCAAACTCTCAACCTTGCTTAGCTTACTTTAAATTTAAATTAATTTCATAAACCGTCCTATAACCCCTGAAGAAATAGAAGTTGTCATTGGAAGTCTTCCAACCAAAAAAAGCACAGGTCCAGATGGTTTTAGTGCAGAATTCTATCAGACCTTCAAAGAAGACCTAACACCAATACTCTTCAAACTGTTCCACAAAATAGAAACAGAAGGAACACTACCCAACTCGTTCTATGAAGCCACAATTACACTAATACCAAAAGCACACAAAGATCCGACAAAGAAAGAGAATCTCAGGCCAATCTCTCTTATGAATATCGATGCAAAAATACTCAATAAAATTCTTGCCAACCGAATCCAAGAACACATCAAAACGATCATTCACCACGATCAAGTAGGCTTCATCCCAGGGATGCAGGGATGGTTCAATATAAGGAAATCCATCAATGTAATCCACTACATAAATAATCTCAAAGAAAAAAACCACATTTGACAAAATTCAGCATCCTTTCATGCTAAAGGTCTTGGAAAGATCAGGAATTCAAGGCCCATATCTAAACATAGTAAAAGCAATTTACAGCAAACCAGTAGCCAGCATCAATCTAAACGGAGAGAAACTTGAAGCAATCCCACTAAAATCAGGGACTAGACAAGGCTGCCCTCTCTCTCCATATCTTTTCAATATAGTACTTGAAGTTCTAGCGAGAGCAATTAGACAAGAAAAAGAGGTCAAAGGGATACAAATTGGAAAGGAAGAAGTCAAACTATCACTATTTGCAGACGATATGATAGTATACATAAGCGACCCAAAGAACTCCACCAGAGAACTCCTACAGCTGATAAACGACTTCAGCAAAGTGGCCGGATATAAAATCAACTCAAGCAAGTCAGAAGCCTTCCTATACTCAAAGGATAAGCAGGCTGAGAAAGAAGTAAGAGAAATAATACCCTTTACGATAGCCACAAACCATATTAAGTATCTTGGCGTGACGCTAACCAAACAAGTGAAAGATCTGTATGACAAGAACTTCAAGTCTCTGAAGAAAGAAATTGAAGAAGACCTCAGAAGATGGAAAAATCTGCCATGCTCATGGATTGGCAGGATTAATATAGTAAAAATGAGCATCTTACCAAAAGTAATACACAGATTCAATGCAATCCCCATCAAAATCCCAACTCAATTCTTCATAGAGTTAGAAAGAGCAATTCAAAAATTCATCTGGAATAACAGAAAACCCAGAATAGCTAAAACTATTCTCAAGAGTAAAAGAACCTCTGGGGGAATCAGTATCCCGGACCTCAAGCTGTACTACAGAGCAATAGTGTTAAAAACTGCATGGTATTGGTACAGTAACAGACATGTAGATCAATGGAACAGAACTGAAGACCCAGAAATGAATCCACACTCCTATGGTCACTTGATCTTTGACAAAGGAGCTAAAACCATCCAGTGGAAAAAAGATAGCCTTTTCAACAAATGGTGCTGGCTCAGCTGGAGGTCAACATGCAGAAGAATGCAAATTGACCCATCCTTATCTCCTTGCACTAAGCTCAATTCTAAGTGGATCAAAGATCTCCACATAAAACCAGACACACTGAAACTAATAGAAGGGAAACTAGGGAAGAACCTTGAACATATGGGCACAGGGGAGAATTTCCTGAACAGAACTCCAATAGCTTATACTCTAAGATCAAGAATAGACAAATGGGACCTCATTAAATTACAAAGTTTTTGCAAGGCAAAAGACACCGTCAAAAAGACAAAGCGGCAACCAACTAACTGGGAAATGATCTTTACCAACCTTACATCCGACAGAGGGCTAATATCCAAGATATACAAAGAACTCAAGAAGTTAAACTCCAGAGAGGCAAGTAACCCTATTAAAAAATGGGGTACAGAGCTACACAAAGAGTTCTCACCTGAAGAATATCTAATGGCTGAGAAGCACCTAAAGAGATGTTCATCATCCTTAGTCATTAGGGAAATGCAAATCAAAACAACCCTGAGATTCCATCTCACACCAGTCAGGATGGCTAAGATCAAAAACACAGGAGACAGCAGTTGTTGGCGAGGATGTGGAGAAAGAGGAACACTCCTCCACTGCTGGTGGAATTGCAGGCTGGTACAACCACTCTGGAAAGCAGTCTGGCGGCTCCTCAGAAAACTGGGCATGACACTTCCGGAGGATCCGGCTATACCACTCCTGGGCATATACCCAGAGACTTTACCTGCATGCAATAAGGACACATGCTCCACTATATTCATAGCAGCCTTATTTATAATAGCCAGAAGCTGGAAAGAACCCAGATGTCCCTCAACGGAGGAATGGATTCAGAAGATGTGGTATATTTACACAATGGAATACTACTCTGCAATTAAAAACAATGAATTCACGAAATTCCTAGGCAAATGGTCAGAACTTGAAAATATCATCCTTAGTGAGGTAACCCAATCACAAAAGATCACACATGGTATGAAGTCACTGATAAGGGGATATTGACCCAGAATCTCAGAATACCCTAGACACAATCAGCATATCAATAGATTTCTAAAAAGATGGAAGGAGAGACCCCTGGTCCTGGAAAGACTGGATGTAGGGGAACGCCAGGACAGAGTAATGAGAGGGGGTTGAACGGAGAAAAGAGGGAGGGAAGGGGGCTTATGGGACTTTCGGGGAGGGAGGAAACGGGAAAGGGGAAGTGATTTGGAATGTAAATTAAAAAAATAAAATTAAATTAAATTAAAAAAAAATTAATTTCAGTGGCCAATTAGTAAAGAAAATTATTTTTCATCTGAAATTTGGAAGGGTCCGCTGTGGCCCATTTGAGGATTTTGTAATGACAAAATGACATTGATTCTGTAAACAGGCCTTCTTTTCACAGACGTGTGCGGTGGCTCACATGGTTTAGGAAACGGAAATCAATTATGGCCTCATTTCCATTTGTAATGAAGTAATGTCTCCAGAATTACCACTAACACTCTACCTTCCTTGATGACAAGACTTGGGAAAACAAAGACTAAATGATTAACTTGGTACTTCAGCTTGGGGTGGTTTATGACTGGCCTTTCTTCCCATGAGGACCTGGATGTCTGATTAATTAAGAAGTTAAAAAGCACATTCTAAATTTAAAAAGACTGATGTAGGAGACATTAGAGTTGGCCAATTAAGTTGCGAAGCCCTGAGATGGGAGATTATCTGTAAAAGAAATTTGAAGGATTCTGCTAGAGTTGATAGCTTTGACTTTCCATCCAAGACCCAGAAGGTAAGACATTAGAGGACAACTAATCCTTATCGATGACAAGCTTGAGGCATATTTAAGTTACTAATGTCATGTGAAAACTCTAAAGATAATAAAACATAACTACTTTTCTAAAATAATAATGTACGATTAACAATTAACTATATTTCAGAACAGCTAGTAAAGAGGACTTAATGTTCCCAATACAAGGAAATTACAAGTGTTTTTTGTTTCTGAGACAGGATTGCTTTCACAGTGTCCCATGGGTTTTAGAATGTTGTTTTCTTTCTTGTTTGTTTGTTTGTTTGTTTGAAACTGGTTTTTTTCTGATTAGCCCTGGCTGTCCCAGAACTCTATGTAGAACAGGCTGGCCTACAACTCATAGAGATCCACCTGTTTTCTGCCTCCCAAGTGCTGGGATTAAAGGCATGCACCACCATTCCTGATTCAAAATTCCAAGTGTTTAAGGTGATGAATATGTCATTTACCTTGTTTTGGTTATATCATATTGTATATAAGTATATATATGTGAGTACATATGTAGGTACATAATTCCATACCACACTACATATAGTATGCATCAATTTGATTTTTTAATATTCAAAAAGTTTATGATATAGATCTGTGCTTTTAGAAATACAAGACCAGGAGTTCCTCTGAGGACAACTAAACTCAAAAACCTGCATTAATGGTAGAAAAATAGAATACCTTTTCCTACTATGATTCAGTTCAGATGGTGTTTCTACAGTGTGGGAAGTCAATTAATTCATGGTTACCAGAATATGAAGGAAATAATGGTTTTCTCTTGTGGTTCTCTGTCTCATTAACCCCATAGTTGAGTGAATCTGACATGGTAATCAACTGCATAGAGGGGACAGGGATGCTTTACAGGTAGAAAATATCCATAGACCACAAGTCTTACAAAAGACTCAAGCTTAGAATATACAAAGAATCCTAAAGATGGCTCGGCCAACAATAGTGCCCAACACTAAGCCTGGTAGCATGTGTTTGATTCTGAAAGTTGTTCTCTGGGTTCCATATGTGACATGTGAGTGCCCTCATACAAACACATAATAGATAAACATATAATTAAAAAATTTTTTTTCTCATCCAGGAAGTGGTGGCATACCAGGAGGCAATGAGAGGCAGATGCAGGTGGATCTCTGAGTTCAATGCCAATCTGGTCTGCAGAGCAAGTTCCAGAACAGCCAGTGCCAGGCTAAGGAAAAAAAAATTATTAATAACATAAATAAAAATAATTCTTAAAATACAGCAGTGTCTTAGGGTTTCTATTCCTGCACAAACATCATGACTAAGAAACAAGTTGAGGAGGAAAGGGTTTATTCAGCTTATACTTCCAAATTGCTGTTTATCACCAAAGGAGGTCAGGACTGGAACTCAAGCAGGTCAGAAAGCAGGAGCTGATGCAGAGGCCATGGAGGGATGTTTCTTACTGACTTGCTCAGTCTGCTCTCTTAGAGAACCCAAGACTACCAGCCCAGGGATGGCACCACCCACAATGGGCCCTCCTCTCTTGATCACTAATTGAGAAAATGCCCCACAGCTGGATCTCATGGAGGCACTTCCCCAACTGAAGCTCCTTTCTCTGTGATAACTCCAGCCTGTGTCAAGTTGACACAGAAAATCAGCCAGTACACACAGCAAACATGAATTCATTAGAAAATAACCAAAAGACAAGAAGATATATAATTTTCTTGAAGAGGATATGATGCTGAGCAAAGTCTTACTCCCTGATGTGCACTGAAGTCACACTATGGGTATCATTTGTTGTTGTTGTTGTTGTTGCTATAAGGATGGAATTGCTGCGCAGTCAGCATGGAGGATGCAGAGGCTCACATCCACCTTTCTGATCAGTAGATGGGCACATAGGAGAGGGAATAGAAGCTGCTTGCTGACATTAAGAGGGAGTTCCATGGGTGTCCCCCACGTGTCTGATGCTCATTGTCTCTCTTCACATGGCATGTCCTTCTTTTCAGGGACTTACTGTCTTGCGTACTGAATTTTGAGCTTTTGACTCCAAAAGGTCATCAGTCATACACACTAGCTGCCACTGAGCATTCTTTTTTTTATTAAAACTCTGACTTCAAATCATCATTAGCAGATTCTGCAGGAACTTCTGTAAAATGTTGAAGCCCTTGGTTATTCATGGTCTGCCTAGGTCTTAGCTAGTGTTAGATATGTAAATAACAAGCAAACACATGGAAAGATTTTCAACATTATTGGGTATTAGAGAAACACAAACCCTAGCCACAGCGTACTCTCTGTATATGCCTACCATAAAAGTTAAAAAATTAGTGACAAGATCAGATGCTCGTGAAGACACAGAAAAACTGGAATGCTTAGAGTATGTTTGCAAAAAAATGGAAAATAATTTGACAATTTCTTGAAAAAAGAAACAATGTAGTATAATTTATTATATGATCTAATGAGAATACATTTAGGCATTTGCTCCTGGAAAATGGAAACATCAGAAAACAATCACAATATTGTACTAGGATGTTTGTTTAAATTAGGGAAATAAACCTAAAATATTTCAACAATTAATCAAAGAAATAGCAGTACATTCATAACAAGGGAAACTCCCTAGCCTAAAAAGCAAGCAAACAGACAAACATAGACCATTGAACTTATTGGGAAGATCTACGAGTCTTCAGAAAACCATACAACTGACTCAACAGTCACATGATACATAATTTTACTTTTTACAAGCTTCTTGCCACAATTAAATTACAAAAAAAAAAAAAAATGAAAGACGCATGCTATCTCTTCTCTCTTATATGCAGATCTTAACTCCAAATCTCGTGTTCTGTGTGTTTAATTGCAGGACAAATGGAAGCCATAAAGGAGTCTTATGCATGAGGTGGGGAGGGGGACAAGTTAACTGGGGCGAGAGAGTAGATTATCAGTACAACCAAAGTAGAATGGTGGAATACTGGGTGTGGAAAGGTTCAAGCAAGGCCTTATTCACACCTACCAGTTAGTAAGCTAACTTCAAAATATAAATTAAAACAAAAAAAGAAAGGGCTCCGACTGAATTGCCCTTCTTCATAGGTAAACAGTGTTGGTCCCAGACTATGAAGATCGTAGTATAAAGTATTTGTCAGGGAGGGTCACAAAACAACATAAGCTATTGCCGCCACTCTGTCTCACTCATCATAACTACATGGTGAGACCTTGTTGCTGAAGATACCACAGACTTTGGCTGCAGGGCATACAGCAGCCAAAATAAGTCTCAAATCTGAAAAATTCTTCCCTAGCCTTCATGACATAGCAGGTGCTATGCAGACTTCTAGTGTCAAAAAGATGTAGTGATCTTAACTAGTGTGGGAACCTGCATGCTACAATACTGACCTTACAGACAGTATCTGCCTACCAGTGAAAAGTATCGTAACTGCTATGGGGTAACTAACTGCTTTCTGAATGAATGTGAGGCCTGCTACACAGTATATACTGTATGTACTCTACTGTAATGCTGGTCAAAAGTCCATGACTAGAGAAGTCGTAGATCCCAAGGTAGAATCTGTTATTGTTATTTTGTTCAATAGTCATGTTTTCAAACTGCCTTATGAATATTTATATTTGTACTCATAGACCTGAGCTGCTTTCAAGCTTGGTCAGAGTAACTACATTTTGGAAGTGGACAGATGTCAATGCAGAAATGGATAGTTGAACAAATGCTTAGAAGAGAATAAGAGGCTGAGTTCTCAGCCTCTCATTTATCCAAATGGCCATCCTAATCAATTATCTCTGCAAGTTGACCAGTTGGGAGGTCTGGTGTTAATTGTCATCTACAGCAAGAAGAAGTTTCTCTAATGAGGGCTGAAAAGTACACTGGTCCATCATATAGCAATAAGTCATTAGGAGTCATTCTATTGTGACATCCATTTAGCAAACTAATAGTCATAGATTTTCCTCCGGAGCCCATGACCTATCTAACCAGAGGTTCCTAGCCCTTTTAATAGTGACAGATATGAATTCTATCTCATGAAGCAGTCCTTAGATCAAATTAGAGTACGGGGGGTTACCCCCATAACAGTAGTACCACTATGGCATTATTGGGCATATTTTTGTCAGACAATAACTACTGTATGTCAAAAGGCTCACAGCTGGGTGAAACACATGATTACTTTTATCTTCCACTAGTCTGCATAGCACCTTCCTGCTTTTGAAAGCTACCCAATAGGGATTAAGCTTCCACGTGAGTAACATCTTGATTTCTTCATGTTTTCCTCATGATTTTGCTTTCTTCATAATTTCTTCAAGTATGTTGTGACTTTAGTAATAGGGTCTTACTGTCAAATTCTAGAGGCTATGAGATCCCATTAGCCAACTATTTAAAAGCAGTAACCCATTCCTGGTACTAGGGTTTTTATTTGCTAGCATATGATGTCCAGTTGGGATATTGTCTCTTATTATCTTATTATAGGGTAACTTCATTTAAACTCTTTATATATATATATATATGTCTATATATTTTTAAAAGAAGTTTCTATAGAATATATTACCACATGGCTTTTCAAAGTGTCCTTAGTGTTAGTTATTCCTCTCCAATAATATTATCTTAAAATGTTCTTTAAGTCTATAATTATTTTAAAAGTTGCTCACTGTCATTTGACAATCATTAAGTTTGAAGGAGTTTTGCTTAGTCATACTCGAGTGATTTGGCATAACCCTCTGGGACATCTAGTTGAAATTTAAGTGAATTGCCACTAGATGACACCATTGATTGCACAACCAACCATAAGAACATTTCTCTACAAACATAGGACTTATCGAAGCCTCAATTGTTTAAAAAACAGGGTGGGATGAATTTTAGAAATATAAAATATGAAGCTTATAATCAGACAACAATTTTGCTTTGTTGATCTTAGAAACATTGTCCAACTGCTATGAGTCTTATTTTAATTATATCATTAAAGTTACAGATTTAAAAAGAAGATTTTCCCTCCACCTTCGTTCATGCCCCCAGACTTTTTATAGACAAAAAAGAACTTTTAAAAATTTCTTTGGAATTGCTGGGGTCTCTTTGTGGGGGAAACATCATTAAAGAACCCTGACAATTGACATTGAGTGTTAGGGCCAACCCTGTTACAACCAACTTAAAAGGAAAAGTAACTGATTGCCTTGTTTGCATTGGTCATGGTTTCTCTTTTAAGTGTTCTGTTTTATCATGTTTTTTTTTACGTCTTAAAATCTTGATGGACTGAGAGACAGCTCCTCCCGGAGCTAGTCAACTCAAGAGAATAGTAAAACTCTTCACTAGAACCAGTTACCAGGGGCGGAGGTTACTAGCGCCAGCAGGAGTCAAAGACACTGCCCAATCCTGAGCTTACTCTGCCCCATCTTGCATTTCCGGGGTGGGTGGGGGTGGGGGTGGGAAACCTAAAGAAAGCTGGAGCCTAGACATCCTCCTTTAGTCCGGAAACCTCCTTTTGCAAACAAAATTTACATCAGTAAAGAACATTTGCCATCGTTTGCATATGAAAGGCTCCCTACAGACTGTGTGGAAGCTGGTTGTGCTCCAGGCTGGGATGTTTCAGAGGTTGGTGGAAACTTCAGGACTTGCAGCCTCCCCTGAAGGATGTCCTGTTTGCCTCTGGCTTCCAGCTACTGTGAGGTGCAATTCTCTGTTCCATTAAGTCCTATTCTGCCATGATGCTTAGACCTGAGCAATGGAACCAGACAACTTGTGAGCTGATATCTCTGAAACGATGATGCAGGATAAATCCTTCCTCTTTTAAGTTGTATCTCTCTGGTGTCTGTCACGTTGATGGGAAGCCTGATTAACGCAGTGTACATTGGTAAAAGGTTGTTTTGTTTTCGTTTTCTTATAGGAGCCTGACCTCACATTTAGAGATTGAGTATTGAGAGGAGAGAGGAACAGGTTAGACAGAAGTATGAGGAAAGATGATTGTGGGTAAGGAAAGGTAAGGTCATCTGCGGTCTTCAAATTCATATACTTTATGGCTCTTCATAGATTATATGCTAAAAAAAAGAAAGAAACATCAGTGGAAGTAACATTTGCTAAAAGCTGTCTGTGACTTCACTTGAAGAGGTCAGCTCAGGAACTTTGGAAAATTCCACCAGACCCCTCCCCTCCTGGAAGAGAAAGCTCTTAGAGCTCAAGGCACCCCTGCCCCTGCAAGGGAGGGGCTAATTACATTCCTCAGACCACAGGGGTGGGGTGGACTGACCATTGGCCACCTGCGGGTAGAGGAGGCCCAGAGCAGGTAGACACATTCTATGACCAACCGACCAACCAACCGTTGGCCACCTACAGACAATGGAAGTCCTTGATCCATTCCCAGCACCTTTGTTCACTGCAGGGGGAGGGAAGAGAGGGGTTGTCCTCCAGTAAGTTAAGGTTCACCAGAGTCTTACACACTTAGCCCAAAAAACAGAATAAGAGCTTTGCATTTTTGTCTTAAAATTGCATCTGTCTCCTTTATTACCATAAACTTCAGGCCACATTCCTTGAAAACTGGTAGTATATTATTGATTATCCTAAGTGTTGTTTTATAATGTGGAATAATGTGCACGTGGGGAGGGGGAAGGCAGGTAACCTCAGTGGTCCCATGCTGAGGTGTGCCCCTGACACAATCAGGTCATTCGGCAGGCCTAGTATAAAGGAAGTTTATTGGGGGAAGGGAAGGGGACCTGGAATGGAGTAGAGGCAGAGAAGGGAGGGGAGGAAAGAAAGAGAGAAAGAGACAAGAGGAAAAAAGGAAGAGAGGCTGACCAGGAATGTGTGGGGACAAAGAGTAAAGAAGGAGAGAGAACAGCAGGTGATGCTGTAAGCTATCCTTAGGTCACTGTTGCTAGGTTCCTGGGAGGAGTCTAGTGGAATTGTTTGTAAGCCAGTGCTATGCTAAGTGTTCTAATCTTCTTCCTCCCACTTCAGGCTAAAGACATCAATGAAAGAGTAAGATGTTTTTAGTGATGTGCACCTTTAATCCCAGCACTTGGGAGGCAGAGGCAGGTGGATTTCTGAGTTCAAGGCCAGCCTGGTCTACAGAGTGAGTTCCAGGACAGCCAGGGATACACAGAGAAACCCTGTCTCAAAAAACCTCCCCACCAAAAAAAAGACTTACAAAAACATTATAATCAGCATCTTTGAGTCTGTCCTGTTACAAATCAGGTCTGACACATAGGAGTTCCAATCATTCGTCATTTCCCTAAGTCTGAAGGAGGACACAGTCATTGTCCTGACTCACTCCATTTTGCTTTTTTATTTTCCACCTCTGGATCTTTTCTCCTCCCCAGCATATCTCAGATTCTAGGGATGGTGAGCTCTGGATGCAGTCATCTCTTGATGGGAACAAAGCTGCCTGCTGATTGACTTCGAGCAATCATTTCATAAGGGAAACCGAATTTCCCCATCAATCAATGGTTTCCATGGCACTATAAGAGTCTGTCGGAAGACTCCCACTCAATAAGGCCACAGAGACAAGAATTGCTGCAATCCGCAAGAGGTTTATTGTTCCAACGTATGTTGGGGTCCCCCAGCATGCAGGCAAGAGGAAACCCTGAGCTCACAAAGCATACCCTTTTTATAAACATTTTGGCGGGAAGTTCAGCAGTCGCCTGAGTTGGACGACTGCGATTTGTTACCCTGAGCAACATTTAAAATTATTGGTCAACTCGAATGGGGAGGTTGTCTCTGCCATTTGTACCTGTCCTGCCCACCTTGTGGTATTTGTGGTATTTCCTGGCATTGTCTTTTTTGTGGAGTCACTTCCCTCTCTGTCCTCACTCTAGGCAGGGTAGTTCTCTATTTAGGCCATTTCCTTATCTGTCCTCCCCCAGGCAGTCCTGGGTGGAATGGAAAGTTTCAGTCTGGCTGTGAGCCTCCATCCTTGGTCGTGGGGAGCTGGCCTGCTGTTTCTGACAGGGTTCTCACAGCACCAGCAGAACCCTGTAGAACAGGACTTGAGATATTGACTAACACAACCTCAACTTAGTCAATACTGTTTCATTCTACATACTTTTAGCTTCCTTACTTTTGAGCCTCCATGCTATAACCCTGTGGCTAGACACCTCAGAGGCAACCTTTTAAAAGTAGTCACTAGTTCCACCCCTCGTTGAATGTATCCACAGTGTGAATTTGATCCTTTCTGATTCGATGCATCTTTTCTCTATTTAGACTATCAAACTGACCAACAGCAAATCTTACATGTTGAGAGACCCAACCCCCACTCCACCCCCGAGTTAGACTTCTGACCTATGACCCCCAAAACATTATGGTGGCGATTTGGTCCTCTGACTTGAAAGGGCTGTCTGTTCTGGTCAAGAGAGGCAGTTGGAAGCTTCAACCAGTTTGAGCTAGAAAAAGCTGTCTCCAAATTTCTAAGAAAAACAGCTGAACACTGAGCAGATCAAGTGCTGGAGGTGTTTACTGTAAAACAAGCAAGGGCCCATTACTTCACTGTTTAGTTAAGTAACTTCTAAGAGCAGACGAAGGCAGCTAACTAAAGGCAAGTGAGGCTAGGCTTTCCCGCTTTCCTCTGAGTTTCCAAAGAAAGAACAGGCTCTTTGATTTTCATACTTTACGTGGGAGAGTGGCCCAGACCCCTTAGAAGGGAAAAATATTAATTGTATTATAGAGACTTAGTTACTTGTACATATACATAATGTTTTTCTTTTATCACTCCATCTCAGATTCATTTTGTTTATAGCCCAGGTGCCTCCCCCTTCCTCCAAAACCCTCAAAAAACAAAACAAACATCTTTTTAAAGACCCTGAAGGACAGAGGGAAGTAATTTTCCCCCAATTTATATAAGCAAGCCTGACTCTAGTGTCTTTCCAATTATCTATAAGTCTATAAGCAAACCATGACTGCTTAAAACCAATGGCTTACTGCCAGACAGTGGTAGCACACACCTTTAATCCCAGCACTTGGGAGGCAGAGGCAGGCAGATTTCTGAGTTCAGGGCCAGCCTGGTCTACAGAGTGAGTTCCAGGACAGCCAGGGCTACACAGAGAAACCCTGTCTCGAAAAACAAAAACAAAAACAACAAAGACCAATGGCTTACTAAAGGCTTCTCAACAGTTTAAAAACTGGGTCAGTTTTTAAAATCACATACTTCCAAAGGGCAGAAAACACCCAAAACAGACTAATTAATTATAGTGGAACTTGTAAATTTATAGGTGAATTATAACCTTTATTAAAATTTTATATTGCTTTCACTCTATGCCAAGAAAAAAAAAGACATTTAGATTTTGGCTTGTTCTTGTAAAAAGCAGGCATTTCTTACTATCAAATAAATAAATTCATATTAGTATTGATGTTTTTCCTTTTCATGATGGTATCATTATAATAAACATATTTCCTACTATCAACATAAAAACATGGGACTTCTGTTTAACTATTTCTTCCTGGTCAATAGATCCACTGTATGCTGAAGAAATATTTTCGCTGGATGGTTTTGTCATCATCTTTATCCAAGTCCTGTGTTCACTGAAAAGTAAGTTAGCTAAAGATAAGTGATGCCAAGCTAGGCAATGGTGACACATGACTTCAATCTAAGCACTTGGGTGGCAGAGGCAGGTGGATCTCAGTTTGAGGTCAGCCTAGGCTACAGAGCAAGTTCCAGCACAGTCAAGGCTATATAGAGAAACCTTGTCTTAAGAAGTCCAAAAAAACAAAAACAAAAAAAAAAAAAACCAAAACAGACAAATAATGCCCTGATCGACTTTCAGAATAAAGTCACAATTCCACAGCTCAAAAAGCATTTGAAAAAAATGAAAACTTCTAAGCTTCTATAATCTATAAAATCTGCCCTGGAAAGTGTTTCTGTAACTGCAGAGAGGCTTGGAAAATAAGATCCTCTATAAAAGTTGTTAAAATACTGGCCAAAAACTATAAAAATATACTTTTCCAGAACACTGTAAGTTAACTGGAAGGACATTTATGAAAAATGATTATGAACAATAGTAATAGAGGCAGATAACTCAGTCTTAAAACAGATAAATTTTTGTCTATTTCTCCTTTCAAGAAGATCAAAGAAAAGGACAAGAAAAATGTCAACAAATGATCATTTTCAGGGAAAGAAAAATCAACACCATAACAAAACAGCACCCAGGTCTGTTCAGTAAGGTGGATGCATATTAACAAGCTGTAGCAGGGCTGGGGGGCGGGGGGCATTGACAGCCGCAGCAACACACACTGCTGGTATACACTGCTGGTATAAAACTTCCAGCCTTTAGGAAAATGATTTCCAATACCTGAAAACATAAAATAGGCTGATGTGCAACTCTGAGGCAGAATATTTGTCCATCATGTGTGAGGCCCTGGGTTCAATTGTTTACATAAAGAATTGTCTTTGCAGGCTGGAAAGATGGTTCAGCAAGAAGAAATACTCGTTGCTCTTCCAGAGGACCTGAGTTCGGTTCTTAGCACCCATGCTAGTCAGCTCAACACTGCCTCTCATTCTAGGGAATCCAATGAACTCTTCTACTCTCCCTGGGCACCTGTATGTATATCACACAAATACAGACACACACACACACACACACACACACACACACACACATACACACACATCAGCAACCACAACAACAAAACTAAAAATACTTGTCTCTGATTGCTCACAGTAGCATTACTCATTATAGCCAAAACATAGAAGCTAGAATGTTCAACAAGGCTACATAAATAAACACAGCCATAGAATGACCTCTGTCAGCTCAGCCGCAAGAAAGATAAAAATACCATTATTTTTTATCCAATCCAGGTCTAAGCTACTTATGGCTCAATCTAACGGTAGGAAATAATTGTTGGAAAAGGGAAATCAAATTTATTCAAGGGTGTGTATCCTGAAAGAGAGGGATGTGGTGATTAATATCAATTGTCTATTTGACAGAATCTATAATTATGTAAGAGACAAGCCTTGAAGGCATGCCTGGGGGAAATGGTCTAAGTTAGGCTTGCCTCTAGTCATGACTGTGACAATTTAGCTACATTAGGTTGATTAAAGCAAGAAGACTCACCTTAACTGTGGACAGCATCATAGCATGGGTTAGGATCCTGGACAGGATGAAAGGGAGAAAGTAAAATGAACGCTAGCATCCATCTCCCTTTGCTTCTGCATTGCAGATACAATGTGGCCAGATGCCTTGTCTCTTGCTACAATATCTTCTCCACCAGGTTAGATTGATTGTGTGTTCAAGGCGTGAGCCAAAATAAACTCTCCTTCCCTATATTGCCTTTATCAGGTCTTTAGTTACAAGGGACAAGCAAGCAGCCAATGGAAAGAGATGCAGAGGCTCACAGCCAAACATCAGACGGAGCTCTGGTTCTCTTATGGAAGAGTTGGGAGAAGAACTGAGGGACCTGGAGGAGCTAGGGACTCCACAAGAAGACCAACAGTCAACTAACCTGGACCATGCCGGCTCCCAGAAACTGATCCACCAAACAAAGGGCAAACCTGGGTGGATCTAGCCACCTCACCCCACCTATTTAGCAGGCGTGCAGCTTGGTCTTCATGGGGGTCCCCCAACAACTGGAACAGGAGCTGTCCCTGAATCTGTTGCCTGCCTGTGACTCTGTTCCTCTAACTGGGCATCACTGGGAGAGGATGAGCTTAGTCCTGCAGTGACTTGATGTGCCAAGATGGGGTGATACCCTGGTGGGCCTTCCCTGTCTCAGAGAGAAGGGGGCAGGGAGTGAGTGAGGAGCTATGTGAGGGAGGAACTGGGAGGAGGGGGGCTTCAATTGGGATGTAAAGTTAATAAATAAAAATTAATGAAAAAAGCAGACAAACAAAAACAAAATTCAGCATATTTTATGATAAAAGACCACAAAACTATCATCAACATCATACTGAATGGAAAGAAATTAGAGCTTTTTAATCTAAACTCACAAATAACACAAAGAGATTTACTCTTGTCCCTTTCATCCAACACATCAATTAAAAGTTTAATTGAAGTAATAATTCAAAGGAAATGAAAGGGACATAAATAGGAAAGGATGAAGTCCAACAAGTTCTATTTGCAAATGTTATGATCCTATAACTAGAAGATTCTAGGGAATCTACCAAAAGATCCTTAAACTTAGTAAGCAAATTCATCAAAGTAGAAGGATACAAAACCAACACACAAAGGTCAGTTGCTTCCCTATATCCCAATAATGAACTCTGTGAGAAAGAAATTGGGAAAGCAATCTCACTCACAATAGCTCAAAGAGAATAGAATGCTTAAGAATAAACCTAGCCCAGTAGGAGAAAGTCCTCTACTGTGAAAACCACCAAATGCAGACGACAGAAGTTGATGGTCAGTGGAGTGGATATTCTTACAGCAGTCAAGTTACTGGAAGTGATCGTTCAATGAAATATCATCAAAATATCATTGGCATCTATCATAAAACTATAAAGCATTCTGAAACTGGATCAGAAAAGAGCTTCATATCCAAAGCAGTCCTAAACAGAATGAACAACGCTGAGGGTATCTCAAAACCTTATTTCAGGTTAAACTACGGAGTCATAGTAACAAGATAGCATGGTATTGGCATAAAACCAGATATAGACCAATGGGATACAATAAAGGTCCCAGAACTAAACTTACACAATTTCAACCATGTGATTCCTGTCAAAGTTTCCAAGGGAAACATCAGCTTCTTCGACAGATGGAAAGGACTAGAGATTAGGCAAAATAATACAGACTCAGAAAATAAGAATTATGTGTTTTCTCTTATATATGAAATTTTGAAGGAAGAAAGGGGCCTGGAAGTGAGAGGAAGGTATGAAGGATTCTTCACTAGCAACACGCAAGTATTGGTTTGCCTTGCATTACGTAGCTGAGCTGCATTTGTTGGGATTCCATAGAGAGAAATGCACCAAAAAACTTCTGGTGATAGGACGCAGTTTCTTGACACTTCTGCAGACTTGGGCTGATTAGATGCATGTGCTGGGACAAGGCGTGTGAGGCAAGAACCGTACTGAGGCAAGACCTGTGCTGAGGCAAGGAACATGGAGAACACGCAGTGTTTGGAGGGTATAAATAGGGCTCCACAGAGTGGCAGAGACGGAGCTTGGCTTGCTGGGACAGCGAGCTGTGCAGCGCTTGTCGGTATCTGGTCTTCACTGATCTTCACTTCCCTGAGAGAGGCACAGTTGAGAACTTCTCCTGGTGTTCCTGCTGGTCCCTCCTGCTGACTCAAGTCGAGCCTGAGGCCTGGCTGTGTCTGCTAGGTCGCGTCACTGCTGTTGCTAAGCCTGCTCTCCTGAACCTGACTGCTGGTGTATCAGTGAAATGCTTGCAAATGGATAGAGCTGCTGCTGCCGCCAGCTAACCTGTGAATTGAACTGCTGGTTTCCAAAACTAGGGTTGCTCCAAAGAACCTTTCTAAACAGGTCCACTTTCCCCATATTCTTTCTTTTCCACTGCCTCTGATGGGTGGTAGGCTACAAGGGAGGTTAAAGTGTTTAAAAGCCATCATTAAAAACAAGGTTTGAAAAATTAAAATTATGTAAAAGTACCAGAGGGGAAGCTATCAGTGAGTATAGTTATCAGCTAATATATTAAAAATTAAAATAAAAAATACACAGGCATCATGGTGCATGCCTTTAATCTCAGCACTCTGGGACAGAAGGCAGGTAGATTTCTGTGAGTTCAAGGCTTGGTGTATACAGGACAGTCAGAGTGAGACTCTTTTGTCTCCAGTAAATAAATAAACTAAAAAATATAAAATAAAATAAAAAATCAGATGTCCAAGCTCACAGCACATTCAGAGAGAAGACTAAGGCAAAAATCATCAATGGGACACAATTTGAAACAATAAAATACTGTAAGTTCATGTTTCTCTATAGTTATGGGCATTGCCATGTCCTTCACATCATTTCTAGAGTAAATAAGCATGAGACTTTGGAGAATTTCAATGGGTAACTAACTAGTCATCCTTAGTCTGCCCTTCTGAAAGGGCTAATTGGGGTTAAATAGCAGTGGCAACGATGGATTCAATGTAATGAGACTCAGTCCATCCTTGGGTTTTACTCCAGAGTGTAACAGCAGTTTGGGTTAAGCCTTCAGGTGACCTGGATGCATGCTAATGTTTGAGAGCTGGACACATCCCAGCATTCCTTGGAAGTGCTTCCATACCATTCTGTTTTTGGAAAGTCTTGCTACCCATAAAGCAGATAGAAAATGCCCATGTGAGCCTTCCACAAAGAACAACAATGAGAATGGAGGAATTCAGGACATCAGCAGGACATCACAACACACCCAAGGCAGCTCAGTGCATTCCAGGAGACACAACACCCTTGCTGTAAAGAGGCCAAATCTGATTTTTCTTTAAGCAGAGCATTTAACATCCTAAGGATCACTTGTGCTCTCTTTTTGCTTTGGTAAGATACTATTGGCCTTTATGCAGGGCACATCTGCCTGCACTACCTTTAATAGGATATGGTAAAATGCTCTGGACTTTGGAAAAGCTCAGATAGCTTGGCAATCTTTCCCTGTGAAAGGGCTTGATATTAGACTGTTTTGTCATAACAGAAAACCAGAAATGTGAGCACAACCAGAAAGCAGTTGCACAGACTGAGAAGCTGGCACAGATGTGGGGGTTATTAGCAATATTCTAAAAGGACCAAAGGAAGCCAAGAGTGGTAACTTCTATTTACCTCAACCCATGCTATTCTTTATTTCATATCATTCACCCTTTAGACTCCAAATGCATGCTCAAAATTAAGAAATCAGTTTAGGAGTAGAGATTCTGATAATTACAGGCTACTTATAAACAAAGAAACAAACGTGCTCCTTCGGCCCCAAACTTGAAACTCCATCAGAAGCTGAGCCTGGAGAAATGAGCAAACCTGGTTCCATTACTGCACCGTAATCACCTTCTATTAAACAATTCTACTTTCTGTTCTCAGCTAAAGTGTAGATCATAAGATACACCCTTTGACTGCTGATATCATTTCTATTACATTGTCTACCTTTTGGGGGTTTGTTTGACATTTCACTTTCGACTTATATTATGATTTTAATTATTTTTAGAACAATCTGGAAAGAAAAGTTGACTCATATTCTCTACTTTATTGATGGACTCAGGTAGCCACGATCTGTGCTTTGCTAGGCTGCTATTGGCCTATATGTAAGGCACATCTATCTGTACTACCTTTACTAAGATATGGTAAAGTGCCCTGGTGTCTGAAGAAGCCAGATGGCTTAGCAATCTTTCCCTGTGGAAGGGTTTGCTTCCTCTTCCCTTGGCATATTTCACAATATAGCAAGCATTTCTTGAGTTTCTACTATGCCAACCCTGTGGCTGTCACTGTGGATGTACGAAATTAAGATACTGATTTGAGCCTCAAGTCAATGGCAATGAGCATAAACAGTAATAGATTTTAACCTGTTTGTCAAAATTCATCCATACCAAGTAGATACATGGATAATAGATGGACCTCTAGCTGTCCTCTGACCCCCCACATGCTCACTGCAACAAGTTTATGAATGCCTATACACTGAAGCACACAGAATATAAATTAGTTGACTACAATTAAGCATGCATCTACATTTTATTATGCAAGTTAATATGGAAGAAATGTTTTAGATGACTATCAACAGCAACACTAAAAAAATCAAAAAGGTCATAAAAATATAATATTCAGACTAGAGCAGACTAGGATGGGGGGATGGTTTTCAGTATTTATTTTGATGATTGTGGTAGATGTACTCCTTCAGCTACTTGGCAAATTCCTGAGCACCAAGACTTGACAGGTTATAAGGATGAACAAAGTTTGGGCTCAATTGTCAGGAATCTCTGAGTATAGTGTGTGTGTGTGTGTGTGTGTATGTATGCATGCTTGTGTGAGTGTATGTGTGTGTTAGTGTGTTTTTAATGTGTATATTAGTGTGAATGTTTGTGTGTGTGTTAGTATTCCTGTTTTTTAGTGTGGGTATTGGTGTGTGTTAGTATATGTGAGTGTATGTGAGTGTGTGTGTGTATATATGTGTGAGTGTGTGTATGTGTGAGTATATGTGTGTGAGTGTTTTTAGTGTGGGTATTAGTGTGTGTTAGTGTGTGTGTGTGTTAGTGTGAGGTGTGGTGTGACTGGAGCTGGAGCTGGACTTGAATAAAGTATAGTAACTGGAAGGTGTTGGCATAGGACTCTGGCAGCTCGTTGATGAACCAAATTCAGCAGATGGCTTCCAGGTGGACTGGACATCTAAGTGGAGGCTGCAAAGGTCATGTTACTTGAATCCTTTCAAAGCCCCATTTCCTTCATCAATCAGCTGCCTCATGGAACCTTTGCTCAACTAACAAGCCATGAGCAAACAGGAAAAAATCCAACTGTAAGAAGGGAATAGCTACAAAGAGAGGTGCCACTGAGAAAGGGTGTGGAGAACTGGAGAAGTCAGGGGTTTTCAGTGTGAAAAGGAGCGAGGATGGCCAAGAGATGAGCCAGAATGCAGAGGTCTGATGTTCTCCACAAGGCATTCGGAAGGCCTCTAGAGGGCAAAGGGGGCAGGTAGGACTCTGTATAGAGAAGCTCTTGTTTTAGAATTCTGAGGAGTTTGCAGTTTTTGTCTTAGGACTCTGTATGGGAAGTACTTCTTTCTCAGCACACAATGGTGACCATCCTGCTGCTACAGTAACCGGAGGAGACCCCTTCCCTTTCCCCACTCTGCCTAATCCTTGGTTCCCTGGCACAGAATTATTTCTGGACAAGCTGACTGAAGCAAAAATAGCAAGGTTATTAAGAGAAAATCGAGTTCAGCTTTAGATTAAAATGTGAGTGTTTAGGGAGAGGAAGGCCCTTAGGTGACTGTCATTAATGAAAATTCCCAGACCTCACCTCAAAGGGAATAATAGTTTATTCTGGAGCCAAATATGAATGAGCATTGTCCAAGAACACAGATTTTGGGAATGCCAAATGCCACATTTCAATATATCATCAGATCAGTGTTTCATAGAAATGGAACAAGGTTGTAAAGCAACACAATTTCAAGTGTGTTGGCGGTTCTCCAGGTAGTAGATTACCACACATTGGGAAATCTCTGCTGCAGGCCTCAGACCTTTCTGAAGACATTCTTAGCCATTGGGTTATGGATGCTAAGGGTCTGTTTATGCATTCCAAAAGGATTCACCTACTAGTCACAAAGATGTTAAGTAACACACAGTAAGTGGTTAATTTAAGGACTAAGATAGCCCAAGATAATTTGACTCTTAATGTGTAAAGTACACATGAATGCTACAATCACCACCGGTCTTCATCAATAATCCAGACCTTGTAGAATGTTTAACACAGGTATTTGGTTTTTCTGGGCTCTTCAGTTCACATATGATATAGATATAATTTTGTGGCTTTTTAAGTCCCATTATACAAAATGTGTGATTTCTAACAAGCTTAGTTAAAAGTTAAAGTTTAAAAGTTGAGTAAAAAAATTCAGAAACTGGTTCATTTTTCTTGAGGAATTTTCTCCTGTGAATTAAATTGTTAGGTGACTTCATGAGGGACATGGTGTCATAAGCAACGTGTTATTTCCCTCATCTTTGTTTGGAATGAATGCTTCCAGGAAGCCCAGCACTGACTTTATAGGCGATTTCAACTTCCTGCTGTTATGTTAAAGCTGTGGATCAGTGGTTTCAACCTTCCTTACGCTGCAATCCTTTAATACAACTCCTTATGTTGTGGTGACCCCCCCAACCATAAAATTGATTGCTACTTTATAACTGTACTTTTGCTACTGTTATGAATCATAATGTAAAATATCTGCTATGCAAGGCCCATGGGTTTGCAACCCCCAGGTTGAGAAGCAATGCTGTAGATTCTTAGTCAGAGGAAGGGGCTTATTTGACTCGCCATGTCTCTTAATTTTTCCCTATCTCTCTATCTGTGTCTTCGATCAGTTTTAGATGGTGAGGCTAAAGAGACATCACTACCCAGATCGATTCAAGAAAAAAAAAATTTTCCATTCTTCCTTTATTTTTTTCCAGTTGCCACAAGCACTTCATAAAATTACTCATCGGAGACGGGAATGCATTTCAATTTTATCTCAAGGGTGCACTCTACTTTACGAGAAAAGAAATAAAGAAGCAGCTCACATTCTACCATTTTTATTTATTTATTTATTTATTGGTGGTGGTGGTGGTGGTAGTGGTAGTGTTTCTTTGTTTTGTTTTGTTTTTGCTTTTGTTTTTGTTATTTTCTTTTCCATACTGATCAGACTATGGTAATTGCTGTCAAAAATAATTCTTGTCGATTTCTGCAACATAGTTAAAGTTTGTGTGTAGTTCATGACACAGATAATGCAGGAACTAATTCCATATGTAGACTGCCTTCTTGTCATTATGTAGTGTTAATGTTGTGAGACATAATGTGGCTGGCGTGCAGGTAGTGGGGGTACCTAGCAGGCCGTGCCAAGGTATCCCCTGAGAAATCACACCATGCATGCACAGACATGGTATAGGGGAGGTTTGTTTAGTGGAAGGAAAGGGAGTGAGGTCCTAGAAAAGGGGTAGAGGCAGACAGACAGGAGCAGAGCCATGGGGCTAGAGAAGGGGGACAGAGACAGACAGAAAGAAGGACAGAGGGAGAGGCTTGCTGGGAACATGTGGAAACAGAGGAAGCAAGAGAGAGGGAGGGAGGGATAGGGACGGGAGGGGGAGGGAGAGAGGAACTGAGAGAGAGATGGGGTGGCAAAGAGTCCTTTTTGTATGCCACCCATGCACCAACTATACCTAGTGGGAAACAAAGACAGCAAGTGATGATGTAAGTAAGGCAGCAGGTGATGATGTAAGGAAGCAGGTGATGACGTAAGTAAGTTGTTAGGTCCCTGGGGGGAGTCTAGCAAACAGTCATGGCAGTAGGTAGCCTGAAGTGTCCTCCAATTACTTTGCTGTTGGTTAAAGAACTAATCTCATTCATGAAAGCTCTATCCCTCATGGCCCAAATTACCCACAAAGCCCTCATCTCTGAACACCATTATATTGGGGACTAGGATTTCAACCTAAGAACATGAGGAAGAAACTAACCTTGGCATCCTAACACTTGCTCTGTCAAAATCGTTCTCTGTTCATCATGATTTAACATAGCAGGTAAGATAACAACGTGTATTTAATTAACCCACTTGCACATATCCCATAGGACCTTCTCATTTCATAACAAAGAGCATAGTTACTGTTTACAGTCAATTTACCTGCTACTTAGGGCAAATAAGAGACTCTTATTCTGGATAACCTAAAATATACCTTAAAGTTTACGGCAGCCAATATGAATAGTTTCAAATTCTAGGGTTTGGGTTTTTTTTTTTTTTTAATGAGTCATGGCAAATAAATGGCTAAGCCGAAAAGACATAAGTAACACTAGAGATTATTGAAAGAAAAGCAATCATTATAGAATATTTGGGAAGGCTATGGAGACTAAAGAAGAAAAGTAGTGATTTGACAGAAGGAACCAAAGAACCTCCTTTTTATTTCCTGGAAAAACGTCACAGCCTTAAAAAGAAAAAAGAAATGCTGCACATGGGCAAGTGACATGGCTCAGTGGGTAAAACTGCTTGCCACCAAGCCTGACAACTAGAGTTCAAACCCCAGGACCCACATGGAGAAAGGAAAGACTCAACACCTGCAAGTTGTCATCACCTTGGCACACGAACCCGCTCACTTACACACAAGAAATATATAAATAACTATAGTTATAATAGGCCGTGTGTACAGATTATCATGTTGTTATTGACACTGAAAGAGTTTAGCTTCACATTCAGGTTTGAACCAGGAGTCAGATATGACGGGGAGAGATGGGAAGCTATGATGTCATACACTATAACGGCCTTCTGATTCCAGACTGTACCCTCTTCTCCCTTTCAGCCATTCACCACTGAAAAATGTCAAGCTTTCTGTTAGCATCAGAACCATTCACCAACAGCCGGAAGCTTCTGAACCATGATGTCATCCCTGGGCAACAACCACCCTCCTGCCTCTGTTGCCATGGCACCCCTGTGAATGTGTTACCTGCATCACCTGCGTGTCACCTGCCATTAATTACCTGCCATCACCTGCATTACCTATTGTCACAGATGGGAAAAAAGACACAGACCCCTGACCCATAGCTCTCTCACTTCTTTTCCTCACCCCCTCTTCAGGGGCGCCTCTGTCAATTAAAAACCTCTCACGTGAGAATTGTGCTGCCTTGGTATGATCTGTCCAGGAAAATGACACCTCAACTAACACTTTCCTAGATGACCATCTATTAAGTCTCTTTACCACGAGATCTGTTGTTTCAGTCAATAAATTAGTGTAGCAACAATGACAACGAAAACTAACTTGCACTGAGCTAATACACAGATATTGTTACGCTAAACACTACCTATATGGATCACTCTACCATTCTTCTACAGTAGGTATTCTTTTAGAGTAGTTAAATGAGTAAGCTAAGTCCCACAGCTCGTGGTTGGCAATGCCTTCCATTCTCTTAATTTAAGACTCTTTATACAGTATTCTCGCTGATCATGGAATGTTACCAAATTAATTCAAAATGATAGCTCCCCAATTAAATTATGGAGTCGGATTCGTGTAGCCAAACAGTCCTTTAAGCCTCTATGGTGAAACAAACAAACAAAAACACCCAATTTATTTATACTACTTTATTTTGTTATTTTGCAAATATGGCAAAATCTTAGATATTACAGAATATTCATAATCAAGTGGTTTATTGTGTCTGGATTTGCCTATAAACATGCTACTGTGACTTATTTTGTTACATAAATTGATAGTTCAGTAGTCAGGAACCTACTTCTGCATCTAATTCTTTGACTTCTGTTGAATAGAAGAGAGAGGTATCTCTTGTCTCCAGAGGCTAGAGACAAGATGAGAAGTCTGGCTTACCAAGTGTCCTCAGGGATGCTGTGATAAAAGTTGCTGACTCAGTTCAACTTACGAATTTTCACAGTTTTGGAAATGAAGGTGTCTTCACATTAGCTGAACATTTCCTGGGCAAAATGCAAATGAAGTAAACAACAACACGATAAAGAAACAGCCCTGTGCTGAGCCACAAGTCATGATGTGATATGATTAGCTGCTTCTGCTGGAGAGAAATGAAAATTCTACTTGATAGTTTAATGAGTTTTAAGTCCCTTTTGTCATCTCCACCCTTTGCCCATTGGCCATTTGGAGCAACCCTATAACCTGTATCCTTTGGTCCCTCGAAGAGTCTGATGGTGGTATATTCTTTTCTCTTGTTATCAAAACCCACTAATAAGAATGTGTGCTTTTTTTTTTTGTAGCAAATCATTATTCTGACAGAAGAATTGTTCACTTCATCCTTTCAAATAACTTTCTTTACAGCAATCTTGAAATAAAATTTGACTCCATAGAACAATGTAACCGGGGAAACTGTCTAGAGAGTTCTTTCAATAGGAGTTGGATTTTGTTGCTGCTCATACTGGACAGTGGAAGGTAACACTTAACCCTGTGAGTCACGTTGCTCAGTTTCCCCATTCGTCTTGGTGGGAATGGCACACCCAGCTGCTGAGAGGACGGTTCTGAGAACAGGTCAGAACCTCGGAAGGTTGATGCTCCGGAGGGGAGCAGACAGCAGTGTTTCTTAAGAGGAGAAAGCAGTAGATCTAAAAAACAAACAAACAAACAAACAAAACACAAACACACACAAATAGGAAACCCAGGATTGGATCTTAAAAAAAAAAAAAGAGACACTACAAAATTAAGAAACCCAGACTATAATTCAAAGTGTGGTAGGGAATGGTCCTTCCTCAGCTCTGTGCTGTTGACACACAGTCAAGGATTAATTGGCACAAGTATCTCTCTGCTTCATGGAAGAAGGCCGATTTAATGCAATTTCACTTTTAAAAACAGTGCGATTTTCCTCTGTATTGTCATTTCAGGACTTCCTATGGATCATATGAGGAATTATTAAGAATAAATTGGTTCTACCTGCTTTCTGAAAGGCTGGCATAGTATATGTTAACATGAACTATACAACTAATATTTTTGAACATACGTACATTTATCTATTTAAAAAAACATAGGGGTACTTATTATCATTACAAGCAGTTAATCACTAAACCATAATTCTGAGCACTGACTAGCTTTGACTCAAAAATCTCAAGTAATATAAAGCTTAAAATAATAAAAGAAAATTAAATTTAAAATCATTCACCTTCCCTAACTACCTCTTATTCTCCAAACACAGACTCTTCTTTTGTCAAGATTCAAGGTAGCCTTCCCAGGTGTCTAAACTGAATTTCCTAGTAGGTTTTATCCCAACCCTACTCCAAGGTCACTACTGTAACTCTTGGATTCCCGAAGAAGCTGGGTTGTGCCTTCCTCCAGCCAGTTACCATGGGAGCCATTGCTCTCCTAGATTCAAGACTCAACGTGGTGACTTGGCCTCCTCTTCCTGAATCCTCGCTCCATGATCAGTACTTTTTATTATGTTGGGCAATTCCTATTGGGACTCTTTAAAGTTCACAAGTCTACAGTTGGCTTTTAGGCAAAATACCCGTGCATACTGAGATTTCTCTTAGGATGCCCCTTCTATGATATCCATATTTCCCTGCTTTTTGAATTTCACAGGAGCTGATCCATAGCTCTATCTATGATGGTTGGTCAGCCAAACTCCCAGGGTGAGCATATCAAGCTGTCCCAGCAAGCTCAGCGACAGCTGGAAATAATTAGCAGCCACAACTTCTAAAAAGAAATCTGAGGACTGAAGGGTTGCCAGTGGCTGGACGCCTAGACTAGCAATTAGGTCACCCGTTGAGTCTTTGATTCATTAGTTTGCTTCCTGTAAGAGACTTTTAAAAGTAAGAATGGAGCCCGACTTCCCTTGATCCAGTAAAGTGAGTTCAGGATGTTCAGGTGAAATTCTAGAAGCACAGGGAGAAGGCGGGGAGTTATTGCCAGAAGATATAAAGTGTCCCATTACCCCAAAGTCGCTGTAGCTTGTTGACGAACTTCCCATCATCCCTTCAGTGAGTCACTCTGTCCAGTAGACATGATTAAATTTGTGACAGCGCATCATTTATCAGAATCACTGACAGAAAACAAGGAACTGGACACCATCCGTGAACACACCGTTTTTTGCTTTAAAGCAGTTTTCATATTTCAACATATTTTCACCTGTTAGGTTTGCTTATAGATTATCTTTAAACGTTTTCCTTAATGGCAAGATGATATATAATCAAAAATTCAAATTTCTCTCTTAGGTTCTTAGGTATCTTAACCCAGGCTCTACAATTGCCTTATGGGATAGAAAAAGGGTCTACCCTCCTGAGCCTCTGCACCCGAAGTAATCCTACCGTCCTCCATGCCAGACTTTGCTGATTCTGTGCATTACTTCTATTCTCTAATGCATTGAGCCCCTTAGGCTTTTAGCCTGACCCTTCTTCTGAAAGCAGGGCATCCTTTTCTCCAATATGCACATGGTAGATATAATCTCATTAATCAGTATTTTTTAGAGTGTCTCTTGCCCTTGTTTTGCTCATTGTTAACCATAACCACAAGTAAAATGTGTGCCTAAGAACTCACCTTTTCATGCTCATCATCACCATACTAAATCTACTGATAACAAAAAGCTTTTGAGAACGTTGAGACTTACTACAAGCTTTATGAAGAATAAGACAGGAAACCTTGCTTATGGCTCCCATCCATCACTGCTGCCTATCTTAATCTAGCCAAATCTCTTCTTTAGCTTTACTGTGTTTTCACTCCAGGTCTTTTCCAACCACTCACAACAAAACCTGCCATTCCCTTCCCCTATCATCTCCTACCTATCTGCTTTAAAAAGAATTTTTATGACATGTATATATCTATGTGTTTGTGCACTGGGCAGGGGCACAGTTGTCAAGGTCAAAGGACAACTTGCTGGAGTTGGCTCTCTCCTTCCTCCAAGTACATCCCGAGGACCTAACGTGGCTGAGGGTTTGTAGCAGACCTTTATTCACTAAACCCTCTCACTGGCCTACACTCCCTTTATTATACAGTCAGTCTTTCCCTGTTGAAAGTTGTTACTTTCCCCAAGGCTTATCAAATTCTTGCTTTAATGGAATCAGTCTTGCTCTGAAAGGCAACCGAGGGATATAAACTGAGTGGATACTCAGGAAAATAGTTTTCCAGATCATTACATTATATTACGAGCATTTTCTTTGTATTCTTGTGTTATTCCGATTTTCTAAGATTTTCTAGGTACAAAAACAGCCACAAGTGGTTCACTTGGTTTCCCAGAAGATTCGGACCAAGTTTGGTCTGATTGGTGTCTTATAAACTGTTCTACCTGACTCCCTCTGGAAGTCCTACGTGCTTTCTACCAGCTATGACAGGGTTTTTTGCAGGACTGCACCGTTTACTTCGGGGCTTATCTTCCTCGGCCTTCCATTTATTTTCTCCTTAAATAGAGATAAAAGTAGCAGGAAAGAAACTAGTTTCTGGCTACCTGCCTAATCTTTGACCTTTCATATTCATTTGCTCAGTTGAATCCATAACCATATGGTGTAAGAGAAGACAAGGAAAAGCACAGCAGAGGGCCGGTGCCCTGACAAGACTGTGGGACACTGAGCCTCCAAAGTCATGGTCATCAGTCAGTCTCCTGCCACTAGCAGCTGTTATTAAAGTAAGAATGGTGTGTGTCTTAGACAGCGTTTCTATTCCTGCACAAACATCATGACCAAGAAGCAAGTTGGAGAGGGAAGGGTTTATTCAGCTTACACTTCCACATTGTTGTTCACCACCAAAGGAAGTCAGGACTGGAACTCAAGCAGGTCAGGAAGCAGGAGCTGATGCAGAGACCATGGAGGGATGTTTCTTACTGGTTTGCTTCCTCTGACTTGCTTCCTCTGGCTTGCTCAGCCTGCACTCTTATAGAACCCAAGAATACCAGCCCAGGGATGGTACTGCTCACAAAGGGCCTTCCCCCCCCTTGATCACTAATTGAGAAAATGCCCCACAGTTGGATCTCATGGAGGCACTTCCCCAACTGAAGTTCCTTTATCTGTGATAGCTCCAGCCTGTGTCAAGTTAACACACAAAACCAGCCAGTACAGTGTGCACACTCGTGTGTGTGTGTGTATGTGTATATGTGTGTGTATGTATGTATATGTGTGTGTACATGTGTGTATGTGTATGTGTGTGTATATGTGTGTATGTGTATGTGTGTATATGTCTGTATGCATGTGTATGTTTGTATATGCATGTGTATGTTTGTTATGTGTGTATGTGTGTAATATGTGTATATATATATGTGTGTGAGTGTGTATATATGTATGAATATGTGTATGTGTGTATGCATATGTGTGTATATGTATGTTATGTTCATAAAAAGAGAAAGGGTATTAATATATGTTCTATGGCAGTGTGTGGTGAGGTGTGGAGGAAGAGGGTGCCTTGGCGGGCCCATGCTGCGGCATCCCTTCCCCCTGAGGGACCACGCACATGATGGTATAGTATAGAATAGAGTTTATTTAAGGCATGGGGAGGGAAGTTAGGAGAGCAGTAGAAGCAGAGAAAGGTAGAGAGAAGGAGAGAGGCTGGCCATGACCATGTGGAGAGAGGGGGAAAGGGAATGGGGAGAGAGGGGGAGCAAGGGGGCAAGAGGCAAGAGAGAGAGAGAGAGAGAGAGAGAGAGAGAGAGAAGAAATGCAAGAGAGCAAGAGAGTCCCTTGAGAGGCAAGCAGTCCCTTTTGTAGTAGGCCAGGCCTACCTGGTTGTTGCCAGGTAGCTGTGGGGTGGGCACACCTGGTTGTTGCCAGGTAACTGTGGGGGTGGAATCCAGACAGAGTACTAACAATGTGTGTGTGTGTGTGTGTGTGTGTGCATATGCGCGTGCGCGCCATTTGTGTGCCACCCACTTCCAATGTTGGAGAAAAATGTAAAAACAAACAAGTTTGGCACTACTTGTCACCCTAACATCAACCCTTTAGTTTCACAAATTCAACCCGGTCTGTTATCAAATGATGATCATCCGCCAAGACTCTTGCTACTGGCCTTTGATGGCCCTAATACACATTCTAAACAAGAAAATATTTTGAGCTGGGAAGTGGTGGCACGTGCCTTTAATCCCAGCAATTGGGAGGCAGAGGCAGGTGGATTTCTGAGTTCGAGACCAGCCTGGTCTACAGCGTGAGTTCCAGGACAGCCAGGGCTACACAGAGAAACCCTGTCTCGAAAAACCAAAACCAAAACCAAAAAAAAAAAAAAAAAGAGAGAGAGTATTTATGAAGAATTATAAAACTTTACTTCCAATAATTTAAAGGTAATTTTCAATTCTAGCTACATAAAAAATTAGTTCATTACAGCATTAATTATTAACCAAAAGAGTTGAATAATGTCAATAATGCTAAATAAGAATCCAAATGCCTTGCCATGTTTTAAAGCAATAATGGCCTCTGGGGGGGATAGGTCAATGATAAAGTGACCTACTATGTGCAAATCTTTTAATCAAGGAAGAAATAAAGAAAGGAAGGAAGAAAGAAAGAAAGGAAGGAAGGAAGAAAGGAAGAAAGAAAGAAAGGAAGGAAGGAAGGAAGGAAGAAAGGAAAGAAAGAAAGAAAGAAAGAAAGAAAGAAAGAAAGAAAGAAAGAAAGAAAGAAAGAAAGAAAGAAAGGAGTATGGATGGAACTAGAAAGTATCATCCTGAGTGAAGTAACCCAATCACAAAAGATCACACATGGTATGCACTCACTGATAAGTGGATATTAGCCCAAAAGCTCAAAACAAACATGCTACAATTCACAGACCACAGGAAGATCACGAAGAAGGTAGACCAAAGTGGGGGTGATTTGGTTCCGCTGAGAAAGGGTACAAAATAATCACAGGAACAACTATGGAGACAAAGAGTGGAGCAGAGACTGAAGGAAAGGCCACCCAGAGACTGTCCTACCTGGGGATTCATCCTATAAACAGTCACCAAACCCTGAAACTACTATGGATGACAAGAAGTGTGTACTGAAAGGAGCCATTTATGGTTGTCTTTTGGAGGGGCCCTGCCAGAGCCTTACAGATACAGAAGTGAATATTAGCAGCCAACCATTGGTCTGAGCATGGGGTTCACTAGAGAGGAGTTGGAGGGCAAGCTGGAGGAGCTGGGAGGTGGGGGCGTTGCAGCCCCATGGGAAGAACTACAATGTCGGCCACCCAGATGCCCCAGGGCTCCCAGGGACTAAGCCATCAACCAAGGGGTACATGTGGTTCCAGCCAAAAGATTGGCAGAGGAATGCCTTGTCGGGCATCAGTGGGAGGAGAGATCTTTGGTCCTGTGAAGGCTCAATAGAGGCCCCAGTGTGGGGAAATTGAGTGGGGGTCGTGGGAGTGGGTTGGGTGGAGGAGCATATTCTTGGAGGCAGGGGGTGGGAGGATGGGTTGGGGGTTTTCGGGGAGGGGGAAACAGGGAAGGGGTATAACATTTGAAATGTAAATGAAGAATATATTCAATATAAAAGAAAAAACTTAAAATAAAAATTTTAAAAATGAAAAAAAAAAGAAAGGAGGAAAGAAAGAGAAAAAGAAGGAAATCAAAACCAACAACAATGAATCATAAAGTCGGAATAGGACAAGAATAATTTTATATTTTTCACTAAGTTACTGTTGGCTTTATTTTATTCACTTTATTTATAAAGACATCTTTACTTTTATGCATTTTAAAACAGTACACAACTCATTCGCTAATAAAATAATTTAGGATAAATATGCATGATATATAGAGTCATGGAGTTTATAGAAGTTAGAGAAGTTATTTCTTTTCCACAGAATTATATACTAGCAACTAAGAAAGTACATAAAATGCTTTTTACAAAAAGGTTTGCAGGAGCAGTTAATTTTAAGATACGTTATAAAGCTTTGGGGAGACTCAAAGTTGACATTTCTGCATAAAAGGTAAGGTTTTTTTTATGACTCCTGTATCTAGCCTTCAAACAAACAGATATAAAATTTCCTGTGTATTTTCTACATAAAGCCCCTCTTTTCTTTAACAAGAGAAAAAGTGCACATTTTATTTTGTAATAGCCCAAAATTCTCATGGTAGAGAACTCAATGAAATTAAATGATCATTTTATTGTTGTTGTTGTTGTTGTTATTATTATTAATTACTTTGAGACAGTCTTCAGATGCAAGGGGGCACAGTAAAGAAACTGCTGAACTGCTAACCACTCCATTATTAGGAGGAAGGTTTTTATTGTTGGTAAGAGAAAGCGACCGGAGGCATCTGGAAGAGTTCAGAACAGAAAAGAAAAACAGACTAGTCACGGTCAGGGCCAGCGGCAAGAGAAGCGAGGGAGTGCAGCGGGGCCACCGTGGGGCAGAAAAGTAGAGATGGCGAAATAGGAAGAGGCAAGAGGGAGAGAATAGGAGAGAGATGAACAAATCCCGTTAAGTATAAGGAGGACGAGTCTCTGGGAGAAGGAAGGAAGAGTCTGGATGTTTAGCATGGACTTCACATGTTTAACAAGCATAGGTGATCATGGGAAACCTGGAGGCCAGCGTCAGCTTTGATACGCTGCTAAGTGCCTCGGGTGGGTTCTGCTAGAGGCGAGGGGAATTGCCAGTTCTCTCTCAGGGTAGCCAGACCGGGTTTGCCTCTTGCTGGACTAGAGGGAGGGAAGCTTAGTCAGGCCCTCTCTGATGGGGCAGTGCAGAAAGAATCTTGGTCAGATGAGTGCAAGGGCGAAGAAGAGAGCACTTCTGGGAACACTTTTGGAGAGCTGGTTCAGTTCACTGGGAGTGGGGTGGCTGCTATGCCCCCTGGGAAAGTGGCCAGGGTCTCTGGGACAAGGTTTGTGTGGCTGTGTACCATTGGCTGGGGCAAGGGTGTTGGAAGATCCTTCATCTGCATACTCAGGAGCTGTAGGGTCTGGGAGAAAAAAGCCTTGTAATATCAAACAAGAAGTGAAGCCTGATACAACCGGCAGGGTAACAAACTCTTCCTAGGGTTGATGGTGGGAGAGAGCCGACTTTATGGCTCCAGGTTGCCTTCCTCATGACTGAGATATCAGGGTTGAGGATCTCTTGACCCTTCCTCTGTGACCCTGGGTCATTCTGTCCCACAGGAAATGACTCCTTTTGGCAGATAGAAACCTGTTTCCCAAGTTCCTGAGGAAGGCTGGTTTTTATCTAACCTCTAACCATCAGAAATCCTTCTGTAGTTCAGCTTGAGCTCGTTTCTGGGTATATGAGATCTAACAATCTCAGGCAGCTCAAGACGGCCTTTAAGTAGCAAAGGTGGCCTTGAACTTCTGATCCTTCTGTTTCCACCAGCCAAGTGCTGTTAGTGCAAGGATGCTCCCCCACACTAGGCTTATGTGGTGGATGGATCCAAGGCTTTATGAGTCGTGGCAAGCAATTCACCAAATATAGTCCAGACCCAACTATATCATTATTGTTATTTTTGATGCCAGATCTCAGTCTATAATATAGGCTGCCTTGGAACTCACTATGTCGTTCAGGCTTGCCTCAAACTCAAGGCAATTTTCTTGCTCCAGTCTCCCAAGTGCTGAGTATACAGATGTATGCCACCACAACGGCTTCTACATCATGCTGTTTCAACTACATGTGGACTTATGAGATACTTAACAAGACAGTTGTGGGAACTAAAGCCTGTTCATCAATTCAAGAGTAAGAAACTAAAAATTCAAGTCAGAGCTGGGCAGTGGTAGCACACACCTTTAATCCCAGCACTTGGGAGGCAGAGGCAAGGCAGATTTCTGAGTTCGAAGCCAGCCTGGTCTACAGAGTGAGTTCCAGGACAGCCAGGCTATACAGAGAAACCCTGTCTCAAAAAACAAAACAAAACAAAAAATTCAAGTCAGGTTTAAGGATAACAAGTGGGTTTAAGGATAAAATTTGGAAGAGAATGTTGGAGTATGTAAATAGTCATAGTAGTATCAGGTCCAGAGACTCCAGTTCCTCAAACTCCAGAAAAGCACTCCAATAAGTTCAGCCTGGACTAGAGGAGGATTTCTGGCAGCTAGATAAAGGCCAGAATTTCTCAGAACCTTATGAAACTGGTTCCCACTTACCAAAAGGAGTCAAGTCTTTACCTCTGACTGAAGGAACACATGACTACTTGTGGTGTCTGTCAGTACATCAAAGTCCATGCTGGCCTCCAGGCTCCCTCAGTAACACAAGTATCTGTTGCACCTTTCAAGGATTTCTCCGAGTAACCCTGGCTGTCCTGGAACTCGATTGGTAGACCAGGCTGGCCTTGAACCCAGAGAGATCTGCCTACCTCTGCCTCCCAAGGGCTGGGATTTAAGCCACAACTGCCCCAGCGGCTCATGATAGTGAGATTTTAGATGGATGCTTCTCTTTAAGTGGTTTTACAGTTATTTCTGTTCTATTGGACATGACAACACACCAACAAAGGAGATGGATACAGCCTCTTTTAAAACCACTAAACCAACAAACAAACTGAAAGAAGAAAAGTAAATTTCCCCCAAACTTCATTAGATCTGACTGATGACTCAGTGTTATCACCTGAAAAACAATAGTAAGAGAAATCCACATCTTTCCAGACAGATGTGCATTAAAATCTTGTTCCTAGCATCTTCACAGAGAGTTACTGAACATTTCCTGCATGGGTCTTTATTTGTCAAAAGAAGATAACAGTCAGAACTATCTCAATGCTTTGCCTTACTTTGTTTGAATTTATGCTTACTTTGCATCGATCAGGGTACCTATCGGACCCTCTATTAAAGTTGATTTGGGTGGAAATGTTGTTCAAATCCTGGAACAGGATCCCTTTCTCCTACCTCAGTACTGGGAATTAAACCATTCCTTGATAGATAAATACCCTACCACCAAGAGAACTATATCTTGTCTCTCTTCTACTCACTTTGTTTTAACTATTCATTTTGGTTGTGAGCCTAGCCTTTATACACACACATATAAAAAACTAAATATATATAATTTGTTTTATGTGTATGTATGAGGTCTGCATGTATACCTGTGTATCACATGGGTGCCTGATGCTCACAGTGGCCAGAAGTAGGATCCCCTGGAACTGAAGCTACAGATAGCTGTGAAACATCATGTGGCTACTGGGAACCCAACCCAGATCCTCTGAGAGCAATCAGTGCTGTTAACTACTGCGCAATCTCTTCAACCCTATCCCTACCTTGAGACAGAATCTCATTAATAGATTTAAGCTGTGACCTTCCTGCCTCAGACCCCTGAAGCTGGGGTTTCAGGCCTGTGTCGTAATGGGCTGGCTGGAATAGACTTCTTGAAGGTGTGTTTGTGACCTTGAGTTCTTCCCTAGCAAGAACATAGCTTGTCACACACTTCCTCAAGCTCTTGAGAAAAGAGCATCTGTCCACTACCAGTGGATGCCCTTTCTGTACGTGATTTCTTCACAGAAAGTGCAGAATAATAATAAGAGAACAAACAGCCCATGTGTTTTCTCCATCCCTTCATCCTTGAGAACTAAATGTCACACACAAAGAACCAGTTGGCTCACCAATACCAAGGTCCTGACCCTCAGTCCAAGGGAGAGGTAATGGAAGTTTAACATTGGCAGTAACATTTGTTTATAAGCTCATTTAGCTCTCTTTATTGAATGAGATATGTACATCTCAACGAGTCCAGTTTCCCAAAAAATCACCATCTCCAAATAAAAGGTTAAAGTGGGGGGTTGCTGGATATATATATTTTTAAGTCTTCATAGAGGAGCTTCACTCCCAATGCCCTGCTTTCCGCAGGAATTACCCATCAGCACAGGGAAACTGATGTTAAGGTAATCATTATGCAATGCCTAAAATCAGCCAGAACTGTGCTGTCCTCAATCGCTTTGAAGGGCCTGGTGTTCCAGTCTCAGAATGACTCACTGAGTGCCTCTTGAGAGTCTCTCCATCTGTCCCACCTAGCTGTGGGCTTTCAACCCCGCCCAGCTCTGAATTTCCCAGTTCTCAAGTGTGTGTCACTCTGAGCTACAGTTCACCCAGACTCCCTTTCACTAGATCACACGGCTCTGTGGGAATTACTCATGTTGTAGGCTACCGCGAAATCAGTTTGTAATGTTTTTGTCTGAGTTGTTACACATTCTAGTATGTCTCCCCGACATTCTGGAATCCAAGAGATGTGGACTTGAAGAGAGTGCTGTTAAGAATATAGGATAGAAAACGGAGTCAAGACAGTGGAATTTCTATTAGAAGCAAGTGACCTTATTTTAACAGAAGAAACCACACAAACTTTGAAAACAAATCTAGAAAATGGACAGAAGATACTCATTCAATCATTCTCCTTGGGCTGGAGAGAAGGTTTAGCAGTTAACAGTCCTCACTGCCCTTCCAGCAGACCAGAGAGAGCACATGTCAAGCAGCGTACAATCTCCGCAACCTCTAGCTCCAGGGCACCCAGTGTCCTCTTCTGCCTTCCTTATATTATAATGGGAAAGATTGAGAATGAGATACAATTGTAAAGATACATAATATAATTGTGTAGGGGCACAAAGAAGATAGGGGCCAAGTGTTATAGTTTAAGGGCAGTAACTTGACTAAGGTTGTGAGCTTTGGGGTCACACACATCTGAGTTGAAATACTGTTTCACAGCTCTCTGGCTTCAGGTTCTTGAACAAGATCTGGACCTCAGCTGAAAATGCAAAATAGATTTAATAGTAGTAATATTGCCTTTAGACCACAAGGCTGCGCAGTAAAATCATAAGCATAAGCCATGGAGCAGTGTAGTTCACTAGAAAAAGCCTGTATGACTGTCAGGTCATTTGTTTTTGATTTTCTAAAGTTGTGTTCCACGAAAGAAGCCATATTGAAATGGAATAAATAGCAACTAGCTGAGAATAATGAAAGGAGCTATACACTGTCCTTCTCGTGGTGTTTGGCTACTGGGCTTGTTCTTAACCTAGGAGCCTTCAGACTCCTACTTACATGTCTGTCATCTTCCAGGAATTCCTCAGGTGGAGTTAGTATTTGTGTTTCCATAGCAGCTGTGAAAAGTTCTAGAATAAGACTCACAGCCCCAAACATCCTTTATGAAGGATTCTATCACACAGTCAGGGTAATTCTGTCTTGTCCTTCACAATGCCAAACGATAATGGGAATTACTGCTATCCCTTTACACAAAGATAGGAAACTAAAGTCTAGACAAGTCAAAGAATTGTAGGAAATTAAATTTTGTAACTGAGATTTGGACAATGATTTTACCTATGCCAAAGCCCCAAATCAGCTATTGATCAAGTGGTCTTGCCCAGTCACAGTATTTGAACTGTTTATTTATTTCTGACGAGTTCAAGAGATCTTAGAAACCAGAGAGCTTCTTTCGCACCCAAATGTCTCCAGCAACTAATTCTGGGCCTGATGTGTAATCACTACTTGATACTTATTCATCAAAATTGAAGTGAAGCTAGATGCCTTTAATCCCAGTGCTTCGAGGCAGCAGGATCACTGCAAGTTAAAGTCCAGTCTGTTACCTGGTTGGTCTAGGTCAGTGTGAGCTACAGCACGAGATTTGTTCTCCCAAAAATAAGACACAAGGGGGCTGGAGAGATGGCTCAGTGGTTAGGAGCCCTTGCTGCTCTTATAGAGGATCCCGGTTTACTTTCTAGCACCCACTCTGCAGCTCACAGTCTTCTCTAACTCCAGTTCCAGGGGATCTGATGCCCTCTTCTGGCCTCTCTGTCCAGCAGGCATGCTCATGGTGCACAGACATACATGCAAGCAAAGCACCCACATGTGTAAAAACAGAAAGAAATCATTTTTGAAACATGAGAGGAAAAGAGAAAATGAGTAAATCAACTCAGTGCGCAAACTATTTATTCCTGGAAAGTTCAGTTGTTTTTATTCATGCACATCTGTCGATTCATCAGTGAGGCCTCAGCACCGGTCTCGTCCTTGTGTCGTGCCTTCGCTTAGTTCAATCATTTGCCTTTCACAACTTTTTGTGGACTCTTAGCATCTTCTACATGTTTGTTCCCTGCAGTAAAGTTTTTAATCTCCATCCTCTGTGTTGGCATGTTATCACCAGTCATTCTTTTTTTTTTTTAACAGTTCCACGTGAGGTTTATTGTGGGAGAAAAAGGCAAAGGTGGCAGCAAAGAATGTGGGGGGGGGGGGGGAGAGAGAGAGAGAGAGAGAGAGAGAGAGAGAGAGAGAGAGAGATCAGATGGGTCTGCCTTTTTCACCAGTCATTCTTGAACATTGTTGTATAGAATACAATTCTAATTTTGGGGAAATAATTTTCATAAACACTGGGAACTTATTATTTCTATGTTAGAATGGTGTTTTAGAACAATTTAGAACCTTCAATTAAATTTATTCAAGTAAAATGGACTTTGCAGAAAGTCAGATAGCATGTGAACTTCACAAGGACCACTGGCTGTTTTTTTTTTTAAGCATGGCTACAGCCGGTCTCTAGTGTCTGCCATCCAATGTATAAGAAAGGAGAAAAAGAGGAATCTGGGCAAGCATTTCTTGTTAGGAAACAGACGGAAATTGTGAAAATCATTCCTACAGGTATTTCATCAAAGAAAACAGCAACTATGAGGTCACACCTACTGGAATGGGAAGCTGGGATGTAGTCTCTAGGCACAGCTAGAAAAGATGGACAGGATTGAGACCACGACCTCCAAAACAAATTTAGTAACTCCTTTACTGAGCTAATGGTTAGACTTTTGGTCAAATATCCAGGAAAATACACATATGAGTGTGTAAGTGTGTACATACATATGCACACATACACACACCACACACAAACACACCACACACACATACCATACTACACACACATTACATATACAAACACATACCACACCACACACACACACACACACACCCTACTACACACACACCACTAACACACATACCATACTACACACAAACCATACTACACACACACATACATACACACACACATACCACACACATACCACACACACATACCACCACACACATACCATACTATACACACACATACACCACACACCACATACAAACTATACCACACCACACATGCACACACACCCTACTATACACACACACACAATAATCTACACACACACCATACTACATATACATACATGCACACACATACCACACACACACACACCACTACCACACACACACACCATACTAAACACATGCATACACAAATACATACCTCACCATACATGCACACACACCCTGCTATACACACACACCACATGCCACCATGCACATACACCATACCACACACACATACATACACACACAAATCACACACACACACACACACACACACAAATCACACCACACACACACAAGCACACAGGCATGTGCTCCTTTCTAGTGTGTGATGATACCTTTAACAGAAGAGACCGAAGTAGTCCCCCAATGTGGATGTCTATTCCCTCTGAGAGGGGAGGAGCTATTTTACCTCAAGGAGACACTGATCTAGCATCACACACAAAATGTGGCAGTGAAGAACAAGCTTGCATCTGTAGTTTCCCTCTGGCATGCTTCAGTTTTTCCTGGGCTACTGCTGGAAGAAAGCACATCAAAGATGTGGAAAAGTGGAGGGAAGCCATGAGGCACAGACAGGCTGGCTACAGGACAAGGTGACAGCTAATAGCTCACACGAAGACAAAACAGAAAGGGCAGCATGCTCTGAGATCTTCCAGCCCATGGAAGCCCCTCCAAGTGTCCTCTGAAGGTGTCAATGCACTCTGTCCTGCGAATGTAGGAACTGATGCTCAGAAGGGTACCCATGGAGAAAGCAGCCCTTGGAGGAGGGACATGATTCCGTGTCATATATGTTCTCTCTGTTGTCCTCTTCTTCCCTCTTCCCAGCCCTCCACATCAAAACCAATCCTGAGATGACATGTGTCCCAGTTATATGAGATTGAAATAAACATTAGCTAAATGCTTTCAATGGGGGATGACATTTCAAAGGGAAATCTTATAAAGCAGTAGGACGATTGTAACAAAGACAGCTCAATGCACCTTAAAGCTCACAGAATTTCAAAGTTGAGTCCATAGGTTAAAAAAAAAGTTTCCCCATTCTAAGGGTAAACTTAACCCAGATAGCCCCGAAAATTTTCCTTTCCAAGAAAATTAGCTGAATTGAAGGCAAATAGATAAAAAAAAAAAATCTAATCTTGGCATTTAATAGTTTCTCATTCTTTCTGACATATCTGGAAAATTAAGGAGTCAATAACAATACATTAATGGGTATGTTTAAAGTGATAGCTTACACTGGTTATGCATATGTGTGTGTATGTGTTTTCTTTGTCAGATCTAGCAGCTTAGATTTGAACTTAAGAACAAGTACATAGTATTCAGTTAAATTTAAAACATCATTTGCTGGTGACAGATAGTGTAATGGGTAAGAACATTCGCTGTATAACCATGAAGATGCAAGTTCAAATTGCCAATGTCCACATAAAACTCTGGGCCTCATCATCCATTAGTCTGTAACCCTGGTTCTATAGGTACCAGAAACAGAAGAGTCTTTGGGGCTTGCTGACCTACAGTTCAGGTCAGGTTTAATGAAAGACCTGTCTCAAGGGAATAAAAGAGATAAAGCAAAACAGGTGATGTCTTTCTCTAGCTTTCTGGTGAGTGCACAGGCAGGAAGCCCTCCCCCAACACCCAAAATGTGGTTATTCACCATTGTTGAATTCATAAGAAGAAAGAAGACGATAATACAGATAGTTTAAAAGGCATAAGTCAGAGCAAATCTTGATCTTACCCTTGCTTCCTTACCAAATAAAATACTCTGGTATTTGGTATGTTTAAGAACCAAGATATTTTAATTTAATTCCAGCCAACAAGGCCTTTTATGAAATCTTTTAATGATTTAAAGTAGCAAAAACCTTCCTTAGTCTCAGCTCCAAAGGAAAACTTTACCATAAACATACAACAGGAAGTTGAGCCTATAGAACATGACGTATTCAGGATCTAGAAGGTTTCTAGAACTCTTTCCCTGTAGCTGCTTCTCTCATTTACATCATGTTTGTCTGAAGAACTTTCTTTAGAGCCTGAGCATCACAGATCTCTGTGGGCAGAAAGACCTATAGTTTCTGCGTCCTAACTCCAAGTCTCCATGAGAAAGAAACACTGATCCAACGTAGTTCAAATTCCTCCTCTCTGTCTTACCAGCCATGACTGATTTGCCCAGATCGTCTGTACATCAGAAGCTAAAGGGAAATAACTCTGTGGATTCTGAGGTGGTGCCAGAGGGATGAGCAGACAGCCTCTATGCTCTCTTTATATACTCATCGGAGAAGTATGCATATGTAAGGATTAAAATACAATGCGGTGGTTAGTACTGAAGCGATGGGTTTCCTCTAGCATGGGATACTACAGAAAGAGGTAATGCAAAGTCAAGGGTTTGGATCTTGGTTCTAAGGATGGTCACATTCTTTGCTAGTTATTCTATCTTCTTATTTATTAATATATATGATGATATTCCTACTTAAAGGTATAGTGTGATCACTAAATGCAACGTCTACTAAATATACTGTAGATGGCAAAATTCAGGCTAGAACAGTTTGCTTCACCAAACATGTCTTGTACACACACACACACACACACACAATCTTGGTGAAGCACTAGGCCCTAGGTTGGCAGTAGACTTCTGATGTATTCTTCAGGAAATCAATGTCTGTTGGTGTTCAGAGACAAACGGACAGCTAATACCAATACAGTGCACTACATTTGTTGACTGTAATCTTAAATATGACTTGGGTTGACATCAGACAAATGTTTGGAAGGTGCTGAGATCTAGATAAGAATTTATGTGAGATAAGAACAATATGAGCAAGGACATTTTGTATGCAAATGGAATAAAACTTGCAGCTGAGCTGAAAGGTTGCGAGTTTACACTTCCTCAGGCAGGGAAACTACACTAGGAACTTAAAAGATCTTTTCTAAACACTGTTGGTTTAGTCCTTAAATAAAAGAACTATGGGAAATACAGTTTTCATTTTATGGGTTTTTGGGTTTTTTTTGTTTTGTGTGTGTGTGTGTGTGTTTTTGTTTGTTTGTTTGTTTGTTTGTTTTGAGACAGAGTCCAACTGTGATGTTCAGTCTGGTCTCCACTGCTTAGACCTGTGAGTCTCTTGCCTCAGTCTCCAGAGAGAGCAGATGAGACTACAGGCTGGTGTCAGCATGAACGGTTTTCAATAGTGTTTTAATGCAAGCTTTTTCATGGTAATGAAGCCTGAATCCCCAGTGTATGGTTATTTTACCTTTAGGTGAATGGAGGGTATTTTTTTCTGTGCCCTACATAAATGAGAATTCAAAGAAGGGAGGAGGAGGAGGAGGAGGAAGAAGAAGAAGCATGATGTTACGTTATTGATGTAAATTCATGATCCTTTTCATCCCAAGCTAACATTAGAAATGTATCAGAAGCACCTTACTAGATTTAACTGCCAAGAAAAGAAGAAATAGCGCCAGCTTGAGGCGTTTAGAGTGGCTGCTTTGCACACTACTCAAAGGCTTCCAGAATGGTTTACCATCTCAGAACAATTTGTTCACCTCACTTAGAAATTAGAAATGTGTTTTGGCCAATAAATCTAACTTTATTTTGTAGTAGTCATTTTTCTTAATGGAAGTGTTTTCCAGATGTTGCCCAAGTCTAGTCGTCTGGGCCCCCATCCAACGAATGAGGAAAGCTTGATTTCATAGGTTGTCACTGTTGATTTTGCCTAACCTTTGGACTAATTGGTTCATCCCAATCCATTTGCACTGCTATATAAGACTTCCAGCACACTGGAGAAATTCATCTCTCCTTTTACAGGTAAGTGTTCGGGGTTAATATGCTTTTTGTAGAGTTAAGTGTGTCTTCCTTACGTGTGTTTGAAAAAGGACAGTAGTTAGAAAGTTTTTAAAAGGATCATACTTCTGTGAGATACCTGTTGGAAGCCTGTGAATTGATACTGAATTAAGTTGGAAGGTTGGAAAGACAGCTCGACTGCTATTACTAAACTCAGTTTTATTGAAGCTGCTCATTTTTATCTCCAGGACGTGATTTAAGCCTCACACTGTGAGTACAGACTCTTCCAACACATTCTAAAATGAGCCTGATTTCTGCTATTATTCTGAGGTATTACAGTGGTTGGTAACTTAATTGAGGTGGCTTGTTTTTTAGTATATTAAACAGAACAACTACTTTCTCAGGAATTCAAGCTGATTGCCCATAGCTTTTGTTCTAAGAACAGAGTGGCTTGTTATTGAATTACATTTTGAAAGTTTCTGAATGCTGTGCACGACAGACACATTATTTAGTGGTGAGATTAAGGAGCAGGTTTCTGATGCTTTTATTTTATCTCAGGCAAGGGCGTTGCATCTGAGAACAACCATGGGGTGGAAAACCCTTCCCATCTGTTTGTCACTGCTGCTTCCTGTTTTCTTGATTCAACACGTTTCATCTCAAGGTAACTTCAGCATCAGAAACATTCTATTCAATCACTGCAGTTGAGCACCCAGTTGGCTTTTACTGAAACAAAAACAAAAATATATTCCTAAGTGTATGCATTTCAATGAGTTTGACAATCTGCATTCCTAAACTCGAAATGCACGCAGTGCATTTGGGTGTTTTGGAATTCTCATCTTTCCCTCTGCATTGTGAGAGCTTTGAAGGAGTTCTGAGTTTTGATAAGAAATAATGCCCCTCCTCTGTTCCCTCAGTTTTTTACCCAAATTAAAAAAATAAAATACAGACATTTACATAATAAAATCATGCTGGAGATACACAACACCATCAAAAGAAATGAAAAAAATGTAATATTTAAATAACAGGTTTTGGTTGTATGTTGACAAACATGGTTATATGTTGACAGATTTGTTTAAAATAAAATGTTTTATTAGCATTTTAAGTTAGCATACAAAGTAATTGGTTTCATTATGATAGTGCCTTTATACATATTTTGCCTGTAAAAATATGGATTGGCTTACGACCATCTTTGTGGTGGGAGGGGGCAGATGAATGTTCTCTGTATCATTCTATATTTAGTGCATGAGCTACTGAAGCAATCACAGGAGATAAGATTTAACAAGCCACAAGAATTTCTTTGATAGAATAAGAAAATATTTATATGTTGGCCAAGGAAATTTATAAAGAAAAGAGTCACATTTTATAAACCTATATTACTAACATATATTTAAAGTAAGTAGGTATGTTGACAAATTTAACCAAATTTCTGCATCAAATAAATTATTATAAAGCATTATAAAGAAATAAATTATTACTTTAGCATCATGTTGACATAGATAGCATATTATAATACACATTTATAGTGTTTCAAATGGAATTTTATTAGCCTTAAGTGCTCTTTCTTCCTTGCAGGGACTCTTCACCCTATTATGGGTTTTACAAATCTGAATGCCATTTCTTATTATAATATTGCAAAGTTCAGTCCTTCCGCATTGGTACTGGGTAAACTCCTATTTAGAGAGCCTGTTGTACACTTGGCATAGCCAAGGTGGAGAGAGAAGACAGCATGAGGCTTAAGTTACTCAGCCCTAGCAATATGCATCTTTAATATATTGTTATGTGTTCCGTTTAACATACTCAGCATGAGAGGAAGGAAAATAAATATCTGTACTTATTACAGTGACATTTTATTTTTAAAAGAGCTATTTCTGGTAAAATCTATAAAGTTCTCATTGAATTGGAACACAATAGATCACAGCTCGCTTGAGCATGGTTTCAGAATCACTTAGATAAAACAAGGTGGGGAACCACAGAAGCCAAATATAAATGCCGAGTTAGGAATGATGGCCACAGTCCTCTGTCTCAGAGCCTTCACGTTCTCATGTGGTATTAAGATTCACAACATGGCTGTGTCCTAAGACACTCTCTTTCTTTGTGAAACAATAAGAGTTTATGAAAATTAATGTGACAATCAGTGGGACTGGGAGATAATGGTTTGGGGGTAAACTGTTTGATGCACAAGCATGTGGACTTGATTTCAGATCCCAGCACACACATGAGAAGCTAGATGCAGCACTATGTGCCTCCAAGCTCTGGGAGCCAAGACAGGCTGATCCTGGAGCTCAGTGGCCAATCAGACTAACTCCAAAGGCAACTCCGGGCTCAGCGAGACATCCTCGCCTAGAAAATAAGGTGGACCGTGATAGAGAAGAGCAGACATAGTCCTCTGGCCTCCACATGTGCACGCACACATGCATGTAACACACACACATGCATGCATGCACACAGGCACACACACATGCACACTCATGCACTCTAGTGGTTTAAGTAAATACCAATAACCTTAAGGCTATCACAGACCACCTATGAACAATAAGTGGATTTGTTCTAGACATATGACAAGTGTAAAAGCATAATCTTTTGATGTTGTTTTGTCTGCTTCTCTTGCCTTCTCAACCTCTTCTCATTCTTTCCCCTTTATATATATGTATTTATATACATAGCCTATATATGCATTTTTGTATGTATTGTGCACATATGTGTGTAAGCAATCCTTCTCAGAGCTATCCTGATCTTTATTGTTTGTGTATGTATTAAGACTTAAACCTTCCTGGATTCTCTCGAGATTTTTTCAGTGCATTTATTTTAACATCCACCTATGGATTGAGACATTCCAGAGGTGGATTCCATTGTTACAGTCATGCTGTTATCTTTTGGGGAGGATTTTGCAGTGATGTCTGCCAAATGGTGTTTAGAAATATTTGAGTCTAATTATTCCATCCCATCATTGTCTGCTTGTTCCCAAACACTAAGTTTATCTGTGACCTTTATGTCCACACCCAGTTCCTATTTCAAGAGGTCTTTCTTATTCCTCCAGACAGAGAACACTTAGGAGAGTCTGTGCTGGCCCAACTAGCATGCTCTAATTTCATCATAGAAGTGAGAGGCAATAGAATTAGTGACGGCTTCTGCTTCAAATTCAGATACATGAATTTGAGAAGTCAAAATGGGCTATTTGTTTAGGATAATCATATAGGTGATTATTCCAAGTCAGGCACTTATGAGAGTAAATGAGATGTACAAATAATGCATATATATCACTTGATATCTATTAGTTGATACACACAGATATATTTATCTATATGCACACACACAAATATATACACATATACATTCAGTAACTTACTGTGTGTCATTGGAGAAGTTATTAAAATTTCTGTTATCTTTTTTTTCTCTCTAAGACAGGGTTTCTCTGTGTAGCCCTGGCTGTTCTGGAATTTGGTCTGTAGATCAGGTTCGCCTCAAACTCACAGAGATCCGCTGCCTCTGCCTCCCAAGTGCTAGGATTAAAGGCATGCACTCCCATGTCTGACCCGTGTCATCATTTTCACCTTAGATACGGCTAGTAATACTTCTTTAGAAACATTTTCGTAAGTCTTGGAGAGAACGAATGACTCAGTACCTGGTATAAGATTGTTCAGAAAATGGTCACTAGTAATCATGATAGCAGCAATCTCTACAGTTATAACTGTCACACTTTCCTCAGAATTACCACTCCTCATATAAGCATTCCTTAGCTCAACTTTCTAAGGTGCATCTATAATCCCAGTTTAGTGAAGAATAAAGCGACATCATTAAGGTTACATAAAGGCTCGCCCAAACATCAGTTATGTCCATCACTGTGCATTCTTCCCAGCACTGCCCAGTCTCTGGTGGCTTTGGCCCCCTTAGTAGGTCTCTCCTGTTGGAAATGGTTTGGCCATGTTTACCCTAGTATTGTATACTTTTAGATTTATCAAGCTGTGCAGGGAGATGTGGGGAAGGGTATTCTAGAGATGCCACCTGCAACTGTGATTATAACTGTCAACACTACATGGAGTGCTGTCCTGATTTCAAGAGAGTCTGCACTACAGGTAAGTTCCAAAAGCTGGGTGCTGTCTGTCAAGCCCACTGTCCTAAGCCTGCTTTTGTACCCCTTTGCAGCTCTGTTCTTCCTCCCTCCCGTCTCCTTTGTTTAAGTGCCTTTCCTTTCCTTGCATAAATGTTGAAGTGCACTGTACATACCTAAGGATGGTTTCAAGACTTCTGATTACTGGAGTAGTGAACGGAAGCCTGGGCATTTGTCACCTGCATATATGTATTGACTGCTTGCATGTGAAATGTCTTAAGTAAAGACTTAGTACTGTGACTAGGTAGGTATCAAGTAAAAAGGAAGGTGTACTTCTTCATTGACGGTTGAGTTTTGATTGCTTAGAGATGAGCCTTTCAAAGAGTTTCATCAAAAGGATCAATAGGCATAGAACTTTTACATATGCTATTTGAACTTTTGGTAGTAAATGTGTTTCTTTTTAAAAAATATTTATTTATTTATTGGTTTTTCTGTCTTTTTATATAAAAGATTTATTTATTTATTAGAAATAAAGTACACTGTAGCTGTTTTCAGACATACCAGAAGAGGGCATCAGATCTCATTACAGATGGTTGTGAGCCACCATGTTGTTGCTGGGATTTGAATTCAGGACCTTTGGAAGAGCAGTTAGTGCTCTTAACCGCTGAGCCATCTCTCCAGCCCATAAATGTGTTTCTAAATTACCTGAAGAGAATATTTTAAAGATTAAGAAAATACCAGGCTTAAATGATTAATTTCAAAGCCCAAAAGTTCTAAATTGTGAGTGGTATTACTATTGAACAAAAGTTGAGCCATTTCTTATAATAGATTCAGACACATAATATTCAATCTATAAATGCTATAACTAAAATCTGTAAAAAAGTTATATTTGCATTAGTATTTGCATGTAGAGATGGTAACTATAGTGCTGTACAGTTTGCCTGTTGGATAAAGTATTTCAAGCAGGCTTTGGGAATCATTGTACTTCCCACTAAAGTTCCTTCTGGAACAAGCAGGCCTCCTAGCATAGTCCACACCATGGGATTAACTGAAATCTTTCAATCTTATTCTATGCCCAGTTTGTCATTTTAAGAGTCTTTGCATTGCAAGTGACTTTTGACCTGAGCAGTGACCTGCTCAACTAGTTTCTTGGGATATATTGTTTTAAGATATGAAGATTCAATTAGCACAAATTTATTACAAAGAAATGGTGTCAGTGGTGTGAGAAGATAAAGGACCTCATCTGAGGGTAGTTTGCTGTATAATTCTTTTCTAGTTTTCTATTGTGTCTACACATGTGTAAGACTCGGGCAGCACTCGGCTGTCTCTTGGTGTGTTATAGGGGAAAGAACAATGGCCCAGCTCATCAAATTTTTTCCCTGACTTAGGCTGTCTCTATTTGGACATCATCCCTTTAAAGTTAGTTTTTCATAGTTGATGATGTATGTACTCCAAATTCCAAATAGGAGACTTAGAAGTGCACCGCCCTTGGGACTCTAGTCAGCTGTCAGATGAGAAATGCTACGAGATATGTAAGTATTGCTTTGTGACTAATAATCCATGATATTTAATAATCTGTTTTGTTCCGGGCAGAGCTCTCCTGCAAAGGACGCTGCTTCGAGTCCTTCGCACGAGGGAGGGAGTGTGACTGTGACTCCCAGTGTAAGCAGTTTGGCAAGTGCTGTCCAGATTACGCCAGCTTCTGTGAGGAAGGTAAGAACCAGGGCCCAGTGCTGCTCAGTTCAAGCCAGTCCATGCCTTGACTTCACTGATGGCTAATGCACAGTTGAGTTCTTGGTTTTACTAATGTACAAGCTGCTTTGTAATACTTTTGTTTCACAAAGACAAATTAAAGAAAGCATCTTCCAAAAGGAGCCTCACAAAAGCTCTCTCTAGAAGCACCAAGATCTCTGGTTCTCCAGCAAGGGGGACATGGGCTGAGTGTACATCCTTTTATCTTCCGAGGTGCCTCCTTTACAGTTGAAAACTTGTCCCCACCTAATGGTACTGACTTCACAAAATCAGCTGTCCTTAGAGCTCTCTGCGATTTGAGCCTTAATGTATGAGTATATATTTAAAGGTGGAATACTTCTAGCTTCTTCGCATAAACTAACTAGTCACCAGCTTTACAGGCAACTCTGCTAAAATCTTAGTACCTCAATTAATTAGTTATATGTTCCTTCCTATCCCTCCTGTCCCTTCAGCAGTCTCTACACAAAGCTGGTGAATAACAAAGTCAATAAAAGGGAGAGGGACCGTCTTATTTAAATAATCTCTGGCCATTACACCTTGAAGCAATGCTCTCACAGTATACCCCCCCTTTCTTTTTTTAAAAAAACTTAAAATGATAGAATGCCTTTGTCTCCAATATTTGTTCTTAACCATTCTTTATCAAAATATAAGTATCTGTGGAGGCAAAATTGAGATAAGTATTGCTTGCATAATTTGACCATATTTTTTAGTTAGGTTGTGCCTCCTAATTTTTTTAGAACGATAGAAACTTAAATCAGCAGAGTTGAGGGCTGGTTCCTAGCTGGTCAATATTTTTACAGGAAGTATTCTAAAAATACTAGAAGCAACACCCTTGTTTCAAAACCCCAGAGCTCAGCAGTCCTGCAGTTTTCAGAAGGCACCATGATGGGGATATATATTTTCTCATTACCTTGATAATTATTTTGGCCATGAGACAAGTCAAAACCAAACGAAACGAAACCAAACCAAATCAAACCCAACCAAACCAAACAACACCCTACCTCCCGAATACCCCAAGAAGTTGTTTTGGCAGAGGATGGATAGGGAAGAAGATTTGATGATGAGTCGCAGAGAGACCGTCATTGCTATCGTAAATACTCCCAGTACCCTGTGTTTCTGAAGTACACCTATGGCTGAGGTAGGACATGGAGGAACCAAGGCAACTCCATTCACAGATTTCATGAAGATAGTCAGGGTTCCAACTGAAAATGAAAGAATTCTCCAGAGCTTCAGAATTTCATTTAAAACAGCACTGAAACTTACTACTAAGTTGTTTCAGGGTTGCTGTAAGTACTCGTTATTGGGATCTATCTACAAATCGTAACACTTTGAGAACTGGCAGGAGTCATAGCAATCCAATCGCTTCCCAGCGTGGGTGAGCAGAGAGAAGCCTGAAAGGTTATCTGTTTTGGCCACAATCACGAACTAGTACCCGACAGAGCTGTTACTCAACTTGGCGTTTTTTTGTTAAGGGGAGGAGAAAAAGGGCGAGGTACAGTGCCCAGTTCCTGGAAATAGGAAGGTTTCTGAAGGGATAGCGGGAACATCAGGGTGTTTGTACCACTTCTCTTCCCCATCTCCACTGCTGTTTACTTCTTCAAATCCCTCTCCTTTCTTCTGAGTCCCAGGAATGCCCCATGCTTCCTCTTTTAGATGCTTGGGAGTGGGGTGGGGGATTATGTGTTAACTTGGGAAGGGCAACATGTCTGTGGAAAAGCCTGATGTCTGGGGTTGTGAAATCTTCAAAATATGCCCACACAACTTTTATAATAATCAAGGCACACTGGCATTATTTGACTTAAATTCACATGAAAACAGGAAAAATATAATTATTATGCTGCCTATGATTCATATGCAGTATTATTTTTATAATTGTGGAATGATGGCAAGATAGATGAAGTTCATAGAATTACAACTTGTTTTGGGTGAGTATTCCTCTTTAGACTCGTTGGATACACACATCTCACTTAAAGTGAGAAAATGTTCAATAGTTTGCCCTCTATTCCAAGATCAAAGAGGTAGACACTCAGAAGCCTACAACTAACATTTAGAGCGTTGACCTCTTGGGACTCTTTTCTATCATAATTTTCCAGTTTGAGAATCACTATTTTTTAGCAATAATTCGGAGGAATTATTGGGGCTACTTGTGTTGGGCTACAAGCTTTCCTGTATTGACACTTACCAGTTTCACCTCTCCAAGGCCCATGAAGCCACCTTTTTCAGTTAGCTCTGCTGATGGATCTAAATGGGATGCTAATCGATCTGTCTTGCTTGGCCTCAGTGCATAATCCCACATCACCACCTCCAAAGACTGCACCTCCGCCTCCAGGAGCATCTCACACCATCAAATCAACCACCAAACGCTCACCCAAATCACCAAAAAAGAAGACTAAGAAAGTTGTAGAGTCTGAGGAAATAATGGAAGGTAGGAAGATGACAGCCATCACTACAGGAGATTTCTTAACTGAAATAACCTGTAGGTGGACTATTCATATGAATATCCTCAAAGGGTCATCTTTTGAATCATGAAGCACTCCTCATATTTTTTGCTTACTTGATTTAAGTTAAAATCTAAGCCAAAATATAAACCCTTGGGATATTTTTAGCCCTTATTTATCAAACCCAGCATGGGACTTCTCAGAAGTGGTAAATCTCATTAAAAATGAAAACTTTCTTTTTTTTCTCTATTTTTCACAGAATTAGATTGTATAAAATTCAGCAGGTATTGGAAAATCAGGAGAAAGTTCTACTGTTAGTATATGTGATGAACTAAGATGCCTTGCTTTTAGCTGACAGCTTTACAAAGCAAGTAGTTGCATTACCCATAAAGTGACAGCACACTCCAGTACTCGAAGACCAGTTATCAGCATTTCTTGTTGCATGTGGACCAGCAGTTCTTTTTGCTTTGTTTTGTTCTAAATCACAGTTGGTGTGATCAAACTTTTTATTTGATTTATAGAACATTCTGTTTCTGAAAATCAAGAGTCCTCCTCCTCCTCCTCTTCTTCCTCTTCAACTATTCGGAAAATCAAGTCTTCCAAAAATTCAGCTAATAGAGAATTACAGAAGAACCCAAAAGGTTTGAGCATTGATAAAGATCAAAGACTCTATCAATGCCATATTAACAATAATTTTTCAAAAAGTAATGGGTGTTGATGGAATGGTTTGAGATCTCAACATTTGGGGAATATATAACTGTGGAAACAGCTTAAAAAGTGCCAGATGAATAGACCTTATAGAGAATCAGTGGTAAGCAGCTAAGTAACTCTTCACAGCAAGGGATTCAAAGATGCTGTAAGAAACATAGGATAGTACTGGAGACAGTAGTTTGTGAGTCTGTTGTAATTCCTGTCTATCTGATCACTGTCTTCTCTTCCCTTTCTGCCCCCAGCCTTTGTTTTCCCTTCTATGATTTTATTTAACATAAACGCATGTAGTGTTTTCCCAACATTAATCCTTGACATTCTCATAAACCTCCAGGGAAAGGCAAGATTATCACTCCCATTATATTACTATTTTTTTCCTATTTTTAAAATCACACCTGTCATACTTTTCTCTGCAAGTTAAAGAATAGGCTGTTTTTTCCTGAAAGGAGATTCCATCTGATCTGTTATTTGTATTTCCTGAAATTCTAAAATATATTCTTTCTCTAGTAAGTACTAGAATTTTGAGGAACATTTCCCTTGGGTGATGGTAGTTTCTCTGAAACATTCTTCAGTCTACTAGCTAGTCTAACTTCAAGTCACTGCAAGAATCCTGCTCTTGATGGAAGTGCAATACAAATTTGCTAAACAGAATTCCTATCAGTGAAAGGTTCTTTGGGCTTAGTAGCTCCCCTAAAGGGTAGTTGCTATGGGAAATTTTAAATAGAATCTATTGCCTTGACAGCCTAATTGCCTATGTCCTGTGAACCAGTTGAAAAGGAGCAGCTCATAGCCATTATGTATTGCAACTAGGTTCAGCAGAAACTAGTCAGTTGCAGAGACTGGAACCAAATGCCTTTGTAGGAGTTAGTGTAAAGAAACTATCAGAGGTTGGAGTCACGATTCTAGGAATGAGGGGACAACACTGAACACTACAGAATGGGGGCAGGTGGCACGCGTGGACCAAACGAGGGGCAAAGAACACGAACACAGACATGCATTCATGGCACTGACCATTTTGATGACTTCAAGCTGTCACTTCAAAATAACAAGATTTTTTTTTTCTCTAGTAAAGGATAACAAGGAAAACACCCCTAAAAAGAAACCTAATCCAGAGCCACCGGTGGTAGATGAAGCTGGAAGCGGACTGGATAATGGGGAGCCCAGGCTCACCCCACCTCCGAACCCTCCTACTACTCCACACAACAGAGTCACCACCACATCTCCCAAGACTACAGCCGCAAAACCAGTAACTCCTAAACCCAGCACTGCACCTAATGCTGAGACCTCCAAAGAGGCATCTTCAGCTTCCAATAAAGAGACAACAGTTGAAACAAAGGAGACTACTGCAACAAATAAACAGTCTTCCACCAGTAAAAAAGAGAAGACTACTTCAGCTAAAGAAACACGGAGTGCAGAGAAAACATCTGCTAAAGATGTTGAACCCACATCTACAACTCCCAAGAACTCAGCTCCCAGCACCACCAAAAAGCCTGTAACTACAACCAAGGAACCAGTTCCTACCACTCCCAAGAAGCCTGAACCTACCACCAAGGAACCAGCTCCCACCACCCCTAAGGAGTCAGTTCCCACCACCAAGAAACCTGAACCCACCACCCCCAAGGAGCCAGCTCCCACCACCCCTAAGGAGCCAGCTCCCACCACCCCTAAGGAGCCAGCTCCCACCACCCCCAAGGAGCCAGCTCCCACCACCCCCAAGGAGCCAGCTCCCACCACCCCCAAGGAAGCTGAACCCACCACCCCCAAGGAAGCTGAACCCACCACCCCCAAGGAGCCTGAACCCACCACCCCCAAGGAGCCTGAACCCACAATCCCCAAGGAGCCTGAACCCACCACCCCCAAGGAGCCTCAACCCACCACCCCCAAGGAGCCTGAACCCACCACCCCCAAGGAGCCAGCTCCCACCACCCCCAAGGAAGCTGAACCCACCACTCCCAAGGAGCCTGAACCCACCACCCCCAAGGAGCCTGAACCCACCACCCCCAAGGAGCCAGCTCCCACCACCCCCAAGGAGCCAGCTCCCACCACCCCCAAGGAGCCTGAACCCACCACCCCCAAGGAGCCTGAACCCACCACCCCCAAGGAGCCAGCTCCCACCACCCCCAAAGAGCCCGCACCAACCAACCCAAAGGAGCCTGAACCCACCACCCCCAAGGAAGCTGAACCCACCACCCCCAAGGAGCCTGAACCCACCACCCCCAAGGAGCCTGAACCCACCACCCCCAAGGAGCCTGAACCCACCACCCCCAAGGAGCCTGAACCCACCACCCCCAAGGAGCCTGAACCCACCACCCCCAAGGAGCCTGAACCCACAATCCCCAAGGAGCCTGAACCCACCACCCCCAAGGAGCCTGAACCCACAATCCCCAAGGAGCCTGAACCCACAATCCCCAAGGAGCCTGAACCCACCACCCCCAAGAAACCTGAACCCACCACCCCCAAGAAACCTGAACCCATCACCCCCAAAGAGCCAGCACCTACCATCCCTAAGGAGCCTGAACCCACCATCCCTGAGGATCTTGAGCCCACTACTCCCAAAACCCCTGATGAAGTAACAGCTGAGCTTGCTGAGGGACCCACACCAAAGGCTCTTGAAAATAATCCCAAGGAGCCCACTGTACCACCAACTGAGACCCCTGAGGTAAACAGACCTGAAATGACAACTGCTAAAGAGAAGACAACAGAAAAAGACACAACCCAAACTACAACAGTTGCCCCTACGAGGACGACAGAGACAACAATCATGCCAGAAGAGACTACTGAATCAAAAGCAGGCACCGCCACTCAAATAACATCAACTCAAGATACCACAGCACCCAAAATCACTACTCTGAAAGCAACAACTCTTGCACCCAAAGTAACTGCTCCAGCAGAAGAGATTCAGAACAACCCTGAAGAAACAACTCCTGCATCAGAAGATTCTGATGATTCTAGGACAACTCTAAAGCCACAGAAATCAACCAAAGCACCCAAGCCCGCCTCTACCAAAAAGCCAAACAAAGCACCCAAGAAGCCCACCTCTACCAAAAAGCCTAAGACACCAAAGGTGAGAAGACCAAAAACTACACCATCTCCTCCAAAGACGACCGCAACAACGCCAGAACTGAATACCGCCCCTCTAGAAGTAACGCTGCCAACCACCACCATCCCTAAACAAACTCCAAACTCTGAAACAGCTGAAGTCAATCTAGATCATGAAGATGCAGATGGAGGTGAAGGAGAAAAGCCTCCGGTTCCCAGGCCCCCTGTGCTATTCCCCAGTGTTATTTCAGGCACTGATCGCTTGGCCGGGGCACTCAATCAAGGCATTAACCTCAATCCCATGCTTTCAGGTAACAATCAGTCACTTTGCTGTTCTAGTATCTCTCTACTGAGATTCATTATCTCAAACTCTAACTTGTGAACTTATCAAGCTTAGTTATAGCTTCCTTACAGCTTGGAGATTAAGAGTGATCATAGAATATTTATTATCCAGGAGACTGAGTAGTAATTAGGATCAGAAACTTACATGTTGGCTAACTCTAGACATGTCTGTTGGGAACAGAAATGGGGTAGAGAATGTCAAAATAATTTAGGTAGGACTTTATCCTTTAGAGAGTACAATGCAAAGGAAAAAAGAAACATTTCCTTATCTCAGTGACTGAAAACGTCAGTGTCTAATAAGCACCTCATATACATGAAGATCAAGATAACCTGGTCTCTTACACCTCACTATTAATTTCATGTAACATTCCTGAATGGTATTATGTTAGGTAAGCAGAACTGTGGAACATTATCACTTCCATTTCTCCATACTAGATCTTAGAGGGTAAACAGGAAACAGAATCCTGTAAGAATTTGCAAAGAACAAATTGCTTTCCTCCTTTGGTTCTATATTAAGCCTTTTGTTGATTTCTTCCTTCTGTTTTGTATTAATTTTTTGTTGATTTTAGATGAGACCAATTTATGCAACGGTAAGCCAGTGGATGGACTGACTACTCTGCGTAATGGGACACTAGTTGCATTTCGAGGTGAGTTATGAATATATAAATCTGCTTTGTGTTGGCATTTTCTGAGAACGAAGTCACAAGGTGCTAACTTAACTGTATGATTCTACAGTAAATGAGAACATTATTAACCTAGGTACATAAATGCAACAAAGAACTTGTTATCTCTTAAGGTTTCTTTGTGCATGTGTGTATGCCTGTGCGAACGCATATCTGTGTGTGGATAGGATTTCAAAGTTTCAATTTCAAATTAAATGAAGTGATAGAGATTTGCATTCTCTGTGCAAATCTGTGAGGTAAGAAAGGTTGTTGCACTTTTTTGTTCCGGAGTTTCAGAGAATTAAGTAAATTTCCCATGGACTTTCTATTATTTTAGTCTTTTTAGAATGCAGATTAAGAATTAACAATAAAAAATTGTACCCAGTAAAGGTTCAATAGATTGTACTAGTCATTAAGTTATAACACCAATTCTATAAAACACTGAAACCCAAGAACTCTACAAAGGCAGAAAGATCTTTTTAGGGAAAGTAGAAAAGGAACTGATGAGCTGACTCAACGGAAGAGGTAATGACTGTCAAGCCTGGTGGCCTGTATTGACCTTTGAGACCTACACCAAGGCAGGAGAAAACTGACTCCCACTCTGAGACCTACTCTGAGGGAGGAGAGAACCAACTCCCACAAGTTGTCCCATGATCCTGCAAACCCAGATACATATAAATAAAAATCAAATCAAATCAAATTAAAATCAAGGTGGGTGCGGTAACAAACTCCCTTAATCTCAACACCCAGGAGGTGGAGCTCTTTAAGTTCAAGGCCAGCCAGGTATACAGATTGTCTCAAAACAACCTTAAAATTTCAATTAAAAAAATTAAAACTTGAAACTAAATTATCTCAAAGTATCTTAGAAACACAAATTTTCTCTTTGTCACCTGGCTCTATGTCCAGGCACTTCTTAACACATTGACTCCACTTTTCTTTATAACCATCACCCTTTTCTGTGGGACGCAGTTTAGTATTCAGACTGCAGCCTGACCAGTCTCTTTAATTCTTAGGTCATTATTTCTGGATGCTGAATCCGTTCAGACCACCATCTCCACCACGCAGAATTACTGAAGTCTGGGGTATTCCCTCTCCCATTGACACTGTTTTTACTAGATGTAACTGTGACGGAAAAACTTTCTTCTTTAAGGTAACACAAATACTGTTTAGGAAAAACAATGCAGTTGTACCTTGTCATGACAAAATCTTAATTTTCAACTCGGAAATCATATATTGTTTTCTTGAAAAATGAAATTTGATACTATTTACGATCTGCTTATTCAAATTCAACCAATTTATTGTATTCTCCCTACATTTAAATCAAAACCTTTAACATCATTTTCCCCTTTACACAACCAGGATTCTCAGTACTGGCGCTTCACTAACGACGTAGTAGATGCTGGGTATCCTAAACAAATTGTCAAAGGCTTTGGAGGACTAACAGGGAAGATAGTAGCTGCTCTTTCAATAGCCAAGTACAAGGACAGGCCTGAATCTGTGTACTTCTTCAAGAGAGGTATGTATTACACAATTATCAATGTGACACTATTTTTTTAAGGAGTCTTTTCTTTTTAATTGCTAGGTTTACTATCAAAAAGTATTCTTAATGGCAAGAATAAAATAGCTTTAATGAATAGATATTGCAGGCCATTAAGAAGTATTTAGATCTCTTGCAATGTGAACCATAAAATATCTGGACTTTCAGATCACTAATATAAAGAATGCAATTTGTTGGATTTATTTGTTCAACACATATTTCAGGTCTTAGTTATTACTATATTCCAAGAACAGCATTAACCATAGCCATTATTAAACATGTATTTGCGAAGATCAAAAAAAAAAAAAAAAAAGAGGCAATTGTAAGCCATTCCTTTCTGGGTGGATTAACATGAGTTGTTGTGCCTTTCCTGCTGTGTTAACAGGTGGCAACATTCAGCAGTACACTTACAAACAGGAGCCCATGAAGAAGTGCACAGGGAGGCGGCCTGTCATCAACTACTCAGTGTATGGCGAGGCAGCACAGGTCAGAAGGCGCCGCTTTGAGCGTGCTGTTGGACCTCTCCAGGCACACACCTTCAGGATCCATTACTCGGTACCCATCAGAGTCTCTTATCAAGACAAAGGTAATTTTCACCATGTTAAGAATGCTGGTCATGAAGAGTAATAATTTCCTATGAAGTCACCCTTATTAAATATAAATATTGGCCATAAAAGTACTAACCATTTAGGATTGATGTAAAACAAATCCATTTGCCCTACTGAGTAATAACCAAGATCAATTCTTGTTGGTAAAGAAAGTTTACTCAAGCCTGTTAATTATAGCAAACAACAAGTATACAAATCTGTATCCTCAAGACAACCCTAAAAGTGAGGTGTAATGTCACGGCAGAGAACAAACTCAAAACCTAGGTTTGTGTAGCTCTAAGGCTGTAAACTCTTTCAAACTGTTTATTAAAAATTCTGCCTGCAGGTTTCCTCCACAATGAAGTCAAAGTGAGCACATTGTGGAGAGGGTTTCCAAATGTGGTTACTTCAGCGATAACACTGCCTAACATTAGGAAACCTGACGGCTATGATTATTACGCCTTTTCCAAAGGTAAGTTTATTGGACAGTTTTGTGAACTTCAAGCTGACTTCACCTGAGGAAGCACAAATGTAATTTAAGTGGAAACAGCAAGTGTACTATAATGACTGTAAGAAACCCAACTTCAGTGCTTCAATATGAAGGAAGACACTGTTGCACTAATTTTATTTACTGGAAGGAGTGCAGACCAGTTCTACTGCATTGTTAGGACATCAGGAGAAAACTGGTAAAAAGAAACAGTGTTTGCTGCTCTCACAAGTGACTCTTTAGACAGCATGTATTATTAAAGTCTAAAAGGTGTTCAAGACATTCATGGAACCCAGTTTTATTAAGTAAAGTTTATTGCCCAGGATACTTAACTTTGGAAAGACCAGTTATCTAAATTATTCTGCCCATGATTCTATAATATGAATTCCTAAGAAATATATTTTAAAAATAAAGCCAAAATGAATCATCTTTTAAATTAACTATTTTTAAATACTTAATTAAAAGAGTTGAACCTAATATTACCTGAAGGATGCTGAAAGATTATTCATTCCATCAAATTATTTTTTGTCAGAAAGTTAATGGAATCCACTTTTGATATTGAAATGATACTGACTTTGAATACAGTACTCAATACAAACTTAAATGTTTCACTTTCTTTTTAATTGAAAGGATGCTTTCTCTTTTATTTAGATCAATACTATAACATTGATGTGCCTACTAGAACAGCAAGAGCAATTACCACTCGTTCAGGGCAGACCCTCTCCAAAATCTGGTACAACTGTCCTTGAACTGATTGGCTAAGAAGAGTCATCAAAATGAAATGAAGAAAACAGTGACATTCAACTTTAGACATTGAAATACATTTTATTAATAAAGAATGTTGAAATGAGCATACCTATTTAAATACAAAACACCTCTCAACTTGACAATCATTATATTAAAACAGATTCGCCAATCTTATTCACAAGTGTCATCGTTTATAGATCAGTTAATTAATATTCCCTCTATTTATTCCTCCTCTTCCTCCCATTGCATGGCTTATACCTGTAGAAGGAAATAATAAAATTCATGTTCAGTAGAAATATATAAGATATGGCTATAAAAAGATATTCTCCATGATAATTATATAAATGGGTTACTAGAGTTATAATGTTAATCCAGTCAATTTATTTTAGAGAAGGTGAAAATACTAAAATGTTCTATTTCTTTACTAGCTACAATAGCCACAAAACTTTCATTGCCGAAAAAAAAAAGTAACACTGAAAGAATACAGGTAGAGTTACTATGGATGCACAGCATGCTAACACTTGATTTTCCTAATTTTTTTTTTCTTTTTGGATCTAATGAAAGAAAATACACCAATTATTTTAGAACACATTCATTCTGTAATTATGACAAACTGCCTAAAAGAAGCTTTCCGGTTAAGTGTCACATGATCAACATGTAATTATAAATCAATCCTTAGATTTACCTTAGAAACTTGATATGCATGCTATTATCCCACAAATCAAGTAAACAGTATGCCAGAAACTTACCTCTCTGTCGGTTAAACTGACGACCACGAACACCCTGTCGTAAGGTTGTCTGGAGTCTTACTCGTCTGAAAGGCTTCGGCTGACTACTACTGGTATCTAAAGAAAGCATCAAGACATATGGAAAGCAAGCTAAAAAACCAGGAAAGCAGCTACAATTACTAAATCAACACACAGTCAAGTACAGATGTGCCATTTGTTTTCCACATTCAAATCTGCTTCTAAGAGTAAAGGAAGCTAAAAAAAAAATAGAAGAGTGAAGGAAGCTAAGCAATTACACAAGCTCACACACAAAAAAAGTAGTATGATAAAAATATCTTAAAAATTTATTTGGAGAAAAAAATTGAGTTTATTTATTCAATTACTCGACTAATTTAGGAGATTTTTATTTAAGGCAACTACTCAGGTAGACACATGGTGCCAGAGACAAGAGAATAAATACGACAACAAAGAATCAGGCCCCTGAGAAGATAGAATATTGTAACACGTCTTACTTATAGCTTTGTCTAATACCTCAAATGTAATCATTAGCAAATCCTGCCGGTTCAAATTTAAGTAAACTTGCCATAGCCACACATCTATATCTTGTTCAAGTCATTGTCTTTATTCTGTATGGCAACTGCTTCCGAATTTGGCTATGAATTTTAGCCAAACCAACTGCAGTATCATGTCATTATTCTATGTGAAAAAATTTCAATGTTTTCTATCTCCATGAAACTCAAAGCAATTATGAAGGCCTAGGTGATTTTTCTTCATCACTCCTCTCACATACTCTTGAATCTCACTTCTCAGTCTGCTCCAGTCATATGACTTCCTTGCTGACTTTGAATGTCTCAAGCACATCCTATTAGCTTATGGGACTTTATATAAACCACATAGCTTTAATCCTTTTCTAAATGTCATTTTCTTGGACATGCTTTCTATGAAATTCCCTGCTATGTTAGACACTTAAATTAGCTGAATGAGACCCAGTCAGAGGTAGAGTGTCACCCATAATGAAATTAACATAAAGACATTCTATTTCCTAGGAACAATCAACCACATTTTCTCACTCAAGGACTAGTTTGGTAACTAGTATTAATTCTAGTACAGAGGTCAGACAATTCTCAGAGAATACCAACAGGACTAATAATTATCATACTTATAATTTCTGATTCTTTTGTACATAAAGCTGAGAGTTACAAGGTCTATATATTATTTGTGATTCCGACTTTAAGGTTCAGAATGGAAGGTGGTTATGTAAAGAAGCTAGCTGTTGAAATACGGGTGTGGAAGCAGGACCTAGAGCTGTTGACCAATTGATTGACACGCTATAGAAAAGCAAGTAAGAGGAACTGCATTCCCTCAAAACTGAAGACGAACTGCCTACACATTCTGAGGTAAAAGCCTCACGTAAAATTTGACTGAGCAGAGTTTTTAGAGCCAAATTTGCATTCTAGCATGAAGTTTATGAGCCACACGACCTTTAAGAGTTATTTAACCTTTCAATGTTTTAGTCTCAAACTTAAAATATGGGAATGGATTCCTCCCAAACTGTGTTTCTGTGACAATCAAATAATATATGTAAAAGGTTTGAGAATAGCCTATAACATTCAGTGCTCAATAGATGTTGTTAAAAAAAAAAAAGCATGTAGAAGTATCTTTTATTATAGTAAAGTCATAATCTTTTCCAAAAGTTGAATTAAAAAACTGGAAGATGACTCTTTACATTAGTAAATTTCAAACATGGTTTTGAAATAAATGGAGCCCCATTTATCAACCCTCCAGATCAAATCTGCTCTGGTTCACATGGAAGGAAACATGGCGGAAGTGCTCCTTAGATTCCTCCCAGTACAACCATCCCCACCAATTCAAGTAGCACCTTTATAACGGTGATTGACTCACATGATCTGAGAAGAAACCAGACTATAAGCACATTTAAGAGACCCAAGTATTTTTCAGGATCTGTGCTGACATCATTTATCTAGACAAAATGTTAAGTGAATTCTTTTGGTGTGGACCCACCTTCTGCATGGTCCTGATTATCAATGCCAGAGTATTTGTGTAATAATAATGTAAACAAAAAGCAAGTTCCTTTCCATGATAAAATGTCCCCTTTAAGTAATCTTGAGAGCTCTGTCTCTGGTAAGCATCTGTATAGACAAGGGCAAGGAACACAAGCTGCATGGAAACAGTACTTACCTGCAGAGGAGCTGGAAGGAGGGTCTTGGCTGGTGGAGGGAAGATCTGACTCATCAGATGCTTGGACAGGCTCCTCTTCCTGCTGGCTATCAATTTCTAGGCCTGCCTCTGAACTAATACTAGGAAATAAACATTGATTAGAAAATGTAAAAATGATTCTAGAATTTATTTTAAATGTCCCTAAGTTCTTTTTGATTTATTTTATAACTACTTTCAGAGTTCTAGTTAAGAATTAGAATCAGTTACAGGTTGTCAAGTGTGTTTACTTTTTAATCATAAGGTGGAGCAGGGGAAAGGGATGAGTTGTTTTTCCTTCACCACCTTTCTTACTAGGATACTCGCCAATTTTACTTTCTGTTTTACCACTGTTTCAACAGCCCTTCTTTTTCCATTTGACAAGCATGTTTATGATCTTGACACTTACAGGAATATGTCAGACTCTGATAAACTCCCAAATATAACTAGTAACAACAGATTGGTAAGTCACCCTGAATGACCCAGACCTAACAAGCTATGGGCATGAGAGTTCCTAGCTCAGTGGCTATATTTTCATCTTTCTCCTTTTAAGAAGCACACAACAGTAGATAATGAAAAACCTGAATCTGGCCTAATCTTTACTTTTTTAATCATCTGCAAACATTAGTGCAGTTACTGGAAACAACTTACCTGAGACCAAGGCTGCAAGATGGGGACATGTAATAGCATGGGGCTGAGGTTAAGACTTTAACGCTCACTGAGCTGGTTACCAGTAGAATAGTCTAAGCACATTATTGCTAACATGCTCTGAACTTAATTTCTATGATGGGAAGTAATATATTTTAATTTTAGGAAGAGTGTGTGGGTTAGAAGGACATATGTAAAGTGACGTGAAAATATGTATATAATTAGTAACAGCTAGCATTCTCACTGGGACTTGTAACTTCCCCTCAATTAAACACTGACATTAAAAAATACAAACAGACCTCATTTATGAAGCATTGCCAAATCAAGTCCTTAAGCTCTGAAATCTGTGTTCTATTTCCAAACCACTAAACTGTACAAACTTCTTAGTTTATAAGAATAAAGATCCCAGGTTTGAGACTTAACTCTACAAAACCACTGCCTATGGGCTTCTTCTAGCAAATTATTTGTTTCCTTAGCAAACAAAACAAAACAAAATTTTCAATAGTGTTTTTTTTTAAACTGCCTCTCTCACAGTAACCCTAAATTCTGAAGCTGGTTAGTTCTGAATGCAAGGTAGCTTTTCCAAATTATGTGCTTTGGCTTTTCCATGGGGCAGGATAGCACTGAAACAAATTTTGATATATTTTCTTGCTAAAACAAACAATTAGAACAACATAATGAACCTATAGCAAACAAAAACTAAACAATAAAAACGTACCCTTCAGACTCTGCCTCTACAAATACTTCATCTCCGTCGTCACCTGCTGCTGTTTCATTTGTTGTGGATAAAGTGCCTGTAGACGTTGTCACCATTGGAACAGACTGAGAGGCATGTTCTGAAGCATCAGAGGTGGCACTCTCAGTAAACACAGTCACTTAAAAAGAAGAACAAATAACTTGACCTCTGTGGTTCATTAATTCTGAGCCAGAATAGGCTTCAAGGTGTTCTATGTCACCAACAAAACAAAATGTCCTCATAGGTCTGGCACCCACCTGGGGCTGCTACTTGGAGAGGTGTCGTGGGAACGCTGCGGCCACCAGACTCTTCCTCATGAGCCAGAAAGAGGGGTGTTTCATACATTCCCAAACCTAGAAAAAAATTTAAGTATCAGTGAATAATGAAAGAACATAAAAATGCCAAGGAAAAGAATCAGTACAAAGTGTACAATTTTCTTGAAATTGGGTCCATCAAGCAAAAGCTAAAATCAAGTTCCTCAATGCATAGTCAACACATCTTTTAAATTCTTTAACACTAATTAAAGCATCCCTAAATAATTGCTAATTTTATGGAATATCCAAATATGAACAAGTACTATGTTGAAAACCAGTCCTCACTTAACTGCCAAGGTTATTAACCCTTTCTGCTAGTGAAATTTAAACTTCCCCTACTGTTACAACAAGTTGGTAGTGGCATATTAGCCTTCTCTATTCACTTGCAAAATGCTAGTTTCCCAGAAATATACCAAATTTCACATGTGGACTAAATGGTGATTAATTCTACAAATAGTATAACTCATATACAAGTATCATCTACCACTACTAAATTTTATATCTCAAACTTTATTTTTAAAATGAATGTTGCTAGGGAAAGTCTAATTAGTCATACGTTTAACTAGGTATGCCACAACTCTCAAATTGTAAGCAAAAAATACACTGTACTCCTAAATTTGAAAACATCTAGCATTTCTTAGAGGTATTTATTGGTTCAACACATATAATGTGGAGACTTGAATGAGAATGGCCCCCATAGGCTCCTGTGTTTGAGTGCGTGGTGTGCAGTTAGTTGAACTGTCTGGGAAGGATTAGGAGGTATAGCCTTGTAGGACAAGGTATGACCTTATGAGGAGGTGTGTGACTGGGGCTGGGCTTTGAGGTTTCAAAAGCACATGCCAAGCCCAGTGTTTCCTGACTCCCTTGTAGAACAGAATGTAAAGCTCTCAGCTACTTTTCCAGTACCATGTCTGCCTGCCATAATAATGAATTGTCTACAACTATAAGCAAACCAATTAAATGTCTTTTTTAAAAAAAATAAGTTGCCTTTGTCATGGTGTTTCATTATAGCAATAAAACAGTAACTAAGACAATAAAGAAATATAAAAACCAGTCTTTAGGCTAAAGGACTAGAACCTCGCTGATGAGGTATTTATTAGAAAAGGCAACGCCATGTCAGTAACTCTAGATTAGGACAGGGGTTATACTGATAGCAGCTGAAGAAAATCAGAGCATACTTAAGTCTACCCAGTGTACACACTTAAGAAACTTCTGGCTTTTGGCTATTTTTACCTCCTTGAGAAGCAAGTTGGCCAAGATCAGAGTGACTGGAACTTGTCTGTGGCATGTCTTCAGGTGGCCCAAACCGGAATCTAGGAACACCGGCAACCTGTGGGGAACTAAATGGACAAAAATTATTAATTTGATGAGAAATTTAATGCTACCTGTTGAAAACGTAAGAGGATAAGGTTGTTAGAAAAAAAGAAACATCAATAAACAGGGAAGGAAACAATAAAAATAATCCGTCAATAAAGGGTTTCTTGCAAAGATATTGTCAATAAATTTAGTAATGTAAATAACTTATAATTAACGTTTAGCTTCCCTGAATTATGCTAATTTTTCAACTTGTTTGAAACAGACACAGGCAATATGAAGCATAACAAAAGAACATTTTTCTTTTTTAAATTTCAGTTTTCACTTTTTAGTAATATAAAATAAGTTACTCTTGCCTATTCTAAGTTCAAAATCTAGCTCTAAGATTTAGAAAACTCCTAGCACCAGATGACTAGATAGCTGTTTTCTCCCACATCCTAACAACAATATCATGCATCCCAACGCCTTTTAGAACATAAAACTCAGCCTCACTTCATCTGCCCACTCCTCTCTCCATCTTTTCTTAGCTACCCATAATTACGCATGCTTATGGATTACATCTCTGTTATTACCTGAGTTAATTTTCATTTCCACTCAAAGTATACTTTTAGCTAAAGCCTTTCCCTTCAGGTTGATTTTCAAACAGAACCTTGAGCACTCCTTTACTATGCCTCCAATTTCCAGGCTGTTTATTTGGCCCCAAATCTCAAGTGGTTTTATGAAAAACTGAATTTTTTCATAAAAGATCCATGTTGGAGAACTGGTTGCTTAAATTGGTGACACTAGGATCAGTAGAGTGGAATGTATTGAGGTAGTCTACATAGGCAACAGTAGCATCTATCGTCAGAGTTAGAAGGATTAAATAACATAAGAAATTCTAAGTAATCATTAGGCAGTGTTAAGTGTGCTCACTTAGTTGTTGGAATAATTACTTCATTTGGCTTAATGAAGATCATCAGTTACACTGTCACGCTACTAGCCTGTTGCATTACAGATGGTTACTCATACCCTGAGTTTCTACAATAAACCACCTATCATGATCACTTTAATAACTAACATTACCCCCAGCATCAATACAGCATTTACTTATAGGTGTCAGGTAGTATTTAAACACGTAAGCACAAACTGTATTATCAGTAAAATGAGGTTACTCAGAAGAAGGGACAGCAAAGGGTCTGCTCTTGTGAGTATACATTCTGATTGTAGAAACCACCTTCTTAAGCACTGTAATAATGTCTTGTTAGAAGAAGGTATATTTTATTCACCCTATATAGTCTTCCTCAACACTACTTTTTTACAATCCTCCTATTACATGGACAGATCAATGGACAAGTAGGGTGGAACTCTACAAGTAACACATCCAAAAAACAATTTATGAGGTAAAGAGAAAGCAGCTAACGAGTTACCAAACATTCTCATTTCATCAACTTACTGAATAGCTTCAGCAAACCCATCAGTGCGATGTGGCACCACAAGAGTTGGGGTGCTCGGAACTGTTCTGTCTTCGTCATCAAAAAAGTGTTGTTGCTGAAACACAGACAGTACACAGTATTTAACAGGCCTAACCGCATATATTTGAATTACATGCACATGATGGGTAGATACTAACCATGCCACCTATTCCTGGAGTCAACTGAAGACCACGCCCTACAGACTGCCTCCGGGTCATCTGAATTCTCTGTGTTGGAAAAAGAATTATATTTGCTTTAAAGAATTAGGCAATAAAACAAACACCAAAGATACAGTTTATTACTTTTGTAATGAAATAACTAATTTTAGAAGATTTGTAATTAAGAGGACATTTCTAAATTGCTAATATATATCTATTATAAATATTGGTGAGAAAGTTTAAATTATATTAATGAAGATATTTATAAACTAAAAGGCATGATAATACTTAATTCAAGCATGTGCATACATTTAGATTCTATCTCCTTGACTGAAAATACTAACAAGTGAGGTTTTCCATTGTAGTTTACATAGCACCTGACTTCTTCACAGCTAAAACAATCTTGAATTGGCAGACTGAATGCTGTGTGACACCTACACAGGGCTCCCTTAGACTCTATATTTTCACATATCAAGTGATTTCCACTATTTTTATTATTATACATAATGGTTGGTTCTCAATACACTCACCATGTCAGGAGTAAGAACCAAGCCAGATGAATGAACTTACTCCATACTGAATTCATAGGATCATTAATTAACTAAGTAGAAATATTTGATTATAAATGTGGAAAAAAAGATTAGGTAGAATAATAAAAACAAAATCTGTGAACCTTAAGAAATGTTCAAAACAAATGTTACTAAGCTAGCAAAATGCATTTTACATTAAATAAAATTTAAGAAATTTTAAGCCTATAATAACAGCAAGCAGCATTTTATTTGCCATGACTATAACCACTTTAATATACAATTTTTAGCAAGTTGTGCTTTCAAATGCCAACTCATTTACATTTAGAAACTGGAGATTAGTTTCAATTAAAAGTAGTATCTTAAACCATGCCAAAACATTAAAAATTCTAATATTTGGAAAGGAAGGAAGGAAGAAAAGCCCACATAATGGAAAAGATAGATTTTACAAGGTGCCTTTTTCAGAAGCTGGGTTCTTTTAATACCTGAACTGGTGGTCCCAACTCCTGAGGTGGAGCGTGAATGGTCAGGCGTGGGGGAAGAGGATGTGGTGGGCGCCTTGGTGACTGTGGTGCTTGTGGGGTCTGTCTCTCAGACGCTGACGTGGGCTGCTGTTCTCTAGCAACCTCCTGAGAGAAAGAAGACTCTGCTGCACTTGTATTTCCTTCACCTATGGAAGAAAGACTTCAGTTTGAAAACCAAGCCCAGCTATGAAATTACATGGCCTAAACCTCCAATTTGTTTGTCTTGTGGCAGAGTCCAGGCTCTTTTCAAACTTTCTATGTAGTAGGCTGGCCTTGATTGAACTCCAGCTCCTCCTACCTGTCAAGTATTGGGATTATAGACACATACCCATCTCACTCTGGGTGGTTAACAGACAAACAGGCAAGTAAGTACTTTCCCTTCAAGACTCAAATGACGGATGTAAGCACTTTGTCCAACATATGATCAAGCGAATATTTACTGCATTTTGGCTTATGATATTTTTTCTTAATGTTTAAGTGTGCTTATGTGTGTCTGTGTGCCTATGGAAGCTGGAAGAGAGTGGAGCATGTGTTACAGGTGGCTATATACCACTTAATACAGGAATCAAACTCAGGTCTATTGACGAGCAATGCCTGCTCTTAACCAGTGAATTCTCTCTCAAGTCCAATATTTTTCTTAATCACTGTATAAACTACTTAACTCTTTCTAGAGAAACAGCACATCTATCAATTAAGGTGACTAAGGAAAAGCCTCACTAATAATATTTCTATATTTTGGCTCTCCCAAACTTCAAATTCCAATTGCTACTCAGGTGTCTACATCTTCTGTTGTCTTCCACTAAGAAATGTAGTACACCAGAGAAGAGTTTATAAATCTGATCTAGAATCAGAACCTTGTCCTGACAGTTGGTATTTAAAACGCTTTACTTTTCCATAATCCAAATTATTAACTTAAATTTAGTTTAAGAATTTGGGACAAATAAAACTAGTCACAAGAGTAGTACCTTAACAAAAAGAAATTATTTTTATTTCATGTGTGTGAGTTTTTTGCCTGCATGTATGTCTATGTACTACTATATGCACACCTGGTGTCCACAGAGGCTGTAAGAGGGTGCCAGATTGCCTGGAGGTGGAATTACTGTGGCCTCCACATGAGTGCTGGGATCTAAATCTGGTGCCTTTTCAAGAGCAGCCAAGTGTTCTTAAATACTGAACCATCTCTCTAGCCCTGTAAACAACTTGAAAATGGACTAACTCTAACCTTAGTTTTACTTAGACTAGACTAAAAAAATATCCACTTCCCTCCAAAAGAAGTCTGACAGAACATTATGTATGTGTTATATTTGGGGAAGAGGGCTAACAGTATCTTTTCCTAAAAAACTTTCAGTGATAGTATCTAAAGTCACACCTACACACAAATTTTAAAACATGGTTTTGGTTGAACCTACCTCTGCTAGCTATGAGCTGCTACCCATCCCTGCTTTAATTATTCCAAACGGCGTTGTGCTACATTAGAGAGTCCAAGATATTTGACTTTTACAATAGTTCAATGAGGTAGACAGACAGTATAATGGCATCTAATATGCCACGTCAGGAAGGCAGAAAACTGTTAATAAGACCCTATCCTGTTACCAATTTACTAGGTTGTACTACATCGGAAGTCCAGCCCTAGTTTAATAAATATTACCAGACTACTCTACTGAGACCAATGCTCTTACCACTGTTTTGCGAATCAGCAGCTCTCTGATTACTTTCAGCTCCACCCATACTTTCTTCTGTTTCTGTACCTGGATCAGTCCCTTCACCACCCTAAGAACAAAATGTAATGACTGAAGCAAATCAAATGACTAGGTTACCAAAAAGCCACACCAAATGATTAAAAGCAAACAAACCAGAGGAAAACCAAACCAAGCAAGCCAAACAAACAAAACTCCAACGGTATGAAGACTTTTATTATCCTGGTAACACAAGCTTTTCTATATGACAGGAAAACAGCAAGCTTTCTAAGCACAGCTCTTAAGGAGACAGTCCCAATGCTAACCAGTTACCTCAGCATCATCAGCTTCATATCCATCATTACCATCTGCACTACCAGTTCCTTCATTACTATCTTCACCCTCATCTCCCATCCCCGTGTCATCTTCTTCATCATCATCATCATCTTCATCTTCTTCATAATCCTAGAAGAAGACGTCCGAGTGTGAATAAAATGCATGCCCACTCCTTTTGTACATCTTAATACCTCCTTTAAGCGACTTATTATTGATTGGCATACAGGAGTGTTTCAAGAGTTTTGATGGTTCCACAGCAAAGAAAAAAAAAACTATAACATTTCAAAGAAAGAAACAGTGGTTGATTCTGAACTGTTTACATAAAATTATGCAAAAGTAATAGTCTACCAAATGTCAAGTGGTTAATTTCATTTCTTATATTTTATGGCTGTGAGCCTAGCCTTTAACGGCTGAGCCATCTCTCCAGCCAGATTAACTTCATTTTTATCCAAATGTGAAACTAAAGAATAAAATCAAACCATACTAGTTTTAAAAATGTGTTTTTGACCAAAGAATCTGAAGAGATATAGAGTTAAATTCCAAAGTAAAAAAAATATCAAACTCTCCCTAAAACTCACCTGATATAGGTGATGGCCGAATTACTTTGGAAATGGTATAGGGTGCCAAAAGGAGAAACAAACAAACAACTACTAACTCCTGTTTCTTCTTTGCTTCCAGAAACAAGAGCATGGATCATCAGGTTCATATAGCCATTTTTTATTAAGACTAAAGATGAAATCTGAAACAAATCCTAGACGGCACAGCAATCATTTACAAACAAGCTGGGCAGGCCGGCCACACATTTTTATAATCCCAGCATTCGACAGACTGAAGCAGAAGCTTTGGGACTTCCTAGCAAGCTTGGGCCATATACCAAGATTCTATCTCCAATAAGTAACAAAATGCTGCTGCCAAAACAAGGTAAACAAAACGTTTAAAAACTGATTATCCACCACAGGCTTTTTACTTCTAATACACAACCCAACACTCCTGGACTAATCTGTATAAAAGATGAACTTGATAACCTACTGACTGGGAATGAGAATTTCGTACTTGCTATATTAGAAGTACCAAAGACTTAAAGCACTAAGATTGAAACCAGCACACTGGTAAAAGGTAAGAAGACCCAGAGCTCAAGGCCAACATGCACAGTGCACTGGCTTTGAGCCCTAGCTCTGGAAGGGAAGCAGAAGGAAAGCTGATAAATACTTGATCTTTTCAATACTAAACTCACTTCATGTTCTCCATCATTTTCTTCATCATCATCTTCATCATCACTGTCAATTACAATTACATCATCTCCTTTGCCTTGACCATCTTGAGAGGAAGTAGTCTGCTGATCTGATTGAAGCGGTCCAAGATCAATTTGTAGAGATTGTGATGTTTCTTCACTGTCTTCCATTGGTGTATACTCTCCTTGGGTGACTCCCTTTAAAAGTTAAAAAGGTCCTTTACCCAAACTAGAAATAATCTGGATACATAATGAATAAAGTAAAATACTTCTATTGTCTTAAAAACAAAACAAAAAAAATTAACATTACCCTATTACACTGATTATGCTTTGAAACACTGCAATACACACATAAGCTGACTATCCACATCCTGAAAACTGGAACCTAAAACTTTCTGAGCACTCGCATAACACTTGAAAGAAACAGAGGTGGAGTGGGAGGGGGTTATGGAGTAGGAATATACAGCAATAAATCAAGTATGTAAGCAAGTAAGTAAATAAATAAATAAAAGAATATCTCACAGGGTCGCACCTATGGGAAATGAAACTAGAGGCAAGTGGTGACAGCTGAGAGGTAGTCTATTCCAGGGATGAGCCCACAACTGGTTGTCCAATATACACAAAACCTTGAAGCCATATACACACACACACAAAAAGACTCAGTAGGTTTTATTTATGTATTTGTACACGCATGCATGTATACATACATACAACACATAATAATAACAGGGTTATCAATTTGATAGGGGAGGGGGCACATGGAAGGAGTTAGAGGGGCTGAAGGGAAGAGTGATATCATGTTTTAATTAAAAATATAAAAGAATTAAGATAAAAAGTAATCTATAGATGGTTAACCCTTTCAGTCTAAATGTGGTAAGGACTGGCACAGAGCAAAGCTCTGCACTCTAAAGATCAGGCTCTTTCTCAGACCATCCTCTAAACAAGCATATCAAGCACTGGGGAGGCTGGAAGGACAGCTCAGTATGTAAGCCAAGGCACCCAAAGTACTTAGCACATGAAGTGCTCAAGCCTTAACTCCTTAAAGAACTTCAGCCTAAACTGACATTAACGAGGGGCAGTGACCCCCCAAATGGTGCTCTTTGCTGGTTTCTAGACAAATACTCCAAAGACTGCATGAAAAGCTGTTGGTACTGGATAAGGGATATTCAATACTCAGTACATGCTAGATACTCAAATAATTTTTTGCATAATTAGTTTCCACATTTTGGTTTCTATCAAAATAAACTTGTATTAACAAAAATTTCTGACTGATTTAAAAATGTACCATTTGCAGTCAGAATGGCTAAGATCAAAAACACAGGAGACAGCAGTTGTTGGTGAGGATGTGGAGAAAGAGGAACACTCCTCCACTGCTGGTGGAATTGCAAGCTGGTACAACCACTCTGGAAAGCAGTCTGGCGGTTCCTCAGAAAACTGGGCATGACACTCCCGGAGGATCCGGCTATACCACTCCTGGGCATATACCCAGAGGCTTTACCTGCATGCAATAAGGACACATGCTCCACTATGTTCATAGCAGCCTTATTTATAATAGCCAGAAGCTGGAAAGAACCCAGATGTCCCTCAACAGAGGAATGGATTCAGAAGATGTGGTATATTTACACAATGGAATACTACTCTGCAATTAAAAACAATGAATTCACGAAATTCCTAGGCAAATGGTCAGAACTTGAAAATATCATCCTTAGTGAGGTAACCCAATCACAAAAGAACACACATGGTATGCAGTCACTGATAAGGGGATATTAACCCAGAATCTCGGAATACCCTAGACACAATTCGCATATCAATAGATTTCCAAGAAGATGGAAGGAGAGATCCCTGATCCTGGAAAGACTGGATGTAGGGGAATGCCAAGACAGAGAAGGGAGAGGGGGTTGAATGGGGAAAAGAGGGAGGGAAGGGGGCTTATGGAACTTTCGGGGAGGGAGGAAACGGGAAAGGGGAAATGATTTTGAATGTAAATAAAAAAACTTAGAAAATAAAAAAAAAATAAAAAATGTACCATTTGGCTTAAGTACTCAGTAAATCTATTTTTTCAAATGAGTCAGTAACATCTATGAGTTAAGAAATTTATGAACAACAACCACAATCAATATAATACAAAAAATATACAATAACAATAAAATAAAAAAAACAAAACATTTAAGAACCTGTTTTAAAGCACACAGTGTCAGACATGATAGTATATGCCTGTAATTCCAACACTTAAAAGGCTGTGGCAGGGCTCTCCGAATTTAAGGCTAGCCTAGGCTACGTGGTAAAAACTTGCCCCCAAAAGCAAAACAAAACAAATTTAAAAATGCAAATAGTGTTTCAATAGGTCAAAGCCAACTTTATTTATTAAAACCAATTTATTTTTAATAGTTTTATATTTTTACTCACCTCTCCAATGGAATCTTGAGAATCCTGATTATAGGCTTGAGTTTCTACCTCTCCATCAGTACTTTCTTCTGCCATAACTTCTTCCTAAGTCATAACAGGTTATTTCTTATTGAATCAGTGAGCTACATGAATCATCACCATTCTGTCAGTGTTTCTCTAAAAAGTTAAGCCTACAATTCTATGAAGCTATGCCATGTTTATATAGAAACATACTCAAATAGCATACCTCTTCAATGAACATCAGTGGATATATACACATAACATTTAGTATTCTTACCTGTTGCTATACAACAGTCTATCATTGAAAAGGAACTTTGGCTAACCTTAATCTTAAACACACATGGCAAGTAATGTCAATGTGCAGACTGCCAATGACTAAACTTCCTTGTAAAAACAATTCAATTTGCTTCTGCTTTTATTAAATGGGAAGGAATTCATGAAAAGATACGCAAGGACTATAAAACAAGTGGTAATGGCAAAATGCCTTAGCTACAAGTGAAAACTATAGCTCAGGAATTTTTAGGATAATCTCCCAAAACTTAATGTGACAGTGAGTATGACTGATAGCTAGCCCTTATGCTGCTGATGCAATGGTGACATGCAGAAACAGTGTGACAGACCTCGGTTCCCACAGGTGTGACCGTCTTCAGCTTCTTCGGGAGAGGCATCTCCACTGTGTCCTCAGAGACTTGGTCTCCTGCTTCCATGGTGCTGTCCTCCTCCTCTTCCCGAGTGCGCTTTGGCAAGGAGGAGCTTGGGGTAGCTGAAACTTTCAGATCACACAATTTAAACCTCAAAAGTCAGATCATGGTAACTTCATTTAGACAAACATATTAGAACCAGTCTTAAAACTAGAACTTCGTATGACACATCTGACTCATTATAAGTGTACTGATAAATTGCTATTTACAAAGTTTACACAGGAGTTTTTATCAAATCCAGAACTCCATAAAAGAAAAATCACACTGCATATGCTAAATAATAAGAACAGCTCTAGTTTTCAGGATTCACATTAAGTTACATATAATAAGTTGGTTATTTTTCCCCTTTAAAGACAGCCAAAATATCGGAGTGGGGTGTGGGGAGTTTTACTTAATGATAAAAACTGACTGAAACTGAACTAAATGTGGATGTTATTTTCTAATAATTTAAATTATTACAATAAATGAAATTTTTTAAAGCTACATCAAATGCACATTTGAAACTGTTCTTGTATTGTTTAAATATGATTAAAACTAAATAAAAATATTTGCTTTCTTCACAGTAACACAGGATAAAAAGCAAACTGTTATAGGCAATAGTCAAGATGGTGTTGCATCTAAGAAATTAGAAGTATATAGGTCTATTGAACCTTCATTTTAAAAATTCATCTTGCTAGTCTATTAAGATGACTTAGCCATCTTAAGCAACCAGTTAAGAGCATTGGTTGCTCTTCAAGAGGACGCAGGTTCAGTCCCCAATACCCACATGGGAGCTCACAACTGTCATTCCAGTTCCAGGGGATAGGATGCCCTCCTTTGACCTTGGTGGATACCTGGCATGCACATGGCACTCAAACATACACAGACAGAGCATCCATAGACATAAAATAAAACAACAGACAGTATTAAAATGAAACCTTACCAGTGCCAAATACGGCTGTGGAAGTAGATGGCCGCTCCACTGGTGAACTTTGCACCACCTCAACTATGTTTGGGGACAACTCTTGATTTGCAGGCTCAATCTGAGGGTGACTCTGTTGAGTGGGTTGTACAAAAGCTGTAGCCTGTGTTTGCTGCTGTACAGTTAGGATGGGCTGAGAAATGGAGGGCTGAACATTAGGACTAGTAGAACGAACAGATCCACTTGCGCTTCCAAATACTGGAACATGTTCCACAGGCCCTTCTGACTGCATAGCTGAAAGTAATTACAATATTTAGTAAGTATGCCTTCTAATCAACCAAAACTGAGTTATTTTACCCTATTCTTTGACACACATTGTATTAACTGGTTTTTCTATATGTCTTACCATTTAATACACAAAAATAAAGTGGGCAAAAGTTATATATTCTGTATTGTAGTGCCTATGTGTGTAATACAGTAATATGTAATATTTGGTGGGTAAGTACATATTTGAATGTGTTGTAGTATTTATTGGTCCAATAAAATAACGAGATGTAATTAACATTAAGAAGCTGAAAATGGTGAGAAATTTTCCTTACACATCATTTTGTTTTTAACTGATATCATGATGACACCATGAAAACAGGAAATGGGTACAGAGCTGAATGGTACAGTGTTGCACAACATGTGTAAGCCTGGGATTTGATCCTAACACCACCCAAAAAACAAACAAAACAAACTTCTCAGTCCTAAAAAACAAGAGTTTAGTTTGGTAGTCTATCTGTTAATCTTTTATTGAGTGGTGGATATATATTTACTTTTGGAGTGTTTACATTATACATTGTAAACACTGGCTGGTTGTGTGTGTCAACTTGACACAAGCTGGAGTTATCACAGAGAAAGGAGCCTCCCTTGAGGAAATGCCTCCATGAGATCCAGCTGTAAAGGTTTGTCTCAATTAGTGATGGGGGAGGGGGGATTGGGGGTGGTGCCATCCCTGGGCTGGTAGTCCTGGGTTCTATAAGAGAGCAAACTGAGCAAGCCAGGGGAAGCAAGCCAGCAAGGAACATCTCTCCATGGCCTCTGCATCAGCTCCTGCTTCCTGACCTGCTTGAGTTCCAGTCCTAACTTCCTTTGGTGATCAACAGCAATGTGGAAATATAAGCTGAAAAAACCCTTTCCTTCCCAACTTGCTTTGTGGTCATGATGTTTTGAGCAGGAACGGAAACCCTGACTAAGACACATTGTTTGAGGACATGGTCTTACTATAGAACTTTGGTTGGCCTCGCATACCTAGCTGCCTACCTCTGCTTCTGATTGATGAGATAAAAGGTGTATAACACCAACAGTCAGCTACACTGTACATTTCCTCGATTCTAACATGTCAAAGCAGTTTAAGATCTTGCAAACCTTTTATTGAGCATCTACTTTAGAATTAATGAGAGAGATTAAACAACTAAGAAAACCCAACTCTGTGGTTCCCAATCTAGTAGACTAAAAAGATACATGTAAATTCAAATAATGAATTATTACAATTACAATGGGAACAGAGTAGAGAAAGCATCAAGAAGTGCAGGGAGTTTCAGTGAAAGAATGATATTTGGTTTGAACAAGCAATTTTATACTATGGTTTTTCAAAATGGATTTCATAGCATGTTTCTTAATCATTAGAAGAGAACACATGGTTCCAGAAAGCAAAGCAAAGGATCTTAGGAATATATTTTCCCTCTTTGTTAGCTTAAAGTAAGAAGAGCAGAAGAGGAGGAGGAAATTTACTAAATTTACAATATGTGTCTTGGGCAGCCATGATGGCACATGCCTGTGAGGCAGAAAGATCATGATTTGGAGACAAGCCTAGACTCAAAAATAAACAAATAAATGGGGCTGAGAATATAGGTTAGTCAAAAAAACACTTACCTGAGTTTGATGACTATTGAAAAAAAAAATCAAGCACAAATGTACTAGGAATCATATAGTTGAAAATATTAGCTACTTTTGTCATGATATCTGACTTAAACTTTGTATGCTACACTTATCCTTACAGCTACTCTTATCCTCTCAAATGAAATCTATACAAACAGTCAGCCAATCAGATGTGCACTTCACTCACCTTCCTGTGACTCCACCTGTGTAGTAGGCATTACAGTTGCTGTTGGGGTAGTGGTTGGATTGGTGACAGTTGCAGGTGTAACCATTGGGCGGATACTAGCCCTGGGTGTCGACTTATTCCCAGCCATAGCTGCAGCTGTTACTTTACTTGGAGTAGAGACAACAGGAGTTGGCTTGATATTGGCTGTTGGTGGGTCTGATGTGCTGGCACTTAATGGAAGAAACAATCCAAAATAACCCAGTCAGAATTACATTGATGAGCCCTTGTAAAATCTATGTGCCCTGTGAAAAGCAAGGCATGCCCTTTTTAAAATCGTCTGTTCAGTGGGTATTACCTTAACACAGTTCAAATCTTATTATTTTTCTGAACTCTATTTTGTATATACTTGCTAGGTTTAAAATAGGTAGTTTTAAAGACAATGAATATAGCTTTCTATTTTTAGGCCATGAAATCCTAAAACTTTTACTAATAAAGGTTTTGAATTTAAGCGCTAAAAACTGTAGGGCATATTCTAAAGTGGTATAATTTGGCAATACAGAAAACGCACCTAAATGTTGAATCCTTCAACCCAGACCTTAAAATTTTAAAATATTTTATGATTTATGTGTATGGATATTTGTCTGAGTGAATGTCCAGGCATCAAGTGTGTGCCTGGTGCCCAGAGAGACCAGAGGGTGTTGGATCCTCTGGGACTGGGAGTTATGGATGGCTGTGAGATACATAGGTGCTGGGAATGAAGCCCGAGTCCTCTGGAAGCACAGCCGGTCTCTTAAGTGGTGAGCCATCACCTCTCCTACCCCAGCCTAGACGTTTACAGTTGTCATGAACATGACAAGGAGTGAGTAGGAGCTTATCTTACAAACCAACCACAAACTAAGCCACAAGGTGTTTCTTTCTTGTCACTAAAGCTTTAGGGTAGGAATGAAAGCATACTGAAAACAAGATGTGAAAACTACATAACAACAACAACAAACAGGACAAATTAAAAAAAAAAAAAAGAAAAAGGAAGAAAACTACATCACATGAATTTTTTGGAACTTTAAAGGCAGACTATAAAAAACCTAAAACTCACATTCCTCTTTCACCAGAAGCTGGAGTGGTTTTCAGTGTGATTTGTCTCTGCTGTTCTGGAGCCTATAAAGAGAAAAAGCATTAACTTCTGTGTTTACTACACACAAAGGTACACTGAAAAAAGAAGTCAGTCTATTTAACGCTTTATTATCAACTATCTGTATACTTGAAATTTTAGTCCAAATTCTAATAACCAACCAGGCACTTCCAAATAAAATATACACAAGTGGTTTGTCATGTAAGCACAAGCAGCGAGTCACCTTATTAGTGGGCTCCTGAGGCTCATCTCTCTGCTCGAGGTGTCTCTCTTGATGCTCTCTGAGCTCTCTCTCTAAGCGACTAATCCGACCTTCATACTGGGACTTAAGAGCAGTCATTCGGACATCGAGTTCATCTTTCTGCTGATCTAAAGCTCCATTCCTTTGTTTAAGCTCTTCATTTTCTTTAGTTAGCTGATCTTTCACACCTAAAATAAGCATATAATTATAATCAGACATCAGAAACATTATGCACTTAAATGGAATGTACAGAAACTATTAGATTTTGTCCTATGCTATATATTAGTTTTGATACACTCACTACCTATATCTCAGTAAGCAAATCTCTAAACATATCTATGTTTATTACTTACTCCAGCATAAAAACATATAAATTATCTTAAAAAATTTATATTAATATGAATTAACTTGAGCAAGAGCTTGTTTCTATTTGAATATTATTTGCCACTAGGAATTATAAAACATTCACATCACATAAATCTATATAGTATATATTAAAAAAACAGACCAGTGAAGCCAGGTGTAGTGGTGCACACCTTTAATCCCAGTACTCAGGAGGCACAGGTAGGCATATCTCTGTGAGTTTGAGGCCAGCCTGGTCTACAAAGCAATTTCCAGGAAGGCCAAGGCTGTTTGTTTCACAGAGAAACAACTGGTCTCAAACCAATCCCCACACCAAAACCAAAACCAAACAGTATTTTTTTTTTTTTGAAGTTGCTGTGAAATAACCTTAGAAAACGTGAAAAATAATCAGACAGTAAAACCAGTGTGACCTGCCATTTAACTGGGAACCTTGGGAATGTGATATACTACCCTCCAGGAAAGTCCATCTGAGTACTCTACCAAAAGTACAAAAAAGTCGTTAGGCTGTTAAGAAAACATTCTGTGTTTGCAAAGCAGGTAGGCAACAATCTGGACTTAAAGAATGTCACAAGTAGGACTGTTCCATATGACCAAAAAAGGGGAACAATACTCCAAGCTAATTACCAGTGGTCTTTATAAGCACAGCAAACACATCATTTGAAAATTATTTTCTGAGGCTAGAGAGATGGTTTAGTTAAAGAGTACTGGCTGATCTTCTAGGAGTCAAGTTTGATTCCCAACACCTATCTAGTGGCTTGCTGACATCTATCTATAACTCCAGTTCCAGGATATGTAACACTCTCTTTTGGTCTGTGTGGATACCAGGCACACATGTGGTACGTATGTATGTATGTATGTATGTATGTATGTATGTATGTATGTATATATGTCTGCACATATAGATATGTGTATGTATATATTCATGCAGGCAAAAAAAATTATACCTATAAAATAAAAAAATAAATAAAAAAAAAAACCACTAAAAACTTCTCTGCCTTAAACAAACCTAACAAGTTCGAACACATAAGTGTATATTGCATAACCAAGTCTCAATGTACAATTTAAGTTGTGGCATATACACGAAATTACCAGATAGTTGTGCAATTTTTGATCTGGCTACTGCAATCGCCTTCCATGTTTTTTCATCCTTTTCATTCATTTGCTGTCGCAGCTGCTCCTCCTTTGTGGTTTTATCCTGGAGGTCCTGACGAAGGCGTGACAGTTCAGACTGAAGCTGCACGGTCTGTTCCTGGAGACTTCTCGCTTCTGTCTCTTTTTCAGATAATGTCTTTTTAAGGAAAAAAAGAAGTATCATGTAACTCAATTGAATCAGCTCAAAGTATGTATTTTATAAAGTATTGGAACACTTTTACAAGCTCTACAAGGTAACGGAGTGTCGGTGTTTAAACCTGAGGCTTACAGAGAGAATTAGGAACATTCGCCTTCCATAGCCCTCAGAACCGTACCTTCTGCAGATTCTCTACTTGACCCTCAAGTGACTTTGTCTTTGTTTCAGATTGTTTGAGGGTATCTTTGAGCTCCTGCATTTCCTGGACAGAGATATGCTGTTCCTGATGGTCTCCTGAAGACTGCGTGGAAGTCTCCATGGCCTAAGAAGGTGTAGAGTAATAACAACACATTTTTATTTAGTAATTCTACAGCTGTGAGTTAGAGACAATCCTAATTGTACAAAATTAATTATAAAAGCACTCAAAAGTAAATTTCTACAGAACAATTTCAGTGTTCAGAGTAGGAAATGAGTTATGGTTATACATACAAGTAGACCTTAAAGAAGGCACTTTGTAAATGCACTCTGACATAGAACACACCCCTAATGGTAATGCAGATAGAAAAGAGTGACATGATAGCATATGTGAATGACACTTGGGAAGTTCTATGCCAAGAAACACACACTAAAAGTGTTAACAAGTACAAAAAGGATTAAAAAGCGTTGATAGTTATCATACACAACTTATTTAAAACGATATAAGGCCTATTCTATTAGTTGTAAAAACACATCACTTTGTTCATATCCTTAGCTTTAATTAACAATGAGCCACCATGATGGTTAACTCAGGACTGTCAACTGGATCAGGGTAGCAGACACTTGAGTGAGACCCTGATATGCCCACCTAGGGAGAACCTGTGAGGAGAGCTTTCTCAGAAAGGATTAAGAACTGAGGAGGGAGATACATCCCATTCTGTAGTGGGCACCATGGGCTAAATAAGAAAGGAAAAAGGAGGGAAGCCACATGGACTGAAGCTCCGCCTCCTCTATTTCATGCAGGACCATATTCCCATGTTCCTGCCACAGATTCAAAAGTCATGCCTTCCCAGCAGCGATGGACGGTATACCCTAAATACAATGATATTGGGTCACAAGAACAAGAAAATCTAATACAGTTCTGAAATAAGCTTTGCAAAGAAACAGTATTAGAAATATGAAAAGCCAGGCGTGGTAGTGCACAACCTTAATCCCAGCACTTGGGAGGCAACCGCAGGCTGAGTTTCAGGTCAGCGTTCCCTAGAAAAAGACCCTAACTCCAAAAAAAAAAAAGTAACTTGAAACCAAATAAATATATCACTGTACTTCTATGAGTTTAGACTAAAAAAACCATTAACAGTCAAAATTTGGGGTGGGGATCACATTTCATCAAAATACCTTATTTTGTTGCGCTTTAAGTTCTTCAAACTGAGTCTTGTACCTGCGTCCAATTTTCTTGACTTGAGTGATTGTTTTGACTTTTTCCTGTATATCGATTATTTTGGCATCTAAATCTTTCTGAATGCTTTCCTTTTCAGTTCGTACTTTACTTAAATCTTCCTTCAGACTCTGGATTAAATTCTGGTTGTTAGTCAAGGAT